>CM042477.1:17500000-18700000 GCA_023621385.1 Quercus gilva
TTGTAACATCTCGACCCTTTAAAAAAATAAATAAAAGTATAAGGTTAGATTTTTTTGGACTCTCACGTGACCCACCTACCTCATCTACTTCCCCACCACATAAATATCATCTCATACTCTTACTCTCTTGGCCGGTCAACTAAGTGTTCCTCTACACTTTTCTTTTTCATTTTCTCACAAACACCACTCCTCTCTTACTCTCTCACCCCCTCCCACCGGTACCCCACTCCTCACCACCACCTCCACAATCATTTTACCGGCGGGATTCACTGAAAAACACCATAGGAAGCTCTTAGGCTCCACTATCTCTCTTTTTTTTTTTTAAAGGTAAACTCTTGACTTTTTGGTGGATTTTCATGTCGTGGTTAGGTTTCTTTCTATTATGAGCTTCTTGGGTGATATTCTTGTGATTATGTATATGGGTTTGATTTGGTGGACTTATTTGATAAGTGGATTTATGGCTTTTATAAAAGGTGGCTATCTAATGTTTGTTATGGTGAAGATTTGGGGGTTTTGGCTTTCTAATGTTAAATAGTTGGTAAATATAATTTTTATTATTTATTTGTAGCTAGTTATAGATTTAAATTATTTGTCTTAGAGGATACTATGATTTTGGTTTCATGGGTCTCTTGATGATATTGTGTAATTCTTGTGGAAACTACTTATGTGTTGAGGTTTTGATGTTAGAGAGAATACCTTGAATGACTTAAGTTTATAAATTGGAGTCTATTTTTTGTAAATTAAATTGTTGAGAAACTTTGGAACTGGAATACATTTCCTGTGAGATTAAATACTTAGGCTTGCCTAATTAATTTCTTATTTAGTGATTTCTAATTCGCAACTAGATGCAATGTCAAGCCTTATGCTTATCACGATAGATTTACTTGGTATTGCTTAGGTTTTAGCTAATCTTCTTTGGAGCTTGGAGAATTAGACTTTTTGTGGGTTTCAAAGTAAGTAGCTCTTTAATGAGATTTTGGAAAAATAACCATGTTGCATAAAACGTCGCTTTTGGGTTAGACACATTTTGGGAAATTACTTATGGAATCTATATTTTCCCAAAAAATATTGTGTTGTAACCTTAATAGATATGACTCTATGAAAAGTGCATCATATTCTGTATTGCATATGGGGAAATTGAATGGTATCAAAGCATAACTGTCACGCCCAAAACCTAAAAGGGTCCAAAGTATGAGGAAAATAACCCAAAGGTTACAACACCAAATATGATGCACGTTTCATATTTATGACTAAATAGAGCAAGACTTAGATATAGTACTTAAGTACTGTTCCTTAGGTTCCCTTCTTAAAATTTTTCCATGTAGATTTTTTCTTATGAGATGGAAGTGTATGTTTTAATTAAGTAGCCACATGACTGAATATTAAGAGGGGAATCTAAGGAACAACACCTAAGGTATTATACCTAAGTTTTGTCCAACCAAATATGATGCACTTTTCATAAAGAGTCATATACATTAAGGTTACAACACAATAATTTTAGGAAAATATAGTTTCCCAAAACGTAACTAACCCAAAAACAATGTTTTATGTAACATGGTTATTTTTTTTAAATCCCATTAAAGAGATACTTACCTTGAAACCTGCAAAAAGTCTAATTCTTCGAGCTCCAAAGGAGATTAGCTAGAACCTAAACAATACCAAGAAAACCAATTACAATAAGCATAAAGCTTGACATTACATCTAGCTACGAATTAGAAATTGCTAAACAATAAATTAAATAGGCAAACCTAAGTATTTAACCTCATAAGTAATGTATTCCACTTCCAAAGTTTCTCAACAATTTAATTTACAAGGCATAAACTCCAATTTATAAACTTAAGTCATTCAAGGTATTCTCTCTAACAACACAACCTCAACACTTTATAAGTTGTTCCCACAAGAATTGCATAACATCATCAAGAGACCCATGAAACCAAAATCACAATATCTTCCAAGACAAACAATTTAAATCTTTGACTAGTTCCAAATAAATAATAAAAATTATATTGACCAACTGTATATTTCACATTAGAAAGCCAAAACCCTCAAATCTTCACCATAACAAACCTTAGATAGGCACCATTTGTAAAAGCCATAAACCCACTCATAAAATAAGTCCACCAAATAAAAACCCATGTACATAATCACAAGAATATCACCCAAGAAGCTCATAATAGAAAGAAACCTAAACACAACATGAAAATCCACCAAGAGTTTACCTTTGTTTGTCTTTTAGACCCCTTAAAACACAATTGGATTAACCTAGTTAACAAGCCAAGTTATTACTTAATCCAAATTCCAGAACTAGGTTAACACAATCATACAATCATAACAATGTAAAGTGCGGAATATAAAGAACACAAAGATATGATGACCTAGGAAAACCAAACCAGTAAAAAACCTGGGGAGGATTTAACCTAACTATTCTCAAGGTAAACCTTAATCCATTATAGAGAGAATCGAAATTTTACAATAGCGACTTAGACCACTAACATCCTATTGCTACCCACCAGTAGAAAACTTACTGACATGACCACGTGCAAGCTCCGAGACCACGGACTCCTTCTTTCTTGGATTCTCTAGCAAGTACAAGCACACCCGCTTGTGTATCTTTAAGCTCTTATGGCAGCAACTGAATGATCATCAAGCTCTTGAAGAAATCTCCTTCTTGATAATCCTAAGCTTGTGTGAAGGCAAGCACCTCTCAGATTTCATAAGAGATTCACACAAACAGCAATTTAAGCAACATAAAAACGTGGCTAGGGTTTGCCTTTTATACTTGGGGCAAAACATAAAACCCTACATGTTTTAATAGGCTAGGGCTAAGTTGGAAAAATCTGCAAAAAAAACATTCTGCCCGAGATTCGATCGATCGAGTCTAAGCTTCGATCGATCGAGCCAGGCCAAAAGTCACTAATACTTCTACGGCCACCCGATTCCAACTTTATATACAACGCACACACTTTGAGCAAGTCTAAACAAGACTAACAACTGTTTTGATCATGGTTTGCCAACATTACACATTAGAGTTCTAAATACATTAGTTCCTAAGTCTTTAAAACCTGACAAACTCCCCATTTGGCAATCCGTGACAAAACACAACACAATGCTCAAAGTTACAAGTAAAAGCCCTTTTTACAAAAAAAAAAAAATGCCCATTAACAAATTCAACCTAACTACTACCTATCAGTTGTAAGTGTAAACAGCAGCACGACTGAATCAACCTGTATATTTCTTGAAATACCTAAACAAAACTCATAAAACGCACGTGTGACAAGAAAACAGTAAATCAACAAATATGCAAACTAACTCTCCCCTTAAGTTAGATACATAAAAAACAATGTTAACTCCCCCTAAACAGAACATTCTTGTATTTTCCACACATCACAAAATAAAGACATATATCACTGAATAACTCATAAATATAAATCAATAAGCAGTGAAACAAGAAACATGTTAACATAATAAATGTATCTCCCCCTAACATGAATAGCCCAATCAAAATACATTAAGAGCCAAAAAAGTAAATACAAAGTGCAACTCCTAGATACAATCTAATCACCATAGGCTCCAAAACAATCAATACTCCCCCTATCAACAAAAACAACTTTTACAAGCTACACAAATGCTACTCCCCCTTTTTGTGACGGAATGCCAAAGGGCAATCAAAATCCATCTTCAAAATGAGGTGGCGAAGGGGATTGTCTAAAATGCGCCAACTCTGCACGCAAAGCACAAACCTCATCGAGCAAGTCCACCAAAATCTGACCATGAGCCGCCTGAATGGTCATGACAGTCCCAATGTACGACGAATGTCAAAGTCATCCGAAGTAGATGGCGGAGGAACATCAGCAGCAGCAGCAGCATCAGCAATAGGATCAACAGAGGCCTCACCAAAAGTAATAGGACCTATAGCAGAAGGAGAAGGAGGTGCGACACCAAAAGGCTCAGCCCTAAGATGTTTAGAGCCAGCTCGCATATGAGCAGCCCTCTGCCTAAGAAAAGAGGCACCTATGGGGGCAACTATGTGTACAGACTTAGAAGCGGGGAAGTCCTCTAAACCGAGATACAACAAAATTTGATGAATGAAAATAGGATGAACAAGAGCATGAGTGGTAGATGAACTCCTATAAACTTCGTTCAAAGAACAAAGAAACAAATGAGGAAAACTAATAGGAGCATCAATAACAAGAGCGTACAAAAAGACACACCGCTCAAGAGGAATGGTGTGAAGATGAGAGATAGGCCACAAAGAATGACACGCTATCCTAAAGAAAAGATAATGCAACTCAGTGAACTCAGCAGTGGTGATCTGAGGATTAGAACCCCACTGGATAGAAGTCCTAGTGATGTAAGACATGACGTCGTCCAATGGAGGAGACTTATCATAGGGATAGATAGGGGGCTGAACCACAGGTACCCCAAGAGCATCAGCCACTACATCAGGAGTAATGGTGAACTTTACACCTCGTATCCAACTCTTAACTAAAGTGTTGGAATCATAGATGCGGATAGAGATGTTCGAGTAGAACTTTCTAATCAAGGTAGCTAAAGGAGGAGGATCAGAAATATCCAACAATGGCAACCAGCCTCTATGCTCAAAATTAGTCCTAATGGCAGGATCAATCTCATCTAACAACACCTTATGCTCAGCCCATATCTTTCTATTAAGGTTTAGTTTCTCAAAGGTCTCTTGATTTTTCTCACTCGGAAACCTAGCACGATCAAAAGAAGGAGAAGAAGGTGGGGGGGGGGGGGGGGAAGACTTATTAGCTTTAGTCTTCCTAATCATGGTGCTAGAGTAAAGACAAAGACACAAGAGAAAGAACTAAAGGAAAAAGAAAAAATCAAGGACAGACTGCAAGTTAGCACAAGAGCATATAGAAATAACAATCTATATGATGCATGAACAGTTAAAATGTTATGATGCATGCTCTAATGCAGTGATAACAAGTTTAATTTAAGTTTAGAATGATAAAATTGGCTTGAGCATAGAGTTTATAACAAAAACCCCAAAATTTTGACAAACCACTTGTTTATTTTTAAAAAATTGACCAATTGATCATCACACAAGATAGAACATAGTTTATAATGATCAAATTAATCAATCTAACAAGCCAATTTTATCATTTAAACTCAATGTGAACAAAATCCCCAATTCAGATATATTTCAAGCCCTAGAAATTTCAATTTCTCACAATACATCAAATCGATCAAATTAATCAACATAGAACATGTTTATAACATCTCCCAACAAAAACCCAATGATCAATTTCACAAAATAAAGCTTGAATCATCAAAAACCCCAATTATGCATAGGTTCGAAATTTTCAAAGAAAAATGCTTGAAACTTGAAAATAAATGCAAAATGAAGGGTAAAAATGTCTTACTGACCTTAGAGGACACAAACCTTGCAAAAATTTTGGAGGAAAACGACAAAAAATTTCTGAGGTAGCCTTGACCAATCGAATGAGAGAGAAAAGTGCTTTGAAAAGTTTGAAATAGTGAAAAGCACGTGAAACCAAAAGTTTTTAAAAAAACTCTCATCGTGACTTTCGATTAATCGAAAAACACATTCGGTCGATTGAAACAACCCGAGGCTTACCTAAATTTTTAATCACAATTTCGATTGATCGAAAAACAACCTCAATCGATCGAAAATTTGGAAAAAACACATTTTTTGAAAAACACAGCAAATTTTGAGTAGAAACTCCTCAAAGCATTAAATTTTATGAATAAAGTGCATGAGTATGTTATAAATTGCTTTTCAAAAATTTTAAACCCAGTTTTCCCAAAATTAAGATTTTCAAACATTCTCCCTTTAAATTCTCAAGCATCAAATATGTTTTGCATAAAACTCAAGGTATTTTCAAACTTGGCTGGTCAGACCTAAAACACACACAATAACATGTACAATGTTTAGCAAAGAGTAACTTGTGTAGTGTGTGCAACTAGCAAAAACTTGAGATACATATGAGGTGATATGTGAATAGAAATCAAACACAAAGTTTACAAAATTCATTACATAGAATTTGAAAGAGACTATCACCTAAAGAGTTACGTCATATAACTCCCACATCTCCTAAAACAAAAGCTTGCAATCATGTAAGTTTCTTGATTTTGCCTCATAATATACACACCAATTTTAATTGTTCAGAAACTTATTAAATAGCTGGGATAATGTACACACCAATTTTAAGCATTTAAATTGAAGCTACACCTTATGTTATGTTCTTTTTGTGCATGTGCTACACTTTCTCGAGTTTTGTGCATGTGCTACACTTTCTCGAGCACAAAATCTTACGATATGCACTAAGGTGTTCATGATTGGCTAGTGAACAGTGGTGAGATAGTTATTTATGCCTTTCTCAAAAGGTTCAAGTCCGACAGTCAAAGACATGTGACTTCAAGATTAAGACAAAGTGATCAAAAACCATAAACATCTTTCCCACACAACGTGCACTACAAAACTTCAACTAGTAAAATGCAATAAATAAGCTCATCTAAGCTAAACAAGGGACAAGGACATGTTATGTGAAAATAAATTGACCAACCTTGTTTTTAAAACCAAGAAAATAAATACAAAACACAATTTGCTTCCTTTTCTCCTTTTTTATTTTTTATTTTTTATTTTTATTTAAAAAAAAAAAACAAAAAAAAAAAACAGTCCTAGAATGAAATGCATAAATGTTATGCAATGCAAATCCTAGAAACAAAGGAAAACACAAACCAAAGAACAATGGTCACAGAGAGTAGAGCAATAAAGCACAAGGACCATGTCAGAAAGACTCAATTAGATTGAGCCTTTTGCATCCAAAACTTTTTAGATGCACTTCGAGCATTGGAGTTCTTATTCACATTAGAATGATTTCCAACTCCAGGATTGGAATAAAGGTTTAGAGCCTTTACCAATTCACCAATGAGTACCATAGGATCTTGTACTTGAGGCACAAGTACTTTTGGTTTGTTTGCTCTCTTAGCAGCTTGCAGTTTGTAACAATTTGGACGAATGTGTCCAGACTTTCTGCAAAAATGACAAACCCAAGTAGGCTTACCATGTAACTTGTCTTTAGAAAGGGTAGACTCTTTAGGTTTAGACTCTTTTAGATCAACCCTAATCTTCCTAAGAGGTGTGACCTCTACAGGTTTAATAGTCTTACTCACAACCTCACTCTCAAGGGGTTCAGAGGAAGAAAAAGGAACAAAGTTTGTGGAATGGGGTACAGACACAGAGATGCTTTCAACAAAACCTAATCCAGATTTGTCAGAATGAGACTTTTGAACACTCAGCATATGATCAAGTTTAGAACTAGCAGATCTAGCAACAGATAAATCAAGTTTCAAATTCTTAACTTTATCAAGCAAAAGCATATTCTCAGTTTTCACATTGTTCAAAAGTTCATTAGCATCAAATAATTTCACAAGCAAATTTTCTTATCAAGCTCAAGAGATGCAATTTTCTTTAAGCCTAATTCAACATTCATGGCATCCTTTGCAACAACTTTGCAAAGTTTATTGTAAGCTTCTTGAATATCTACATCTTCAGAGAGTTCCCCATCAGAAGGGTTCTCTTCAAGAGACAAGCTTTCATTAACTACAGCAGTAGCAATGAAAGCAATGAAGTTTCCATCCTCGTCACACCTAGACTCATCATCGGAAACTTCATTATCACTAAGGGTTACAGCCATAGCCTTACCCTTAGACCTTAAGTATGTAGGACATTCAAATTTCACATGACCATACCCTTGGCATCCAAAACATTAAGGACCCATAGAATTATTAGAAGATTACCCTACTTTTTCTCTAGGTATTTCATTGTTGTTAACCTTAGTGGGATCATTCTTCCTAAAGTTTCTAGGTTCAGTAGTGTTTGTACCTCTTGCCCTTTTGTTACTATTCCTAAGAAAGTTTCTAAAGTTCTTGGCAAGGTAAGCAATCTCTGTAGCAGAGAGCTCATCATCAAATCCACCAACATCAACATCATCAACTAACTTAAGAGCCATTGATTTGGATTTGTTAGTTTTGGGTAGGTCTAACTCATAGGACTGAAGAGATCCTACAAGTTCATCAATAGGGATGGAGTCCACATCCTTGCTCTCAGTGATGGCAGTTACTTTGGGTCTAAAATCTTCAGTTAGAGATCTAAGAATCTTCCTAACAATTTTAGGTTGATCATATATTTCACCCAAGTTGTATGCAGAATTACCAATGTCATTAAGTTTAGCTTAAAATTCATCAAAGGATTCATCATCAGACATCCTAATGCTCTCAAATCTAGATGTTAATTGCTATAACTTATTAATTTTAACTGCCTTTGTGCCTTCATGCACAGTCTAGAGGATATTCCAAGCAGTATGAGCAACCTCAACATTAGAGATTCTGTTAGGTTCTAAAGGTTTAGGAATTTATGTATTTAAAACTCTAATTTGTAATGTTGGCAAACCATGATCAAAACAATGTACTTAGTCTTGTTTAGGCTTGCTCAAAGTTGGTAAAATATTATAAGTTGGTAAAATATTATAAGTTGGAATCGAGTGACTGCAGATGCATTGGGGCATTTCAGCCTGGCTCGATCGATCGAAGAATAGATTCGATCGATCGAAAATCGGACCAGATGTATTTTCTACAGAATTTCCAACTCAGCCCTAACTCTTTAAACGTTTAGGGTTTTATGTTTTTGCCCTAGGTATATAAGGCAAAACCCTAGCCACGTTTTTAGAGTTGCACAAGTTGTATTGTTGCTCATACATTGCTGTTTTGTGTAAATCTCTTGTGAGATCTAGAGGAGTTTTCCTTTACACAAAACTTAGAGTTTTCAAGATTGAGATTACTTCAACATCTTGATGATCAACTTGGTTGCTGCCTTTGAAGCTTAAAGAATATCAAGCGTGGGTGCTTGTAGCTGATTGAAGGAATTCAAAGAAAGAAGGAGTCCGTGGATTCGGACCTTGCACGTGGTCGTGTCAATAAGTTCTACTGGTGGGTAGCATTAGGAAGTCAAGTGGGGAGCTTGTAAGTCCTTTTGTAAGAACTTCAATTCTTTCTTAGTGGATTCTATTTTGCCTTGAGGATCGGTGGGTCAAATCCTCCCCAGGTTTTTCCATGTAGTTTCCTGGGTGATCATATCATGTGTTCTTTATTATTTCCGCTACTTTATATGTTTTATATGCATGATATGATTATTTGATTGTTTTAACCTAAAATAGTTTAATTTGACTAAGTAACAACTTGGCTAATTAATCTAGGCTACGCAATCTGGTTGTTTGTAAGGGTCTTAAACCGTTCAGATTCTCTTAAATTTTCCATAGAAACAACATTGAAAATAGCATTTATGGCTTTGTTACTGAAAGTGGCTACTTCTTTCTGAGAAGTTTGCTACTCACTCACAAGAGTAATGGGCTTCTCCCATCCGTATTCAACGAAATTCCAGACTCTCTCATCAATGGATTTCAGGAATGCTTTCATCCTTACTTTCCAATAAGCATAATTATTCCCATTAAAGTGAGGAGGAATAAATAGAAAGTGTTCGTGTTCCATGACAACAGGGATCAAGGATCAGCTCAGAGATCAAAAGATCAACAACAAAAGAGCTACCTGCTCTGATACCACTTGTTTGTTTTTTAGACCCCTTAAAACAAAATTGGATTAACCTAGTTAACAAGCCAAGTTATTACTTAGTCCAAATTCCAAATCTAGGTTAACACAATCATACAATCATATCAATGTAAAGTGCGGAATATAAAGAACACAAAGATATAATAACCCAGGAAAACCAAATCGGTAAAACACCTAGGGAGGATTTAACCTAGCTATCTTCAAGGTAAACCTAAATCCACTATAGAAAGAATCGAAGTTTTACAATAGCGACTTAGACCACTAACATCCTACTGCTACCCACCAGTAGAAAACTTACTGACACGATCACGTGCAAGCTCCGAGACCATGGACTCATTCTTTCTTGGATTCTCCAGCAAGTACAAGCACACCCACTTGTGTATCTTTAAGCTCTTACGGCAGCAACTGAATGATCATCAAGCTCTTGAAGAAATCTCCTTCTTGATAATCCTAAACTTGTGTGAAGGCAAGCACCTCTCAGATCTCACAAGAGATTCACACAAATAGCAATTTAAGCAACATAAAAACGTGGCTAGGGTTTGCTTTTTATACCTAGAGCAAAACATAAAACCCTACACGTTTTAATAAGATAGGGCTGAGTTGGAAAAATCTGCAAAAAAAACATTCTGCCCGAGATTCAATTGATCGAGTCTAAGCTTTGATCGAAAGTCACTAATACTTCTGCAACCACTCGATTCCAACTTTACATACAACGCACACACTTTAAGCAAGTCTAAACAAGACTAACAACTGTTTTGATCATGGTTTGCCAACATTACACATTAGAGTTCTAAATACATTAATTCCTAAGTCTTTAAAAGCTAACAACCTTTAAAAAAAAAATGAGATAGTGGAGCCTAAGAGCTTCCTATGATGTTTTTCGGTGAATCCTGTTGGAAAAATGATGGTGGAGGTGGTAGTGAGGAGTGGGGTACCAATGGGAGAGGGTGAGAGAATGAGAGAGGAGTGGTGTTTCTTTAAAGGGCAGGGATCTTACAATTGTCGTGTGGTATTTTAAAGAATATAGAAGCAGGTTATGCACATGTTATTTATTAATCTTGTTTGTAGGGAATGAGTATGTGTATGGAATTTTTAATTTGGATTATGCACTGTTGTGTGGTTGTATCCTATTTATAAGGAAATAGTATGTGTATAGGAGTAGAATACCCATTCTACAAAAATTGAAAAAGCTTAGAAAATTTTCAAAAAACTTAAAAGACCCAAAACAGGTTTCTAAAACAGTCTAAAACAACAAATTTTTGAAAAAAGAAAAAAGGCCCAAAATATCAATTTTTTGGAAAACAAAATAGGCCTAACAAAACATTGAGGCCCAAACAATTATTTTTAAAAACAACGGTAAAAACCGAACCCGACTGAACTGAACTGAAGCTGATACACCTTGAAATTGATTAGGATTTCAACAGTTTTGACTTGTTTTGGTCGAGATTTCTAAAAGCTGACCAATTATGTTCGACCTAAAAAATGCACTCAAAACTGACCAAACTAAACCAATTACACCACTATTTGTTTCTCCCCGGATTGAGAAGAAGGTGGGTTTAATATGAGAAATTGCCTATTTGCCTCTCTTTCCGCCTTCATGTTGGTCTACTCTCTCTCTCTCTCTCTCTCTCTCTCTCTCTCTCTTCCCCCCTTTTTCAAGCTTAAACTTTCAATTTTTTTTTTAACGGTAGTCTTTTTTCTTACAAACTATTTTTTTTGTTTTGTTGGAGAGGCATGAGAGTAAATTTATACAAACACTATTTTTTATCTTCTCATTTTTATTTTTAATCATACAAAAGAAATTTTCACTTCTCCACTTTTCCATTTTTTTATTTCCCACTTTTCAATTTTTTCCAAATTCAATCCCCCCAACCAAACGAAAGGATTAGCCCATGGAAAATCCTACTTGTTTGTGGGTCTCATAGCCCGTTTAGATTTAGGGGTCATTTAGTCCAACTTAGTTGTTCACTGCAGATCAGAAATCCAATTTAGTTTTACAGTTTGCGAAATTCACAAGTCATTTAAGTTTTTGTTAGGAGTAGTGTTGTAACGTCCCAGTCAGCCTTTAAAAAAAAAAAAAAAAAAAAAAAAAAAAAAAACTCAAGACCAGGTTTTATTTTGGTTTCCCACGTGCCAAGCCCCACCTAACCCCACTACCCACTCCCTCTTATCTTTTTGACCAGCTCCTTTCTTCTCTTCACTCCTTCAAACTCTCTTGCCGGCACCTCCATATCACCATTTCCACCATCATTTTTCCGGCAAGATCACCGGAAAATTGTTGAGAACCCATAAACATCTTCACACCCTTTTTTTGAGGTAACAATTTCTCATCCTTTTGGTGGGTTTTGCACTTTTTCTTGAGGTTATTTTTATCTAAGTTTTAATAATGATGCCATGTGATTTATGAGCATTGAAAGTGATATTTATGTGTTTTTATGTATGGGTTTTATATTGGTGGAATTAATTGATGAGTGGGTATAAATTTTGTGCTATTGATGACTACTTAAGGTTTATGTATGATGGAAAAATTTAGGGGTTTTAAGTTATAACATGTGATGGTTGGTGAATTTAATTTTTCCATCGCCATTGGGTTTATTTGGAGTTAGTTGAAATTCTAAATTTCTTGTCTTGGAGGATATTATGATTTTGCTTTCATGGGTCTCATAATGATGTAGTGTAAATTTTATGGAAGCTAGTCATAATGTTGGAGATGATATTAAATGGGTTAACTCTATAATTTGGAGTTTATGTCTTGTGAATCGATTTGTTAAGGAACAATGGAAATGGAATATATTATTATTGATGAGGTTAAATACTAGGTTTGCTTAATTAAGTGATTATTTCGCAATTCCTAAATTGTGGCTAGATGCAATTTCAAGCTCTATACTGATTGTGATAGGTTTACTTGATATTTTTTAGGTTCTAGCTAATCTCCTTGGAGCTTGGAGAATTAGGACTTTGCGGTTGCAAGGTAAGTAGCTTTTTAATGGGTTTTTTGATAAATAACATGAATGTTGTTTTGGGTTACACATGTTTTCAGAAATTACCTAAGGAAATTATATTTTCCTAAAAAACTACTGTGTCATAACCTTAATATATATATATATATATATGATTATATATGAAAATGCATCATATTTGGTATTGCATTTGGGGAAACATATGAATTGTTGATATGGAAAAATGAGCATCTTTTATTTAATCTTTGATAGGGAAATCATAGATTTTATGGTATAGTAGAAAATTTAAAGATGCCTATCTTATCTTATTATGTGGGAAATTGATAGAAAATCTCTTGACAAGAATGAAGTTGAAAACCTTACAAACTTTGTAGAAGTTAGATTATTTAAGGTTTTCTGAAACTACCTAGATATGAACTATGTGTTTCAAAGTAATGTAACATGTGAGTTTAAGTGGTTTTAACACCATGCCATAAGTGATTTTCCCGATGATCACCCAATTTGGTTTTCGTGGTCTTTGTGACAACGAAATCAAGTTTAGGTCAGTGCCCTTTCACCTTGGATGACGCGTTCTTCCCTACTGTCCATGGGGGGAAGAAGATTCCTTGATTGTGTGTGGGTGAGGCTGCTGCCCATGGGGCCAAGAGATCACATGCAAGAGAGGTCCTATTTAACGCACTCTCTCTACTGCCCATAGGGAGAGAGAAAAACCTTGAGGGTATAGGTGAGGCTGCTGTCCATGGGGCCAAGAGTCTGCATACTAGAGAGGACAATATCATGCCAGTTGTGAATGGGTGGATCCCCTGACCGATCTATGTGGTAGTGTGGTATATTTGAGATAAATTACCATATGCTAGAATTTATGGCTTTGGAATTATATTATTATTGCTTACAGATTATAGCATATGGTTTCAAGATATTTACTTTGAGGAACTTATATTTCATTATTAAATCATTCTTGTCATATTACTATTATTATAGTAGATGAAACTGCATTTCCCCCACCCCCATTAAATATGCTACTTACTGGGCTCTGTCTCATTCCATTATTTTATAACCTTTTCAGAGTAGGCAACAGTCTTTTGAGACAGCTTTTTGGTGGCTAATAGTAGATAGACTAACTTCTGATGGAGGCTGAACTTTTGTAATTGGTATATTAGATGGTGTAAATCTTAGAATAGGCTTGACTCATTCTTTTGTATATTAAGTGGTTGTGATGTTTTTCCATTGATGGGATAAGCTAATGATATGTAATTAAAACTCAGACCTCTATTCTTTTATGGCCAATGTTCCTTGTAACTATTGATTAGAGCGCTAACTTACTTTTAGAGTATATTCAATGGAATTATTATGATAACTCTTGACTTTGGTACTTGTTATGATTTTGTGGATTGGTTTGTCAAAAAGGAAAGATCTACAGGTACTTTGAGACTACGTTCTCATGCTTTGGACCCTTTTGGGTTCGGGGTGTGACAGTGATGGTATCAAATCTTAGGTTATGATTCTGTAGACTTTAAAAATAGGAATTGATTTTGATCTAAGTTAGAGCATTAGGGGTTTGATGAATTCTTTATTTTGTTCCTTTGTCTCAGCTTCCACCTACTATTCCTTTTTCCTTGTCTATCTTTTCTATGTTAACCTTCTATGTTGCCTTGTGATTTACTTGCTTGTTTTTTTGGGTATAGGTATAAGTACTTTGGTACACTATGCCTCCTAAAAAGAAAGCACGTAAAGTAAGGCATGTGGATGAGGTTATAGCTCCAGAGCATGGCCATAGGCAACGCCAAGAGCGTGAGAGATCTGTCACTCCTGATGGTGGTGAGATTGATGAGGTGGTAGTGGTAGACATGATTTATGCTAGGATTGCTAAAGCAGTCCAGGGTGGTGAATGTAGGAGGGAGGATTTCCTTTTTGGGGAATTTCGTAAGCAAAACCCTCCAACTTTTGATGGGGGACCTGATCCTATGGCAGCAGAGGATTGGCTACTAAAGATGGATACTGAGAGCCCTTGAATGTACGGATGCTTAGAAGGTGTTGTATGCCACATATGCTCTTCAGGGTTCTGCTGATAGATGGTGGTCAAGCACTGAGCCATTGTTGAGGATGGAGTTAGGAAGGGACACTCCCATTACTTGGGAGAAGTTTAAGGAAGTTTTTAATAGGACATACTTCCCCGATGTAGTGAGGGACCGTAAGGCAAAAGAATTTTCTGATTTGGTTCAAGGGGCTATGACAGTGGTGAAGTATGTTGCAAGATTTGTTGAGCTCTCTCGCTTTGCTTCTTACTTGATTCCGGATGAGTCCAAGAAAGTGAAAAAGTTTCGGGAAGGCCTTAATGATAGGATTCGCCCCTCATTATAGCCTCTGGAGTGGATACTTTTATTGAGGCTGTGAAGCGAGCAATGAGTCTTGAAGAAGACTCTAAGTAAAACCCAGTTCCAAGGAGAGTGAAAAGAAGCAAGGGCCCTTTAATTCTCAACATGGTAAGGGTCAAGGACATAATAAAGGATTCTTTAAAAACTCGGGTAATAGAGGACAATCTTCTAGGCATAGCAAGAATGCCTATCCTCGGTCTGGTGATAAGAAGTCTTGTTTTCGTTGTGGTAAACTTCATGATGGACAAATTGTGATGGGGTCAAGATTTGCTTTACTTGTAAGCAACCCAGACACTTTGCTAGAGATTGCCCAAGTTCTAAGGGCTCGGGTTCCTCTTTCTCATCTCAAGTTACAAAGGGTAATGACAATGGCAAGATGGTGTAAGGTAGAGTGTATGCCTTGACTACTCAGGATGCTCAGGCCACGGATACAGTGGTGGCAGGTATACTTCCTTTGTTCTCAGCACATGCTAAAGTTCTTTTGATCCTGGTTCTACGCATTCTTTCTTGTGCATTTGCTAAAAATCATGACAAGAGCCCCGAACTACTTGATTTTGAGTTATCAGTTTCTACCCATGTTGGTCATACTTCGACTAATCTTGTGCTTAAGTCTTGTATTATTTGTATTGAGGGTAGAGAGTTATTGGCTGATTTGGTTTTGTTAGATATGCATGATTTTGATGTCATTTTGGGCACGGATTGGTTGGCTTCTTACCATGCTAGTGTGCATTGTTTTGAGAAAGAGGTGGTGTTTAGGCCTCCAAGTGAATCAGAATTTCTATTTAAGGCTTTATGTTTGCCTTTTATGCCTCCTGTGATATCATGCATTCAAGCAAACCGCTTGCTTAGAAAGGGATGCCAAGGATTCCTTGCTAGTGTAGTGGATTTACAAAGTGGAGAATTGGAGATAGGAGACATTCCCATTGTGAGGGAATTTTCGGATGTCTTTCCTGATGATTTACCTGGGTTGCCCCCGGATCGTGAGATTGAGTTCTCTATTGATCTCCTTCCTAGCAGTGCACCTATTTCTAAGGCACCATATAGAATGGCACCCGTAGAGTTGAAAGAACTTAAGGAGCAATTGGTAGAACTGCTGGACAAAGGGTTTATTCGCCCTAGTGCCTCACCTTGGGGAGCTCCAGTTTTATTTGTCAAGAAGAAGGATGAGTCTATGAGGTTATGTATTGATTACCGTGAGCTTAATGGAGTCACCATAAAGAATAAATATCCTTTGCCTTGTATTGATGACCTATTTGATCAGTTTCAAGGAGCACAAGTCTTTTCTAAGATTGATCTTCGTTCTGGTTACCACCAGTTGAAGATTAAGGGTGAGGATATACCAAAGACGGCTTTTTGGAATAGATATGGTCATCATGAATTTTTGGTGATGCCGTTTGGATTAACTAATGCCCTGCTGCTTTTATGGATTTGATGAATAGGGTATTTCATGAGTACTTGGATCAATTTGTCATTGTGTTCATTGATGATATTTTGATTTATTCTAAGAGTCAAGAAGAGCATGAAGAACACTTGAGGATTGTTTTACAGATTCTAAGAGAAAGGAAGTTGTATGCTAAGCTGAAGAAGTGTGAATTCTGGTTGAATCAAGTAGTGTTCTTGGTTCATGTGATATCTAAGGATGGAATTACAGTGGATCCTAATAAGATAGAAGCGGTGGTTAATTGGGATAGGCCTACAAATGTGAGTGAGGTTAGAAGTTTCTTAGGCCTTGCTGGTTACTACAGAAGATTTGTAGAGGGATTTTCCTGCATTGCAACTCCTTTGACACAACTTACTCGGAAGAATGTTAAATTCGAGTGGAAGGAAGAATGTGAGAAAGTTTCCAAGAGTTAAAGCAGAGATTGGTCACAGCTCCAGTGTTAACTATCCCTTCAGGTACAAGGGGTTTTGTCATTTATAGTGATGCTTCTCATAAGGGACTTGGTTGTGTGTTGATGCAGAATGGGAAGGTTGTGGCTTATGCCTCTCGTTAGTTAAAAAATTATGAGAAAAATTACCCCACTCATGACTTGGAGTTAGCTACAGTTGTTTTTGCTTTGAAAATTTGAAGACATTATTTGTATGGGGAAAGATGTGAGATTTTCACTTATCATAAAAGTTTAAAGTATTTCTTAACCCAAAAGGAGTTAAATATGAGGCAACAGAGATGGTTGGAATTGGTTAAGGATTATGATTGTTCTATTAACTATCATCCTGGTAAGGCTAATGTTGTAGCTGATACTCTTAGTAGAAAGCCTTCAAGTTTTTCGGCTGCTTTGCTAACCACTCAAGAGGATATTATTCGAGATCTTGAAAGGATGGAGATTGAGGTTGTTATGGGCCGTTCTGAGGCCTACCTGGCTAGTTTGAGTGTTCAACCAACTTTGGTGGAAAGAATTAAATTGTCACAGGCCGATGACCCACATTTAAAGAAAATCATGGATGAGGTGCGTAGTGGAAAGAAATCTGAATTTTCTATCTCTGAGGATGGTGCTTTGAGATTTGGGAGTAGACTTTATGTGCCTAAGGATCCATTGATTAAAAAGGAGATTCTAGAGGAGGCTCATTATTCCCCATATACAATACATCCGGGTAGTACAAAGATGTACCATGATCTTCATGAAAACTTTTGGTGGAATAATATGAAAAGGGAGATTGCCCACTTTGTAGAGCAATGTTTGACTTGTCAGCAGGTTAAGGTGTCGCACCAACGACCCTCGGGTTTGTTGCAACCACTTCCTATTCCCCAATGGAAGTGGGAGAAAATCACTATGGACTTTGTTTCAGGACTTCTGAGATCTCCTAAGGGTCATGATGCTATTTGGGTGATTGTTGATAGAATGACAAAAACAACTCATTTTCTCCCTATTCGGATGAACTACTCCCTTGATCAGTTAGCTCAGCTCTATGTTGATGAGATTGTGAGACTTCATGGAGTACCTGCTACTATTGCTTCAGATAGAGATCCAAGGTTTACTTCTCATTTTTGGGGTGGTGTGCAAAAGGCCTTGTGTACTAGATTGAATTTTAGCACAGCTTTCCACCCTCAGACAGATGGACAGTCTGAAAGGACTATTCAAACTCTAGAAGATATGTTGAGAGCATGTGTTTTGGATTTTAAAGAGAGTTGGGCTAGACAATTACCTTTGATAGAGTTTGCTTACAATAATAGTTACCATTCAAGTATCAAAGGAGCACCTTACGAGGCTTTGTATGGGAGAAAGTGTAGATCTCCAATTTGTTGGGATGAGGTTGGAGAACGAAAAATCTTGGGGCTAGAGATTATTCAGAAGACTTGTGAAAAGGTAAATATGATTCGTAATCGACTACGAGCAACCCAAAGTAGACAAAAGAGCTATTTTGACATTAAACGGAAGGCTTCGGAACTTGAAATTGGAGATAAAGTTTTCCTACGGGTTGCGCCTATGAAAGAGGTAATGAGATTTAGCAAAAAGGGTAAGTTAAGCCATAGGTTTGTAGGGCCTTTTGAGGTCTTGGAGTGAGTAGGCAAAGTTGCATATAGAATTGCCCTACCACCGGCCTTGTCAGGAGTTTATAATGTTTTCCATGAGTCTATGCTAAGGAAATACATTTCTGATCCTTCACATGTTTTAAGTTATGAGCCTCTTCAAATTAGAGATGATTTATCATATGAAGAAGTTCCGATAGAGATTTTGGATCGTAAGGAGCAAGTGTTATGCAATAGAACAATACCTTGGGTAAAGGTGCTTTGGAAGAATCATTCGGTGAAAGAGGCATCTTGGGAGCGTAAGGATGATATGTTGTCGAGATACCCAAGCCTTTTTCAAGATCAAGGTACGTAAAATTTCGAGGACGAAATTTTTATAAGAGGGGAAGAATGTAACGTCCTAATCAGCCTTTAAAAAAAAAAAAAAAAAAAAAAAAAAAAAAACTCAAGACCAGATTTTATTTTGGTTTCCCACATGCCAAGCCCCACCTAACCCCACTACCCACTCCCTCTTATCTCTTTGACCAGCTCCTTTCTTCTCATTTCCTTCTTTTTCTTCTTTTTCATTTCCCCGTCAAGCAACTTCTCTTCACTCCTTCAAACTCTCTTGCTGGCACCTCCATATCACCATTTCCACCATCATTTTTCCGGTAAGATCACCGGAAAATTGTTGAGAACCCATAAACATCTTCACACCCTTTTTTTAAGGTAAAAATTTCTCATCTTTTTGGTGGGTTTTTCACTTTTTCTTGAGGTTATTTTTATCTAAGTTTTAATAATGATGCCATGTGACTTATGAGCATTGAAAGTGATATTTATGTGTTTTTATGTATGGGTTTTATATTGGTGGAATTAATTGATGAGTGGGTATAAATTTTGTGCTATTGATGACTACTTAAGGTTTATGTATGATGGAAAAATTTAGGGGTTTTAAGTTATAACATGTGATGGTTGGTAAATTTAATTTTTCCATTCCCATTGGGTTTATTTGGAGTTAGTTGAAGTTCTAAATTTCTTGTCTAGGAGGATATTATGATTTTGCTTTCATGGGTCTCATAATGATGTAGTGTAAATTTTATGGAAGCTAGTCATAATGTTGGTGATGATATTAAATGGGTTAACTCTATAATTTGGAGTTTATGTCTTGTGAATCTATTTGTTGAGGAACTATGGAAATGGAATATATTATTATTGATGAGGTTAAATACTAGGTTTGCTTAATTAAGTGATTATTTCACAATTCCTAAATTGTGGCTAGATGCAATTTCAAGCTCTATACTGATTGTGATAGGTTTACTTGATATTGCTTAGGTTCTAGCTAATCTCCTTGGAGCTTGGAGAATTAGGATTTTGCGGTTGCGAGGTAAGTAGCTTTTTAATGGGATTTTTGATAAATAACATGTATGTTGTTTTGGGTTACACATGTTTTTAGAAATTACCTATGGAAATTATATTTTCCTAAAAAACTACTGTGTCGTAACCTTAATATATATATATATATATATATGATTATATATGAAAATGCATCATATTTGGTATTGCATTTGGGGAAACATATGAATTGTTGATATGAAAAAATGAGCATCTTTTATTTAATCTTTGACAGGGAATCATAGATTTTATGGTATAGTAGAAAATTTAAAGATGCTTATCTTATCTTATTATGTGAGAAATTGATAGAAAATCTCTTGACAAGAATGAAGTTGAAAACCTTACAAACTTTGTAGAAGTTAGATTATTTAAGGTTTTCTGAAACTACCTAGATATGAATTATGTGTTTCAAAGTAATGTAACATGTGAGTTTAAGTGGTTTTAACACCATGCCATAAGTGATTTTCCCGGTGATCACCCAATTTGGTTTTCGTGGTCTTTGTGACAACGAAATCAAGTTTAAGTCAGTATCCTTTCACTTTGGATGATGCGTTCTTCCCTGCTGTCCATGGGGGGAAGAGGATTCCTTGATTGTGTGTGGGTGAGGCTGCTGCCCATAGGGCCAAGAGACCACATGCAAGAGAGGTCCTATTTGTCGCACTCTCTCTGCTGCCCATGTGGAGAGAGAAAAACCTTGAGGGTATGGGTGAGACTGCTGTCCATGGAGACAAGAGTCTGCATACTAGAGAGGACAATATCATGCCAGTTGTGAATGGGTGGATCCCCTGACCGGTCTATGTGGTAGTGTGGTATATTTGAGATAAATTACCATATGCTAGAATTTATGGCTTTGGAATTATATTATTATTGCTTACAGATTATAGCATATGGTTTCAAGATATTTACTTTGAGGAACTTATATTTCATTATTAAATCACTCTTATCATATTACTATTATTATAGTAGATGAAACTGCATTTCCCCCACCCCCATTAAATATGCTACTTACTGGGTTTTGTCTCATTCCATTATTTTATAACCTTTTCAGAGTAGGCAACAGTCTTTTGAGACAGCTTTTTGGTGGCTAATAGTAGATAGACTATCTTCTGATGGAGGCTGAACTTTTGTAATTGGTATATTAAATGGTGTAAATCTTAGAATAAGCTTGATTCATTCTTTTGTATATTAAGTGGTTGTGATGTTTTTCCACTGATGGGACAAGCTGATGATATGTAATTAAAACTCAGACCTCTATTCTTTTGTGGCCAATGTTCCTTATAACTATTAATTAGAGCTCTGACTTACTTTTAGAGTATATTCAATGGAATTATTATGATAACTCTTGATTTTGGTACTTGTTATGATTTTGTGAATTGGTTTGTCAAAAAGGAAAGATCTACAGGTACTTTGAGACAACATTCTTATGCTTTGGACCCTTTTGGGTTCGGGGTGTGACAAGTGTGATTATTGATTTGTCTTAAAACCTAATAAATACGGTGAGCTAGAGTTTTCCACTCCCTTGTCTCTTCCCACCTTTGTGTGGGTCTTCTTCTCCACTCTTGTGGTGGGGCTCTTCTTCGTCCTTGTGTAGGTTTTCCTTTGCATCTGTGTGTGTCTCTCTTCACCTTTGTGTGGATTTTTCTACCATCTCTACGTGGTGTGTCTCCCCACCTTCGTGTGGGTTTTCTTCTCCACCCTTGTAGGTCTTACTCTGCCGCCGGAGGTACTCATGCAACCTTTGTTTGTGTCTCTCTGCCACTGTCACAATGTCAATTTTATCTTGGAATTTTTGTGGGCTTGGAAAACCACAAGCAGTCCGTGAGCTCCACAATTTTGTGAGATCTGAAGATCCCCAGATGCTTTTTCTCATGGAAACGCGTCTGAGTAAAAAGAGATTGGAAAGATGAAGGGTTCGATTAAAATTTGTGGGTTGTTTGGGGTGAAGGTTTCAGTAAAAAGTAACTCAACATCTCACATTGACGTTGAGATATGTGATCCAAACTTGGGCTTGTGGAGGTTCACTGGGTTTTATGGCAACCCAACAACGTCAAAGAGGCCAGAATCATGGAATTTATTGCGTCACTTGCATACACAGAGTCAATTTCCTTGGGTGGTGATTGGCGATTTCAATGAAATCTTAGATGTGTCAGAAAAACTTGGATGGAATGAACGTTGCCAATCACAAGTTCAAGCATTCCATGATGCTTTGAGTGATTGCAACTTGCTTGATATGGGATACCACGGTTCACCTTTCACTTGGTCCAATCAACGGGATGGTGATGAGCTGGATTTTGCAAGGCTTGACCGTGGGGCATGTAATCCAGAATAAATACAAAAGTTCCAGGAAGCAAAAAATTTTCATGTCTCAACAATCACCTCAGATCATGCCCTAATGATTTTGAAAACAAATGGAGCTTCAAACTAAACGTTCCCCCTAAGCCAGAAAATTAAAGCATGTAGAAAGCAATTGTTATCTTGGAAGAAAACTCAGGTGCAAGCTATGCTAAATGCATTAACAAGAAAACAAGCTCATTTGCAAATATGTGAACAAGATCTGAATGATGAAACTAAATGGGATGAAGCTAAAAAACTGCGTAGT
The DNA here is from genome assembly GCA_023621385.1 of Quercus gilva. Taxonomy (NCBI): domain Eukaryota; kingdom Viridiplantae; phylum Streptophyta; class Magnoliopsida; order Fagales; family Fagaceae; genus Quercus; species Quercus gilva. Next base: position 17,522,390 of record CM042477.1, read on the forward strand.
GAGCTTAATATCTTGCTTGAGCAAGAAGAAGCCTATTGGCAGCAACGATCTAGGGTGAACTGGCTACAAAATGGCAATCTAAATACGACGTTTTTTCACGCTTGTGCAAGCCAAAGAAAACGAACCAACCAAATATCCCAGTTGCGTAACAGAGAAGGAGATTTGGTTTCAACTCCTGAGGGTTTGGAAAACATCACAACTGAGTACTTCCAATCTCTTTTCTCTTCATCCAATCCCATCTACACTGAGAGGGTAACTGAGCTTGTAGAAGGTGTGGTAACAGATGATATGAATTCACAGCTGTTAAAGCCTTTCATTGAGAATGAGGTTAAAACCGCCCTCTTCCATATGCATCCCTTAAAAGCACCTGGCCTGATGGCGTGATGACCTTATTTTTCCAAAATTTCTGGCACATAGTGGGCCAGGCCCAGGATGTTACAAATGCGATGTTAGATTGTCTCCATTTTGGGAAGATGCTTCGAAGTATCAATTTCACTCACATAGTTCTTATTCCAAAAATGACTTCTCCATATTGTATGACACAATTTCGCCCCATCAATTTGTGCAACGTGGTCTACAAGATTGTCTCGAAGGTGCTAGCAAACAGATTCAATAATGTATTTCCTTATGTTATATCAGACAACCAAAGTGCTTCTATGCTAGGACGCTTGATCACAGATAATGTGTTGTTGGCTTTTGAGGTTCTCCACTATATGAAGAATAAAAGGAGAGGCAACATAGCTCACATGGCAATAAAATTAGCTATGAGTAAGGTATTTGACCGAGTAGAGTGGGATTATTTGAAACAAATGATGTTGAAATTGGGATTTTTAAAAAGATGGGTGGCTCTCATCATGGAATGTATCTCATCGGTAACATATTCTGTTATGTTGAATGGAGAGCCTAAGGGGTATATCAAGCCTAGCAAAGAGTTGAGACAAGGTGACCTGCTATCACCTTACTTGTTCCTAATTTGTGCAGAAGGTCTTATGGTATTGATCAAGAAAGCTGAAAAATACTGGTAGACTGAGAGGTGTGGCCATTAGTAAGGGAGGACCCTATTTATCACATTTGTTGTTCGCAGGTGATAGTATATTATTCTGTGGAGCAAGAAGAGGGGAGTGTTATGTTCTACAAGATCCTTAAAGTGTATGAAGAAGTATCAGGGCAAAAGCTTAATTGTGACAAAACCTCATTGTTTTTCAGCAACAATGTAAATAGAGCATTGCTAAAGAAATCACTACAATCATGAGGACCAACATTGAAACAAGTATGGAGTGTAGACAAAAAATAAACTTGGATCCAATGCAAACTAGATGGCTAGAAACACAAGTATCTCTCACAAGCAAGAAAAGAAATTTTGATTAAAACCATTGTCGGGGGCACTTTTTCATTGCACAGCCTCATGTTGTCCGCTGGAGGGGTGACCTTGCTGGACCCGGATTTGTATGGGGAGTTGTGTCCAGAATTCGACATTGGGCCAAATAGTCCAATGGCTTCTGGCGTATTTTTAGGCCTACAAAATGGGTGAAGCCCAAAGTCTAAGAATCATGATAATGGTTGAATAACAACCACTCTAAGTTTCTTTAAAAAAACTTTTCCCCTCTCCCCGTGTATGTGTGTGTTAATAGTATTCTCAACAACCAAAAAAAAAAAAAAAAAATGATAATGGTTGAATAAATAAATTATTTGTGTTTGATATAATAGCTTTGATTAATAGTTGTAATAGTAGTTAAAATAAAGTAATATGTATTTAAAGTTTCATATATTCAATAATGTAAATTTAGAGATATGTAAATGTAGTGCCTTATCTTTGTGTGGTTTGCAGCTCCAACTGTATAGCATCAATGAGTTGATAGCATTCCAGCAGAATGACTCTATCAGTGGAGAGGCAGTATGCCATGATTACTTCAAGATTGAAGGGAAAAAAATGAGTGCAACTGGAGGGAGAGAGAATATGTTCAGCTATGTGTAGAGGCTGGTTAAGTTTTTCTCATTTATCATGCACTTAAATGAATTTTCCTTTGATAATGCTCTTTTAGTTATTGTGAAGTTATGAATAACATTGCCTTCCATGAAAATGGCTTTTGTAAAATAGGTTTGTGCCTTCTAGGAGAAGGGCTTTTGTAAGATAGGTTTGTGCCTTCCATGTGATGGGCTTTAGTATGAGTGTTTGATATCTCTTGAGGAGTATGAAGATGGTAAAAGATATAGATGTTTTGTGGGATGTAGTATTTGTAATATGTATGGGTAAGAAGTATGGATACTTGGTGAGAGATGAGTTTGTAATATATAAGAGGAATATGAATGTATAATTTGCGAGAGATGTAATTTGTAAGAAATATGAGAGATATGTATGAGTATTTTGTGAGATATTTACTTTGCGAGATGTATGAAACATATGTAAGATGGTAAAAGAATTATGTTAGAGCTACAGGAAAGATTATAGTGATGGCTTGTGTTGCTTTCCAAGAGGAAAGATTTTGTAAGAGAAAAGTGTGGAGATGTGTTTAGGTATTTGGAGATATGAGTAACAAGATAGATGTATTTTCTGAATTGGAGAGTGAGAGAATGAGTATAAGAAGAGTAATGGTGTTATAGTGTGTTTAATAATGTTGCTGGGATTTTCTGCTAGATGATGGATAAAGGCTTATGAGTAGTGATATGAGGGGCATTTGTGAGCTAAGAGCTAAAGAGCTTAGTTTCTAATTTGGAAACTAAGAACTCAGAACCTCATTAAGAGCTTAAAAAAATAATTAGAGGGAGAGGGAAAATAGAGAAGTTTATGAGAGAGTTGTTCTTCTCTATTGGTGTGCTTTGGTGTGTTGATGGGGGTTCTATTTATAGTTGAGTTTAAGGGGGTATTTAGAAAAGAATATCAGCCAAAATTTGATCCAATCAGCAATAAATCTTCAAAAAATCCATCCTAGGATTTAGCCGAAAATGATATATTCAGCTTTAAGGGGTTTTTGCTGTTTTGGGTAATATCAGCTAGAGGAAAGACCAACAAAAAATGAAAGGATTTTAGTAAGAAAAAGATATTTTCTTTGGCTGGTTTTGATTTTTATTCAAATAAAAAAATTCTGTAATGCTAAGGCTGCTAGGTCAGCTGTCCCATTTGTTCTGAAAAAGCTGTCACAACTTTCATAAGACAGTTATTGCTTGAGGCTGAAGTAGATGAGGTCAGCTGGATGATGTCAGGTTATTGGAGAGAATATTCAGTATTTATTTCATGGATTTAACTAAAAATGGTAATATCTCTTTTAAGGATATTTTGCTATTTTGGGTATAGCAGCTGGCTACTGAGATTTGAGCATTATATGGCTGGTGATGTTACTTTCAGCCAGGTATCAAGTGCTGAACACACTACTGGTGTTCTACTGGAAAGGTTTCCTCTTTTGGGTATTTATATTTTTGGTCCAAAATTCTACTACAATACATTTTTTGTAAGTAATAGAATGATTGATTGATAATTAATGAAGCTTTAGAGATCTAGTCAAGGTCTTATTGTGTTGTGACTTAATCTTGGTGAGCAAGAGGAGGATTTAATGCTCTGCTCTGTCAACTGGTAGGGGAATATTTAGTCTGATTATGGGAGATGGTAGCTGGGTATTAAAAATATCATGAATATTTTATATTTGAATATTTAAGATAGCCAATCAGATTTAGTCATGTGTTTGAGTTGGATTTTAGCTGAAAGTAGTAATATAGTTTATGTGGAATAATATAATTAGGTTTCTAAATTTGTATAGCAACAACTGGAAATAAAATGAATAGTTATTTTGTTAGCATTTAGATGACTGGAGTTTTTGAATATTTTTTATACAATGAGTATTAAGTTTTAGTCAAAGAGCAATGGGGGAGTCTTATCATTTTAAGTGTTTATGTGATAAGAGAGACTTATCATATGTTACCCGCTACACACTAACTTGTAAGAGTTCAGGAAGTTAGATAAGACATGTTAAACAACATGTTTTTTTATCAACTTTAAACCACTGAAACTTTACTAAACATACTTCTTAGCCCTCCAAATCACAACTCCCAAAGTTTTCCCAAATAAACTCACGGGCTTGGATCATGAGTTGAAAATGAGATAAAGTACCTTTGGCTTTGCTGTCATTTTGTGTAAATATGGGCTTTTGTTGGAAAAGCTGCTTTCCATGAATGTGATAGAGGTAATGTGGGCCATGAGATTTGATTCATTGCTTAAGCCTGCTCCATATATTGATGTTGATGATGTTGTGGGTCGTGAGCCCAATTGATGAAGAGGAAATATGGACCGTAAATCTGCCTCTTGAAGTGAAGATGTTGTAGGCCATATGAGCTCAGTTCTTGTAGTTGAATAAGATATAAGCTTATTTTGGTTTTAAATAAATTTACCCAAAAATTAGTAATATGTTGATATGGCGTGATTTGCCAATGAAGTAATGCCATGTGGTATGAAAAAACAATCCTCAATAGCTGTCATACATGCTATCTCTACTTACACCATAAGCTACTTCAAGCTTCCAGATGGACTATGTGCTAAAATTACCTTAATGAGTCAATTTTGGTGGGGCCAAAAAGAACAAAAATAAAAGATACATTGGATTGGATTACCAAAATTATGCAAGCCTAAGAAGGAAGGAGGATTGGGATTCAGAAATCTCAAGTTATTCAATCTTTCTATGTTAGCTAGACAATTTTGGAGATTGATAATAAAAAAATCCCCACTCTTTGCTGTTTAGAGTCCTAAAAGCGAAGTATTTTCCACATTCATCTTTTCTTGTAGCAAATACTCCCCAAAGTTCTTCATACACGTGGAGAAATATTGTTGGAGCAAAACATGTCATTGAACAAGGATCTAGATGAAGAGTGTGTACAGGAGAGAAGATTTTGATTTAGAAGGATCGCTGGCTACCATGCTCAACTACATACAAGGTGCAAAACCCACCAAACTCCCTTTCTGAAAATGCCACAGTAAACCTCCTGATTGACTGAAATACTTGTTGCTGGAAACATGAAATTATTGATGCTGTGTTTACACCAAATGAGGCTCAAATTATTAAATCCATCCCTCTAAGTCACAGAAATCATAAAGACATATTGATATGGAATGGGACAACTTGTGGAGTATTCACTGTTAAAGATGCCACACAACAAGGGAATGTTCAAATCCAAATAATAGTCAATTTCTGTGAAAGGGTATATGGGAGGTGAAACTTCCATCACGGATCAAAATTATAATATGGAAAGCTTGCTGCAACGGATTGCCAACAAGACAAAATCTATACAAAAGGAAAGTTTTTAACACTTTTACATGTCCTTTGTGTCAAGAGGAGGCTGAATCTGTAGGCCATGTGATGTACTCTAGTATGGGACCTAAAGCATAGTTCTTCGACTCAAATCGCCCAAAGAGCTGCAGCGTATACTACAGACTTCCTAGATAACCTGGACTTAAGGAGAGCTGCACCACATGCTCAAAGTAATAAATGGAAACCCCCTCCATCCCATCTATACAAGATTAACATTGCCATTGAGAAAAAGAAGAATGAGCCAACTGGAGGCATTATAATCAGAGATGGTGAAGGTGAGACTATTGCGGTTTGCTGTACAAAATTCCAGAATTATGGAGATAAAGTGGAACTCATGGCTGAAGCTTCCCTCCTTGCTCTATCTTTTGCTGCTGACTTGAGTTTGTATGATATCATGCTTGGAGGTGATTGCGCAGATATATTACTAGCTCTACAAAATCCTAAGAAATGTCTTACCCCTTTTGGAACAAATTTTTAGTTTTACAAATTTTTTATGTAATCAAGCAACTCATGTAATAGCAAAGGAAGCTCTCAAGAGAAATTCTGTAGGAATTTGGGTGGAGGAATGCCCCCATTAATTTCTTTTTAATTCTATACAGATTGATAAATATATGGGAACGTAGTTGTGATTTTTTTATGGTAGACTAGGTAGATATTGTATCTGCTCTAGAACATGTCATGTATGCTAGAGATTAGATACTGTTTCGGAAGCCTTTCAGTTGGAGAGATGTCTCCATCTTGTACTGAGCAAGTTAAAACTCGGGTTTATAGCCAGAAAAGACTCTACCATTCCCGATCTCTCTCAGGAACGTCTCCACAAACTCCCTGAAACAATCGAACACTTCAAAAATGCCATCCACTTATCCAAGCGAGCGGTGCGGTTATGCCCCGGCTGCCTCACCTTCTCGTACTTCCATGTCTCCGCACTCTTCAATTTAGCTGAATACGATGCCAATGCCCAGCTTGAAGCTGTGATTGAAGCATGTGATGCCAGTTTAGCCATCGAATACCCCACCGTGATGGAAGATAGCTTGGATATTTATGAAGAAGAAGATGGACGTACGGAGTCCTGAATTGAACATCTCAGAAAGAATCTCAGAGTCTTCAAAATACAAAGCATCTATATCATAGATGCTGAATCTTTAAGAAAAATAAAGAATGAGATTCAAGAGCTACAAGACAGAAAGGAAGAAATCGAACAGGCGAGATACACAATGGCGGCACGAGTCAAGGCTTATTGGAAAGAAAGTATAAGTATGGAGCTAAAGAAAGATTTGTTGAGGATTCGAATTGAAGACCTTAAACTGCATTTGGCTAAGAAAGAATCACAGGCGGCTGTGGCAGTGGTGATGCAGTGTAATGCTCCAAAATTAAAAGCAATAAAAGTCTATTTAATCTGAATAATCCATAAAAATATTAAATAAAAGAAATCCAGCAACCTTAAATCTCATCACAACTGTCAGAGTTCTAATTCACCGAAGACAAAACATCCTCAAAATAATTCTCCAATACAATATTTAATGTCATAAAAATAACAATAAAATCCTCTATTCCACAAAATAGTTTGTAACTGCTGTCTTCCAAGAATCTCTACTTCAATAATTCCTTTAATGTATCTGTAATGGGAAATAAAAGGGGGGTGAGATAACTCAATAAGTGGAATTCACTAACATTGGGGTGTGGGAACAAGCCTTTCTAATAAATAATTTTTACAACAATTTCATAACTTGTAACTCATGAATATTTCATCATCAAATATTTCATATATAAAAAGAAAATATCTTTATATTGTGAGCCATCATTGTAGAGAGAGAAAATTCCCGACCTATCACAAGCTGACACGTCACACTACCAAGTCCACAAAATACAGTCAATTACAAAATGCCACGTATTGCTGCTAGGGTTTACTATTACTACTCAGAAGCCAATGGAAATTTGCCAAGTGTCATGCAAAAAAACAATCATGCATCAGCGCACGTGTAAGCGATTACCCAAGCAACCTCACACGTGTAAGCGATGACCCAAGCAATCTCGCACGTGTAAGCAATGACACAAGCGGACCAATCAGATTGTGACATATGTCACCAGTCAGACTCCGCCACGTGTCGCTCATCTACCCCAAAACTCCTATAAATAGAAGCCTTCTTAAGGCATTTGGAGAGATCTGAAGGGCACCAAGCTATCTAAAGCACAAGCAGCATCAGAGAGGACATCAAGCCATCTGAAGCACTCAGAAGTCCAGAAGCTCTGCTGGAATCAAGCTTTGAAGCCTCCAGCAACTTCAAGAACTTCAAACTCAAAATCGAAGAATATTCAAAGAGGAATCATCCAAATCATATTCCTACATATCAAAGTTCACTGGAATCAAGCTCAAAAGCCTCCAGAAACCTCAACAAACCACAAAGCAGCGAAGCTCTACGGATTCAAGTCTCTAAAGCATCGAAGAACTTCCATCATAAAACCTTCAAATACGAAGAACATTCAAAGAGGAATCATCCAAATCTTATTCCTAGATATCAAAGTTCACTGGAATCAAGCTCAAAAGCCTCCAGAAACCTCAACAAATCACAAATTAGCGAAGCTCTACAGATTTAAGCCTCTAAAGCCCTGAAAAACTTCCACCACAAACCTTCGAAGACGAAGAACACACCAAAAACACGAAGAACACACGAAGAACGTGAAGAACATGAAGAACAAAGGATTTCTAACAAGCTCATAGCCAGAGATTCATTGTAATTCTGTTTCAAACAATCTTCAATCCATCCATCAACCAAATTGAAGGATATTTTGTGTTCAAATCAAAATCACATTATTACAACTCTAATCAACAAGTCTTTCAAGGAGATCAAATCAAAGGATAATTCTTTTGTAATCACAGAGAATTGTACCACACAATTTGTGCAACTATTTTACTTGTTTAACTCATTTCGAACAGAGAAATTTAGTCGTCCACAATCATAATACATATATCAATACAATCACATAAACAATTTCCTAGGCTTTTCTCGTGGTCAACGTTTACGCCCTGTTGACAGGGTTGTGCTGTCTCTTTTTCTTTGGGACCGGAACCTCCTTTTCATCCCCTTTCTTAAGGATGGTTCCCTTGGAACCTAAAGGTGCACTCCCTTGCTAAGGAGCTTCCTTTTTGGATCCTCATTAATATACTCCCTTGCTAAGGAGCTATCAAATGTGCACTGTCCCCTTTTCTGGGACCGTCCCTTGCTAAAGACTAGCTGCAGTATGATTGTCCCTTACTAAGGACTAGATACCATACTGAGCTTCTATTCACGACTTGCTGTAGGTTTCCAAAACACATTTCATTATGCTCACAAAAAGAATCCATTCATAATTCTCAAAAATATAAAGATATATTCACGCATACAAGTTTAAATAAATTCAGGTTGTCCCACAAGTTTTTCATAAAACGAATAGTCAATGTGCACATCAAACATTTATAAAATATCAATTCATATATAAAATATCAACATGCCTCTTTGATATAAAGTAGTTTAATAATCAACATTGTTTTAGGAAAACCCCCAAAATTAGTAAACACCACTTACCTCTTAATTGTAAAAATAAAGGAAATCAACCTCCCTTGAATCACAACAATTCAGTAGAATTAGAACCTAGCAACACCAAAAATAGGTTCATCAATGCACAATTTTCCACTTAAAAATCTATTTTCACACTTAAATGGTTTTATCCTAGACAATATTGATTTATCCAAAATCCTCTATTTATCCACTTTACTATCTAATACACTTTCAGCTTGATCAGATTTTTGGACATAAAAATACTACTGCCTAATCTGATTTTTCCATTGATATAATCATGGATATTCAAGGCTACAAAACGGCAGAAATCTCATCAATCTACAATTCACATCCTTTCTTGCCATGTAGCTATATCCATCACCCTAATCTAATATACTAATAACCATAGGACATCCTTTCCCATAAAATACGGATAAGTGTGGGGTTGTTGCGATCAGAACATATGCTTAGAATTTCCTTTTTCCTTTAAAATATTGATAGGTTAGACTTTATGAAGTCATGCCTATTGTCCCATTAGCTACTAAAGCCATTTCATGTATAATTCCTCCCTGAAACGTGGGATGATTTTCTAGTCATAATCAGGTTTTATTTTATTTTAATTAATCAACATGATGACAACATTGAATTTTCAGGTCCACACCTACCCCTATGTTCTGTGCAGCACAAAGACTCACATACACAGAAATTCTCCATCCTAGGTGTGTGATATATCAATAGCCCTTAAGCAGATAGACTCTTGTTACGTATCACATAAATAAAAGAACCCCAAATAAAGAGGAGAGTTGACCTGATTCTCCTACACAGCCGCAAAGAAGGGAAGAAACAACTCACTTGTATGTTGCGGCTGAAAAACAGAAGGAACTTCTTATGCACATACACGTGTAGCTTAAGAGGAAAAAGGTTAGGGTTTTCAAGGCCCATATATTTACTTATGACACCTTACTTGGGCTACATATCTCATGGTGTTTATCTTATTTTAAGAGGAAAAAGGTTAGGGTTTTCAAGGCCATATATTTACTTATGACACCTTACTTGGGCTTCATATCTCATGGTGTTTATCTTATTTTTAATATCTTAGGCCCAAATCAATTTAATCCGTTTAATTATAAGCCTCATTCATAATTTACGCATAATAATTAAATTGGTATCAAAATTATGGGGTGTTACATGCAGGTAGTGGAATATGTGAAGGCGGCAAAAAATTGGAAGTATTGGACGTGTTGTCTTTGCAGCGAGAGGTTTTTCGAAGTCAAATTGAATGCGGATCATATGAAAAGTGTGCATTTAGGGACTTTATCTGATAAGTTACGATCTGTAGAGCCAGAAATCGTATTAGATTCAGTCCATGACATCGGTGAATCAAGAAAATGGAGACCCGTGGACGTGGTTGCCGCTAAGAAAATGATGGAAGATTTTTCAAGAAATAAGCGTGAAGATGAAGGCCTAAATGAGTCTAAAATTTTCATATTCCAGGAGGACTGGCCTTACTGCAGAGATAGAGGGCGTGCCGACATGATTAATAGAATTCGAGCAAGGTTACACATGTTCTTGGAGCTTAGATATTTTGTTTCAAGTCATTTTTCGAGGTTGATGGACCTCATAATGGAAATTCTGAAGAAGCGAATCCCGGAACAGCTGCTTGAGGAACATTGGATGAACCAGATGCTACTCTCCACGTGCTTTCTTGACATCCCGGAGCTTAATCTTGTGTTCGAGTTCTTGGATGATCTCCACAATGCTTGTGGGTTACAGAGTCTCTGCTTCAGTCTTGCGAAGGATGGGGTCAGGGGTGAGCCTTGTTTGGCTAATCATGAGAAGATCGTATTCAATGAGGACTTCTCTTGTGTAGTATTGGACAAGAGAATGTTGCGTGGTGAGCTTGTTGTGCCAAATGATGGAGCTGTTGTTACTTCTAGTGCTGATGAGGAAATCGAATTAAATGATGAAGAATGTAAAGATGATATTGTGGATTGGTTATTGAAGGGGGGTTGCTAATATTGGGGAGCATTTGAAGCAGTGGACAAATTTGAGAGAAACCAGTAGAAGTCAAGGGAAAGGGTTTTTCAAAATCTATGAGGCTGAATTTCATCGGATGCAGAACATTTGTGAGAAAAAAATACAGTATTTGAGAGACATTAAGGTATGGCAGAATTTGGAGAGTTTGTGTGTTGAAGAAGATAAGAGACAAGAAGAGATTTCAGAGTACAAATCATTGAGTTACGAGTATCTCTTGTTAGAGAGGCATAGGCACATTCAGAGGACAGATGGTGATATTTTCGAGTTGGATGTCATATGGAATATTTTGAGAAAACCTGTGGACAATGAAATAAAATTGGGGATCAAAAAGCAGATTGATGAAATAGTTGAAAAGGTATGATATAGCCAAATTTAAGAATAGGGCAAATTTTCCAAGTTGTTTAATCTGAAATTCAAAGTCTCTCTGTGTAGTGTTTGTGTTTGATATTAAATATGTTTCTTGATGAACTGTTATATTCCAAAGGATGATTGAATTTCATAATGTTTGTTTTTGCAGCTTTACAAATTTGATGCTATAATCAGGACAACAACTATTGCTATGCAGCAGACGGGGAAGAAAATTGATATGGTAACTGCTTATGACTACCGATCAATTATGGTGCCCCTGCTGAAGTCATTCATGCAGGTTTGTGTTGGATTCTCTGTGCTGTTTTGCTGAAGATTTTCATTTATTTACCTTCTTACCAGATATGATTTGATGTTTTTGGTGTAATATTCTCCTTCAATAGGCACAAATGGAAGATCTGGCTAACAAGGATGCAGAAAAGAAGTATAAGGCTGCAGAAGCAGCATTGTTTTCAGAACTTGATCTTAATGACAAGAAAAACTCTGTCGAAGGAGGAGGTAATGCACGACAAGGACAGGAAAAATCCCAGGACAAAAAGAAGAAAAAAGATCACAGAAAGTCAGAAGAATTAAAGGTAGTTATTGTTCTGTTTCGTTTTTATGGTAATTGCAGTTGTCTAAAGCTAGCCAAGTATAAATTAATATGAATAAATGGAGAAAGGGCAGGAACTAAAACGCATCTAAACATGTTAAATATTAACATAATAGGCAGAAATTGGACTAATATACTTTAATTGGATGCATAAGACTTAAGATACGGAGGAGCTAGAGTTAAAAGTTGAAACAAAACTGGATGATACTAAAAAAAAATGGGTATTTCAGAGGTAGAGTAGCCAAGTTAGGAAAATGTGGATCAAGTTTATTAGAATAGCAGTAATTTAGGATATGAACTGTGAAGGAGTCATAAATTGAGTAATCTAATACATATGACATACATTAGACATTGAACAAACACACATTGAAACAGATTATCACAGCAGCTAGATAACTGCATAATTGGACAGACATTTAACAATATTTAATATTTTTTTTCTTTAATAAGGAATGGAATAATTGGATGACTAATAAATTAAGAAATAGAAAAGCCCCTGAGATCGGGTTTAATTAAATTTGATAAAACGCATACTTGTTTGAAATAGAAATAAAGAAAAAAAAGATACAAGATCTGCAGGGACCACAAAACAAAGAGAATCGATTATACAAACTAACATCCCAAAAATATATAATTTTCTTATTGTAGGTAACTGCATGCAGTGAGGAGGAGCAGGAAAATTTGGAGCAAATGTAAGTCTTTTTGTTTGTTATTAGTTTAACATTTTCATTGACTAAAACACGTGTAAATTGTATGAATATGTGGCCACATGTGCTCCCAATCTCTAGGCTGAAATAAAGTTCATTGTGTTTTACTTCAGTTCCTTTCATGCTGCACATGGTGGAGATGATCCTCCTAATCCTGAGATTGTTGGTCCTGTAACCACTGATGAATTGGAGCAAGAAGAACGGAAATTTACACCTGAGGAGGAGAAAGAGCAAAGAATGCTTGAAGTGCATTTGGAGTATCAGAGGCAGATTGAGAATGAGGCCAAACAAAAGCGCCTTGCTGAGCTAAATAAAGCCGAAAGCAGTGCAGGAAATATGGAAAAAATGTCCCTTAGACGCATCAACTTTGATGACTTTCACTGGAAATATTTTTATCAAGCTCAGGGTGTCAAATTGGATGAGAGAGTAGCACCCAAGAGAACTTGAATCTGACTAGACCTAATTAGAAGTAATAAATTGTCTTGGATGAAACACCATTGATATTTGTTGAAAAACTCTTGATGCATGTGATTAATCTTAGTTGGAATTTTCCCCTTTCAATCTTAGTTTGCACCGTGTTCAGTTCTCTAACACCCATGCGACTGGCAGCAGATAGGAAAGAGAGTCCGGTAATGGAGGTTGGAAATCTTTAACAGAATGGGACACATACTGGCATTTCTCTCTGAGAGGTACTATGAGCTTGCTCTAATATGCTATTGCCTTCTTTCTTAATGATGAAACATTAGGAAGAGTACTACCACGTCCAAGTGTCCAGTAAATTTGTGTCTCAATGTACTTTTTCAGGAACATTTGACCCCACGAAACATACCACCTTTGCAGATTAACATAATAATTCAATCGCTTAATAGTTTTGTTTATGTTTGCAAATGAAATGTGCATATGTGAATGATTTATGGCAACTGTGACTCAAATTTGTGTTTGATCAGTGGTTGCTGTACCATTGACCATTGCTATATATTGTCAACATACGAGAGGAAAAATAAGGGAAACTGGAAGACAAATCCATGAAGAAAATTTCATGACATAGATACAGTTCTTAGTAACTGGAATTGATAATAACCAAATAGAAAGCATAACAAATTAATGCAAAATGAAGATGCATATTCTGATGCATAAATTGTTTGTGATCAAAATGTCATCTAAGCCTTTCTTCAACATCAATCCTTTACTTTTGAAAGTATTTGTCTAGTAGTCCATATTTCTTAACAAAGCAATCCACTTAGAATTGTCAGAATCTTCTTCCCAATCTAAATTCTCAACCTTTCCAAAGGAAAATTGCCAGAAACCCAGCTAAAATGGTACAAATAATTTTAAAAAAGAAATATGAGAAAGAGAGAGAGAGAGAGAGAGAGAGAGAGAGGATCAATAACACGTCTAATAATTTTCTGGACCATGATGGTATTGTCAGGTTTTTTACTGCAGGAAAATCATGCAGAAATCTTTCAACCAAATTGGCTAAACTCATTGATGATATATATAGTTATTTTTGCCTCAACTTTTTGAGATTATTTAGCAAGGAAAGTTTGCTTTCGTTGAATCCATCTAGGAGAATGCCATTGCATAAGAAGGGGGAAAAACGCCACAAAATTAAGGATATAGGTATATTTATAACAATTTATAAAATTTAAACTGGAAGAGAGAATTGGTAACTTGGGGTAATTACCCAAGTTCAAACCTTCAAAATTTTTAAGCTTTCCAACAAGTTCCATCAATTTATCAAACCAAAGAGTGAAACCACTTCCAAGGTCAAATTGAAGACTAACGTTTTTAACCTTGGGGTATTGACAGAATAGAAGGGCGATTTATTCATTCCGCAATGAAGTGAAACTATATTAGGGGTTTCAACTTGTACCACCTCAAGATTTTCACACCCCTCTAATGTGAACTTCTTAAGCGTTTGGCAAAGAGATTTTGATACTTGTAATCTCACATGTTGAGATGCGCAAAATTTGAACAGTGGGGGAAACTTTGAACTTAACTTTGAAGCCACTCAACTGCCATGTTATTAGCCATGTAGTTCAAGTCTTTTCAGAATTTTACATGCTTCCAAGTAAATTTCACAATGCACATTCACAGTTTGATATGGATACCTAATATATCCCAATAATGAAATATATATTTAAACTTGGCACTTTAATTTCAATCATGAACCAGATTTAGCCGAGGAAGACTTGAAACCTCTAAATGTTTGAACCCATGAGAGCTATATTGTTTAAATCCTCAATTTAAAGAACACGTAATTGTTAGATTGTAAATTTCCTACTTATCTAGATGGAATTCATTCAAAAGTAAAAGTTTTTTGGTGAGAAAACTTAAATTCATTATAGAGATTTAACTTGCAATGCGTTAACTGGAGCTTAGATATTATTTTGCCTCAAGCACAACATGAAGTAAATTGTAATATATATGCTTTCCTGGTTTTATGTTCATCATTAAAATGTATGATCCTCAACCAAAGACTCAGCAACTTAAGTTGTGTTCAAGGTGGCTTTTAAGGTAGTTATCTAGGCGAGTCATGAAAGTGTCCTTCATCCTGATTTCTATATTCTTTTACACATAAAAATGCCAACATTCATAGACAATACAAGGTGAAAAGTCCAGGCACATCAACAATGACAATAAGCAGAAGGGTCTCAATAAAAATGCTTCCCACTGTACGGGATTGAAATAAAAAATTGACTCAAACTTCTGGGGTGCACTTGTATTTTAGTCATTTCTTTTATTGTTCAATAATAATATCCTTTCATCAAAAGGCTATATAGTTTGGTCAATTTTATGAACACCCCAAAGTTTTATGGATAGGCTAGAAGCCCTAGATTTTTTTGAAGCCTTCAGTAGCTTAAATCTTGCAAAGGCTTAAATCCTTTAAGCTCACTTACAAGTTACAATGCACTATCTTTTTTCTTTTTCTTTTAAAAAAAAATAAAAAATTGGAAATCAATAGCAATTTTATTCTAGAAATCACTTTGTACTTTCGGAAGGAGAAAGAAGGGGCACTTCTCTATGTTAATTGATTAAACAATAACTTTCAAATTTGAGCTGTCTCATGTTAATTGAATAAACAATAATTTTGTAGAAAAGCTATTCAAAAAAAAAAAAAAAGTTCTTTAGAAAAGCATATTCTAGTTATATAGTTTTCCCATGTAACACATTAATTTAAAATTTTAAATACACTTTTGGCAGTTCCGTTTGGGTCATTTGCAATTTTTTTTTTTTTTTTTTTATGTCAATTAGTTCCTACTCTTTTTAAATGCATTTTAATGTAATCTTTGTTGTTATCTAACATATGAAAATTGTTGATACAGATAATTGATTGATTAACTTTCAGTTAATAATAAATCTTCTCCAAGTTGCATATCTCTCACTTCATCATGTAATGGCCAAGCCAATGCATACCCATGACTGGAGGGAAAGGATGTTCACGGGTTTGGTGGGGGTAGCTGTCTTCCTATGGTGCAGGGAAAAATCCAGTCTGGGACAAGTGTTTTCCATTTCTTTCTTTACTTTGCATATAAAGGATTTATTGGTCTTTTTGAATATACATTACTATAAGTTTCTTTAAAAAACATTCTCTCATCTCCCCGTATGTGTATTAAAAATACTTAGTATTTAAAATAAAAAAAAAAAAAAAGATTTACTATGAATAAAATATTTTTATATGCTATCTCAAAAAAATAAAAAAATAAAAAAAAAATCTCGCAAGAGAGCATCTCCATAGTAAATGATGCTCAATTTCTAGATCCCCTGAACACTTCCCACATGAATAGGTGAAAAATTTTCAAAGAGTTTTGTTTGTGTTGGTAGGACTTGTTGGCAACTCTCCACATAAAACACTGAATTTTAAGAGGAAAATTGTGGGACTAAAATCAGATGCCCCAGATGTTTGCTACCGTTAGCAGTTGAAGAAGATTCCTATTTGCTACAATTTTTATGCACTCTTTATTTTAAAAATAAAAGGCTATCTTTCTTTCAATTTGAACTCAAAAGGGATGCTTTTAATCTGACTTACTTCAAAGGGCATGAAAATTTGATCAATTAAATTCGCCCTCCAGAAATGTGACTCTGGGTTAATTAGCTCGCTCGCATAAGAATCTGGATTAATTAGTTCTTTCACAGTTTTTTTTTTTTTTTTTAATGCAAACTCATAAGTATTTTTTTCACTAGTCAATAAAATTCTTAATCTTTCACCTTCATTCCAAAGTCCAGATATGTTTTTGTTTCAATGTGTCAATTATAATTTTGTGTCTATCCATAAGGTGTTTTAAAAAAATATAAAAAATTAAATTAAAGGTTGATATTAGTAGTTGTATACGTGTTCTATGATTTTTTTTTTTTTTTTAAATTAATGTTGATATGAACTATTAGTGTGAAGCCAAAATTCTAAGGGTAAGGTTTGAGTCCAGTGTCTAGTTGTACTGAACCCATTGAGATTATAACACGTGTCATTATCTTAACGGATCCAGTGCATTACATGCACTAGATCTAAACTTCACCCAAATTCTAATCCCCTAGAATGTTAAAACTCATAAATCATAAATGAAGAAGATCTCCTATTGCTAATTAAATAAACCACTTAGAAATAATAGATAAATTAATAATAAAATGATTAGATAAAGAATTTGAATTGTATTCAAATTGAAATTTTTATCAACTTAGAAATTATAAGAGAAGAAGGTAAGAAAAAAAAATTATATATTTTTAAAAATCTAATAAAATTTCTACAATTTGATGAAGCTACGTAGTGCAATCATAGCTTTTAAGTCCAACTTTTATTATATAGTATACAATATGATATGATATGATTTTATTAGGCTTAACTTCTCAATAGTTTGTTTAATTAAAATATGCCTCACTTATATTGAAACCAATCAAATTTTACTTTTTTATTTATAAAATGAAAAATGAAGGTTTGGACCACAACAACTCAAACCTTGATTCTGCATTTGTTAGTGGTTCATGTACAGCCCATAATTCAGATAGCTACAAATTCTATCCTTGTAACAATAACAATAAATAAATAAAACAATAACAATAAATAGATAAATAAATAAATAAAAAGTGATTGTGTTAATAAAGATTAGGACTGAAATTCCGTACTTGAGTTGGACTAAATAAACTAATTAACTTAAAATTTAAGGAAATATATAACACAAATAAACCAAATTCCGTTCTAGATTAGGATTTAGGAGAAATAGGACTTCTCTTAAATCCAAAAACAAAAACTCATCCTTACTAATACATAAATAATAATGTATTCAATCCCAAAATAAAGTCTGAATATATATATATATATATATATATGTAATCCAATTCCAATCGCACCGTTTCGGTCTAGCCTCTTGGCCCTCATCTGCGGTATGTATCTCTCTGACTCTCTTTCTCTTTGTTCGTGATCGTGTGAATATATATACATATATGACTGTGCAGCCTGTGTTCAATTTGAGTTTCTTTCAGATTTCAGAGTTTGATTTTGACTCTTATAATATAGGATTGTTAACTTTAACAGTCTCCACATTTTTATTATTCTATTTTATATTTAAATTTAATAATTGTGTTTTCTTTTTAATTGTTTGTTTAATTGGTAGAATTGGCTTGAGCAATTAAGTTTTTTTTTTTTTCTTTTTCTTTTTCTTTTTCTTTTCCTTTCTTAAGAACTAGATTATGAAATTAAATATTTAAGTTTTCCGAGTGTGAGTAATTTATGGGGAAACTATCCACAATTGAAAATCAATAATATATCCCCTTGTTGATGGATTGATTAGACTTATACTTAATGTTTCAACATTTGTTTAAATCCATATGCATGTGGAAAAACAAATTGATAAAAATGGCGTAAATGGAAGAATTGAAATTTGATTATGTTTGTGAGGGGCTGTGATACAATAATTATTTGTTTGTTGAATACTAGGATAAGGCCCCCATATTTTGGTATCTTGTAAGCATTTACGCAAATGGCGCTTTACGCTGTGAACTCCTAGAATTAAGACTCAGCAGTAAAGCTGCAAAGGTATCACCAATGGGTTGTACAATTTGCTTGCATTACAGAAGTTCTGTCAAAAATGACCCGCACTTTAGTGGACTTCATACTATGACCAAGTCCAATTACCTTGCTTATATTCATTTCCTCTAACAATCATCTTCTCAGTATATAGTAATACATTACTTTATGATTTCAAGAAAGTTATTTTAGTGCAAAATTAGTAATGAGCCTCACATTTTTGGCACAAAAGTGAGTGAAGATGTTACAAGCCAGGTGTTGGATAAATTATTTGAATTTAGTTTAGTGATAGAATAAATCTCCTTAGATAGATTAGTATTGTTATTTATTTATATTCAATTTAATTCCTATATTTTAGGATAGGATTAGTTCTTTTGTTTTAAGATTTGTTGATGAGGTTAAAATTAACCAAAAATGTCTATTTCCTCTCTCAAGTTCAGAAAATTGGTTATCTCGAATTGACTACACTATCTTTCAATTACCCAAGTTCACAACAGAAGGTAGCTAACGCTCCGTTTGTTTCGACGTAAAATTTTTTCAAATGTAAAATATTTTACATGTAAATATTTTACTTGTAAAATATTTTACGGTAAAAGATTTGCAAGTGTTTGGTAAGTGTTGTATCGTAAACATTGCAAATATAAATCAACTACCGCATACCCAACCACCACCAACAATTGCAAAAACACACCTTGTAATCCCATCCCATCGGCCATATCGTCATCCACCTACCCTAGGCCAAACACCCAATAGCCACCAGAATCACCCTACCACTCAAAAAACAGCCATCAAAACAACCACCAAAGATTCAAAAAACTGCCCCTAACTACCAAAAAAACAACCACCAACCACCAAATCATCACAAACCAACCAAAATACAACCACCAACAACCCAAAAATCCATATCAAAAAGGCAAAACCACCCACAAAACCATATCAAAAACCTGAAAAGAAAACTCACAAACAAAGAATCTGATATTAAAATCCAACAACCCAGCAAAAAAAATCCAACGACCACCAACAAGATAAGAACAGCCACCAAAAACCCAATCCGTTGCTCAACAGTCAAATCCGATTTTGTGAGAGAGACAATAGGAGGGAGGAGGTGTGGAGTCGGTCTGTGGGTGGTGCCGGTCGAGGGGTGATGCTAGTCAGCTGGTGGCACTGGGTCGAGGGGTGATGCAAGTCGGCGGGTGGCACTGGTTAGTGGGTGATGGCAGTTGGTTGGTGGTGCCGCCAGTAGGTTTTGGGAGAGATGGATTAATGGGTGAGAGAAGGAATGTTGGGTTGTGACTGTGAGAGAATTGAGAGGGAGAAATAGCGTGAGAGGGAGGGAGGGTAAGAGTTATCGGGATGAGAGCCCGTGAACAAATGTAAAATGTTTTACCAAAATTTTAAGTGTAAAATATTTTACACAAATTTGCTTAGGTTGATTTGGTTGATTGAAAATGTTTTACTTTTAACTAAATATTTTACTGCAAAACAAACATTATAAAATAAGAAAATATTTTTCTGCAAATATTTTACATCAAAGCAAACGGAGCGTAAATTTATTTTTTAAAGCTTTCTATATCAAATTGAGCCTTATAATATAAATTCGAAATTATTATTATTTATTTGAGATTAATCTAAATTGCTTTGTCACTGCTCCAATTTGTCTCACTCTTTAGCAAGAGATTTTGGTTATTTCATGGGTAATGTCATTTGGGCATAAAAAAATATGAAGGAAAGAAGATATATAGGAAAAATGCATTACATCAAGGACTAGGAAGTATTGTGCTAGCAGCTAGGTTTTGAACAAATTTTGAAAAAGCAGTGGCATGATACACAATTTGGATCCTGGTTTAGTCAATCTGAGGAAATTGAGAGAAATTTTTGAAGTGGTTGTTGGATTCTATTGGTTGTTCAAAAGATTTGTGTAGTACTTTCAATCGCATGATAATGCTTTTCTAGTTTTGGTGGTTCTCATTGTAATTCACTTCTATTTATTTTTATTTTTATTTTTTAAATATCTAGTTTTACAAATATTCACTCATTCTCACCTCACAGGTTATGGAGCAAAAAGAAGTTCACAACCGTATATCTGAAATAAAATACATCTGGAGTCTATCTACTATCACAATTTACAAATAATATTCACTCATTCTCAAATTGTTATGGAGCAAAATATAGTTCACGATCGTATATCTGAGTTGCCAGAAGTTCTTCGTCAACACATTCTTTCATTACTCTCCACTAAGCAAGTAGTTCAATCTACTTTATTGTCGACTGCATGGAAACATGTTTGGATTACTTTCCCAATTATGAGGTTTGATAGGATATTCTTTCCCACAAAATGGCATAGTCAGAAGGTTAAGAGAAAGAAATCCAACTTACACAAATTTGTGGAGAAAACTTTACAAATCCGCAAAGAGAAAAGGCTACCTATAAACAACTTTACACTTACTGACTGCTGGGTTGAAGAGAAATCGGTGTTTTGTGTTTATTATTGGATTCTCTTTGTGTTTGAGAGTGATGTTCAAGAGCTGGATCTTGATTTTGGATTTTGCGGTTATTTGCAATATTTCCCCTTGCCTCAGCCTGTTTTGATTGCAAAATCCTTAACTGTGTTGACTCTTAAGTAGTTTGAAGTTGGACTCAACCACTGGCAGCATCAAATCTTTCTTGTCTGTCTATATTTCAGAATCTACAGTCTGAACTTAACCTGCTTCCTTTTAAAAATCTAAAAGAGTAGTTAAATTTACATTCGTCCGAGGAAACGGACAAGTGGCTAGCACTCCATGATCATCTCTCTGGATTTCATCTGCTCGAGACCTTAAGGCTAAACCCTTCCTTCCAGACAAAAACAATAGAGATTTCATGTCATCATCTTAAAACATTGGAATTATCATATAAGTGCAAAATGGCTGAAGTTAAGATTGATGCTCCTAAATTGTGTAGATTCTCATTCTGTTATTTTGGTGGTTATATAAAATCCTTTTCATTGAATGCTTTGGCCCTGTCATACGCTTTCTACGGTTTGCTTCCACTCATGGATTCTTATAATCTTTTAAATGATGAGAATATTGAGCTCCTCTCAAAGCTGAATAATACAAAATTATTGGAATTGTTAATTCCCTCCATCAAGGTATTACTGGCTATAGTTCTTTCTTTTAATGATCTGTAAATTGATTTCTTTCAATATATTTTACTTTTTGTTTCATTATGTATATATATTCCTTGTTATTGTTATTGAATATAAACTCTAATCTGTTCTTTTGTTTAATTTCATGTGAAGAATATTAGTATTCCAAAAGAATTGAGAGAAACCTACCGTCACCATCATATAATGTCAAGCATTTGAAGCTATCGATATCTCAGTCATTTCTGAGAAATGAAATCGATAAACTTCTGGATAGATTGTTATGGATTTTTCCTCTTCCAGACATTTTATCAATGAAATTCAGCTACAAGTCATTTCTTGATTTTGACCAAATAACTCTCAAGGTATTAAATCTTCTTATTTCCTATAATGTAGAAACTTGTTCCTTAAGTTTTGGCTGATGATTGCTAAGGGTGCTAAATAGTTCTTTAAACAAAGTTCTTGTTGTTAGACACCATTCACGTTATATTTTTTTTGCTGCGAGACTGCCTTCAATATGTTGGATATTAGAGTTGGTTCTTGTTAGTTATGTAATAGTAAAGATTTTTAATGTAGTTTATAGTTTCAGAAGTCCTCATTGTATGCACATAATGTTTCTAGTAAATCAGTGCTTCAAAATTTTAACATTTAAACTTAAAGCTTTTTAATTACATTCTAATTGAAATTGAAACAATTTCATAAAGTTGTATGTAAGCTAACTTTGATAATGAACTTGAATGCCAAGAAGTAGCAAGAGTCCCTTTTTTTTGGAACCCCCAGTTGCGAAGGCAAAGAAAGTGCATTCCTACCGACCCTGTGATCCTAATGTGACTCTATATGTGACCCAACAAACCCAAAACAAAACTTTGGAATTCCCTTGTGGTACTAGGGCTATTTCCATGAATCATAAGGGTATTCCGAGTTAGTGTTTCAATCACAATCCCACCCACACCATTGGTATAAGAAAATGAAAGGCATGGTTTGGAACATATGGATTTGAGAATGGTAACTAATGACCATCCAACCATGGTGCATGTATCAGTGCTGAAGGAGCTACAACAAAGATCCTTCTAGCAGATGAAGAAGAAAAAGTTGCTATCGACTTATTGTTCCTATACTGGTCATAATCCTTGTTATCAAAAAAGATATATTCACACGAGGAACCCAAGCTAGTGCGATCACTCCCAGAATGACTTGTGGAGGTTACCCCAAATGAAGAGATTTTAGATAGCCATTTCTAACATGCAGATGATCTCTTTGATGAATTCCTAATCGTGAGTTATGGTTTGCTGGAGCTGGTCAAAATTCAACATGGGCACTGAGTAGAAAGACAAGAAAGGAAATTGTGAAGTGTGCTGCCATTACTGGCTTATGCATTGTGTACACAGGTTATCTAGGTATGCTGAAATGAATAAAAGTTCTTAGAAAGTATGAATTTATAAAAAGAATTTGGATCCATTCAATCAGGTTAACCAGGTGAAATTAGGTTTGTGATTGGAAAAAGGTTCCTCCATTAAACTTTAACTACCTACTTTCATCAGGAACTCTTCATGATCCTCAAGCCAATTAGGCTGACATTTTGAAAGTTACTGCCTCCGTCTATCGCCTTGCCCTCTAGAATTTATTTATTTATTTTCTCTTTTTTTTTTTCTCTTTCGATTGAGAACAAAAAGCTCACCCTGGAAATTGATTGGCTTAGAATTAGTGAGCTCATTTATCTCTACCTTTGTTGTTGAATAGGAATAGGTGTAGTACACAATCATTTCTTAGGTGCACGTAAATGTAATACACTATATGTTCTTCTAACCAATGGAGCCCTTCTAAACTATTTAGATGTAATAAACTTGTATCCCTTTTTTCCCGGTTAAAGGGAGGGAGGGTGATACACTTCCTTAGTAGCCAACGAAATCCTCAATTAGTTTCAACCATAGTTCGATTCATTGTTAAAGGTTTGTACAGCTGAGAAGAATTAGATATTCCAAGTGAAATTTAAATTCCAAACAGATATCCCCTATTCAATAGCTGAGTATTGTCCTTAAGAGAGCCGCGCCTTTTCTGAATCTCTCATTGGTGGATTGTAAAGAGAGAATGAGGATGGATCTTGACCAAAAAAAAAAAACTAGAAAAATAATTGCACTGCGAGAGGCAAATCATTAAAATTTAATGTTCATAATCATATTAAAAGAAAGAAAAAAGAAGTGTTTGGTTTTTTGTCCGATACTGATTATTCTTTTGGATAGATTTCTCAATGTGAGTAATTTACTAAATTTTTGTGTCCTGTTCTTCCTTCTATCAAAGGATCAACCATATCAAGTAAGAAATAATTGACATTCTATTATTTTAAATAACAAAAAATAATTTGCTTTATGAAATATTTACTGGATTATATATGAAGCAAAATTTTATTGTACGAATGTGGCTTTAATAGTTTTCTTCATTTTCTTGGGTGGCTTTACACTACATATTTTATCTCCGATTATGTAACTACTTCAGTATTTATTGAGAATTCTAGTATTTCGATGATCTAATTTATAGCTTATGTGATTTAATCATTTTGTGGTTCCATGCCAATTGCTGGTTTAGCACCTACCAAGTGTGTGCAACTTACCAAGCAAAAGAGAATGTGTGCGAGAGAACTTTTGATAGATTCATATGGCCTTGACTAAAAACTTACTATGGTGGTACTATAATAGTAGTACATTAATGAAAAAAAAAAATTTGCAATAACACAATGATTTGCACTATTATCATAATTTGATTTTAATTCAACACCTTTTTCTCTTTTGGTCTTTAAAGGAGACTGATTTAATGTTACTGAGGCCCTTAAGTTTCGTGTCTTATTTTTTTATTGGATAATTAGGTGGATAAGATGGCTGTTTACTAGAATTCCCATTTTGCTAACAGCCTGTCTGTATTTCAGTTCTCTTATGAAAAGCCTATTTATGTAGGGGAGAATCCTAGTTGTTGCAAATTTCTACCATTTCTATGCTGGCGGCATTGCTTGAAGGCCATCAAGATTGAGAGCCTTACCGGTATTGCAGATGGAGTAATCCTATACAAGTATTTTTATGAGAATGCAAAAACCTTGGAGCACTTCTGGTATCATGTTGGCGCAGTTGCTTGAATCTAAAACTTTAGAGGACTTATGGTTTCATGTCAGTGTCATTGCTTTTGGAGTGATCGGATTGAGGAAATGCATATTCAAAGATCTAAGAGAAGTATCTTTTGGAGAATGCAGAAATGGGAAGGTCTCACATTTACCTAAAGGTGGCAAATAGGTGGGTTTGGGGTGGGCATAATTGGGTTGGGTATATAAAACTCATTTACTCATTAAAACTCATTTAACTAATTGTTTCTAACCCAAATCCAACCCAACCCAATTATTATGGATAAACCCCAACCCACCCAATTACCCAATTATCAAAATTACTAAAATGCCACTAAAGTAAAAATGACCAAAGTATTCTAAATGATTTACCAAAGAGCAATATTTCGTAGTTTTCTTTCCCCTAGTTGTAGTTTGGCCTCTAAATTATTTTTAAGTGATGGATTGCTTTGTGGCCATGGCAAAAAAGCTATTATGAATGAGTTAAATTATTTTATATTAATTCTTAAAACTAAAAGTATTAGTCTGCTTTTTGGCATTTGAGAATGAAGTATGCCATTTTAGATATCACCAACCTTACCAATCCATTTAATTAAATGAAAATTTTTAGCATAATAATAGGGCTTATCTATATCAGAGATTTAAAATCCGTATAAGTAACATTAAAGTTGTACATAAAGCGGATACATGAACAAAGGGATGAAAGGAAAATTAGACCAAACAGATCTTCAGATTTCAAATGATTTTAACATTTGGCCACTCCGGTCTAGTTCTCCTATTTCAGTCCATTAGGTCCAGTTTGGTTCATTCTCAGCGTAATGTTGATAGATTCTTGATAAAATTACACTTTTCTTATATTATTAAGGTCTTGTATTTTTATATTTCTAATATAGGAGATGGATTATCTTATATTTGCTTCCTCTTTAGGTCGTTCAAAAAGTATAAAGGATAAATCGTTTGTAAGGAGTACTAGAAACAAATTTCAACCATACATTACATTATTTACAAAATATCTTGCCTTATATAATAATTTGAATAGAAAATGCAATATGTTTCCTTCAAAAAAATTACAAAGCTTAAAGTTCTTTCTATTAACAAATATAGATAACTTAATTAGAAAATCTACTATATTGTATCAACTACACTACCAAAACTTGACTCTTTTTGAGGGTTCATTAAAATTTGTCCAAATAAACACTAAATGTAATGCATGGGTGATTATTACTAGGCTTATGATGTCATCCAATTTTGTAACAGAAATTGTAGTGTAGCTAATGCTGTCGTTCCACCGATAAAAGGAAAACAAGAACACGTTAAAAGTACCAATAATATATAGAAAAACAAATATGATAGAAACTTAGGAAAAATAAATATTGATAAAATTCAACAATTAAAATCACTAGGTGTTAGGGTTTGTCCACCAATATTGTTAAGCATCCACTACCAAACCAATTTAGTACACAATCAGGTAAGTAAACACACAAACTATCCGATTGGAAGATTTAGAAATAAGTTTTATTAATAAAACTATCTTTGGTTGATTATAGTCAACAATTGTTTACACAATTTAGTCTAGAAAATAATAACTTTGTTAGAAAAACTCAAGAACATTGCATACCCTAGAGGCAATACTATATCAAAAATAATATCTAACAAGATTACCACGTTTTACTAAAGAGATTATAAAACCCTATTATAACAATAAGAAGATTCAAGAATAGACTTATTAAAAAATTAAAAATCAAATATCAATTTAATAAAACAATTATAAAAAGAGAACAATTGATTTCAATAATCAATCGTTAAAAAACATACTTCGATTTAATAGTGGACAACTTGCAACATTGGGGATTCACCCCCAATCTTAACTTAGGTTCTTAAGCTTCCATAGAAAATAAAAATTCTTCAAAATCGATGAAAAGTAAGGTTTTCCAACAGTAAAAAATGTGACTGCCCTTGTATCACTTTAATATTTATAACATTCAAAACTGTAAAACACATGCTTCCCAAAAAGGAAAATATAAAATGCAAATTCCTGTTTTTCAACAGTAGGTCAACTTCAAGGTCGATTTTGGCCTTGAATACGGCAGATTTTGAAGTTTTGGTAAACTACAAAGTTTTAGATCTTTAAGTCCTTTTTCCATGTCCACAAGAATCAAGTCAATCCAATATCAGAGTAAAAACATATGGCTAAAATACTAAAAACTGGTTAGAATATTTCCATGCCAGGATTTTTTCCATCTTTGGCTCAAACAAATTTCTCTCTTTCTTTTTATGTTTCCACACATATTTTACTCAGTAAATTCTTCAAAAGTCACATCTCAATTGATCTTCACCCTTGGATTCTCTTGACTTCATGTCCGCATGCTTAGCTCAATAGTTTAAATCTCCTACAATAGAAAAATACATATAATGAGTATATTTTATAGAAAACTTGCAAACTCGCATACTTATGTGTAAGTGTGGAAATAAACACAAAATAGATGTGATAATGCCTACCAAAACTAAGATAACATTGTACTTTTAAGCTATTATCAACTTACTAAGAACCTTCAAAATAAGTCAACACAACCCTTGAAATAAGTGCTAGAAAAAATTGGGTAGAACAACATGAGTTTTCGCTCTAAAATTTGTAGATTTCCCAATACGTCCTTCAATACTAATTTATTTCTCAATAGTGAATACATCGCTTTATTTCCAAGCAAGACAGAGAAATTTTATATGAAAATTTTGCATTTTCATTTTTAGAGTACCTCTCTTATTCTCTTTGATATATTTTTACTATTTTTCATTCTCTCTCTCTCTCTCTCTCTCTCTCTCTCTCTCTCTCTCTCTCTCTCTCTCTCTCTCTCTCTCTCTCTCAGTAGATCTCATTTTCCATATGCATAAGCGCTTGTGACGGGTCATCCTCGCGTTTTTTGGTGAGTACACCTTAGCCTAGGGTGAATCATGGCAGAGGGTGTAAATGTAGTCGTCACCTAGTTTAGGTCTAGGAACCATAAATATAGCACCCTTCGTGGAATGACTGATCTTTATCAGAAAACGTGTCTCGAGTTTAGATATGAGAATGGGAAGGTATTAGGCACCCAACCCCACCTGACCCATGGGTCGGCTTCCACTCATTGTGTTCCAAATCTTAATTTCATTAAAGGAAAGTTTAACATGTTAATCTAAGCCACATACACACACTAACATGCATCTAAAGCAATCAACATGGCATAATCATCCCAAGCCTAATCATTCATTTATCATTCAATCTAGTGACAACACAATTCAAAATAATAATAAATTTAATTCGTATCTTGATTATACACAACACAATCGTAGTGATTGAATATTGTGCATTGCTCTGTGCCTTTGTATTTTTTTTCATTTATTAACTATGGCAATAAGGGTTCGGTTTTGGTGTGTGTTTTAGGGTTCAATTTTGGTGAAGATAGGCTTGGGTGTGTAATTTATAAACTTCACTTTATTAGATGAATTTTATTACAATTTAAAATTTCAACCAGCTATAGATGGAGTACTGTTGTTAGTTTTCCCTAAATCATTTCATATAGGTTAGTAAAAATTCTAAGTCTTTTTGCAATTTTTTTTATGATGATGAGATGACTAAACCTCAGTGATTCACCCTTTGTCATTCGTGACAAAAAGGGGAAGTAGTTTTGGTTTATGAGAGTAGTGGACTTATTTGATAGGGGGAGAATTAGTTTGTTTGAGGGATGTAGTGAGATTTTTGATGTATAGTTACTCACTACTTGTTCTTATTGGTTGTAACCAATTACATACATTATGCTTTAGTGATAAATATGATGATGATGTATGTGTTTCACTCTTTATCTCAAATGTGTTGTTTCTTTTCTCTCTTTATACACATTTTTCTTGTTTATATAACTTATCTATATTTTACACATGATGCCTTGATGGATCTTATTTAGTGTTTCAGTTAAGACAAACTGCAAGTCTTTCATACATTAATCTCTCTTCTTGCAAAGTTTTTGAAGAACTCATAGGATTAGATAGATTTATGTATTTTATGTGTCAATCAATTGGGAAGATTGTTAAGTTAATTTTCTCTCATAATTGTTTTTGTGGTTTTGTCACGAATTGCCAAATGGGGAGATTGTTGGAACCATATTTATTATGTATTGGCATATCCTTTGACAAAATGCATTTTACTTATAATTGGGAGATCTAAGATATGTTTAAAGTATCATGAAGTGTGTTGATAAATCAAAACAAGTGATACCATTGAACACATGAAGATTGAATCAAGAAACAAGTGAAGAAAAGCTAAAACAGTGAACCTTGACATTAGTCTCGACATAAGCTCGACACTATTAGGGGTGTGCACAAAATTGAGAAATTGAAAAAACCGACCGAACTATTGCCAAAATTTTAGTTCAGTTTCGGTTTTCATTTTATAAAAACTGAAAATTTCGGTTTTGGTTTCGGTGTCCCACACAAATATACTGACCTGACCGAAACTGAACTGAAATATATTAAATATTAATTTGTACAAATTATATCAAGAAAGGTCCTAGTATCTTAATGGCAAGAACACGTGTATTCCCACCAATAAACCTAAGTTCAACCCATAGTAAGAGCTTTTTTATTTTTTTTCTCCTTATTACCAAAACTACGTCGTTTTGGGTTTGCTTTATAACCCTACTAACCCTATTTTTCAACATTTCTCTCTCACTTCAACAGCAGCAGCCGTTCTCCCCTCTCCCTCTCTGGTCGTTTTCTTCCTCTTCATCTCTCTTTTTCTGTCATAGTGTCATGCCTCTATTTCTCTCTCTCTCCATCACGCCGCCGTTTCTCTCTCTCTATCATGCTACTTCAGTACACTTCTTCATCGTTCTCTTTTTTATTTTATTTTGTTGTGTTTGCTACTTTGCTTGGTGCTTGGTGTTTGGGTGGTGAGAAAACGTGGGAAAGCAAAGGGAAATATATATATATATATATATATTTCTTATTTTGGTATGTTCTCTGAATATATACATGATTTTAAGTTTTTTTTTTTTTTTGGTGCTTGGTGTTTAGATGTTGAGAAAATGTGGGAAAGTAAAGTGAAATAAGCTTCTTCTTTTTTTTTCTTTGATCTATTTGGTTTCTAAGAAATTGGAAGCAACCAAAAGTCGGCCGAATCAAACCAATTGAAATCTAGTCAGTTCGGTGTCGGTGTTCCTCCCTTACAGTTCGATGTAAGTACCAAATTTGGTAAAACCAAAAATTTTGGTTCGGTGGAAAAATTGCACTTCAAGCCGACCAAACCGCACCGATTACACCCCTAGACAATATAGCATCTATCAAGATTTAATGATGACGTCAACACTAGCTTGACACCTCTCGATCTATCAAGCTATGCAAATCCAAAATTCTCAAATCAAAATTTTGGCCCATGATGACTTAGATTGCTAGGGTTTCCTTCACTAAACTCCTAGTGGATATAAATGCTTTTGAAAGTCATCAAAGATACAAAGACTCAGATTAGAGAACTCATATACTTTTAGAAAAGCTACTATGTTCTTGTATGCTTTAAGGTTTTGTAATTAAGTACTTCCAGATCTTCAACATGCTTTTAAGTGAAGAACTTTGCATCTAACAACAAACATCAGTTGCTGGAAAGTTAGACACGTACTAGGATCCTTGCATAAAGGAAAAAGTCTCTACAAGATCAAGTTCAATTGGGTATTGAAGTGAAGGTTCAGCTGTAAGTTGCTATTTTGGGATATGCCAAGGTAGTGGTAAGATTCCTTATACTTGCAATTGCTTGATTATTGATTAGTGGATTCTTGGAAGTGGTGACCTGAAAATCACCCGATGAGGTTTTTGCCTTGCAAGAGGTTTTCCCATTAGTCAACAAATCACCGTATCATTTATTTTCCACTACACTTTAGTTTATTTGGTGATTTGTGTATACCTCCACGATTTGCATGTAATTTAACCTAATTAATCAACTTGAGTAATTGAATTAATTAATCGTGATCAATCTACTATAACCCAATATAATGTAAGGATGAAAAATATAAGAAACCAATAAAATATAACATAAAAAAACTCACTTAGCATTAGCAATGTTATAGGGCTAGGATGTTAAATTATGCCATCTCCTAGAACTCGAGTCTCTAAAAGTCGATTTCAATCTATGAAATCAAGCATCAAAGACTAGAGATGCTACTTAACCAATTAGTTTGCAAAACTTGTTACATAACAAAATTGTTGGGAAAATCAAAGAGCAAAAACAAATCCCAAAAACCACATGACTAAATAAAGACTATGCTAGATCATAACTTTTTACACAATTTTTGCCATAACTCCCATGTAGCGAGTTGTGAGTAGTGAATAAAAAGTGGTAAATCCACACCTCCACCACTAAAAACTCACCACATGGCAAGTTGTGTACAAAGTTATGGTGCTAGCATTGTCAAGTACCAACATCAAGAATTTTCATAATAACTTCATTAAAAATACTCCTAAAGTAAATCAAAACTCTATGCAATAATTACCGAGGCCATTGGCCACAAACGAATGGATGTCTGAATAAATATAATTACTTATTATCAACTTGTCCCATTAGCGGGAATAAAATTCCTCACCACTATCAGATACAAAAGAATGAGTCAAGCCTATTCTAGGATGTACATCTAAAGATCACCATAACAAAAGTCCAGCCTTCATCAGTAGTTAGTCTAACTACTGCTAGCCACAAAAACCCATCTCAAAGCGATCATTGCCTATTTTGAAAAAGTTTGTAAAAGAATGGGATGAGACAGAACCTAGTAAGTAGCATAATTAATGGGGGGGGGGGGTGAGGGAAATGCAAGTTTCATGATGATGAACAATTTACAAAATGTGTTATAATTTGGGAATTTCCAATTAGATCATGCAAATCTATTTTTCTTAATAAAATGACAAGAATGATTAAAAGAATGTAGCACCAAGCTTTCTCAAAATATTTCAACATGAAACTAACTACAATACTGTGAGCTATCAAGACACCCTTTTAAAACCTGAAAATCCAACCCAAGGCTACATGACAAGCCACCATAAAGACGTTAGATATGCCACAAAGACATCAAGGTATGCCACGAAGACATCAAGTTATGCCATGAAAGCATTAATTATGCCACGAAGACATAAATTATACCACGAAGACATAAATTATGCCACAAAGACATCAGTTATGCCACAAAGACATCAATCAGCCACAAAGACCGGGTGCCAAGATACCAATGTCACAAAGACTACAGCATCTGGTTGGGTAATCACATGTCATAGCTCAAAGGTTAAAACATGAAGAGCTCACAATTTACATGAAATCAAAACACAGTTCAATTTCAAGTAGTTTCACAAAAACCTTGGAAATACCCAATATATTCACAAGGTTCTCAAATTTTCCAAAATCGTTTCTTGTCAATAAGATTTTCTATCAATTTCCCAAATATCACAAGTCAAGATAAAACATCTTAAGAATTTGCAAATAATGCAATAAATCCATAAAATCCATTCCCAAGAATTTTATAAAAGATGTCTATCTTTTCCAAGCTAACAAATCATGCATTTCCCCATTCGCATTACCAAATATGATGCACTTTTCATAAATAGTCATATATAATAAGGTCACAACACAATACTTTTTAAGAAAACATAATCTTACAAAAAAATTTTCAAAATGTTTTTGACCCAAAAACAGCGTTTATGCAATATGATTATTTTCCAAAAATCCCATTAAAAAGCTACGTACCTTGCAACTTGCAAAAAGCTTAATTCTCCAAGCTCCAAAGGAAATTAGCTAAAACCTAAACAATACCAAGCAAACCTATCATGATAAGCATAAAGCTTGACATTGCATCTAGCTACGAATTAGAGATCGCTAAACAAGCAATTAATTAGGCAATTCTAAGTATTTAACCTCACAAGTAATGTACCCCACTTCCAAAGTTTCTCAACAATTTAATTTACAAGACATAGACTCCAATTTATAGACTTAAATCATTCAAGATATTCTCCATAACATTAAAATCTCAACACTTAATAAGTAGTTCCCACAAGGATTACACAACATCATTAAGAGAACCATGAAACCAAAATCACAATATCCTCCAAGACAAACAATACAAGTCTTTAACTAAGCTCCAAATAAACCCAATAGCAATGGAAAATTTTGATTTACCAACTATCACATGATATAATTCAAAACCCCTAAATTTCCATCATAACAAACCTTAGATAGCCACCATTGTAAAAACCATAAACCCACTCATCAAATTAAGTACACCAAATAAAAACCCATATACATAATCACAAGAATATCACCCAGGAAGCTCATAAATCACATGAATATCATTTCTAAAGTTTACATAAAGAGAACCTCTAGCAAAATCATATAAAACCTACCAAAAAGATTAGAAATTTTTACCTCAAATGAAATGGATGAAGATGCTTAAAGGTTTCTAAGGATTTTTCTAATGATCTTTCCAAAAAAATGATGGTGGAGATGGTGGTAGGTAGTGACGTACCGGTGGGGAAGTGTGAGGGAGTGAGAGAGCTTGTTAGTGTGTTTGTGAGAAAAGAAAAGAAAAGAGAGCAAAGTGAGGTATGGCCAGTCAAAGAGAAGAGAGTGAGATATTTTGTAAGGATATGAGGTGGGGAACAAACGGGTAGGTGGGGCATGACTCCATAAAATCTGATCCTTTTTTCTTTTTTCTTTTTTCTTTTTTTTTTTTCTTTTTTTACAATGGGCTGGGGGTTACAAGCATTTTTATATAAATGAATTCCAAGACATGATTTGTGTATAACATGAATTCTATGAATTTAATTTTTTCTTTAGAGATATCCAATTCAATATATAGAACTAAAAGACACGATTTCTGTATAATATAATACAAGATAAGATTGTATTTTTGCCATAAAGGTGGATGTTTGATATCCAAACTCATATGTGAACTAAAATATTTTTTATAAAAGATTATTTCAATCTAAAATGAATACCATTTAATATTATTACCTTCGCACAACAAAATTCGAAGAAAATTATTAACAGTTCATATTATCACTGTTGTATTATTGAATATAGCTCTTTATTATCAGATCAAGACACTAATCAGTTTTTGGTGTAAACAGGAATTGAACCATCAGATCTCTTATGTTAGTTGTAAATTCATTTATGGATTGATCTTTTCTTGTTCATATGGGCATCTAATAATGGCTTTACTGGAATGCTTCTAGAATTATTTGGGACTCTTACAAAACTGAAGGACTTGTGTGCATCAATTTCCCTAGCATTACTATCATTTCAATATTAATTAACTTGAGTTTTCTTTACATTAAGGTATTTAAAATATATTATGTTGACTACACTTTATCTTTTACAGTTGACTTCAAGCTAAATCACTTGAAGGCCTAATCCCAAGTAGCTTCGGTGCTCTAACAAAGCTAGAGAACCTGTAAGGCCTCAAAAACATGAGCTTCTATGTTTTTTTGTCTTTTGCATTGCTAATTGTTGCCATTAAAATTTTTCCCCCTGAAAAACCATTTCTTGCCTTCCATGTCACATCACATGTAGTTTTAAGGTGGGAGGCAGGGATTGGTGATATAAGAGGAGAAGAATAAAGAAACACCTTAATTTTCACCTGCTAAAAATAGCTGATTTTGAATTTGCTAGAGATCTTAATCTTTCATTACACTTTGTATTGTATTGTTTTTTATATAGAAATGCCACATATTGCTTATTAGATAGGAATTGATCTTAGTAAAGAAGACTAGTCTTGATTTCTTGGAGAACCAAACAAGATTGTCCATACTATGAGATTCTCTATGTTTTAGATCTTGAGTTTGTTTTTTGTTTGAAGTTATTACAGATTTGAACGTTAATTAATTGGAAGGAAATGGCCTTCATGCTTGGACCATTGGTAGATGCTCTTAACGCATAGTTGTTTGTCCCCTTGGATGATTGGTTTGCTTTAAATGAACAGGAAAGTTAGGCTATTGTCTGATATATGAATGATAAGAATTCTTGGTAAATTAATTTGAATCTTGTCAATTGGATTCATTCCCTGTTTATATTTATGCAATAAAACTCTTGCTTCTCTCATGCTCTCTTACTTTTAATCTCCCAAAGCTCATTGCTACAGAAGCATAGCTCGCCTTCATTACATATATAGGTGAAATCATACACAAATGTTATTGCTGATAAACACAAGTCCCTAGAATGTCTTTAGTGTTAAGGACTTTGGAACATAAAAATAGGTTTTTATGTTAATGTTGTATGTGTTTTAACTAAGAGAAGCGCAACATCCACAACATTTTTACAACGTTTTCACAACAAATCATTAGTGATTAGTTGTTATTGGTTCAAATTTGAATCTAACACTAAGATTACTTTTTTACCCCAACAATAACAACAAGTAATAACCTGCCACTTAGGATTTGTTATGAAAATGTTGTGAACATATCATTTCTCTTTAACTTAGCTTGAATGCTTGAACATAAAAAATTTGTGTGGTTTCATTTATTGGGCATTTAATATAATTAATTATGAGTTGGTTTTTGATTAGTAGCTTTTATGTTTGCATTCATATACTTATTTTTCATTTAATATAAAATTTGTGTTTTGGTATATATGCTTTGATAGAAAATAATCACATCATTTTACAAAGAATTTAAGATTAACATTTATAATTCTCATCTACTATTTTTACTTTTCATTTAATAAAAAGCATAAATCGTCAAATTTTTCAGGGTGAGTCTACAACCGGTCCGACCATAAAACCCAAAACTTTTATGGGTTATTTAGCCCAAATAGAATGTGTATTCTCACCTAGTAAAGATATGGGTCATTTAGCCCAGATACAGTATGTGTACTTTCACCTAATAAAAATATAGGTCAATTCACTTTTTCCCTTTTTGGGCTTCTGGGCCTTTCTTTCTCTTCATATATATTTACAGTTCACCCATTTCAACTTCCTTCATAGAAGCAATTAGATTCAAACCACACTTTCCCTCCAAAATGAAAACCAATACACCAACTTCCCCCTCTCAACCTCCACTGTCCAATAATCAAGAAACCCAAGAATTTCAATCTTCAAAAACTGCTTCTTTAAATCCATAGTCATTGTATGCCAATAATTCTTGAATCGCGCTGTGTTGTATGATGAGTGAGGTTTAAGAATTTAGATTTTTTTCCTTCTTGTTATAACTTTTTCTTGGATATCTTCCTTTCTTTCTTACAGTTCTTGAATCTCATGATTTATAGTTGCCAAATACATGGCATCTTGTCTCTTCATAATTTTTCCTTTTCGAACCCAAAGTTCTTTCTTGGAGTCATCATTAATACCTGTTGGGATCGATAGAGCAGAATTGCAGGTTTCCAACGCCTCACTGTAACAGGCTAATCTATAGAGGACTTTTGCATGGGTGATGGAGAAGGGGAGCGACCCAGGACAATTCATCATGGCAGTGTTGGAGGATTTCAAGGACTCTATTAAGTGTTCATGCATCGAGTCCCCAACAGTCATATAGATGGAGCGGCATTGTGAGCAAGAGCGAAGCTTGGGTTGCGGGATAGGGTGGCCTTGATGCATGAACACTTAATAGAGTCCTGCCATGACAAATTGTCCTAGGTCACTCCCCTTCTCCATCACCCATGCAAAAGTCCTGTATAGATTAGCCCGTTACAGTGAGGCGCTGGAAACCTGCAATTCTGCTCTATCAATCCCAACGGGTATTAATGATGACTCCAAGAAAGAACTTTGGGTTTTGAAAGGAAAAATTATGAAGAGACAAGATGCCATGTATTTGGCAATTGTAAAGATGAGAGTCAAGAATTGTAAGAAAGATAGGAAGAGATCCAAGAAAGAGCCATAACAAGAAGGAAAAAAAATCAAAATTCTTAAACCTCACTCATCATACAACACGGCGCGATTCAAGAATTACTAGCATACAATGACTATGGATCTAAAGAAGCAGTTTTTGAAGATTCAAATGGCAGATCTTAAATGCCATTTTGAGAATGACAGAGCAGCAACACATGCCCTGGAAGGCTTAAAGGAGATTAAGATCTAGAAGGTGTGGCGTTGTTGGTGCAATTTCCATTTGATGTTTTACAGCGAAAATTTAATGATGCAACACATCCTCAATAAGCATTTATGCACTTCACAAAATTTTTTGAGGGAAACAATAGTACTAAATTGGAATCTTTCTACAAAATTTGTAAATCATCTGAGAAGTGGAGACCCGTGGACGTGGCTATAGATGTGAAAATAATGGAAGATTTGTCAAGAAATGAACAAGGAGAGGTCAATATATCTCAAAAGTTTTCATGAACCAAGCTGAATGGCCTTATTGTAATGATAGCAAGCGTGAAAAGATAATTAATAAAATTCAAGAAAGGTTACAAGAATTCTTGAATATTGGATGGTTTGATTCAAGTCAAATTTCAGTGTTCATGGATTTAATAATGGATATGATGAAGAAGCAAATCCCGGAACCGCTGCTTAAGGAACATAGGATGAACTGCACTCTACTTTAGGTACGCTTTCTTGACATCTCAGGCCTTAATCGTGTGTTCATGTTCTTGGATGATCTCTACAATATTTGTGGGTTACAAAGTCTCTGCAAGAGTCATGCGAAGGATGAGGTTAGAGGTGACCCATGTGTCTCTAATCTTGAGAAGATTACTTTTAATGAGGACTTCTTTTGGGTAGCTTTTGACAATAATGTTGGGCTTTGTGGAGCCTAGTTATGTTTGATTCGGTTGACAACCCAACTTGATCCGAATAATGTTGCGTGGTTTTTAAGGGGAGATTTTATGAGGCTAGAATTTTTTGGCCTGTTTTGTAGTCCATTGTGTATCTTGTGCGCAAGAGGTAGAAAAACACAATTTTGGTGATTAG
This sequence comes from Quercus gilva, assembly GCA_023621385.1. Classification (NCBI taxonomy): domain Eukaryota; kingdom Viridiplantae; phylum Streptophyta; class Magnoliopsida; order Fagales; family Fagaceae; genus Quercus; species Quercus gilva. The sequence goes on from CM042477.1 coordinate 17,560,064, forward strand.
GGTTTTTTTGGTGGTTGTTGTTGTTCTTGAGAGATTGAAATACTGTAGCCACACTTTTTATTTTTCCCTAATAATAGTGAAATTCCTGCAACTCCGTGGACGTAGGCAAATTGCCAAACCACGTAAATATTGTCTTGTATGTGTGACTGTTTTTCTTTGGCGTATGTTTTCTTTATTTTTGTTTCTCACATGTTGGGAATTTCGGTTGAATTCCCTACAACTGGTATCAGAGCCTAGGGTTAGGTTTGAGTGGGAGTAATGGCAGAGGAATCAGGAAAGGCATCTGGAATAGAAAAGTTTAATAGCACAGACTTCGCGTATTGGAGGATGCAGATTGAAGATTATCTCTATGGAAGGAAATTGCATCTGCCTCTTTTGAGGACAAAACCTGAGACTATAAAGGCTGAGGAATGGGCTCTTCTTAACAGACAGGTATTGGGAGTTATCAGGTTAACTCTGTCTAGGTCTGTTACACACAATTTTGTAAAGAAGAAGACCACAACAGATCTGATGAAGGCTTTGTCTGGTATGTATGAAAAGCCGTCAGCAAACAACAAGGTACATTTTATCAAGAAATTGTTCAATCTGAAGATGGTAGAGAACGCATCAGTAGCACAACATCTGAATGAATTTAACACTATCACAAATCAATTGTCGTCTGTAGAAATTGATTTTGATGATGAGATCCGTGCACTGATCGTTTTGGCTTCTTTGCCAAACAGTTAGGAGGCAATGAGAATGGTAATGAGCAATTCTACAGGAAAAGAAAAGCTGAAGTACAATGACATACGAGATTTAATTCTAGCTGAGAAGATTCACAAAAGAGATGCAAGCGAAACCTTAGGATTTAGTTCTGCCATAAACCTTGAGACAATAGGCAGAGGTAACGACAGAAATTCAAATCGAGGTAAATCAAAATCCAGAAATTCTAATCGAAACAGAAGTAAATCTAGATTAGGTTAACAAGTACAATGCTGGAACTGTGGGAAAACAAATCACTTTAGGAGGCAATGCAAAAGTCCTAAGAAGAAGAATGAAGATGATTCTGCTAATGCTGTAACAGAAGAGGTACAGGATGCACTACTTCTTGCAGTAGACAGTTCACTTGATGATTGGGTTTTGGACTTAGGAGCTTTGTTTCATACCACTCCACACTGAGAAATCATACAGAATTATGTTGTAGGTGATTTTGGTAAGGTGTATTTGGCTGATAGTTCAGCCTTGGATGTTGTGGGTATGGGAGATGTACAGATATTGTTGCCTAATGGGTCTATTTGGTTACTGGAGAAGGTTCAACATATTCCTGATCTGAGGAAGAATCTAATTTCTATTGGACAACTTAATGATGAAGGGCATGCAATACTATTTGTTGGTGTTACTTGGAAGGTTACAAAGGGAGCTAGAGTATTGGCTTATGAAAGAAGACTGGCACTCCATATATGACCTCAAGTCCAAGTAATACAGTTGCAGTTGCTGAAACAAGTACTGATACAAGCCTATGGCACCGCAGGCTTGGTCACATGAGTGAGAAAGGGATGAAGATGCTACTGTTAAGAGGAAAGCTACCAGAATTGAAGTCCATTGATTTTGACATGTGTGAAAGCTGCATTTTAGGAAAGCAAAAGAGGGTGAGTATCTTGAAAACTGGCAGAACACCAAAGGCTGAAAAATTGGAATTAGTACACACTGATTTGTGGGGGCCTTCTCCAGTTGCATCCCTTGGAGGTTCAAGGTACTACATCACCTTCATCGATGACTCAAGCAGAAAGGTATGGGTTTATTTTCTGAAAAAATAAATCTAATGTGTTTGAAACTTTTAAGAAGTGGAAGGCCATGGTTGAGACAAAAACATGTTTGAAAGTAAAATGTTTAAGGTCAGATAATGGAGGAGAGTACATAGATGGGGAGTTTAGTGAGTATTGTGCTGCACAGGGAATTAGAATGGAGAAGACCATAACTGGGACACCACAGCAGAATGGTGTGGCTGAGCGCATGAACAGAACTTTCAATGAGCGTGCTAGGAGTATGAGGTTGCATGCTGGACTACCAAAAACTTTCTTGGCTGATGCTGTTAGCACTGCAGCTTACCTGATAAACTGAGGGCCATCAGTTTCTATGGAGTTCAGACTTTCTGAGGAGGTTTGGAGCGGTAAAGAAGTAAAGTTTTCACATTTAAAAGTTTTTTGTTGTGTTTCTTATGCTCATATTGATTCTGATGCTTGTAGTAAATTTGATGCAAAATCTAAAATATGTTTTTTCATTGGCTATGGTGATAAGAAATTTGGCTATAGGTTCTGGGATGAACAAAACAGGAAAATCATCAGAAGTAGAAATGTGATATTTAATGAACAGGTTATGTACAAGGACAGGTCAACTGTTATGTCAGATGTTACAAAGATAGATCAAAAGAAATCTGAGTTTGCCAACTTAGATGAATTAACTGAAAGTACTATCTAGAAAAGGGGTGAAGAAAATAAGAAGAATGCAAATTCACAGATAGATCAAAGTACACATGTACTTGAAGTTCGTAGATCTTCTAGGACCATTAGACCTCCACATAGTTATTCACCCACTCTAAATTATCTTATGTTAACTGATAGTGGTGAGCCAGAGTGTTATGATGAAGTCTTGCAAGATGAGAATTCAAGCAAATGAAAGTTAGCCATGAAGGATGAGATGGATTCCTTGTTAGGGAATCAAACATGGAAACTGACTGAATTGCTAGTAGGAAAGAAGGCTTTGTACAACAAGTGGGTATACAGAATAAAGAATGAGCATGATGGTAGCAAACGTTACAAGGCCAGATTAGTTGTTAAAGGGTTCTAGCAGAAGGAGGGCATTGACTACACAGAGATATTTTTTCCAGCTGTGAAGATGTCAACAATTAGACTGGTGCTAGGAATGGTGGTTGCAGGAAACTTACATCTTAAGCAGTTAAATGTCAAGACGACATTCCTTCATGGTGACTTGGAGGAAGACATTTACATGATTCAACCAAAAAGGTTCATTGTTCAAGGACAAGAGAATCTAATCTGCAAACTGAAAAAGAGCTTGTATGGCCTAAAACAAGCTCCAAGGCAGTGGTACAAGAAATTTAACAGTTTTATGCATAGAATTAGGTTCAAGAGATGTGAAGCTGATGACTGTTGCTATGTTAAGTTCTTTGACAATTCTTATATCATTTTACTATTGTATATGGATGATATGCTCATTGCAAGATCTAGCATTAAGGAGATTAATAATCTGAAGAAGCAATTGTCAAAACAGCTTGTAATGAAGGATTTGGGAGCTGCAAAGCAAATCCTTGGTATGAGAATCATTAGAGACAAGGCTAATGGTACATTGAAACTTTCACAGTCAGAGTATGTGAAGAAAGTTCTTAGCAGGTTCAACATGAATGTAGCCAAACCAGTGAGCACACCCTTGGGTAGTCATTTTAAACTAAGCAAAGAACAGTCACCGAATACAGAAGAAGAAAGGGACCATATAAGCAAGGTGTCCTATGCCTCAGCTATTGGTAGCTTGATGTATGCTATGGTGTGTACAAGGCCAAACATTGCACATGCAGTGTGAGTTGTGAGCAGATTCATGACTAGGCCAAGAAAGTAGCATTGGGAGGCAGTCAAGTGGATTCTGAGATACCTGAGGGGTTCATCAGATACATGTCTTTGCTTCACAAGTGCAAGTTTGAAATTGTAGGGTTATGTAGTGCTAATTTTGCTAGTGATATTGATAATAGAAAAAGTACTGCTGGGTTTATATTTACTCTAGGTGGCACAGCTATATCATGGGCTGTAAATCTTTAAAATATTGTTACTTTTTCTACTACAAAAGCTGAGTATGTTGCAGCAACTAAAGCTGGATAGGAGATGATTTGGCTACATGGTTTCTTAGATGAATTGGGTAAGAAGCAGGAGATTGGCATTCTACACAGTGACAGTCAGAGTGCAATTTTTCTTGCTAAAAATTTGGCTTTTCATTCAAAGTCGAAGCATATACAGACAAAATACCACTTTATCTGTTACCTTGTTGAAGATAAGTTGGTAATACTTGAGAAGATTTGTGGATCTAAGAACCTAGCAGACATGTTGACTAAAGGTGTCACTATTGAGAAGCTGAAGCTGTGTGTAACTTCTGTTGGCCTTCTAGCTTGAGGACAAGAGGATGAGTTGCAGGGATGAGTGATTGTTTTTTGGAAGATTACGGTTGATGTTGGTGATTGAACTAGTCTCAAAGTGGGAGATTTGTTGGGCTTTATGGAGCCTAGTTATGTTTGATCCAGTTGACAACCCAACCCAACCCGAAAAATGTTGCATGATTTTTAATGGGAGATTTTCTGAGGCTTAGTCCATGGAGTGGAGGCTTGGGCCAATAGGCCTAAGCCGGAACGCAAGAGGTAGAAAAAAATGCAGTTTTGGTGATTAGGGTTTTTTTGGTGGTTGTTGTCATTCTTAAGAGATTGAAACACTGTAGCCGCACTTTGTATTTTTCCCTGATAATAGTGAAATCCTTGCAACTTCGTGGACGTAGGCAAAATGCCGAACCACGTAAATATTGTCTTGTACGTATGATTGTTTTTCTTTGGCGTATGTTTTCTCTATTTTTTGTTTCTCACGGGTTGGGAATTTCGGTTGAATTCCCTACAAATAGAATGTAGCATGGAGAGCTTTTTGTGCCAAATGATGGATTTGCTTTTAGGTTCAGTGCTGATGATGAAATTGAATTAAATGATGATGAATGTAAAGATGCTATTGTTGATTGGTTATTGAGCGGAGACACAAGTATTGAAGAGGAATTAAAACAGTATAAATCTTTTGCGTTATATGGTAAAATTCAAATCAAGGAGCTTTTCAATATCTATAAGGCTAAATTTCAGCGGATGCAGAACATTCGTGCAATAAAATCCAAGTATTTGAAAGAGTTAGAGCATTGGAAATATTTGGAGTATCAATAGAAACAAATAGAAGAATTTTCGTATCTAGACAGCAGAGCATCACCATTTAAGTCTTTCTTGTTAGAAAAGCAGAAAGAGATAAATGCTGATACTTTCGAGCCAGATATGATATTCGATATTTTGAGTGAAGAACAAGAGCAGGACAACGAAATAATATTGGTGATCAGGAATCAGATTGATGAGATGACTGAAAAGGCATGCTACAGACAAATTTATGAACATGTGAAATGTTCCAAGTTATGTGAAATTCAATGTGTTCTGTGAGATATTATATACGTTGGCTTTAATTGCATGGTGTCCTTTGCATACATTGTCAACACAATCTGCTTATTCTTGTACCAGTCTTACATAGTATAGACTAGGTGGCTCAAAATTTTGAGCCTAGCAATTAAATTCATGCATGCTTGCAAGACATGCACAGGAAATTAGTTTCTGAATTTAGTTACTGTTAGATGCAGATTGTTGTTTAGTAAGAAAAATAGAGAGAGTGGTGTCGCAATTGCAGAGAAGAAAAATTTCTTCTCTTTGTATTTGTGAGATGTTGTATTGGGGTTTTGGGTTTAGTCATGAACTTTTATATTCCGTAGGATGATTGAATCTTAGTATGTTTGCTGTTGCAGATTTACAAATTTGATTGTATAATCAGGACGACTATTATTGCCATGAAGCAGACAATGAAGAAAATTGCTATGGTAACTGTTTATGACTACCGATTAATTATGGTACCCCTACTAAAGTCATACATGCAGGTTAGTGTAGGATTCTCCACGCTGTTTTGTTCAAGGTTTCTATTTATTAGTTACCTTCTTTCCCATCTGTGGTCTGATGTTTTCGGGTTTTATAGGCACGCCTAGAGGATCACATAAACGCTGAAAAGAAGTCTAAAAAGGTTCCGGTTCTTTACTGTGGCCACAACTTGATAGATTTTTATCAAGAAACAAAGCGCCTTTCTGAGCTAACCATTGCAAATTTCCTAAGGAATGAGGCAGAGGATGTGCCTTTCAATGGCTACAACTTTGGAACTGTTAACTGGATTGATTTTTATCGAGCTCAGCATGTCAGATGGGATGAGGAATCAAGTGAACCTGAACAACAAAAGGGCCCCAAAGCTCCTGAATCTGATTAGCACAAATCTACTTGTAGAAATGTTGCTTGGGAAGCCCAAAAAAATAAAAAATAAGAAACAAATAGCTAGCCAGATAGGATAGTTTTGAACTTAACTTTCATCCAATGAAATCAAGACATTTCCCAATTTTCATACACTATTACATTGACAACCCTGCTTTTACGCTTGAACTCAACAAGGTTTCATTTGATTTAAGTGCGGCATAGGATTAAATTCATTTTTTTCCCTAGTGTTGAGGCTTCTATATAACTGTGTTGTTTCCATATTGTTAATACAAAATAGTATACAATACATGAGGAAGACATATGATTAATTGAAAAAAAAAAAAAAAAAAAAAAAAAGAACTATAATCAAATTATTTTAGCAAAACAAAATTATTGACTCACCTAAAACCAATTCGAAAACATTTTCATGTTTTGCTGGTTTACTCTGCAACAACAAACATTTTTTTTTTTTATAATTTTTTTGACTACTTAAATATTGAGAAATTGATGTTTGAGAGAGAGAGAGAGAGAGAGAGAGTGTAAATAAAACTCCACATAGACAACATGCATAGCAAGTCAATGACCGTCCATCATTCCAGAAGCAAGCAATAAAACATATTAAATCAAACGCTTCTTCATTCTCTGCAATTGAGATAATACAATTCATGAGTGTAACTCATTGTGAAGACCATAATTAAAAACCTGAAAGTAGGTTTTTTTATTTTCCATTGACATTTGACTGGTAATTTGAGCTAACGTAGATTTACATCCATATAATTTAATGAAATTGATTCCTGGAGCACATCATGGTTTTACTGCAAAAGAGACCAAAAGATTGATTATAAAGCAATATCCTTTGATCTCTGCTTTCCAAGGTCTTAAAGGCGCATTACAAAACCCATATGTTTAGTCCAGCAATATGTAACATACACGATAGAAAACGCTCACTCCTCTATTTTGAAAATAATGATTTGTTTGATGTTTTTATGAATTGAAAAAAGAGAAAGGGCAGTGGGTGTTATTTAGGCAAACATTCACAGTGAAAGACCAAAAAATAGCACACATGAGAGAAAATTCTTTTTGGAGCATAGCATGTCTTGTTGGAGTAGAATAAGCAACAGTGAATCCTATGGAAAAATTAAAATCGTGAGAAATTAAAAATCATTAGACTTACAGAAAGAAGTAGATTACCTAGATATAATTACAAATAACGCAAGCATAAGTTGATGTAGTACCCTTTTGGTACCCAATTCACCACCAGTATATATTCAGAAAATTTGCAGGCACTGAAGAGCTTAAAGGTAAGAAGATATCAGATAATTTTATGCTTTTTTAATATTAGACCCATGTTACTTTGCACTCTGTAGGTAAGCATGGAGAAGAAGGGGAAAAAAAATAATAAAAACCATTGGAGATTGATGGGTCTATGAGAGAGAGAGAGAGAGAGAGAGAGAGAGACTTATGGGTAGTCTCTTTGACTTTTGAACCAATAACTCATTGGTTCAAAAATTTAAAAGGTTAAAACTGCACACATGGCAAAAAATTGGATCTCAATTTATGATATAGGTGGAACATTTTGATCAGTGAGTTTCATGATTTTATCTTCTTATATACTTGGTTTAGCTACAAAAATATTGCCTTACATACATAAGAAGGGATGTGGCATTTACCTTTATTGATAAAGGAACAATATCAGCACTGAATCACCCCGTTCATGAGAGACAACTAAGACTAGTAGAAAAAAAAATTTATCAACACATCACAATCCTTAATAGTAGCAATATAGAAAGAGTTCATCTGTTCCTGTTTTGAAAAAGCAACCTTTAAGGTGCAAAGTCTTACTCCATGGTCAGAAACTCCATTCATAAGCCCGCTATTTAATGTAACTATCAAACTAATGATTAAAAAAAAAAAAAAAATTATCAAACTAATGGTTCAATAGAGACAAATAGAAATGCTTATCGTTAGTTAATATAAAGACATAGGCAGTAGGAACATTAAAAAAATCTTACCAGATTACTATGGAATTGAAGTATTCTAAACATCCTCAGAATCAAGAAAATGTAATCTTTGAAGTAGACTGAAATGTAAAGCCTAAAAATAGAAATTTGATTTTCCCCTTTGTTTTGGGCTAAGTCTTAAAATATTGAGCTAGTTTTTCTTTATTTTAGGTTGGCTTTTCTAATTAGCACTTATAAGGGTTATTAAATTTTTTTTTTTTTTTTTTGAAAACTACGGTTATTAAACTTTTTTTTTTTTTGAGAAGTATTAAACTAGTAATTAACAATATATTTAATATTAAAAAAATAAATATATTAATATATAGAGAGGATGTGGTGCGGTTTGTGTGGTTTTCTTATTATAAAACTGTAAACTGCACTACACCATCCGGTGCAATGTGGTGCGATGCATTGTTACTTGTGGTGCATTGTTACTTGCGGTGCGGTACGATTATGCCATTTTGCAGGCGGTTTTGGTGCGGTTTTTGAAAATTGTGCGGTTTGTGTGGTTTGGTGAACGCCCCTAACTCAACCACTTATTATTTTGAAAATAATTAAAAATTCACCAGCCCATCAGATTGAAAATTTTCAAATCTCTGTCAAACCGGTTTTTGAAGAACTTTTGGAAGGTAACTATATATGTATGAGAAAATTTTGGATATTGGAAGAGAATTCAATATCAAATGGGCATTGTGATGTTAAGAGAGTAAACTTTTCTTAATATCAAGAACCACCAAAGCACCATTTAAAAAAAAAAAAAAAATGATTTGATCCAGTATACAAAAAAGATGTTTCAATCTGTGTGAGTCAAAATATTCAACAATTACCTTAACGAATCTAAAAAAAACGGAGTATATGCTCTGTATTACTACTGTTACAACTTAATCTACCAACCTGTGTGCTATAAAACATATCATAGTAACCTTACCATGAAAAATTCCTCAAGCTTACAATCTTGCGATAAATAGTCTTTTCAAACAAGTGACCTAAGTAAACCAAATACTGATTAATATGTCGTATGTTAATTGATTAAACAATAATTTTGTAGAAAAGATATAAAAATATATATATTTGGAAAAACATAGTCTAGTTACATAGTTTTCCATGTAAAATATTCAATTTTAAATTTAAATATAATTTTAACAGGTCTTTTTTTAACAGTTCTACTTGGGTCATATGCAAATTTTTATGTCACTTAGTTCCTACTCTTTTTTAGTATAGTGGACCAAATAGAATGAAGTAGACTAAATGGACGGAAGTAATTCAAAATGGACTGAAGTGAATAGACCATAGAAGACCATAGAAACAAATAGACCATAGAGGATGTGGTGCGGACCGAAATGCACTATAATGGACTAAAATAGAGTGAATAGACCATAGAAGACCATAATGGACTAAAGTAGACTGAAATAGACTAAAATAGCTTGAAATGGATCAAATAGACCACAGCAGACCGTAATCAACCAAAGTAGGCTGAAATGTACCAAAGTAGCCCGAAATGGACCAAAAGGGTTCGAATTTTTTTCAGAAACAAATCTGCCACTGATCACTACTTAATGGCTACAGGTTTTTCTCACTCATATATGAATCTGGATTATATATATATATTGTCGAGAGGCAAACTCATATAAGTAGTTTTTCTTCACTAGTCAATAATATTCATCAATTCAAAACACCAAAATGAGCAGAAGAGATGATGCACCCTCCTCTCCCTCTCACTCTCCCTCCCAACCTCCACTGTCCAAAGATGATGATGATCAATTATCCACCATCACCAGAGAAATCAATCACGCCATCAGATTACTCCACAGTGACCCAACCGAAGCTTTGAATCTCTTCAAGTCCATCCTTTCCCGCCACCCAAACCCGACGCTTACTCAAGCCAATGCAGTCTACAATTTAGTCGAATCTAGCCTCCAAGACCAGATCAATGCGTCCGAGAATGTCTTGGCTTCCAGACAGTACTACCGTGAATCACTCATAAAGGAACTCAGAACCCTCAAAGCGCAAAAGAAGAAGATCTTGTATGCTAAATCTATGGCAGACATGGAGAATGATATTCAAGAACAACAAAACAGAAAGAAAGAGATCGAAGAGAGAGTTAATACAGCGAGAAAGAACTTCAAAATGCCAGAGGATGACAAAAGAAAGCTCAAGAAACACGCGTCCAAGGTTGTAGACACGGTGACTACACGGGTCGAGGCTTATTGGAAAGACACCATGAGTATGGAGCTAAAGAAAGAATTGTTGACGATTAGAATAAAAGACCTTAAACTGCATTTTGTTAAGGATATTAAATCACCCGTGGCTGAGGCTGTGATCATGGAGGCAGTGGAGTATGTGAAGGAGGCAAAGAATTGGAAGTTTTCTATCTGTTGTTGTTGCGGCCAGCGGTTTTTTGACGTCAAATCCAATGCGGAGCATATAAAGAAGACACATTTAGGGACTTTTCCCGATGAGTTATCAGTCGAATCAGAAGTTGTATTTGATTCAGTCCATGACACCGTTGAATCCCGCAAATGGAGACCTGTGGATGTGTCCGCCGCTGTAAAAATGATGGAAGATTTGTCAAGAAACGAGCGTGGAGATGAAGGCCTAGATGAGTCAAAAGTTTTCATGAACCAGAAAATATGGCCTTACTGCGAGGATAGCAGGCGTCACGTGATCATTAATAAAATTCGAGTAAAGTTATTGCTGTTCTTGAAAATTAGATGTTTTGTTTCAAGTCATCTTTCAGCGTTCATGGACTTGACAATGGAAATGCTTAAGAAGCGAATCTCAGAACAGCTGCTTAAGAAACATTGGATGAATCGCACACTGCTCTCCGTATGCTTTCTTGACATCCCAGAGCTTAATCGTGTGTCCAAGTTCTTGGATGTTCTCGACAGTATTTGCGGGTTACAGTGTCTCTGCGAGAGTCTTGAGAAGGATGAGGCCAGAGGTGAGTCTTGTGTTGATAATCATGAGAAGATTGTATTCAATGAGGACTTCTCTTGTGTGGTTTTTGACAAGAGAATGTTACGTGGAGAGCTGGTGGTGCTGAATGATGGAGTTGCTGTTACTTCTAGTGCTGATGATGAAATCGTATTAAATGATGATGAGTGTAAAGATGCTATTGTGGATTGGTTAATGAAAGGTGGTACTAATATTAGTATTGGGGAGCAATTAAAGCAATGGACTCATTTTAGGGAAACAAGTAGAAGTCAAGCGATGGAGTTTTTCAAGATCTATGAGGCTGAATTTCACCGGATGCAGAGCATTTGTGAGAAAAAAAATAGGGTGTTTGAGAGACATTAAGCTGTGGAAGAATTTAGAGACTATCTGTGTTGAAGAAGATAAGAGAAGAAAAAAGTTTTCCGCATACAAACCATTGAGTTACGAGTATCTCTTGTTAAAAAGACAGAGAGAGATTGAAAGGACAAATTGTGATACTTTTGAGTCCAATATGATATTAGATCTTTTGAGAGAAGAACAAGTGGAGGACAACAAAATAAAATTGGCGATCACGAATCAGATTAATGAGATGGATGAAAAGGTATGTTATAGCCAAATTTATGAACATGTGAAATTTTCCCAGTTGTTGGTTGTAATATTAAATGTGTTGCTTGATGAACTGTTATATTCTATAGGATGATTGAATCTTTATGTTTGTTGTTGCAGCTTTACAAATTTGATGCTATAATCAGGACAACTTCTATTGCTATGCAACAGACGGGGAAGAAAATTGATTCAGTAACTGCTTATGACTACCGATCAATTATGGTGCCCCTGCTGAAGTCATTAATGCAGGTTTGAGTTGGATTCTCCTTGCCGTTTTGTTGAAAATTCTATATAGTTACCTTCTTGCCTTTCTATGATTTAATGTTTTCAGAGAAATATTATTTTTTTATAGGCACGCCTAGAGGATATGGCTTACAAAGATGCTGAAGAGAAGTCTAATGCTGCAAGCGAAGCATTGTTGTCAGCAATTGTTCTTAGTGACAAGAAGGGTACTCACAGAGGAGGAGGTGGGGCAAGACAAGGACAGGGAAAATCCAAGACTAAAAAGAAGAAAAAGGATCACAGAAAGACAAAGGAATTAAAGGTGCTATATACTGGTTATTTTTCTGTTTCCTCTTTATGGTAGTTAATAGTTGTCCATATCTACATGTATATAAATTCACCAGAAAAAATGGAGAAGAGGCAGGAACTAAAAGTGGGAAACATGTTAAATATTAACATAAGATGACAGAAATTGTAGAAATATATTTGAATTGGATTCTAAAAACTTAAGATATGGAAGAACTAGAGTTAAAAGGAGAAACAAAACCGGAAGATAGTGTAAAAGAAACAGATATTTTAGAGGAACCAAGTTAGGAAAATGCGGATCATGGTTACGTGAATAGTAGTAAATAAGGATCTGAAAGAGTAATAAATTGAGCAGTCTAATAAATTTGAAATACAACAGACATTGAATGCAGGAACTTACTGAAAGAGATTATCACAACAGCTAGTTAATTGCATATAAAACATGTAGAGAATTGTAAACCTTAATTGTCTTTCCTTCATACTTTGCCTTTGTCTCAGCCTCTGCGTAGGGTTTGAAATGTTAATTGTAAAACAAAATTCAGGCAGCTTCGTTATACTGATTACAGCAGATCTGGATAAACATTTTTTTTTTCTGTTACCGAAAAAAAAAGGAATGCAATTACTGGATATGACTAATAAATTAAGAAACCAGAGACAGGAATGCAGCTAAGATTGTGGTTGATAAAACAAGTAGCTTTTCGAAATAGAAAGAAAGAAAGATACATGATATGCTGAGAGTTATGAGTTCCCACAAAATATAGAAAATCTGTTATGAAAATAAATGTCCCAAACCCCCAATAATTTACAATTTGTTTATTGTAGGCAACTGGAGGTAGCGAGGAGCTGCAGGAAAATGTGCAGCAAATGTAAGTCTTTGTTCATACTTTAACATTGGCATTGACTAAAACTGTAAAACATATGTAATTTGGAATTGCATATATCTTTGGCAGTATGTTCTCTCAATCCCTAGGCTCAAATAAAGCTCATTATATTTTCTCCTGTTCTGTGCTTTAGTTCCTTTCCAGCTGCACATGATGGAGATGATCGTCCTAATCCTGAGATCGTGGATCCTGTAACCACTGACGAATTGGAGCAACAGGAAAGGAAACTTAAATCTGAGGAGGAGAAAGAGCAAAGAATGCTTAAAGAGCATTTGGAGTACCAGAGGCAGATTGAGAATGAGGCTAAACAAAAGCGCCTTGCTGAGCTAAATAAAGCTGGAAGCAGTGCAGGAAATATGTAAAAAAATGTGCCTTAGTCGCATCAACTTTTATGACTTAACTGGAAATATTTTTATCAAGCTTAGGGTGTCAAATCAGATGAGAAATCATGTGAACTTGAACACGAAAAGCACCCCAAAGCACCTGAAGCTGACTGGCATATATAGTTTTACAAACTAGGAAAAAGAAAACGCAGAGATATTTGATAAAGGTGAGGGTTCTCTGGATTCATTTCTTTCTGGGTTTTGAGATTTTGCTAGTGCGACTTTCCTGAGTTGAATGACAGGAAGAGCATTTCTCAGACTCACATTCACCATATTTCCCTCTAACCTATTTGATTAAGACATTCTTGATTGCTTAGTTAACTCCATAGATTTATTACATCGATACATAGTGGGACCACCCACAATCTTCTCATTATCTCCTACCACCCCCCATAAAATTATCACATCACACCTACCATGGAAAAATTTTGGTCTCAACATCAGAAATACAAATTTGCTACAACCAATTAGCAGTAACAGCTGTAGCAATATACTATACTACAGGGGAAACCCCTCTTTTTTACTGACTGAACAGAAAGGAGAAGATTTGTTATGGGGCAGCATGTAATGTAGCAAATATATATATATATATATATTCCCCGTCATTTCCTGCCCTCTGCCACACTCTTAACGCATATCCAATTTTGATTTCCAGATTTGATGCATAAGGGCAGCATTTCTCAGCACCATTGGAACATTTGCATTAAAATCTAGAATTGATGCGTAAGGGCCACACTCTTAATGCATATCCAATTTCAATTTTCAGATTTGATGCATAAGGGCAGCATTTCTCAGCAATATTGGAAAATTTGCATTAAAATCTAGAATTACAAGTTAACATTTTCCAAAGTCCCCTTATTTTACTCCCCTTAATATTTTTTGTGTATCCAACAGGAAGTATCTACGGAACTCTTTCAAACCTTGATTTGTCAGGCCTATGAGAGTAATTTGAATTTCTAATTATCATATATAGAGAAAAACAATAAAATGGGCTTAGAGTCAATCCTTGAAAAATGAAAAACATAGATGTGTCTTCAATGTATTTGCTAATTCAATTAGCCAATGAAATACCTGCATAAGCACATCTCAAGAGCAGCTAAATGAAACATGTAATTGGTGGCTTGTTATGATATAAATGGAACCCATGAGTAGAACTCACCCTTAAAAACCGGGTAGCAAGGGGAGGGTGCCCAAGGGCAGCTTGATTGGCTTCAGTGAACTCCAATGCGTACCTTGTGGCTTTGTGGAAAGTTTGCTCTGGAGTTCACGATGGATTCACTCAGGCAAGATTCATTTCAACAATTCCACAACATCTGAATTATAAATCTTCCCCAATTTCACTCAGTCTTGCCAGGCACGCGCTGAGTCTTGATTCCCAATCCTTCATCTTGAACCTTTTCTAATCACATCCATGGCCTGTGAAATACTATGCCAAGCATATGATGCAATACTATACCAAAACTTGCTCATCATTGCATTTAACTCTACACAAATAATTTGGGAAGGGAAAGCTACTCATAGCATAAGTCAGGATTGCTTGGGCTACACTCTTGATTAACAGCCCTCTACCAGCAGAAATATATTTCTTCTTCCAAAGTTCCACCCTTTGATCATATCCTAGATTCAAATTTTAATATCCTCGAAAGCTTTCCTTTTCCCTCTACCAATCAAAGGAGGTGAGTCTAGATACTTCTCAAAGTAGCCTGAACTAGAAGCACCCCAAAAAGTACTGATATCACTGTAGTATTGGAACAGAAATAATACATGGAAGTTTTTCATAGAATGCAAAGACACACCTCTACTAAATTATCAAACTACTGGGCACAAAAGCAGTTTAACGAGAAATTATAAGATCCACATTGTGGACGTGATGTGGTCCACCATTCTATTAAAAAACTTTTACTTGTTTAAAATTGTTAGTTAGAAAATTTTTTAAACATAAATTAATTACTGACTCAGCAATTTTAAACAATAGGAAGTTTTTTAGTGGAATGGTAGACAAGTGACGCGGTCCACCAAAAGACTCTATAATTTCTCCAGTTTAACTCTCAGAAATAATACATAGAAGTATTTTTTTCTTAATTCCAACCTATTAACCAATTACCTTTGCCGATATTTTGTAAATTACCTTACAAAAGGTTATGGATCGGAATTCGGAACTAAGTTATAGCGACATGATTCAGTAACTCCTATACATAGGTATGTTTTATGTTTTTTTTTTTTTTTTGAAGCAGTAATTATAGTAGAATTTATTTATTAAACGTGACATTGTATAGTGTATAAGAGAAAATAGTGGCATTTTTCTACCCAAACAATGGCCACCTCATTTTCTTTTGTGGGTTATTATTGGGTACTCTAGGAATATACTTTTTCCCTCTCACATGGAGTGAGTCTCATGGGGCCTACTCTCATGTCAGAGTAAGGGAGTATACTCTTAGCATATCTAATAAATTTCCCTCTTTTTTTGCAACTCTAGCAAAAGCTATAACCAAGGACGGGGCCCCCAATTTTTTTTTTTTTAATTATTAATATATATAGGAAGTAATTTTAGCAATTTTTTTCTATAAAAATATATTTTTCCTTCCTTAACAATATTATTAATTATTTTGAGAGTAATGTTATAACCACAAACTTTTTTACAATTTTTTTTTACAAAATGTTGTAATGGCAAATTTTTATTGGTTCATATATTGGCCCACGACTTACATTATTTTTTTATATACCACTAATCACATCGAGAATTTATAAATTTAAAAAAAAAAAAATTATAGCTCTAGCATTTTCTTCCTTTTAAAGGCTATAAAAAATTTATAGTTCTAAAATATAAAACAAAGTATACAATCCTAGAAAAATTAGCCCAGCAGCAGAAATTACCAATAGCAAACATAAAAATAAAAAATTAAACTCAATCAACCAATTTTATTCAAAACAAATAACCCAACACTTTAAAAATTTTAAACAAAATAATTTTGTCCTTACCTAACAGTATGCATCAAAGACACTAACAGAAGAAAAAATCTTAGCAACTAAACAGTAGAGCCAGGCGACAAAACCACCACACATTCCAATTCCTAATTATGTCCCTTACTAGAACAACATGATTACATTGCAAAGGAACACTAACAAAAGCAAATATCGATTTAGTAAAATAATATGCAAATATCATCTATATTATCAATATAATTTTACTTTACTATTTTTCCCTTTCTTCCATACATGGTGTGCCCTATTTTAAAAACTCATTATAGACAATTTTGTTTTGGTATGCCATTTTTGACAAAGTTGAAAGAGAATTTTCATATTATCAAGATTATAAAATAGAGGTAACCTTTTGATGACGAAAGTCTGAAGAAAGCACACATGATGCTTTCTTGATGGAATGATCCATATTTCTTGTTCTTCAACTTGTTGTAGGCACCCACAGGAAACCTCTCCTTTCTAAGTTAGACCAGCACTAAATCCCTAACATTGAAGATCTTTTCACGCCTCTTCTTATTAGCAACTTCCTTGTACTTGGCATTTGTAGTTTCAAATTTTTGCCTCACCTCCTCTTGCATGACCTAAATACAATCAGTCATATTCTCTGCAGCTTGACTCACCCCTGGAAGCTTAGGTAAAGGTACAAAGTCTAAAGTGTGTTTTCGAGGCATGCAATAGATGATGGCAAATGGAGACTTACCAATACTTCTGCTAACTGAGCTGTTGTAAGCAAACTCTACCTAGGATTGTGCTAGATCTCACTGCTTGGGCTTCGCTCCTGAGATACACCGGGATCAAATTCCCCAAAGTGTGGTTAACCACTTCTGTCTAACCATCAGTCTTAGGATGGTTGGTGCTGTTGTAATTCAAGGAAGTGTCAAAATGCTTCCACAAGGTCCACCAGAAATGACTAATGAACTTGGTATCACAGTTAGAGGTTGTCACACCCCAAACCCCAAAGGGTCCAAAGCATGAGAAAGACGTCTCAAAGTACCTATAGATTTTTACTTTTTGACAATCCAATCCACAAAAATCATATCAAATGCCAACATCAAGAATTAGCATAATAATTACATTGAATATACTCTCAAAGTAAGTCAAAACTCTAAGCAATAATTACAAGGATCATTAGCCACAAAAGAATAAAGGTATGAATAAATAATTATATATCATCAGCTTATCCCATTAGTGGGAATAACGTCACAACCACTATAATATACAAAAGAATGAGTCAAGCTTATTCTAAGATGTACATCAATTAATATCTCCATTACAAAAGTTCAGCTTTCATCAATAATTAGTCTAACTAATGTTTGCCACCAAAAAGCTGTCTCAAAAGATTGTTGCCTACTCTGAAAAGTTTATAAAATAATGGAATGAGATAGAGCCTAGTAAGTAGCATAATTAATGGGGGTGGGGGAAATGCAAGTTTCATCTTCAGTAATAATAATATGACAAGAATGATTTAATAACGAAACACAAAGTTTTTCAAAGTAAATACCTTGAAACTATATATTATAATCTGTGAGCACCAACAATATAATTTTCAAAGTCATAATATCTAACATAAGGTAAATTATCACAAATATACCACACTATCACATAGATCGGTCAAGGGATCCATCCATTCACAACTGGCATGATATTGTCCTCTCTAGTATGCAGACTCTTGGCCCCATGGACAGCAGCCTCACCCATACCCTCAAGGTTTTTCTCTCTCCCCATGGGCAGTAGAGAGAGTGCGTCAAATAGAACCTCTCTTGCATGTGGTCTCTTGGCCCCATGAACAGCAACCTCACCCACACACAATCAAGGAACCTCTTCCCCCCATGAGCAACAAGGAAGAACGCGTCATCCAAAGTGAAAAGGCATTGACCTGGATTTGATTCCGTTGTCACAAAGACTACAAAAACCAAATCGGGTGATCACCGGGAAATCACACATGGCATGGTGTTAAAACCACATAAAGCTCATAGGTATACATTTCCTTTGAAGCACATAGTTTATAACCAGATAGTTTCACAAAAACCTTAAATAATTTAACTTCCACAAAGTTTGTAAGGTTTTTAACTTCGTTCTTATCAAGAGATTTCTATCAATTTTCCAAATAATACAAGACAAGATAAGCATCTTTAAATTTTTCAATATACCATAAAATCAATGATTTTCTTATCAAAGATTAAATAAAAGATGTTCATTTTTCTATATCAACAATTCATGTATTTCCCCAAATACAATACCAAATATGATGCATTTTTATATATATAATCATATATACATTAAGGTTACGACACAATAGTTTTTAGGAAAATATAATTTCCATAGGTAGTTTTCAAAAGCGTGTCTAACCCAAAAATAACATTTATGTAACATGGTTATTTTTCAAAAATCTCATTAAAAAGCTACTTACCTCGCAACCGCAAAATCCTAATTCTCCAAGCTCCAAGGAGATTATCTAGAACCTAAACAATATCAAGTAAACTTATCACAATAAGCATAGAGTTTGAAATTGCATCTAGCTACAATTTAAGAATTGCCAAATGAGCACTTAATTAGAAAGTCTAGTATTTAACCTCATCAATAATAATATATTCCACTTCCAAAGTTTCTCAACAAATTGATTCACAAGGGATAAACTCCAATTTATAAAGTTAACCCTTTTAATATCATCTCCAACATCATGACTAGCTTTCATAAAATTCACACTACATCATTAAGAGACCCATGAAAGCAAAATCAAAATATCCTCCAAGACAAGAAATTTAGGGCTTCAACTAACTCCAAATAAACCCAATGGCAATAGAAAAATTATATTTACCATTCATCACATGTTATAACTCAAAACTCTTAAATTTTCCACCATAAATAAACCTTAGGTAGTCATCATAAGCACAAACCATATACCCACTCAACAAATAATTCCACCAATACAAAACCCATACACGAAAACACATAAATATCACTTCCAATGCTCATAAATCACATGGGTATCATTATTAAAGCTTAGATAAAAAAAATAACCTCAAGCAAAAGCGTAAAACTCACCAAAAAGATTAGAAATTTCTTACCTCAAAAAAAGATATGAAGGTGCTTATGGGTTCACAACAAATTTTTCGGTGATCTTGTCGGAAAAATGATGGTGGAAATAGTGATATGGAGGTACCGGTGGGAGAGTTTGAAGGAGTGAAGAGGAGTGTTCTACCAAAAATGAAAAAGAAGAAAAAGAAAGAAAAGAGAAGAGAAGTAAGGAGTCGGTCAAAGAGAGTAAGAGATAAGTGAAAATTGAGTGGTGGGTAGTGGGGTTAGGTGGGGCACGTGGGAACCCTAAGAAATTTGATCTTGATCCTTTTAAAAAAAAAAATGATGGGACATTACAGAGGTGATGGACTTTGGCACTCCATGCAAACGCACAACTTCTTTAAAGAACAAATTGGCCACTTGAATAGCATTTGAAGTCTTCTTGCATGCTATGAAATGGGACATCTTCCAGTATCTATCAACCACAACAAAAACAGAATCTATACCTCACTAGATTCAAGGAAGACCCAATATAAAATCCATAAACAAATCCTCCTATAGTGCTTATGGAATTGGTAAAGGTATGTATAAATCAGTATTCTGAGAACAAATTATTGATCATATGACAAATGCTTAAGAGTTCATACTACAGCAAATAACTCCAATTCATAGGCCAACCATTTACTTCGAGCTTTACAAACTTTCTCACTGAAGAATGCTACTAATCTGTTGTCTTGTGAAAGAACAGCGCCTATCCCGACCACAGATGCATCACACTCCACCTAAAACACCTTATCAAATTTGGGCAATGCCAAAACTAAGGCGGTGCTCAAATTCTCCTTGATTAAGGCAAAGCTCTATTTTGCCTCCCTTTCCCATGAGAACCTCCCCTTCTTCGGACACTTAGTGATAGAGGCTACTATGCTACTGAAATCTTGAATCAACCTTCAATAAAAGGTTGCTAGCCCATGGAAGTTTCGTTCATCACTCACTGTCTTTAGGGTTACCCATTCTTTAACTACACGGACCTTGTCCTCATCAACATGAATCCTATCCACACTAACTACATGCCCTAAGAACAACAACTTATTAGTCAAAAAGCTGCACTTCTTCAAGTTGATATACAACTCATTGGCCTGCAACACTATCATTACTTCTCATACAAGATTATAGTGGGCTACTTGTATCTTACTGTAAATCAAGATATTGTCAAAATAAACTACCACAAACTTCCAAATAAATGGTTTCAATACCTGATTCATAAGCCTTATGAAAGTGTTAGGAGCATTAGACAGTCTAAAAGGCATCACCATCCACTCATACAATCCCTTCTATGTCTTGAAAGCTGTCTTCCACTCATCTCCAAGTCGGATCCGAATTTAGTAATACCCACTCTTAAGATCCAGCTTGATGTAACACTTGGACCCACTTAAAATATCAAACATGTCGACTAGTCGGGGAATAGGAAGTCGATACCTAACTATAATCTTGTTGATGGCTCAACTATCTACACACATATGCCAACTCCCATCCTTCTTCGGTGTTAATAATGCCGGTATTGCATATGGTCTCATATTTTCTCTAATCTACCCCTTGCTTAGAAGCTCATCCACCTGCCCTTGTAGAATCTAACCCTCTTGCGGATTCATCTTGTCATGTGGCAGATTTGTTAGACTAATTCCATAAGTTAAATCAATACAATGCTGGATGTTGCGCATTAGTGGTAAACCTGCAGATGGCTCTTCTGGAAAAGCTCATTAAACTCCTTGAACAATCGTTGAATTGCTTCAGGTATCTCAGCAACTTTCTTTGGCTCAACATCCCTCACCACTACTACATATATCTATTTCAACTCCTTACAATCCCTATCAAACTTATCCTCATTGTTGACTATGAGAAGTGATGGCTTTCCCTCCACTTTAGAAACTTTGGATATAATGCCATCCTTAATAGAACCAAAAACAATTTTTCAGTCATTCTTAAAAAGTACATATATATATATATATATATACACTTAAATTAGATTAGAGTAAAAATAATAATAATAATAATAATAATAATAATAATAATAATAATAATAATAATAATAATAATAATAATAATAATAATAATAATAATAATAATAATAATAATACGTTTATTTAGGAATAGATACCAAACATGTGGGGTCAACCAGCTTGATAAAATAAAAAGGCAGGATTTTTTTTTCACATATTTTCACATAATAAAAATAAATAATTTTCATAAATTAATAATTAAAAATTTTAATTTTAATTTTTTTATTTTTTAGCTTCTAGTCTTTGCTTTACTATCTTAACTTTTTCTTTTAACTAGTGTTCTTTTTTTTTTTTTTTAATATAAGATAGAAATTTTACTATAACATAATCTAAGTGTATATGTATATGAAGCGCAATCTTGTAGGCTTGAACACCAATTTTTACTCCTAACACCCCACAAGCGCTTATACTTGTAGAGTGACTACACCAATGGTTTGCAATGGTCTTTTAACTAGTGTTAAGAACACAATATTTTTAGTAAATATTGATATGACTTGTTATAATTAAAGTAACGTTATTTTTACTTGGGACCACAATTAACACAATTTTTATTATATATACACCAATGATTTAATTATAATAAATCATGTTTGGAATCAAAAACTAGCATATCGACACAATATTTTTAGTAAATATTGATATGACTTGTTATAATTAAAGTAACGTTATTTTTTTTTTTTTTTTTTCGGTCAACCATGATATTATATTAATAATTAGTCAGTCTATTACAAAACATATTGGCTTTATCAGCTGCCAACAAACATTCCACCACAGGCGGCGGATTACAAAAAACATGGTAGCTATACAAGGATTGCGCTCCCATTTTTGCAAGAGCATCAGCGCAATGGTTTGCTTCGCGAAAGACATGGGTCACATGCTTGTTTGGGAACTCCTGCAAAAGGCTCCTGCAATCGGATAAAAGAGGCTCCATTAATACATTTTTTGTACAGTTGTTCATCAGCATAACAACACTCAATGCATCCATTTCAATAATAAGTTGCTGTATTCCCATCTCCTTGGCAATAATTAACCCATCCCTCAAAGCCCAAAGCTCAGCTAGTGCACTATTAGTGAAGCCAAATCCTCTTACAAAACCCTTCAGCCAATTCCCTTCATGATCTCGCAGAAGCCCGCCTCCCCCAGCTCTATCCGGATTCTTCATTACTGACCCATCTGTATTGATTTTTACCCAGCCTCTCGGTGGTTTCTCCCATCTCACCGGTCTCACAATTTTGGTTTGCTCGGCCTTGCTTGCACAGCCAATAGAGTGAAATTCAGTGCTGTTTTGTATACATCTCCTCCACATAAGCGGGTCAATAGTACCAGTCCTAAACAAAAATTCATTTCTATGACACCACAGCTGCCACAGCCCCATTGGAAACAGGACCCTCCAAGGCACCCCACTGCTAATGGCATTCAATTCATCTTTACAATTATATTCTAACCAATCCTTTAAGGGGAGCTTAAAAGAATCTCTGTAACAGTGAGGAACACAGATATGTCCCCAGAATAAATGGGCACAATCACAATCTCTAAGCAAGTGAACAATGGTCTCATTGTCTTTGTTACACAAACTACACACTTTTTCAAGATTTAAACCTCTTGAACCCAGAACATAGGCCGTAGGAAGGCTGTCATGGAGACATAACCAAAGGAAAAACTGAATTTTAGGAAGAGTAACAGCTTTCCACACCCACTTAAAAGGCAAAGAATCCGGGTTCAAGGGGTTTAAACCCTTTGCAATAAGATATGCAGCTTGGATAGAAAAGGATCCATTCTTGGAATAAGCCCACATAAGGCTATCTCTACTGTGAGGATTACAAGAGAAGGGCGTAGCCCGGATATTGTTAAGGATATTACCTGGAAGCTCAAAGGAAAGGCAAGAGTCCATCCAAGCAAGGTTATCATCAAAGCATTGTCTCACCATAAGTTCTTCCTCTCCCCGGTTTAATGGCCCCTCCACCAGCTCTCTTAACCTCCCACCAGGCAGCCAGAAATCATTCCAAACATTAACCGACTCACCATTATTCACCAACCACCTCAAACCTTTCACATAGATAGGGCCACCCTTTTTGCAAGCAGCCCAGATGCGCGAACAAGGAAGTTTGTTGCCTCCCTCAGAGATTCTGCTGGCGCAGAGATACTTGGCAGCCAACAAATTCACCCAAGGCTTCCCTTCTTCATTTGCCAATCTCCAACAAAGCTTGGCTAAAATGGCTTCATTCCGATGCTTCATTGAAAAAATCCCCAGTCCACCCAACTCTTTCGGGAGTGTAACAGTGTTCCACTTAACCATATGCATTCTTCGTTTCTCCTCAGTTGACCCCCATATGAAATCTCTCATAAGTTTATCAAGAGCATTACAAACTTTAGCCGGAAGGTTATGGCATTGCATGTAATATTCAGCAATAGGGGCAGCAGCAGTTTTGACAAGCACAAGTCTTCCCGCTCTCGACAAAAATTTAGTTTTCCATCCCGCCAGCTTGCTTTGGACTTTATCAATAATAAAGTTAAAAGCGTTTCCCACGCTACCTTTATGAAAGATAGGAAAACCCAGGTATCTTCCAATATAATTAGTCGCTAAAATACCAAGCCTTCTGCATATAGTCCTTTTTCTCCTACCAGGAACATTGGGAGAGAAAAAGATTCTAGATTTCCCAACATTCACCTTCTGACCAGCAAGATTGCAAAAATTATGAAGAACCTCCATAATGGCTGAACAGTTCTTGTTGTTCGCTTTAGCAAACAAAAGAATGTCATCCGCAAAAAGAACATGAGAAAAGCTAGGGCCATTTCTTGAAGCTTTAATCGAATCCCACCGATGCTCTTCACACATATGAGAAATTTGAGCTCCCAAGAACTCCATACAAAGGAGAAAAAGATAAGGAGAGATAGGGTCTCCTTGCCTAATTCCTCTAGAGGGATAAAAAGAATTAAGCTTACTTCCATTGAACAATAGCGATGTAAATGTAGTTGATACACAACTCATAATAAGATCAATAATATTATCAGGGAACC
This sequence comes from Quercus gilva, assembly GCA_023621385.1. Lineage (NCBI taxonomy): Eukaryota > Viridiplantae > Streptophyta > Magnoliopsida > Fagales > Fagaceae > Quercus > Quercus gilva. The sequence continues at coordinate 17,584,532 of CM042477.1, forward strand.
CAAAATGCATAAGCACCATCCTAATGAAGCTCCACTCTAAACGGTCATAGGCTTTCTCAAGATCAATCTTCACCACCATGTATCCATCTCTACCCCTCCTATTTCTCAACGAATAGATCAGCTCCTGGGCTATAACAACATTATCCGACCCCCTTCTACCTTCAAGGAATGCTGCTTGCATGGGAGAAATGAGGTTAGAAATAATGGGTCTAAGCACAAGAATTTTAGTAACAATTTTGTAAATGGAGTTACATAGGCTAATGGGGCGGTACTGACTGACAGTTTCAGGACCTAACACTTTGGGGATCAAAACAATCAAAGTCTGGTTGAGGACTTCGGGCATTTTCTGACTGGAAAAAATATTCTTCACCTCATTCTTCACCGAGTCACCAACAACATGCCAAAACCTCTGATAGAACCCAGCATGCAACCCATCACACCCTGGAGCTTTAAAAGGTTTCATGGACCTAAGAGCATCCCATATCTCCTTATCAGTTGGCATCCGCCCCATAATCCTTGCCTCCTCTTCATTTAACTTCAGGCACCAGTCAAACTCCCAGGTCTGAACCCGAGAACAAACAATCTGGTCAGTTTGGTACAGCTTGATAAAGCTGTCAGAAAAAATACCTTGAACCTGCTCCAAATTGTGGACCCATTCCCCATCTTCATTCATAATGCTGGATATTCTATTCTTACCTCTTCTGGCCAGGGTAGTAAGATGAAAGAAGCTAGTATTACGTTCTCCAAAAATGGTCCAATTTACCCTCGATTTTATAGCCCATAACTCTTCTTCAAGCTGTAGAATTTCATTATATTCCCTGGACAGTTGATCTTGGAGATTGATCAAAAAGCTATTAGGCCTAAGGGCAATACTTCTTTGGATCCCAAGAAGTCTAGCCATGATAGTTTTCTTCCTTACAAAAATATTTCCAAAAGTATCTCTATTCCACCGCTTAGCATTGAAAGTAAATCTATCAACTGCATCCATAAGGTTAAATTCCATACCCATCCAGGACTCACTAACAAGGGCAGGGAAATCATTATGACTCATCCACATAGGTTGAAATCTAAAAGGCCGACATGAAGTCATAGAAGTAAACGATGATAGTCGAAGTAAAAGCGGGCAATGATCAGAATTTACTCTGGCTAAATGATTAACAGAAGCTTCAGGGAAAGCAGTTTTCCATTCAGGGTTTGCCCATACCCTATCCAATCTACACTGTATGAGACCCCCTTCCTCTCTTTTATTCGTCCAAGTAAATTTGGGCCCCGAAAAACCCAAGTCTAACATATGACACTCAGACATACAGTCCATGATTGCCCTAACCCTCCTTTGACAAATAGGATTACCCCCAGCCTTTTCCTCCTCCCCAATAACCTCATTAAAATCCCCCATAATAGCCCATGGGAGATCATGCAAAGCAGCAATTAATTTAAGATTATCCCACAAAATACATCTCTCAGCAAACCTAGGACTAGCATAAATAGCACTAATAATCCAGTTGATAGCTTGAGATCTTACCCGGATAATAGCATGTATCTCCTGTTCTGTTGATGCAAGCACTTCCACATTCACCATGTCAGTCTTCCACAGCAGCCAAATACCACCCGCAAAACCAATAGAATCAGCAACCACCGAGCCATCAAAAGGCAGAGATTCAATCAATTCCTCTGCCCTAGCCCCACTCAATCGAGTTTCAGTGATAACCATCAATATTGGATTGTGCCATTCCACTAAATCTAACACAGTTTTCTTGAACTGGGGTTTCATAGCACCCCTACAATTCCAAATCAAGGTGTTCATCATCATAGAAGTGAACAGAGACGAACCAGCAACCACAGACTCAGATGGAGACTCTGTGTTCCTCAACTTCCATGCCTCCAGCACCTCCGCCTTGTTCAACATCATCTCCCTGAACAGAGAAACCGAGTGGTGGATTATACCCCTCTCCCCCACATTCATTTTGGCGAGAAATGTACCCTTCATCCTTACTCCCACACATTGGATCATCTTCACCATGTTCAAATTCCCCACCATGACGCACTCTACTGCTGAGTCCAGGAGCATCTTCTTCTCTGAAACCTCCATCGTCAGCATTTCCTTTTCTACTTCGGTCAGCAATTTTTCCGAGATTAGCCCCTCGGATCTTGTCCTTGACGACGTTGAGCTCGGCAATGGAAGGGGTGGCAAAGCTGGGCTGTCCGTCACGAACCTCCACCACGGATCCGGCGTCTCCTCCCAAGCCTTGCTCGCCATCGGCAAGAAACCCAGCTCTCTGCTCTCCGCCGTCAACGGAAACATGTTTTTCCATGCCAACATCAATTCCAGATCGAACCAACCCCAAATCTCCGTTGGATCCTGCTTGATCCACATGATTGTTTTGTCTCCTATTGGGATAATTTTGCTTTTGTAAAACAGAGCCCACTTTTCTGCTTTCTCCATGCTTATCACCTCTCTGAATGTTGCCTTCCTTACCTTTACTCCTTTCAAATGCCTTAGAGAAAGACCGTGAATTCTGCATTATATCCCTAGAAGTCCCATGCGGCCCATCAGGTTTGGTTTGACTTGAGGAAGCCCCAAAAGTAAAGCAACATTCCTCACCATCCGGGCCCAGAGCCTTCCTATGGGAAACACCGAGGCCCACCTCCTTTTGTCTATAATTAGTTCTACTTTCCTTCACCAAACTACCCTTCCTGTCAGTTGCTGAGACTTGATTAGATTGTTGGGCATTCTGAGCCTTACGTTTCACAGCACTCCTACCACTGTCCGAAGCACTAGCCTTTTGCTTATCATAGGCAAAGTTGGTAGACTCTCCCATCTGACTCCCACTAGAGCCATTATTCCTCTCACGGCTTTTGAATCTTGGCTTGCGCCGAGTCACTAACATCCATTCCCCATACTCCTCGGCTTGGCTTCTCAAGTTCTTCTTCTCCTCAACATTTTCGGTCCTATGATTCTTCCCACCTGGACTTGCATTATCTGTGCTCCCCTGTGAATTACAATTGGACTCTCGCACCACAAACGGACACGCTTCGCGATAATGTCCAATTCTCCCACATTCAAAACAGAGAGTTCCTATTCCTTCATATTGAATGACTTGTTTAAGTTTCCCAAGATACATGGTTTTCACAAGAGGTTTCTCCAGATTCACTTGCACACACAGCCGAGCAAATCGTCCTCGCACACCATTCGCCGTGTTAGCATCAATTCTTAAGACCGGGCCAATAGCTCTACCAATCTTTAACAAGGCATTCTGTTCATAAAACTCAATAGGCAGCTCAGGAAGTCTGATCCAAACAGCAACTGAAGAGAGAGTAGCAGATGATGCTTGAAACTCAGGCTCCCACTGTCTAATAGCAAGGAAATTCTGACCAATAAACCACGGACCTCCTTTGAGAATGGAGTCCACATCCTCACTGAGCTCAAATTTAATAAGAAAAAAATCAAAACCCAGATCAATACAGTCCATACTTCCCTTCGGATTCCACATACTTCGAAGCTTAGATACCAGATAGTTGTATCCCACCTTGCTTCCAAACGATTTGATGATTAGACCTTGATCCCAAGGAGAACGCATCTGAGCCTTTTCTTCCTTGGAGAAACAAACTCTAAGACTACCATCATCAACTCCCTCATCTTCATTGTCAGATACAATGTCTTCCTGCATTTCACTGTTAAACCCAAAGGCTCTCTCAAAAGCACCAGGGATACAGCCCACCAGTTTATCTTTATAGCTTCCAAACCTGGAATGTGCCTTACCTCCGTTATCCCCTTCCAATTGGTGACTCTCCTTGAACTTCTTGGTGCTGCGGGCCAGATTGTCATCTTCCTCTTCGAATCGCTTCAGACTTTCTCTCTCCCTTTCCATCTCTTAAGGGGTTTAGTAGTAGCTAGCTTAAAGTAACGTTACTTGGGACCACAATTAACACAATTTTTATTATATATACACCAATGATTTAATTATAATAAATCATGTTTGGAATCAAAAACTAGCATATCGACTTGTGCTGTGTAATGTCTTCAATTACATGATCAAAGGAAGCCTGACAGATTGCGTCACAGTGAAGGTACTAGATTAAAGTCTCGGAATCATGAAGTCCAATTTCCTTTCGCAAACTGAAGCGATGGACATCAAACTTAACCACTCTTCAAAATATTGGGGCATTTTATCTATCAAAAAAAACACCGAATGAAATATTACTACATTGCATCCTTTTCCTGAAAATTAGAAAATTATTTATTTTTCAGTTGGAAATAAAAACAAACATTCAAGATTCCTTTGTATGACAACCCAACTAGGCCCATCTCAAATAGCCCACGTACTTGAAAATAAAGGGCCTGAAAACTCATCTTCTATCATAGCCCAATTACTTATAAAATGCCCTCTCTCATTAGTCATTTCTTTTTAAAAAAAACTCTCAAGACTGTCTGATGAAGAAGCAGTGCTTTTCTTGGAGTACGAGGTAAGTAACTTCTTTTTTCATCGTGTTCTTGCTCATATGTATATGCGTTTGTATAATTCTGAAAAAGGTTGTCATTTCTTTTGATTGTTGATGATGATGCTTTGCTTTGTTTGGTTACCAATAAATTGTAGGAAAACTAAGGAAAGTTTTTTTTTTTTTTTCTTCCCTCAATTGTTTGGGACCCAATTGAGTTTAATGCGATTTCTTCTCATCGGAGTTTTGTTTTGATGGATTCACGTGAGTAAAATTGTCATGAAGCGTATCAGTCGGTTATTTCCTTGGAAAAATTGTGACTTTTGAGATTCTTTAAAAAAAAAAAATAATAATAAATAAATGATGGAGCTTTGGTTGATCTAAACATATTAATTGCTTATATGAGTAGAGGATATCTGTTTTCCGGAGACCCTGAAAACATATAATTCTTTGAAGTAATTGAAAGGACAGTAGTAAATAATACATTTGTTGAGTTTATGGGGATTTCAATATTTTTTTTTTTGCCTTTTATTCTTCTGCTATTGAATTATATTTTTATTTTTTAGGGATTCAATGGGTTTTATAGAAGAACATCTTGTTCCATATCAGCATTTTTATTTTAGTTTGAAATTAGAAAAAGTGATTTCAATAGAATTTTCAAAATGGGTTTTGTTTGAAGAATTTCCCTATTTTTATGGTTGAATATTCTGACACTGAATATTAAACCTCTATTTTCTTAATGATACTTCTGTAATAATTTGTTTCAACAATCTATGGTTTATGGGCAAGTAAGACTAAAACTAATGGTTAAGTTTTCTAAATTCTAATTTGTAAAACCATTTTGTAATAATGTTTTTTAGCATGGCCATTCTATACCTTTTAGGAGTGAAGCTTTATCAATATTATTTCCATCTATGATTTCTTTTTCTTTCTTTTATAGAGGAATACACCTACAGAATGCCAATAGGGATTCAAAAGTTTCACCCTGTATTTGTTGATTTTTCTAAATTCGGAACTCTAAAAAACCATTTTATAACTAATAATGCTTTTTAGCATGCCCATTTTGTACTTTCTAGGAGAAAATAAATGTCATCAAAGTGATGCATGTTACTAATTCAGTGACTAGCAAAGTATTTTTGCCAAATAGTTTTCTTTTAAGGAATACAAATATTACATACAGTATACCAAAAGGTTCAACCAAGAATAAACTCTAGTCTTCCCCAAACCGTGTACTCCTTTTTTGCCTTATAGTGTAGTATTTGCTTTCTAATTTCTTGTTTTTTGACTTTCTATATCAGCTTATGATGATTTCTAAGGTCGTTAGTTTTTTTCCTTGCCTTTAGTTTGCATTAGGACTTCCTAATGTTAAGGTTTACCATTTATAGGAAAAGGCTATACACACACACACATGGACATGCACGCACACGCACATGCACATGCACATGCACATGCACACATATATAGTTTGTGCTACATTATATATATATAGCTGAGCCTGTATCATGCAGCTAACAGTAGATGCTAGGAAATGTAATTGCATTAGTATTCAAATTTTGGTGTAAACCCATAAGAAGAGTATTACCCCTATCATATTAATCTTTATTTTTTGTTTTTGGAATTTCTGGTTTATTGTGTTTTTTAACCTATATTGCATTTATTATCTAAGGGTATTTGAGATCTACAATTGTTTATTTTTATTATAAATCTCCTAAGGAACTCATAGTTTTAATACTAATTTCAACTATTGCTCTCTGAGGATTTAATTCCAAAGTTTTCTGATATTCTCATTAACATTCTTGCTTTTTTTGAAGAATACCAAATGAAGTTCATGATTTTATAATTCTGGGAGAAGTAGTCCCACTACATGTCTTTCAGCCCCATTCTTTCATTTCATTGTATATTTATCTAGAAACATTGGTTTGAGGACCATGCATATTCTTAACATTTCATGGAAAATAGTGATATAGGGAGCAGGTTGCATATCTTTTCAAGTGCATTTAGTATTGATGAACGGTCATGTCTAGTCTAAATAATGGCAAGAAGCATCTAGAAGTAGAATATAATCAATATATTGAAATTCACTTCATATGGCTTTCAAATCTTTGGTTTAGCGATTCCATATTCCCAAAACTTGGAAATTTATTATTAATTACAGTTAGTAACTAAGGTGACATAAATTTGTTTCTCTTCTGGAAGTGGCTTATATATAGTTATTTATCTTGTGATGTATTGAAGTAGATTATATAAGCATTCTGTGTTCATCCTTATAAACATCCTAAGGTGCAAATCCAATTAGCATTTGAATTGTGAAATTGGCCAACCAAGTTATTATGAAGATTGTGATAAATTGAATATTTGAATTGTGACTTTCCTCTCATGTTAGTTTAGTCTGGGTGCTTTCTTTAGAGGTTGACTATATGGAAGTATTGTCACTTGCTTTAACATTCATGAAACCTCCATACTTGTGCTTGTTTATTAGAAAGTTATGTTGTAACATTTTATATGTATTCTTTCATTTTTCACATAGTGGGGATATTCTTCTCACTTTTAACTTCTGTTGTTTGAAGATGCCATGGAAAGCATTGATTTTTTTTTTTTTTTTTTTTTTTAAAAAGGTAATAAAGTTTAATAAAAAGCACAATAAGGGGCACAACTCTACTACACAAGATGTATGCAAGGGAAACACCCAATATGAAATCTAGCATCTAAAATTCAACAGATCAAATAACTCCAACAAATTTGGAAAAGAAAACGCAGTAGCTAATATCTAATCATTGAAGAGGTCACAAGAACAAAAGCTTTGGCGTCATTACTGATGATTTACAACCTCAGGAATGCTGCATTCCTTTCTCTCCAAAGGCACCATATAGCAAAAACAAAACTACCTTCCAAATTCCCCACTACAATATCTACCAATATTCCTTTCTAGGAATGAAATAAATCAACTACCATCCTTGGCATGAGTCATGACCCATTTAACTCAGTAAACAGAAAGGAACTTACCTTCCAATTTTTACCACTACAATGCCTACTTGATAAGTGTCCTTTGCAACAATGCAATAAAGCAACATGACCCATTTAACACCAAACAAGAAAATTCAAGATTACATTTTTCTAGCAATGTCGAAATGAAGAAATTGATGATCCACTGTCTCCCAATTTAATTTACACAAATAGAAACAATCAGCAGTGATTATTTGATGCATTTTCTAGTTATCTATTGTATGGATTTTTCCCAATGCTGTTATACAAGTGGAAACCCCACTCTTGAGAAGTTTTGGCTTTCCATATACTTCTCCTAGGAAAGAGCTGCCACCCTTTGAATTTAATTCCTTATAATTGCTCTTAACCTTAAAGCCATGGCTTCTGGCAGGAGAATCATTAAATCCTACCCTCTTGACGACCCTTGGTGAAGTATACTATCTAAAAGGATAAAGAAAACCTAAGGATGCTAATTCCCAATCTTGCACCATTCTTAGAAATCTTGGATTCCAATTAAAACTGCCATCAGACATAATGAGTGTTGTGTGCTGAAAATCGCTAGGATCTTATTTGAATGGGAATAATCCTTTTTTTTATGCCTTTGCTTTGTGCAGATTTCAAATATCTTTCCTAACTGTTTTGTTTTTCTGTTTGCCAACCCCTGCCTGCTGAGGGTGTTTGATTTTGAATTTGATTATTTCAGCCATTTTGTAATATACTTTTCTCCTTTGATGGGTAATATTATCACAAGGGAAAATTTAGCCTAATGTAATATAATACTACTGCAAACAGGAGCTAGAATTGGATAAGAAAGTAGGATGAAAGGCGTCCATCACAAAAGTTCAAGGAACAAATTGTCTACTAGGGACAGAAAGAAGCTAAGTGGAGAAGATTTAAACACTGTTGACGAGACTGTTGGGCAAAGAAAGAAACTAAGTGGAGAAGATTTAAGTGAGTTGGACCATAGAGTTGAGTTCAGGGATATAATCTCCCAATTGCCTGAACACATCATCCATCACATCCTTTCTCTCCTTCGTGATACAAAAGATGCAGCTCGAACCAGTATTTTGTCAAGAAAGTGGAGGCAGATATGGACTTCATTCTCCATTTTGAAATTTGACCAGCAAAAGTTTCAAGAACAAGAGGGATGTCTGGAAATGAGGAACAAGACTAAGACATTTAAAGACTTTGTTGCCAACTCTCTGAATAACCACCTCAAGCGAAAATTAAGCATACAGAAATTAGTGCTACATATTACCTCATATGATTTAGAACTGGCCCCTCACATGGACCATTGGATCAATATTGCAATTGAAAACAACATGAAAGAGCTAGATCTGCATGTTGTTGTCAAGAAAAGTAGATATTATTATTTGCCCCAGACTGTTTTTGCTTCAAATACAATCACTGGATTAAGGTTACATGGGTGTAAGTTGAAATTTCGCAGCAATATAAAGCTCCCGCAACTGCAAAAATTGTATCTCCACAAAGTCCATGTCGATCAACAGATAGTTGACAATCTGATCTCCAGCTGCCCTTTAATTGAGGATTTGAGATTCATACACTGCACAGGGTTGCAGAATCTGCAGGTTTCAAGTCTTCTCAAACTTGATAGGGTTGAGGTACACCATTGCCATGTACCGAAAGAGATCAAAGTCAATGCCCCAAATCTTCAAACATTTTGGTATTGTGGGAAGAAATCCTTACCGTGCAAAATTGACTTGGTTGCTTGTGTATTTTTAAAAAGATTAACATTGGAGGATGCCAACATGACAGACGAAATGTTTGAAGACCAGTTTGCTAGATTTCCTTTCCTTGAGATATTGGACCTAAGCAAATGTAACAACTTGAAGAATTTAACGATTTCAAGTACACAGCTAAAAAAACTTGTCTTGAGAGGATGCAAAAATCTAATGGAAGCTGACATAGATGCTCCAAATCTTTTTTCATTTGAGTATAAAGGTGATAAGATGCCTTTCTCATTTTCAAATCCTTCATCTTTGAAGGCAGCCAAATTTTCTTTTGAACCAGTACATATAGATAGCCATGAATTCCACCTTGGAGATGCAGATCCTCTCTGGTTTTTTAGATTGAGAGAACTTCTTGAGAAGTTAAAACACTCCAGTGGCTTAAAATTGATTGTCCGCTCCAAAAAGGTAATTGCTTTTCGACTTTCTGAAAATTTTTGAACCTTAATCAACTTTCTACATCTGACAAAATATCTACTTGCTGTGTTGATTTAGAATGTCATTATACATGAAGAATTGGAAGAAGTCTTACTTCCCCCACAATCTGATCTCAAGCTTGAAATAATCAAACCGTTAACATGCTTTGAAGATTTATTAGATAATTTGTTGAGGACATGTCACCCAGAGATTCTTTCAATAGTATCATCCTCCAGCAGTGAATTCCCCAAGGTATGATAGGATCTCACAAATACTGTCCAAAATGCTTTATTTGTAGATTCCCTTTGTATGTAAATGTGTGGGGGTACTGGGTTGTGCACGTGCTGTCTGTGTGGTGTTTTTTTCCCTCTATACATCATGTTATGACCTTTCTTGTAGTTGTAATGTTTACTAGGGAAGAACAAACTTATGATTTGTGCCTCCTGGAGACGTATTGTAACTGTATTCCTTTTTTTCTTTTTCTTATATGATGTATAGTTGGTATATGAAAAGATGATGCACAGAGGAGAGAACCCAAACTGCTGCCCATACAACACTCAAAATAAATGTTGGCGGCACTCTCTGAAGGGCATCAAGATTGAGAACTTTGAAGCAGCTTATGGTAAAAGTACATCTGACTGGATTGCTTGGTTGAAGTCATCTCCGACTTTGCAGTACCAGACAACTAGTTATCGGTTATCATGGTAATCTGATGAACGTGGTAGGAAACCAAAGCCCATTTTATGTTAATCAAGTGGCCTTTCTTTCCAATATAATTGAGAAACAGAGGGTGATTTCGTTGGTTCAATCCTATATAGGTGTCCAACAGTACAAGTCTTCTTACCTATAAAAGAGAAAAATCATCCGAAATCAGACTTTAACATTTAGACTCTGTTTTTTCCTTTTTTGGTTAAAACGTTAAAATATAGTTTGGAACACATTCGTAAGATGTTAATGGATTATGCTTTGAATCTTATTATGATTGGTTTTCAGTAGCAGGAATATGTTCTGGCCATTGCCAAAAATGTTTGACACAAGCACATGCATTTGAGCATAAGGCATCTAATTGCCATGCATTGTATATGCATACATGATTGCATTAAGTAGTTTTCTGCTATCTGCAATAACAGGGAACCATGACTGGCAACAACACCCACAATCATATTACATAATGAAGTGCTATTTCAGCTTTGAAGTAGAAGGGTATTTTATCTCCTATATCATAAAATGAATGTTACTCATTGTGAATAAGAATGATATTCTATGATTTTATGATTTTATCTCCTTTCCTTTTCCCTTCTCTAAGCCAGTTGTGTGCTAACTGGTGGTATCTTTATAACAGCTCCTATTGTATGGTTTGAGTAATCTAATTGGGGCTATTGTTTGCCCGTATATAAGTTCAATCCTTAAGAAGGTATGGATTTTTTGGCCCTGTCAACTTGGAAGTTGGAAGTTGGAACAAATATGGTTATCTGCGTAAAGCAAAAGCATAATTGGTAGTCTTTAGATGGTGCTGGAAATGGAATCAGATACTGCAAGGGATGTACAGTTTATTCTCTATATTTAGCCAAGGTTTTCAGATCCGGACCGTTCATTGAACAGTAAAAAAAAGAGTTTCAAGTTTTTTAAGGTTGAACCGAGGTCGAACTGGGATCGAACTGTGATGATGTCATAATTAATTTAAGAGAAATGATATGCCTATAACATTTTTACAACATTTTTACAATAAATTATAAGTGGCAGGTTGTTACTAGTTGTTATTGTTGGGGCAAAAAAGTAATCTTAGTGTTAGTTTCTGTGGGGCCCTAAACGATTAACATTCAAGGCCCACTCCGTAGCCGATCTAAGGCTCGCACCGAGGACGATACAAAGGCTGAGGATAGAAAGGAAGGGTCCAAGCTTCCAAAGGGCCTCGCCGAAGACGCCCAGGTCCTCGGTGAACCGAGGTTAATGTGGGAAATAACCCTCACCTACCAAAATATATTCCACCAACATTCTGACCATCTTAATGATGAAGTGACTAACAAACCCAGATGCCTCAGTCACTTCAACTTAAAAAGTCTACTAATACGGCCGAAACTAACATAAAACCTGCAAAAGCAGATGATAGGACAGCTCTTATGCAGAGAGATCAAATAACTAACAAATGGACGGCTAAGATTCACAAAAAGGAGGCTATATAACCAAGAGTATTCCCATTAACAAAGGGGTGGGGGGGGGACCCTGATTTTTTGGGGCCAGTTGGAAGGGATAGAATCCTCAGACTGAGCCGAAGACAAAAAAACACTCAAAAACACTTGATTAAGATCTTCACTAATACTTAATCATGATCATAACCGTGATTCTCAAGGAACTCTTCACCTTTATCAAAATACATGAGAGCTTTAACATTAACCATTCATGGTTTTGTTAGCGCCTAGCCCTTTTTTACCTATGCTCTACAAATTCTATTGTTTAGGGTCCATTACAAAATTTGGCCCTACAATTGGCGCCGTCTGTGGGAAAGGGATTTGTGCACTAGCAAGTGCGATGGTTGGTATAAAGAAATCAAAAGCAACGCTTTCAAAAAAAAAAAAAAAAAAAAAAAAAAAAAAAAAAAAAAAAAACGCCAAAACAGTACAATCCATAGCAACAGCATTCATTCAAAAGTCAGCAATCGCAAGAACAAAAAGTATGCAGAAAGTAAAAAAATATATATACAAAACAAGTCTACTTCTTTATTAATATATGAAGAAAAAGTTACATCTCTTACAAGCGGTGCCCGTGAGGCTTGTTCTAAAACTAACTACAAAATCCAGACGGCTAACAAAGCTGGCAGAGGAGCAAAAGATTGAAAAGAAAGTTGGCAGAGGAACAAAAGATAGAAAAAAGAAGGCGGGGGGTGAAGGAAGAGAAGAGGAAATAGAAGAGATAAAAGGGAAAAGAGGGAAGAAGAGCTACTTTGAAGGCGGAAGAGGCCGCGGCACAGGACGGTTCCATTTCTGAGTTCCGCCTGGTTTCCCTCCCACCCCCATCGTAGCTTGCTTGGAGAGTCAGAGACCTAAACCCAAGGGAGGGAAGTTACGTTCTCTAGGGATCCTCTTCCAGACAGCGAGGAGGGCTCCGTCTCCGATTAGGTTGAAAAGAAGGAGAATCTTCGAATCTTTCCTACCCCAATCCCAACTAGACGTCCAGGGTCGGAGTGCCATCCTCGGCTCCTGATGGGGGCTATGCAGCCCCAAGACCCCTCTTTCCCAGGGCCAATTCATTCGAAGGGGCTCAAACGGCTATGTCTTGCAGAACCTTTGGGCAGTATTTTTGGGAGAAATCTAGGGCGAGAGTTTGTCATGTGTGAAGAAGAATGTTGCCCTAGAAACGCCTTATATAGAAGGCGAAATATTGGTGAGAGCCAATCTGCAATAAATCCCAAGGAGAGATTTCCGGAGGCAATAATACCGCCCCAAGTTCCAAGGAGCTTGTCAGCCGTTAGATCCTCGCAGATCCACGAATGACATTAATGAGGCGGCGCCTCATTAAAGAGAGGGTACCGTAGCGTCACAACGCGTTACTCGGACGACCCAGAAGACGCCTCGTAATCAGAAGAGTCCCATCAAACGAAGAGGCGGAACAGGGCAGGATCTTATCCCCCACCAACTCCAATTCGCATTTATTATTACTTTGCCTAAAAGTATATTTATTTAATGATTATTGTAAATTATAGCAGTGTATAGTTAAATGGCTACGGATAAATAGATAAAATAATAAATAAAATGAGAAAACTGGGTACTGGACAGAACCTAGGCATTGCGTGGTCTTCGGACTCAAGCCTCAGGGGAAACCAGCTACTTCGAACTGGGTACTGGACAGAACCTAGGCATTGCGTGGTCTTCGGACTCAAGCCTCAGTTATTGATCTTGTAAATCCACGTCGACTGTTGTCTTCCTCGCTAATGCCTAGTCCTTCTGTCCACTCTCTACAAATTCATTGTACGGGGGTCGCCCGAAATGAGTCCCTACAATTGGTGCCGTCTGTGGGAAGGACTTGTGCACTAGCAAGTGCGACGGTTGGTGTGGAAAGATCAACAACAACACTTCTTTCAAGTTCATAAAAATAAAAAATAAAATAAATAAAATACAGCCAATGGCAGCATACTCATTCAGAAGGCAATCATCACAAAGAATCGAAAAGATGCAAGAAGTAAAAGAAAAGAAATGGGGCTACTTCTTTATTAATATGTGAAAAGAAGTTACATTTTACAGCTGATGCCCATGCAGGCTTGTTCTAAAGCTAACTACAAAGACAGATGCCCATACAGGCTTGTTCTAAAGCTAACTACAAAGAAAAACGCCTAAACAGACTTGTGCTGAAGCTAAAAGAAAAAGAAAAGGAGAAGAGCCTAGGCAGGCTTGTTTTAAAGCTAAGCCAAGTGTTGGAGGGAGAGGTGGAGACAGGCCTATTTTAAGACCGTCCACAGCTCCCCAACCAATACTTGTGGCGCAAGGAAGGAGAAGGAAGAAGAGGCCATGGCGCATGACGGTTCCACCTCAAGATTGGGAACCGGCGAATCACTACCAGCTTGGACTACCGGCAGATTCGCGCATGGAGGAGAAACGTTTCGTTCCTTTCGGATCCCCCTCCAAACTACAAGGGGAGTCCCATCTCTGGCTAGGTTGAAAAGAAGGAAGATCTTCGGCCTCTGTCTACTCCGCCTCCATTGTGTTGTCCAGGATCAGAGTGGCATCCTCGGCTCTTGAAGAGGGCTCGGCTTCCTTGTCACCGCCCTTTCCTAAGGCCACTTCATCTAATGAGGCACAAGCTACTCTTATGGCAAAGCCCTTGAGATGCCCAGAAAGTGGTGTATTGGTGAGATTTGAACTCAAGTATTTGTCAAGTTTGAAAAAAGGATCACCCCAAAATGTCTTATATAGAAGGTAAAATTTGGTGAAAGCCAGCCCGCACAGAATCCTAAAGAGAAATTACCAGAGGTATTAACTCAGCCCAATTTCCAAGGGGCTTATCAGCCGCTGGATCCTCGTAAATCCGCAACGATATTAATGGGGAGGCGCCTTACGCACCGAAGCGTCAAGCGCGTTACTCGAATAGCCCAAAAGAAGCCTCATTATCAGAAGTGGCGCGCTGAACGAAGGGGCTAGACCGAAGAAGGGTCCTCCCTCGACGGAGCAGGCTTGAGGCCGCTGTAACTACAAAGGCAAACTCCCCAACGCTGAGGATGAGCCCTCTAACTCCAAGCAGTAAAAAAGAACTAGGTACTAGACAGAACCTAGGTCTTGCATAGTCCTTGGACTCAAACCTACAGGGAAACTAGTTACCTCAAAAGACAAGTGTTAGACAGAACTTAGGTCTTGCATGGTTCTCGGACTCAAGTCTACGGGGAAACTAACTACTCAAGAAGAACTAAGTACTAGACAGAACCTAGGTATTGCATGGTCCTCGGACTCAAACCTATTAGGAAACTAGCTACTTCAGAACCCAGTATTAGACAAAACCTAGGTCTTGCATGGTCCTTGGACTCAAGCCTACAAGGAAACTAACTATTCAATAAGAACTAAGTGCTAGACAGAATCTAGGTCTTGCATAGTCCTTTGACTCAAACTTACGGGGAAACATGTTACCTCAGAAGACAAGTGCTAGACAAAACCTAGGTCTTGCATGGTCCTCGGACTCAAGCCTACGGGAAAACTAACTACTCAAGAAGAACTAGGTACTAGACAGGACCTAGGCATTGCATGGTCTTCGGACTCAAGCCTATGGGGAAACTAGCTACTTCAGAACCCAGTGTTAGACAGAACCTAGGTCTTGCATGATCCTTAGACTTAAGCCTACGAGGAAACTAACTACTCAATAAGAATTAAGTGCTAGACAGAACCTAAGTCTTGCATAGTCATCAGACTCAAACCTACGGGGAAACTAGTTACCTCAAAAGACAAGTGTTAGACAGAACCTAGGTCTTGCATGGTCCTCGAACTCAAGCCTACGGGGAAACTAACTACTCAAGAAGAACTAGGTACTAGACAGAACTTAGGTATTGCATAGTTCTCGGACTCAAACCTATGGGGAAACTAGTTACTTCAGAATCCAGTGTTAGACAGAACCTAGGTCTTGCATGGTCCTTGGACTCAAGTCTACGGGGAAACTAACTACTCAATAAGAACTAAGTGCTAGACAGAACCTAGGTATTGCATAGTCCTCAGACTTAAACTTATGGGGAAACTAGCTACTTCAGAACCCAATGTTAGACAGAACCTAGGTCTTGCATGGTCCTCGAACTCAAGCCTATGGGGAAACTAACTACTAAAGAAGAACTAGGTACTAGACAAAACGTAGGTATTGCATAGTCTCGGACTTAAACCAATGGGGAAACTAGTTACTTCAGAACCCAGTGTTAGACAGAACCTAGGCTTTGTATGGTCCTCGGACTCAAGCCTACAGGGAAACTAACTACTAAAGAAGAACTAGGTACTAGATAAAACCTAGGTATTGCATAGTCCTTAAACTCAAACCTATGGGGAGACTAATCACTTCAGAAGATCCAAGCCAATGGAGAAACCGTCCCCCCACGAAATACCAAGTGTTAGGTAGAACCAAGGTCTTGTATGTTCCTCGGCGTCAAACCTATGGGGAAACTAGCTGCTTCAAGGGAATCCAAGTACTAGATAGAACCAAGGTCTTGCATGGTCCAAGGACTCAAACCTATGGGGAAACTAGTCACTTTAAGAGGATCTAAGCACTAGACAAAACCAAGGTCTTGTGTTGACCATGGTCTCAAACCTACAGCGAAGCTGGCCACTTCGGTACTAGTAGTGAGCACTGCAGGGGACGATAATCAATGTAGTCGGTTAAAGCGCAATTGAAGCCAGAATCATGCAAGTAATATATATACATATAAAATACACGCAAAACGGATAAAAAGAAACAAAATATGCACTTCACTGAATCTTTAAAAAAGTTATACAAGGCAAATGCACTGTTAAAATGCTAAAAAAATAAAAAATAAATAAAAAAAATAAAAAGAAGGAGAACAAGGCAAAGGCACAACGGAGGATCACTCCCTCGGCTCCATCTCAACTCCGCCCCCAGGGGGCTGGGCAGAAGAGGTCTCCAAGTCCTTGTAGCCCTCGCTTAGGACTGCAGCCTGGGGAGGGTCAGCTGGATGAGATACCTCTTCAACAAGAGGTGCTTGGGCATCAGCTGAAGGGTCCGCAGTCTCCCTAAGAGCATCAGCAATGGGACCCTTGCTTGCTTCAACGGCCTTAGGAGGATCAACTTCCTTGGTGGGCTCGCTCGAAGTGATGGCAGTGGGGACACCTTCCTCAGGAACAACCCCAATGCCCTCAGCAGCCACCTCGGCCTCAAAATTTAAAGGGGCAACCTCAAGGATGGCAAGGGGATAGTACACACTCTCCGCCTTCCACAGGTCGGACGAGGCCTCAACCCCAGCTTGGTTAATGGCCTCACTCCAAACCTGGGAGCAGTAAAGTCTGCACACCCCTGGCACTTGGGCTCTAAGGCTATCTTCTGTTTCAGTCACCCCTGCCTCATAGGCATCCTACGCTACCCTGTCTTTGGAGGCCTCAGCCTTGGCCCTGGCAGACTCTACCTCTTCCTTGGCTTTCAAAGCCTCGTCCCTAGCAGACTCCGCAGCGCCTCTGTCCTTATCTGCCTCAAGCACCCTCTTCTCTAGGGTCGCGATTTCCTCTCTAGCTATCCTCAGCTGATCCTCTGCCTTGAGCAGGCTGTCCATTTGATGTAGAGCCAGTTTTTCAATGGCCTTAAGGGCCGTCTTAGCGATGTCTCGAGCCCTCTTCATCTCCTCCAACTGGTCCATCGCCTTTTTAAAATCAACCTTGGAGGCGTTGAGGGTCTGCACAGCATCTAACAGCTTTTTATGCTCTAAGTCTGCGACCTTGTTCTGGCTACTGGCCATATCCTCCAACCTGAAAGTAGCCTGGATAGCCTGCCAATTGAAACCAATATGCAACAGATAAGGAGCCAGGAAATAGGAAATCAAGAGAGTCACGAGCAATCAGGAAACTTATCATGCCCAAGTATTGTTTGAGGCCAAAGAAGACCTCCTTGCTCCTTAGAGCCTCCAGCTGGGCCATATCCGCAGGGAGTAGTAAGGACCTCCCCAATGCGTCAGCCACGTGCGCACCCTCGCCCCCTTGAGAGTTCCTGAAGAAGGCGTCATCCATCAGGGACTTCCCATAGAGCATGGGGGCAGGGAGCCAAGCCTGAGCCCCGGGCTAGATGGCGGCCTGTTTTGATGGCTGCCGAGCATCGCCATCACCTCGGGAAGGGTTAGACTCTTCGCCCCCCTAGGTCTTTTGCCTTTGCCCTTCTTCTGCGTAGGACTGGTGGGCTTAGACCTAGGTGTCGAACTCTGTTGGGGTGGTGAAGGAGGAAGCTCGGGATGAGACTTCCCCAACACATCCCTCCCCGGCTATCCCTCGATCAGTGCCAATAAGCTCTTCTGAGGTCGCTTCTTGAAACTCATCCTCAATCAGGGGGAAGCTTCTTCGGATAACAAATCCACTTCAGTTAAGCTGGGGTCGCCCAAATTACCATAAGGGTCTTCAGGCGAATAGAGTTGGTCGAACACGTCAATATCGCCCTCGGAGGGACCAGAATCGGCAACTTCCTCTTCCTCTAGCTCTTCCCCTTCAGTCTCGACAGCTTAAGCTGATGAAGAAGTACCCGCCAATAGTATGCCCTAGGGAATGGGAGACCCTCCGGGGATCAGAAATCCATGCTTGACTATGGTGATGCTACACAGCCGAGGATCTTTAGCTCGAATCACATGCTTCGGAGCCGGGAACGATTTTGAGATCTGGTCGTATCCTAGGATCACGTGGGCGTCTCTAACTTGGTTGTCGTCTTTATTCACAAAGATCTCTGACCTCAGCATCTTCTTCAAGTCTTCCTTATTGACCAGGCCGAAGTGACGCTCAAAAGCGCGTGGATCTGCATAAAAGAAAGCAAGTTCCAGTCAAAATCAAGCAAAGCAGAATGCGAAAGCACAAGGACTTAGACCCTCTCCTAGTCTGGACGTCCTACCTGGTGTACCCTCCACAGTTGGACAAGGAAGACCCTCGTACCACTCTCTAGACATAATGAGGAAGTCTTTGTTCAGACCCTTGCTGGACTTAGGGAGGCACTAGATAAGCCGGACCCTATCATCTTTCGTCTTCATGTAATAAGATTTCTCCTTCAGGCACTGAAGGTTGTAGCACCAGTTCACATCATAATGGGTTAGCCTCAGCCCTATCTTCTCGTTCAGGGCATCCACACAGCCTAAAATTCTAAATACATTAATGGCACACTATGTGGGAGATAGGCCGAAGTGCCTAAGATAATCCCTCGTCACCGGCCCCATGGGAATCCTCATTCCACCCTCTAAAAAGGCGATTATAGGAATCGCCACCTCACCTTCTTTTCTCCTAATGCTCCACTCACCTTCTCCACAGTACCTCAGACCCACTGTATTGGGGATCTTGTAGTCAGTGACGAATTTGTCCATCATCTCCTCAGACTCGACTAACTTCTTAAACCTACCCATCCTAAAGAGCTAACAAGGAACTTAGGCGGAAAAGTATGTACCAGAGGGAGAAGAAGACTTACAGAAATGAGGGAAAGTTCCTCGGGTAGGATTTTTGTGCAATGGGAAGTCACAAGTACAGTTGGAGATGTGACCAAATTCGAAGTATGTGCACAAGGTCTCTTGAATGCAAAAATGAAAGGACAAATCAGTTCAATTGGGTATATATACCCCCAATTAAGAGTAATCGCACGAGTTTTCCCACCCAATAAATCAGAAGTATCCCCACCGTCCATTCATCATCACACCGTTGAACGTGGAGGACACAGAGCCGCTGAAATTTAATGAAGGCGCGCTCCAAATTCCGAAACGTCAGGAACGTCCCCTAGGCAGTTGAAAGGATTTTGACACTAACAGAAAGATAAGGCTCGATAGGCCAGGACAAGGGCCCGAGAGCATCAAAATCCCCCTCCCTGCTCGAGAGGCCGGGCAGCAGAATTTTGAGGGGCTATTATGGGGTCCTAATATTTGGCAACCCTGGTCCACTCCATATCGGGCCCAAGGCCCATGCCGAGGAGAGTACATGGTCCGAGGATGAGCGGACGAGGCCCAGGTCGTCAAGGAACTTCGCCGAGGATGCCTACGTCCTTGGCAGGCCGACATGGAAAAAAAGAAGCTGTCACTCACCTATTAAATGCACGCCACCAACACTCTGGCCACATTAATGGTGAATTGACCAGCAAATAGTTATGCCTTGGTTACCTCAACTAACAGAAAGCCTGCAAAGGCAGCTGATGGGACGAGCCCTCAGACACAAGTTCAGATGACCGACAGGTGAATGGCAGAGATCGACTAAATAAGACTATATAATAGATAGAACCCCCAAAGTTGGGGGGGTTGGGACTTCAGTGGGAAAGGAAAGGGGTTTCCAGGGTATACAAGGACAACCCTTGTATTCATTGGTTCGAAGGGAAGAGCTCCTCGGACTGGGCCGAGGACGAACTTTTCCTTAGAACACTTAGTTAGATTCCAGTTATTGATCTTGTAAACCCACGTCGACTGTTGTCTTCCTTGCTAATGCCTAGTCCTTCTATTCACTCTCTACAAATTCATTGTACGGGAGTCGCCTGAAACGAGTCCCTACAGAGAATATTAAGAACTTTTATGTGGTCAAAAACTTTCTCACACTCACACAAAAGTTACAATTTTATGTGGTCAAAGTTAAATCATTGAGAATGAGAAAGGACAGGGCAGTCTTATTTAAATAAACTTATAATTTAGAGGATTTAATTGAATTTCGATCAAAGTTAGAGGGTATAATTTATAATTTTGCCAAATTAAAATTTAATCATTTATAAAAAATACATTGTTATTAAGTGGCTTAAAGATATGAGTTAAAATGCAATTTCCATTGAAATATTTATTTCATTTTATTTTATTTCCAAAAATAAAGTAAAATCATACAATTATCAAGAATATATAGATATATATATATTGTACCAATGGTTGTATTAATTAAGCTCCAAATATTCTCCAATAAATAAAATGTAAAAAAATTGGTTAAAGAAAAATCTTTTCATTGGATGTGGCAGTGCTTGTTCTTTTTTTCTCTATTTTAGAGTATAAAACTCATTTAATCTCCTCCACACAAATGCTGAAAGAACTTATTAATTTCTCACTAGTAAATAAAATTTTTAAATAAACATGTAAATTTAACCTGAATTCAGGATTATAATGCTGGTAACCATGATTGGAAATATATATATATATATATATATATATATATATATATATATTTGACAGTGCAGTAAATCAGAAAACCAGATGTTAAAGGCAACGAAATAAAAAAGGTTCAAACCCAATACAACGGAACCATATGCCATCCTGGGAAAACCTGCTTTCTCCATGATGCTGGGCCACGCAAATATCAATAATTGGTTCCTAATTTTTTTTTATTTATAAATTAATAGATAGTAGATACAGCAGCTTTTAGGGCTTTAAAGATAACTCTCTTCTTTGGGCTAGTTAACAAATCTGAGAACAAAATATCTCTGTAATGACCTGAAAAAATAAAACATAAAATATCAGACTCGCGTATTACACTTTTTTTTTTTTTTTTTTTTTGAGAAACACGTATTACACCACACGTATCTTGTTGTGAAACGTACACAGTTTTTGGAAGAATATAAATGAATATTTAGAGAAAAGAAGATAGAATTTGGTTGCTTCAAATGAACAAAAATTAAACAAGGAATAATAAATTTGGATTTGATTTGAGGAAATCCTAACTTCTAGTACACAATTAGAGCCAACTTATTTCTCAAAAAAAAAAAAAAAAAAAAAAGATCCAACTTGGATTAAAATTCTATATGTCAAAAGCTAAATTTAAGCTTATAAAAAAATATTGCTAAATTAAATTTAAGGACTCAAATAGTAATACCAACTTAAGCTAAAATAAAGGATTCAATTGGATTTCACTAAGAAAGTTACAAAATGTAGATATTTGCACATTTTGGAAACATAGAATGGAAAATTAGTTAGTTTTAAATATAAGGGGGGGAAATTTTGAACTAAACATAGGAGGGGGAAAGTGATTTTTTCCCTAATGAATTTAACAAACATTTTGTAACATAAAGTTGTACCTAACATAAACTTGAAGTTTAAACATATGAAAGAAATTAGATAACTTTTAAAATTTATTACATATGTGCTCATGTTTTTGTATAATGCTATACACATAAAAGAGAATATTGAGAACTATATATTATGCCAAAAGCAAAATTTTAGCTACAAAATATACTTATGTGGTCAAACTTAGAGGACTAGATTGAATGTTGTGGTTTTCTAACTTGAGTATGACATGAGCGTGAGAAAGTTGGGGTCCTAGGTTTTTTTTTAAAAAAAAATTAAAATTTTAAAAAATTCCAATTAATTACTAAAAATTATTTTCCAAACTAAAAAATAAAATAAATAAAATAAAAAACACCTTATCGTCATTCTTCATTTGCTAGACGTTAACTTGTGATTGTTATTTGTGTTCACCCTAGTTCTTTAAGTAGAGAACGACTTTGCCTCAAGGGTACTATAAACCAATCGTAATGGATGAGGAAGTCCAGTACTCAAATTTTATTTAGAGGTATCAAATATCTAATTTAAAAAAAAATTTAAATAAAATTTTTTAGTATTTAGTTGCTTCACTCAATAAACAATGTTTATTTTACTTGTTCTGTTATTAAGTAATACAATGGATTCGTTTTAATTTATAATTTAATATCTAAAAAATATATTTTAAATAACAAAAAAGATCAAAATTTAAATAAATCTTTTATTAATATTCAAAATGAGTGGTTCTAGTATAACAAATTATTCTACAAATTTTTTGCCACAACTTTGACATGGCAGACAATGAATTATCATTTACACATGGACTCTCTTTCTTCTTCATCAGTCACATTCTGCCACGTCATAGTAGTGGCAAGAAATTGTGAAAATATTTGTGGTCCTAGACTTTTTATATTCAAAATATAAGAATAGGCTTCACTTAAATTAATGGCCTTAGACCTCGCAATGCCTTGAGCCGGCCTGCCCCTCTTGACAAGCATATCAGCAGCACAGCCCATTTTTCTCAATACATGGGACAGCGAAGAAGTTAATGGTATCTAGTTTAACTGAAAAATACAAGCAGAAAGAATAAAGCCAAATGCAGGTTCAATTTCTTTCTCAAAAAAAAATAATAGATGCAGGTTCAATTTTGTCAACTTCTACACGAAGGATTACATCCTTGAAAATTCATATTGCCTGTTACTTCCTTGCAAATTCATAATGCCTACAAACTTTTCAGGTTCTTCCCAGTTCAAATCCTAAACACTTCACGTCCAAATTACTTCCAGAGTTTAATCACATCCATGATTTTCTTTTTCTTTGTAGAGGAAATGACTATTTCTCAATCTCTCATATGGTAACGTGTAAGAAACAGGTCAGAATCCCATTGGGTAGACCGTAGATAGTTTGGTTTCTAAAGAATCTCATGAAATTTTTTTAAAAAATTCCTTTTTCTACTCAATGAAAGAATTGATTGCTTTAATACCTTACAAGAATTCTTCCTTGACACATTATTTAATGCCATTACCATTCCTTTAGTATTCTTAGTCAAACTTAAATACAATACCTTAGACATGTTTCTTAGATACCTTTCTTAAAATTTTGCCAAAACTTAGATATAATGTCTTAGGAACAACACCTAAGCCGAGCCACATGTTCACAAACACATCATTATTTTGAACTTGGCTCATTTAAATAGTTAAGTCTAAATTTAGGCTTGAGTTGGACTCGTTTGCTAAATAGACAAACCTAAGCCAAGTTTTTTTTTTTTTTTTTTTAATTAATCTGAGACTGAGCCAAACTATATTTTAAACTCCATTTTGTTTTTGCCACAAAAATGAGCAACATGGGTATCACCCAACAAAGGAAATATAAAAAATAAAAAAATAAAAAAAAAATCATAATTATTCAGCCAAAAAAATTCATAATTTGTTCAACAGTGGCATCATAAATTCATAATTCACTTAAACGAATCATTCTAGGAGTTTAGCCTAATTAAGCATGGAAAAGCTTTTTACTTTAGTTTTGCAGCTGAAACCCATCAAATCCCATTATGCTGCTAAAAGCCTAAAGGCTAGAGGATCTTTAGCTGCAAATCGATTCTATTCAACTGCCCCTACTTGAACACTTTGCCCCTAATTCAATTCTAAGCTTCTAGATTGAGTTAATTATGACTATGACCATTAACGTGAATTGATCTTTAGGCACATTTTAATGCCATCAGTCCCTACTCCTAAGAATAAAGAGCCCAGTGTATGCGCCCATTTTCAGGTTCTCGGACATTGAAATGTCACGGCCCACGTGACTGAGCTCTTTTCTGGACATCCAAGCACGGGCTTAAAAATACATATCAAACCTTCTGGTCAAGACAAAAGGTAAGGAATTGAGAGTCAGGAAAATGTTAGGCAATCATTCGACCTGGCATGTGGGTCAGCATTCATTTAGTATTCTTTTAGCCATAAACAAACTTGAAAATTAAAAGCTATAATTGACTTAGGTATAAACATACCTTATTATTAATAATCAACTAATGACTAACGAATGTTGCAACGAAATGCACAACCGATCGAGCATCCAAGGCACCCCCACTCTTGGGACTGCCTCTTTTTGGCTCTATAGCAAAAGTATAGCCCCTAATCCTTATTTTGGAAGTTTGATGTTTAGATCGGTATGATTGTGTATTTTAGGATCTTCTAATGGGAGTTGTATATTTTAGTGTAATTAGAGATGTATTATGTAAAAGTGTGAAATTTGAACAAGTGATGGATTGTGTTATTATTTGAGTATAGTGTAGATGCTTTGATTGTCAAGTGAAAAAATTTATATCAAGAAAGTAAAGAAATAAGAATGAAAAGAAAGATGAAAGCTTTTGTTTAAAAGTTTAGTTGGTTCTTATTAATATCAAATCCAAGCTTTATATTAGCATGTTGGTCATGGTTACACATCTAGATATTAGGTTTGGGTCATGACAGTTATTGTATTAGATTATGTAAGCATTCTGTTTTCTCAAGATAGTTAATATAACCATGCTTGTTAGTTCTTTTGTATTCTCTAATTTGGGATGAAATATTCCAACATTAATTAAGATTAAGAGTGACTAGATGAGATACAAATATGTATATACTATATATTTTAGAATTGGTTATCTAATTTGGAATAGTAGAAATTGTTATTAATAAGGCACAAAAAGGGGCTGAAGCAATGTCCATATTTTTTGTTTGAATTTCTTCAACTATGTAAACCTACTTAGACTATTCTGTCTAATTTGTATCCTATTAAACTCGTATAAACTTATAATCCTTATGAATTTATGTTGACTTAATAGAGATGTATTATGTAAAAGTGTGGAATTTATTAAGCTCAATTAAGTAACTCAATAATTTTGTGTTAAAAACAAGTCTAATAACTTGTTGGATTCAAATAAAAAGTACAAATTTTAACCAAAAACACTCATTTTTAACCCACGTGTTTATATATCATACTATACATATGATACACACTTATATATCGTAAAATTCATGAAAATACACCTTTACAATAAGTAATTTTTTTGCACACAATACGATACGTATTGCTTATCGTACAATAAGTAAATATAAATAAACACTTACGCACTGGGCAATCTAAGCCTAAAAAGACAAATGTACTCTCATCCCTTTCAACCCTCCCCATCCCTATTTTCTTCTTCTCTCCAAAAATTGAAAAGTGAAATCCCATTCCCAAATCACCTTTTAATAAGCTTAGTTTTTTGTCAAATTGATGGAATAGCTTGTTAGAAGTTTGTTATAATTTTTCCTCTTTTTTTTTCTCGTATCTGTTCTAGTATATAAATATACAAAGCTTATATGTATTTTATTCATTCAATGAGAAAGCATTAATTTTCTCACTAGGCAAACCCAGTGCCTCAGTTCTCAATAGAAATTCTAATAAACTCTTTCTAGGTCAATATTATAATCATGTTCATCTTGCTAAATTATTTCTTTCATTGACATTTTTTACATCATTATCAGCATTTACTAAATACCTCTTATTGTTCTTTATTTTAATAATTATATATATATATATATATATATAAAAGTAATCCAATAAAAGCGCAAATTTTAACTGAAAAAAAAAACTCATTTCTACTTGTTTATGTATCATACGATATGCAGCTATATATCGTACGATTCTTGAAAATACACCCTTACAATATGTAACTTTTTATAAATGATACAACATGTATTGCTTATCATACAATAATGACAATTATGTTTAATATTATAGAGTTTGATCTTTCTTTGACCTTTTTATATTATTTAAGCAAGTACGATAAAGTGCATTAGAAAATTTCTAACAAATATTACACAGTGGCTGTGCAATTAAAAATTGGTATTGCAGTAGCATTGGGGGAGTAAAAATCCTCCAGTTGCTATTTTACCAACCAAGATACAAAAATATAGCTTTACCCGGGTATGGGTATCTAAAATATTTTAGCATTTGTGAACAATAAGGTTGTATATATATATATATATATACAATTCTACTATTCATGGATTGTAAACATAAATATAGGTATTTTATTTTCTCTCACTCTCATGGGTTGTAAACATAATTTTTTATATTATTTGATTGTATAGTTTATGTTATTTTAATAAGTTGTATGTAAAAATAAAAACTTGAATGTTAGGTGAGTTGTAAAATAAAATGATAAAATAGATAAAGTAAGTTTTGAGTGTGTAAAATAGATGTTTTTTATTAACCCCAAATGTGAATGCTTTACTAAACCAGACATAAAGGCAAAGCCCAAAACTAAAAACTAAAAGCTAGAGCCTTGTACTTTAGGTGGTGTAGCAACAGTTGTACATCCTTTAGGCTCTTTATAGGAGTTTTTGTTCGTTTCTTTTTAGTCCGCGGCAGTTATTTGAACTCATTATTGATTTCAAGGAAACCAATTACAGATAGAACAAAATTCATACCATTCATCGTGCATGAATTTAAAAATTATATTAACAAAATTATTCATATTATAAAGATAAGTGCATCAGTGGTGTGACATATTTTGAACAAAAATATTTAGGTGATGGCATTGAACATAGCTTTTCACATGAAATCTGCAATTCCCACTGGGAGGTGGGGGTCGGTTTCGGTTCTTATTTGTAATTGACAATGACAAACACATAATTATTAATTTATTATATCCTCTCAATCTTCCATTTTTGGCTATTGATATGAAAAAATTATAAAAATTCTTCTGAGATTGAAGACTTAAAGCCCAAGAAACTTCCCAAAAAATTCACGTTAGTTATGTTCATTTGTGAGGGGTCCAATAGCGAGAGCTTTGTAATTGATGCAAGAGTTATTTTCTTTTAAGGGTGTTTTTTGGTTATATATGATAGGTTGTCAGTAGTGATTCTAGCAGTGTGAGTAATTGGTTCAAAGGGAAGAGGAGGAGTAGAGAGCCTAGGGATAAATAAGGGATTTAATGTAAACAAATTTGCCCCACTTTTGTTTTTAGCAAATCCATCATGCCCATGAGAACCAAACGCTAAGTCCATAATTTTATGACACAGAGAGGCCAATGATTGCTTCTTTTTCAATGCAATTCCAGTTGTTTTGTTGTTAGGGTACTTCGGAGGATATATGTTGGGTAGGTTTTCGGGGTGTAAAATTGGAGAATAATGTGACTCAAAGGATTGGATAAGAGTGCTCTAAGCATATTAAAGAGCGGTCCTCATGAGTTATTTCAAGTTTATAGCTAGACTAAACTTTTATTATTATTATTATTATTATTAAGTCAAAACAATGGAATCGGATCATTTCATAAAAGAGGTCTTTCCTTTGTTTGGTACATATTAACTTACCAAAAAATTGTTGCAATTTTAAATCCATCTGGATTAGAACGTAATATGACTAGGTTGGTATAGGAAGAAGTCCTGTCAAAACAGAGGTCTCTTTTCTTTTTCGGAAATATATACATGATCGATGCTCTTCCCAATTGCATTTGCTATCACTTTGCATTTAAATAATTTTGGGTTGGCCACACTAGCTACCTCTTCACGTGCCTTCTGTTAATTTGCCCTTTCCATTTTGGGCATCTAGTACTATGTTACTTTTTTCCGTTCGAATTGTATGTTGGTACCCTTTATGTCTTTCTTTTTGGGTTTAGCTTTTATAGTAACATGTGGACCTGTAAAGAAATTTGGGGGACTGAACAAACAAACAAGAAAGAAGTGTATCAAAGAAATGATGATATATGTGGTTATTGTTAGAATTACGATGCTATGGTTATTGTCAGAAGAGTCATGTGCTTATATGACTATCTTACTTTTCCTATTACTTTATATATATATATATATATATATATATATATATTAACTATAATGTTAATTTATTCAGCAAAAAAAAAAAAAAACAATGTTAATTTACTGTATTAATGGATTTGAGCGTAAAGTTATTATTACACAATATGTGTTATAGTTGAAAATTAGTAAACAATATGAATTCAGTATTCAGTAAACAATATGTATTAGTATGATGAGACTCATGCATGTTTGATTGCCACGACAATTTGACAAGTAACAAAAAACATGCATTTAACCCCAGGTCTGCCTTGTAACTCATTGATATTAACTCCATGTTACTTGACCCTTATTGAATGCCCCCATCCTTAAAGTAAAAATCACATTCTCACATGCAGAATCACAATCTTTTTGCCTTCTTTCTACTGTTAATCATTTCCCTCTTTAGATCCACAGAACTTACATCCGCGTATAGAAACATATTCTTTATTTCCCACTTTATATCTATAAAAAGACTATCAACTTTGTCAAGAAATGCCAAAACTAATTTCCTAGTTATTAATCATTTTTAAGAACCCAACTAAAAGAATATTTATTTTACATAAGTATCAATCTTTTTTTTTTTCATGATACGTGAAGAACATGTATTTGTTTGTGTGTGTTTCGTTATTTTTTATTTGGCAAAGAAGAGTGAAAAAGGAAAACATTGATCGGGTTCAAACATAAATCTGAAAATGAAGTTATTGAAGTGAATTAAATAAGATGGCAAAACAACATTGGAATCCAAACCAAACTAAAAATTGAAAAACACTGATCTGGTACAAACAAAATGAAACTCAAAATACCACATTATACTTAGAAATGAAAAGTTAGATACATGATATTGGGTTATATAATAAAATCTAAATAGGTAAGACCACTTAATCGAACTAGGTCTAGATCAACACAAATTTTTTTTTTTTTTTTTTTGACTTAGATCAACACAAATGTTGATTCGACCAGATCAACGACAACAGTTCCATCGTCACTGAGGTATTTTCCGTTCTCATTAAAATCAAAATATCCAAAGTTGACATCACTGAGATTGACTTTGTACTCCCAATTTGCACCTGGAACAAATCTTTGAGGAGTCGCTTGCATTTTAAATTCACCAACGTTACGGGCAGCTGCCCACGACGACCTTCAACTCCACTAATTGCACGTCCATATCCCGGAATTAGCTCAACACTGCACTTTGTGTGACATCCTACACACTAAAGACAATAAAGAACAGTGAACACTAGTCTTAAGTCTTATTGCACAATTAAAATATTTATACATATAAAAAAAATGATTCGTTGTACCTTAAATTTCTTAAAGCCTTTCATTTCTCCACCGAAGCAAACAGAAGTCACTTGATTTCTTCTACAAAAGCTACATTGCACCTCAAATTTGTAGAAAAATTCTCTGCTCTCCACCCACCTTTGGAGATGGTGGTCCAAAGGTGGTGTGGAGAGCAGAGAATTTTTCTACAAATTTGAGGTTAGAGTAGGTTGACATGGTCAAGAGATGTTTTTTCAGAATAATTTGTAGAGTAGCTAGCTTAGCTAGTGGACTGAATTCTTTTAGGGGAAAGCTTAAGCTAATTTATAGACTGGGTTAACTTGGAGGCCAAGGAAATGGATTGACGGATTTGCCCTGGAAACTAAACTCGCTGACTATTTTGCCCTCCTAATCCTATTGAATTGTGATTTTGTTTTTTTAACAAAACTCATGAGCCGCTAAAAGCACACAAAACATGGTCCAAACCTGAACTTAACACACTGAAATTTAGCCAAATTACTCTTATATGATTCACTAGCCCATTCCAAACTAACTCATCTAAGAGCATCCACATCCCAAAATCCTATCATATCTTATTTTACCATCTCAAAAAGCTACTTTATCAATTATATAATACAATTTTACAATACTACCAACATCCCAACTTTTATTTTACAATACTACACACTAAAATAATATAAATTATACAATAAAATAATATAAAATTGTCTATCACTTATTTCTAATTTCTATCTCTCAATCACTCTCTCAGCCACACCTCCACACAACAACCATCCTCTCATCCCTACCACCTCCACACACCAATCACCGTGACCCCAAACCTACCACAATCCCAGCAAATACCAATCCGCAAACCAACCAAAAACCAACCACAAACCCAGCCACAACCAATTAAAAAAGTTATCAAAAAATTCAATCACCACCACATAGCAACCACCATGACCAAAAACACACCAAATATCCAGGCATAAACCAACCAAAAAACACCCACAAACCCAGCTACAAACCCATTAAAAAATAATCAAACAAAAACCACATCAGCCACCACCACCACCATGGAAACCCTCTACCACCACGAACAACAAATATAGAGAAACCCATAACCAAATCCATCACCCCCTAACCCACATAGCCACCACCTGACCCACAGCATCTAAACCCACCACCTGCTTCACTCCTCCAAACCCACCACATGACCCACAGCATCCAAACCCACCATCTGACCCACACACGACCCACATAGCCATAACAAACCCCAAAACCCCATTAAAAAATCCCATGAACAAGAGAGAAGAAAGAGTTTCTGCCAAACTCCCTTCTAGCCACCTTGGCACCGCCCTAATTTGCCACATCCGCCACCACATCAAACCCTTGATTAAAAAAAAAATAAATAAATAAAGGAGATGAGAGTGACCAGTGAGGGGAGAGAGGAGTTGACAAATTAAACAGTAAAAAGGTATAAAATATTAGTATTTTGTTTTACCATTGAGCTACAGTGTGATTCTACATTTAAAATCACACTGTAGCACAATTGCAATTTTTTTTGCAATACTCAGCATTTGCAAGACCGGATGTTGGTGATTTTTGGGCTTTAATGCTAAATCATCCCAACATTTTCCATTTGGCAGTCCCAATGGGAATGCTCTAATGGGAAAAAACCTAAATCCCCTCAGAGTCTACGTGTGAATTAAAATAAATAACTGCCAAGCAATAGTAATATCTATGGAAACAAAAATTTCAGTGTTAGGGTCATATTTTATATGTAATTGGCTAATCTTTTGATAAAACGCACTTTACTTGTAACTAGGTAGATCTAAGTTGGGTTTAATGCAGCAAGAAATATGTTGTTCATACATATCAAGTGTTAGTATAAAAGATAAGAAGATTGATCCAAGAAACAAGTAAAAAAAAGTTGTTTCATTAAAACTCGATAGATAGTTCGACAGATAAATCGACACAAACTCGATCTATCAAGAATTACATTTTTCAGATTTCGAGATCTGAATTTCGACCCAAGTTGATGTTTATGTTTAGGGTTTATTTTCTCACAACCCTAGACATATATAAGGCTTATTTTGAAGAGCCATCACACACGGATACAAAAACCAATAGTTGAATTCTTTTAGTGTGAAACTATTGCATTTATACGCCATAGGGTTTTGTAACCAAGTGCTTCCTGATCTTCATTGTTGATGAAGTGAAAAACTTTGCAGCCAACAACAATCATTCAAGTTGCTGGAGTTAGTCACGTACTAAGATCTGTACAAAAGGTTAGTCACAGATTGGAGATTTGTGTATCAAAGGAAAAAAGGTTATTATAAGATTAAATCCAATTGGGTATTGGAGCGAAGGTTCAACTATAGGTTATTATTTTAGGATAGGCTAGGGTAGTGGTAAGATTCCTTATACTTGTAACCGCTTAACTATTGATTAGTGGATTCTTAGGAGTGGTAACCTTAAATTCACCTGGTGAGATTTTTGCCTTGCGAAAGGTTTTCCCCATTTGTCAACAAATCACCGTCTCAATTTATTTTCCGCTTCATATTAGCTATTTGGTGATTTGTTGATGCCTCCACGATTTGCATGTAATTTAGCCTAATTAATCAACTTGGGTAATTAAATTAGTTAATCAGGGTCAATCTATCTTAACCCAACAAATGGCACCAAAGCGGGCACACTCTGATTAGGTTTTAATCTTTGCTACGTTATCCATTGACCCCTGTTGTTATGGATCATGGGCGATCTTTGATTATACCTCCTCTTTCTGATGGTACTAATTATGCATAATAGAAAGTATGCATAAGAGCTTTTTTGCATTCTTTAGATGAAAAGGTATGGTTGGCTGTTGAGGTTGGATGGACCAAACCTATAGATCCACCTGCATCTTGGGATGATAACAAGATCAAAGCCGAGAATTTCAACAACAAAGCGTTGAATGCCTTCTTTAGTGTTGTGACTAACAAAGTGTTTAAGAAAATCTCATCCATTGGGAGTGCAAATGAAGCATGGACAGTTCTACATTGACATATGTTCCTAACAGAGTTGTTCATCAGATCAATAGGCTGGGATAGAAAGAGTCAAAGTTCGTAAGGCCCCAAGAGAAAGAGAGAGATATCCAAGGCCAACCATTGTCTGTTCCCTGGCCAGACTTAGACCATCAGAATAGCAAGCATAAAAAGGAACCGTTAGGCCATATCTCAACCACCCGCATTGTTGGAACCGACACTGGTAAATTTTTGTTTTGCATTTTTTAGATTTGGGTATGAAATGTTATTTTTAATTGAGTTTTTTTGTTGGATAGTGTTTGTTTTTAGACCCCTTAATATAAGTTGTTTAACCTAGTTATTCAGCCAAGAGATTACTTAGATAAATAATTCAGTTCTAGGTTAACACAATAAAATCATATCATGTAAAAAATGAGAAAATATAAAGAACACAACGATATGATAACTCAGGAAAACTTAACCAGTAAAAAACCTAGAGAGAATTTAACATAGCTATCCTCAAAGTAAAACATATCCACTATGAAAGAATTGAAATTTTTACAATAGAACTTAGACCACTAATATCTTATTGCTACCTCGAGTAGAAAACTTACTACCACGACCACGTGACAACTCTAAGTCCACGGGCTACTTCTTTCTTTGATCTGCAACAAACACAAGTTCTCCTACTTGTGACTTTGAAACTCCACTCAAAGGTTTCAAATCTTCTTTAAAGTTCTTTATGCAGCAACTGAAGAGATCATCAAGTTCTTGACGTGAATCTTGACCTTGATAACTTTAAGTGTGTGTATGAAGGTAAATATCTCTAGATCTCACAAAAGATTTAACACATAACTCTCCAAAGACTTCTAAAACGTAGCTAGGGTTTTTCCTTTTATACTTGGAGTAAAACACAAAACCCTACATGTTAAACGGGCTTGGGCTGAATTAGAATTTCTGCAGAAAAATAAATCTGCACGAGTTTCGATCAATCGAGCCTTGCAAATTTTGTCCAATAATTTTTGCAATCACTCGATTCCAATTTTACAATTAAACACACTTTGAGCAAGCCTAAACCAAGACGCTATGTTTTGATCATGGTTTGCCAACATATTACAAATTGAAGTTCTAATACATTAGTTCCTAAAGTCTTAGAACCTAACAAATTCTCCCTTTGGCAATCCGTGACAAAACACATTACAAATATAAAATGCTCAGAGTATAAAAAGCCCATTCAAATAAAAAGCCCTAATTACAATTCAACCGAACTACTATCTATCAGTTGCTAAAGTAGACAGTAGCCACAACTGAATTAACTTGTAAATTCCTGAAACACTCAACAAACACATAAACGCATGTGTGGAAAATACAAATAAACCAAAATTAAACTTCTTGATTTCATAAAACATAAAATAAAAGACATATATCATGAATAACCTCATCAATAAAAATCAATAATCAAATATACCATATGTGAAACAAGAAACAATAAAAATAGTAAACACAAAGCATAATGTCTCCCCCTATCATATACAACTCGTAAAAAAGAAATGAAATACATCAAAGCCAAAAAACAAAAGACATCAAATGAGCTCCTAGATACAATCTACAATCTCCAATCTCCCCCTATCTCTATGTGTATGTACTCCCCCTTTTTGTGACGAATTGCCAAAGGGCAATCAAGACTCGTCAAAGGGTGGAGCCTGTGGAGTAGAACCTTTAGCATCCGCCATTGAAGCATGAAGCTCATTGAGCACATCCAACAGAAGCTGCCCATGCGCTGCTTGAACAGTCATAACAGTATCCAACATGGCACGCAAGGAAAAGTCGCTCGATGTAGATGGTGGAGGATCCATAGCAGTTGTAGGGTCTACATATGTCTCAGCAGAAGGGTCACCAAATGGTGAAGGCCTAGATGCATCACCTGTAGAAGACTTGACTCAAGGGCACTTAAAGCTAGCTTTCAACTAAGCTACTCTTTGCTTAAGGAAGGTGGCACCTATATGAGCTACGATATGGATGGGCTCAAATGCGGGAAAGTCCTCTAAACCTAAGTCCAAAAGATTCCTATGAATAAAAACCGAAAGAATAAACCATGGGATTTGGCACTACTTCTATGAACCTCAACAAGTAAGCTA
This sequence comes from Quercus gilva, assembly GCA_023621385.1. Taxonomy (NCBI): domain Eukaryota; kingdom Viridiplantae; phylum Streptophyta; class Magnoliopsida; order Fagales; family Fagaceae; genus Quercus; species Quercus gilva. The sequence goes on from CM042477.1 coordinate 17,618,978, forward strand.
ATGAAAAGAGATGGAAAACTCATGGGGGCATCAGTGACGAGAGCGTACAAGAATGCACATCTCTTAATAGGAATAGTGTGAAGATGAGAGATAGGCCAAATATAATGACAAAAATCCGGAAAAACAAATAGTTGAGCTCAGTAAGCTCATGAGAAGTGACACAAGGATCAGTACCCCAACTAATGGAAGTACCGGTGATGAGTGACATAATGTCATCAAGGTGAGGGGTTTCAGTGTAAGGGTACACGGGCTGCTGTACCAAAGGTACACCAAAAGAAAAGGCCACTACATCAAGAGTAATGACATACTCTTCACCCCTTATCCAACTCTTCACATATTGAATGTTGGAGGAAGTGGAGTGGACATAGAGATTCGAATAGAACTCTCTAATCAAAGTAGCTGGAGGAGGATGCTCTACCTCTAAGAGTGGTAACTAACTCCTATGCTTAAAATTACAACGTATCTCCAAATCAACCTCATCTAAAATGACCTTACACTCAGCTCAAACCGATCTAAAGATATTCAATTTCTCATAGGTTTCTTGGTTTTTCATGGTTCTAAACCTATCACTTTGGAACTCAGGAGTAGATGGGGTGGTGGTTTTCTTGGTTCTAGTTTTCCTAACGATGCTAAGGGTTTAAAGGAAATGAAAAACAAAAAAAAAAAACAAAAAAAAAAAAAAAAACAAAGAAAAAAAACCAAGGACAAACTGCATTAAAGAGGGTTAGAACACAAAAAAAAAAAAAAAAAAAAAAAAAAAAAAAAAAAAAACTCAATAAATAGCAATCTATATGATGCATGTAATGAATGCACATATGATGCATGCTCTAATGCATTGAAAGTAGTTCAATTTTACTTTATAAACAATTGAACATACAGTTTTAGTCCTAAAACCCCAAATTTGAAAAACCCAATTTCAAAAAATTTAACCAAATTGATCAGTTAACCATTATACTACTTAGGAAACATCATATAATGATTTAATTTATCAATAACACAAGTCAATTTCATCAAATTAAACCCAATTGAACAAAATCCCTAAATTCACAAAAATCCCAAACCCCAGAATTTCCAATTGTTCTTAAACCAACAAATTAATCAAATTGATGCATGGGAATTATGTTAATAGCATCTAAGAACAAAAACTCATTGAACAAAAATGATTAAAAACAATTGAAATAATAAAAAATCCCGAAAACCTTTTGTTAAAAATTTTGAAAGAAAATGCATGAAAATGCATGAAACATGTTATTAAATTGAAAAAGAAAGGATATAAAAGGCTTACCAATGCTTGAGGACAAAAACAAGAAATTTGTAGAAGAAAACGACAAAAAATCCTTAGATTGGATCGGTCAAAGAGAGCAAGTGAGAAAAGGTTTTGAAAAGCTTTGAAATAATGAAGAACACGTGAGGAGAACCATTTTTTAAAACTCAACTTTTGAATTTCGATCGGTCGAAATTGGGCTTCGATCGATCAAAAAATAGATTCGATCGATCGAGCACCAATCAAGCATCGATTAAGCCAGGCAGATTCAAACCAAAATTTTAAAAGCAACTTCGATTGGTCGAAAAACAGCCTCGATCGATCAAAAATCTGGAAAAGTGAAATTTTTGAAAAACAATGGAAATTTTATGTAGAAACCACTCAAACCAACTTATTTCAAGAATGAAATGCATGAGAATGAGTTTAAAAGTTTTTCAAAAATACTTGAAATTCAACCCAAATCTTCCAAAAACAAGATTTTCACACTTTTTTTCCCCAAAACTCAAACAATAAACATATTTTGTATCAAAATCAAGGAATATATAATCTTGGATGGCCATACCAACTTCACACACAATTTCATGTACTGAGTTTAGCAAAGAATAACTTGTGTGTGTGCAACTAGTAACAGCATAAGATACATGTGAGGTGATATGTAGATAGTAGTCAATCAAAATTTCTATATTATTCATCATATATGTTTGAAAGAAACTATCACCTAAAGAGTTATATCATATAATTCTCACATCTCTTAGAAAACAAGCTTGCAATCATGTAATTTTTTTTTTTTTTGCCTCATAATGTAAACACCATTTTTATTTCATTGTGAAATTGTTATTTTAGCCAGATAATGTACACACAAATTTTATTTCTTTGTGTCATCTTTATTATAGCCCAATAATGTACACACTAATTAATGTCATTATTAATCCAAGGCTACACCTTATATTCTTTTTGTGCTTATGCTACACTTTCTCGAGCACAAAATCTTATGATATGCACTAAGGTGTTCATAATTGGCTAGTAAACAGTAATGAGATGGTTATTTATGTCTTTCTCTTAGATTCTAGTCATAACAATCAAAAGCATGTAACTTCAAAATCAAGATCATGTGATCAAAAACTATAAACAACTCCCACACAACATGCACTAAATAGTTAAAACTAGCAAAGTGCAGAAAAATAAGTTTATCCAAGCTTAACAAGGTACACAAGCATGTTATGTAAAGATCATAGGCCAATCTTGATTACAAATCCAAGATATATAATACAAAACATATTTCTCCTTCCTCCTTTTTTTTATTTTAAAAGGAATAACAAAAACAACCTATCATGAAATGCATAAATGTAATGCAATGCAAATCTTAAAAACAAAAAGAAACAAAACATCAAAAGAAGAATGGTCATAAAGAGTATTAAAATGAAGCACAAGGACCATGTCAGAAACACTCAATTAGATTGAGCATTTTGCATCCAAAACTTCTTAGATGCAACTTTGGCATTGGATTTATTATTCATATTAGAATGATGTGCAACTCCAGGATTAGTACAAACGTTTAAAGCCTTTACCAATTCACCAATAAGTACCATAGAATTTTGTGCTTGAGGCACAGGTATTCTTGGCTTATTTGCTCGCTTTGCAGCTTGCAACTTGAAACAATTTAGGAGAGTATGCCCAGCCTTTCCACAAAAATGACAAACCCACAGAGATCTATCATGCTTCTTATCCTTATGGAGGTTAGGATTCTTAGGCTTAGACTCTTTAAGATCAACCCTAATCTTCCTAGAGGGTAGTGTAACTTCTATTGGTTTGACAAAGTTTGTGGAATGAGTTTCAAACACCGAGATGCTATCTACAAAAACTAGACTAGTTTTTTCTAAGGGGAACTTTTGAACACTCAACATGTGATCAAGTTTGGAACTAGCAGACATATTAGTTTGTTCTCTAGCAACAGATAATTCTAGATCCAAGTTCTTAATCTTATCAAGCAACATCAAGTTTTTAGTCTTCACCTTATCAATCAAATTATTAGCATCAAGCAATTTCAGCAACAAGTTTTTCTTTTCATGTTCAAGAGAGGCAATCTTCTTTAAACCTAAGTCTACACTCATTGCATCCTTTGTAGTAACCTTGCATAGCTTATTAAAAGATTCTTGCAAATCAGCACACTCAGAGAGTTCCCCATCAAATGGGTTCTCTTCAACCACAATACTTTCATCAACTATAGCAGTAACTGTGAAAGCAACGAAGTTTCCGTCCTCATCACTAACAAACTCGTGATCAGAAACTTTATCATCACTAAGGGTTATAGCCATAGCTTTACCCTTTGACCTCAAGTATGTCAAATATTCAGATTTCATATGACCATACCATTGACAACCAAAACATTGTTAACCTAGTGAATTACTAGAGGTTTGACCAACTTTCTCTTTTGATTTATCAGTATTATTAACCTTAGTTGGTTCATTCATCTTAAAATTTCTAGGTTCAGCATTTTTTTTACCTCTTGCCCTTCTATTGTTGTTCCTAAAAAAGTTTCTAAAGTTCTTGGCAAGATATGCAATCTTTATAAAAGAGAGTTCATCATCAAATCCGTTCCCATCAACATCATTAATTGACTTAAGTGCCATTGATTTGGATTTGTTTGTCTTAGGTAGGTCTAACTCATAGGACTGGAGAGATCCTACAAGCTCATCAACAAGGATGGAGTCCACATCCTTGCTTTCAGTAATGGCAGTTACTTTAGGTCTAAAGTCCTTAAGGGTCTAAGTATCTTCTTAACAATCTTAGTTAATCATAAATTTCACCCAAATTATAAGTAGAATTAACAATAGCATTAAGCTTAGCATAGAATTCATCAAAATATTCATCATCAGACATTCTAATGCTTTCAAATCTAGTAGTTAACTGCTGCAATTTATTAATCTTAACTGCCTTTGTGCCTTCATGCACAGTTTGGAGAATATTCCATGTAATATAAGCAACCTCAACATTTGAGATTCTCTTGAATTCCTCCATAAAAATAGCATTCTTGGCTTTGCTATTAAAAGCGGCTGCCAAAGTGAGGTGGAATCACAAGAGAGCGACCGTGTTCCATGACAACAGGGGTCAAGGATTAACTCTTAGATCAAAGGATCTAAAAACACAAGAGCTAACCTGCTCTGATACCACTTGTTCGTTTTTAGACCCCTTAACACAAGTTGTCTAACCTAGTTATTTAGCCAAGTAATTACTTAGATAAATTATTTAGTTTTAGGTTAGCACAATAAAATCATATCATGTAAATAATACAGAAATATAAAGAACACAACGACATGATAACCTAGGAAAACCTAACCAGTAAAAAACCTAGGGAGAATTTAACCTAGCTATCCTCAAGGTAAAACAGATCCACTATAAAAGAATTGAAGTTTTTACAATAGAACTTAGACCACTAACATCTTTTTGCTATCTCGAGTAGAAAACTTACTACCACGACCACATGACAGCTCTGAGTCCACGAACTACTTCTTTCCTTGATCTGCAGCAAACACAAGCTCTCCTATTTGTGACTTTGAAACTCCACTCAAAGGTTTCAGATTTTCTTTAAAGTTCTTTATGCAGCAACTGAAGAGATTATCAAGTTCTTGACGTGAATCTTGACCTTGATAACTCTAAGTGTGTGTATGAAAGTAAACATCTCTAGATCTCACAAAAGATTTAACACACAACTCTCTAAAGACTTCTAAAACGTAACTAGAGTTTTTCCTTTTATACTTGGAGTAAAACACAAAACACTACACGTCAAACGGGCTTAGGCTGAATTGGAATTTCTGCAGAAAAATAAATCTACACGAGTTTCGATCGATCGAGCCTTGCAGATTTTGTCCAATAATTTCTGCAATCACTCGATTCCAATTTTACAATTAAACACACTTTGAGCAAGCCTAAACCTAGACTCTATGTTTTGATCATGGTTTGCCAACATATTATAAATTGAAGTTCTAATACATTAGTTCCTAAAGTCTTAGAACCTAACAGATATAATTAGATTTGATTTGTTTTTGTTTTGGATTTTAGGTTTTCTATCAAAATGTTTATAGATATTTGCTTTTGTTTTGTTTTTTACTATCAATTTAGGAATTTGGATTCATAACCATTTTCCTCTCTATTTGTTAAAATCAAGGAAACCCTTCATGGTTTAAAACAAAAATACTGCTAAATTGAAAGAGATCGCGAGAGAGTCTAATAAACAAAGAGAGAGCGAATGAGTCAATTAGGCATAGAGAGTTGGGAGAGAGAAAAATCTGAGAAATCAAACAAAAACTACCTATATCCCATAGTTTTCGATCAAGAAAAAAGAGAATCGTTTCCTAGTTCCTTTCAAAAACTCTTCCTTCTTCTTCTAAATTTTTTATTAACAATGGCTCCAACGGGTCCCTATTCTTTCTCTGACTTTTTCTTTTCCCAGCAAATTTAAAGTTAAAATAGTTTTGCTTTATGTTTTCCACTTACAATCATGGTTAGATTTTGGTTCCAGAAATTAGGGTTAAGGAAATTGGAATTATGATATGTGACTATTTTTTATTAAATATTTTCGATAATGGGTTTGTTTGAATTTTTCTCTTTTGGATTTAAATCATTCAATTTCTTTCTTTGCAGAAATGAAGTGGAATCTTTCTACAATCTAGAGCCTCTAATTTAATCAAAGCAAAGGTACTAATTTCTTTTCCTAATATTCTCTTCGATTATGGTTTGCTGTCAATTTAGGAATTTGGATTCATATCCCTTTTCCTCTCTATTTGTTAAAATAAAGGAAAACCCTCACAATATGAAAATCCTACTTGAGTTTAATGGCCTTTTACATGTTCTTTTTCTTTTCTTTTTTTTTTTGGTAAGAGGGTGTGAAATTGTGGGATTTTGAAATCTGATAGTATAACTTTCTTTATACTAAGTTTATTACTTTGTAGATTTTAGTTGATATTTTTAAAAATACTTTTAAGACTTGATTTTGTTGTTTTTGATGTTGGGTTTTAATGGGTTTAGATTGTGAAATCTGAAGGTATAATAGTAAAAGGAATTGCAGCCAGTTCTAAAGTTTTTTTTTTTTTTTTTTTGGTTTCAAATTTCAATTATGTTTGTTAGTTTATTTTGCTAATTGTGGATTACTTCTGATATTTAAATACCATGTGTAGGGTAGGAATTTGTTCCCCCCACATTTGATTGTATACCTACTGCGGTGCCAGGCGCGATGAGTAATGGTACACTCATGCAAGTCCCAGAGGCATATAAAGCATGAGTGGGGCGCTCTTCTATCCGATGTGGGACTCGACGAGTACAAGTCCAAGCTAGGTGCTTGCTTGCTCGTGCCTGCACTCGGGGACGAAGGCAAAAACCGCATCGCGCCTGGCACCGCGGTAGATATACAATCAAATGTGGGGGGAACAAATTCCTACCCTACAAAAAGCGCTTTTTGTAGGGTAGGAATTTGTTCCCCCCACATCTAATTGTTATACAACGCGGTGCTAGGCGCGATGCGTCTTTTGCCTTCGCACCAAGTGTAGGACCAAGAGGCCACGGGCTTGCTACTTGCGCAAGGCACCGAGCTTTGGCTTGAATCCCACATCGGATAGAAAGAGCGCCCCACTACCCTTTATAACACTTCTGGAGCTTGGGTAGTGTACCATCACTCACACGGTGAGTGATGGTACACTCATGCAAGTCCCAGAGGCATATAAAGCATGAGTGGGGCGCTCCTCCTTCCGATGTGGGACTCCAGGTCTTGGGGCTAAGACTATGAAACCCCCCTTGGCTTGCCTGCACTCGGTCGAAGAGGGCAAAGACGCACCGCGCCTGGCACCGCGTCGCGTGAACAATTAGATGGGGCAGAGGCAAGCTAAGGCTCATCCTAACCCCAAAAAGCGCTTTTTGTAGGGTAGGAATTTGTTCCCCCCACATCTAATTGTTATACGACGCGGGTGCCAGAGTGATGGTACACTACCCAAGCTCCAGAAGTGTTATAAAGGGTAGTGGGGCGCTCTTTCTATCCGATGTGGGATTCAAGCCAAAGCTCGGTGCCTTGCGCAAGTAGCAAGCCCGTGGCCTCTTGGTCCTACACTCGATGCGAAGGCAAAAGACGCATCGCGCCTGGCACCGCGTCGTATAACAATTAGATGTGGGGGGAACAAATTCCTACCCTACACCATGAAATTTCAATAAGTTGAGGAGACAAGTAGAGAATCTATCATGTAGCCGAAACTGCCACAAGTAAAGGTTTTTTTTTTATTCGTTAAACTTTAGTTTACTTTGTGGATTATTTATGATATTTAAATACCATGAAATTTCAATAAGTTGGGGAGACAAGTAGAAAATCTTTCATGTAGCCGAAACTGCTACAGGTAAAGGTTTTTTTTTTATTCATTTTAAAATTATGCCATAATTTTATATTTATGTTTAGTCATTTGGTTGGATATGTTTGGATTTATTTATTTGAGTTAGATTTGGATTTGGCTACAATAATTGGATTTAAGTCAAATCATCTTTGAAATGTAAGTGAGAGGGAGTGTATATGGTATTTTGTTGTAACTTTGTTCAGCGTTATTTACAAATGCTGAGGTTATTTAGATCTTACATCAAGTGAGTTTAGTCAATGAATGAAACTTAATAGTTAGGTTTAAGTAAGAGGACCTGCTACCTATTAGTGAAGAAAAACTAAGTTGCATAATTTGGTAGTTTTTCATCTCTGTGAACAATCATTAACTTTGTAGAATTCAATTGAGTATTTTTAATTATTGTATTTTGAAAATCTGAATTCTAATTTGTGATTTCTTTTATTTATTTATTTTGGTATATATAAAACTAAAGCCTTTGACTTTTGGTTGACCTCTCCACAATTTTACACATCAGCGTTTTTTATTTATAATTTTAAAATCTAATTTATCTCTATTAAATATACACCTGAGGACTCTTTTTTTTCGGTTGCTCATCTCTCTCAAACCCGATTCTTTGCCCCTCTTCACTATCCATTTTCTCTCCACAACCCAGACCCATCATCAGTCCTTATCTCCCACGATTCTGAAGAGAAGACCTCAAATATATTATATTATATATATTCAATGACAGAAATGAAGGGCGTATCCATGGGATGGCCGTGTGTAGACGTGCACCTTCCATATCTCACCTGTTATTTGCAGACGACTCTTTATTATTTTGTAGGGCTACTCAAAGGGAGGTGCAGGTTATTACTGAACTGTTGCAAACATATGCATATGCCTCAGGACAATGCATTAATTTTGATAAGTCCTCTGTCTATTTCATTACAAACACAACCACGGACCAAAGGGAGAGAATTAAGGTGGAGTTAGGTGTTCGTGAGGTGGACAGGTTTGAATCCTATTTAGGGTTACCCACATTGGCTGGCCGAGCCAAATATCAAACTTTCTCCTTTATCAAGGATAGAGTATGGAAGAAGATCCAGGGTTGGAAGGGGAAAATGTTGTTGAGAGTAGGAAAGGAAATTCTTATTAAAGCAGAAGTGCAATCTATCCCTACATATACTATGGGGTTTTTCTTTTACCGGTAAGGCTTTGTAATGACCTAAATGCTATGTGTGCAAGGTTTTGGTGGGGGCAGATTGGTAATGAAAGGAAAATCCATTGGAAGAGTTGGAATGCACTAACATAGTCTAAGAAGGATGGGGGAATGGTGTTTTGTGACTTACGGAATTTCAACTTAGCAATGTTGGCCAAGCAAGGCTGGAGGCTATTACAGGAAGAGGATTCTTTGGTGTATGGATGTTTTAAAGCTAAGTATTTTCCATGTAGCAGTTTCTTAGAAGCATCAGATGTGCCCAATAGTTCTTTTGTGTGGAAAAGTTTATTGGCTACCCAACCATTGCTAAAGAAAGGAAGCTGCTGGAGGGTAGGGAATGGCAACTCCATTCGAATCATGCATGAAAAGTGGATTCCAAATCATCCCACCAACCAAATATTACAGCAACCAATTGATGTAGATGGTGAAGGGAGAGTCAGCATGCTTATAGATGAGATAGTGCAGAATGGGATCGGGGGTTGATTAGAGAGAAGTTCTCCAGGGATGACGCGGAAGCCATAATTCACATTCCCTTCAGCAAAAGAGATGTACCAGACACTGTAGTGTGGCTTCCTAATAAAGATGGGGTTTATTCAGTTAAGTCGGGGTATGGTATTGCCAGGTTGCTTTCCAAAGAAACAAATGGCATGGAAGGAAGCTCAGCTGGGCAGAACAGGGGGTTGATATGGCAAAGGTTGTGGAAGCTCCATGTACCAAATAAGATCAAAATATTTGGGTGGAGGGCTTGCCATGATATTTTGCCAATGAAAGAAAACTTGGCTCGACTAAGAATTCCAAGGGATAGTGTGTGTGAGCTCTGTCAGCAAGGATCAAAATCGGGTATCCATGTTTTGTAGGAATGCAGAGTAGCTAGAGATGTTTGGGCGGGTAGCAAGGGAAGATTGTAGAATAGTGTGGGTGGACAAGTAGACTTTATTCATCTGTTTGAGGAATTGATGGATAGGTTGTCAAGGGAGGAACTCAAAGCTTTCCTGGTGCAATGTTGGCTCATCTGGAACCAAAGAAACTCTTTTTTACACGGAGGTACCTTGTAGGATTGTTCAGCAAGTTGCGGACCTGTTGGAAGAATATAATAAGGCGCAAGGGCAGTTAGTTATCCCTTCACATATTGAACCAGTGCAGCAATGGGAGCCACCAGTGGATTTTTCTTATAAGGTAAATGTTGACGCGGCGGTCTTCGTAGAGATAAATGCATCAGGATTTGGAGTGGTGGTGCGTAATGAGAGGGCAGAAGTCATGGCATCCCTAGTAGCCAAAGGACCACCGGTACAGGATAGTGAAAAAGCGGAAGTGCTTGCCTATCGAAAAGCTTTGGAGTTTGCCGTGGATGCTGGTTTCATGGACGTGGTGCTAGAAGGAGACAACTCGAGTGTGATGCGGGCTATTTCGATTGGGAGAGCCAATAGATCACGGTTGGGTCATATATATGAGGACATCCAGTGCCTTGCAGCAGGTTTTCAAAGCTTTACTATTATGTTTGTTAAGCTTAGTGCAAATGGTGTAGCACACTCACTAGCTCGCTTTGCTAGGAATGTAGAGAATGAATTAGTTTGGCTGGAGGACTCCCCACCACCAGCACTTGAGGCCCTGCATTTTGACTCTTATCGTTTTAATCAATGAATGATATCAGATTTCGCTTTCAAAAAAAAAAAAAAGAATCTGACTATAATATAGATGTTACTGATGTCAGGTAGAAAAATGCCCAAAAAAAAAAAAAAAAACAGTTAATAGCAAGGTATATAATAAAATTTAATACAACAATTCAGCCAATAGGAAAACACTTAAACACAGTGCCATTCTTAGAGTAAATAATGAACATAATTACATAAAGGAATGCATAGGATTCAAGTTTTTACAATGGCCACACACACAACCCACACACATTTCGTTCGCTTCCTTCTCTTTCTCCTTCAATTCAAAGCTTACACTATCTCTGTAATTTCCTCCTTTCAATCAACCTAATGGAATTGGCTTCTCTTCAATCAAATTCCGATTGGGACAGTGGAGTCAATCCCACTGCCAAGCGAATCCTAATTGGCTTTATAATTTGATAACTGACCGAGCCATAGCTGTCGTTACCCACCATAGCAATCATTCCCACCCATGATTGAGCCGCTAACCACCATTGCCATCACATGATCTCCAATGTTATAACAAGCGTTGTGTGTCCAATCTTTCTCCTCTCTTTCTAAGTAATATTTTATATTCAAATGTTGTGGATTGTTATATAAAGCCAACTATTTTACTATATATTACCAAAATAAAAGACCTAAGATAAACAAAACATTTGAAAGAGAGAGAAAGAAGAATATGAGGAGTCACCACCTCTGTTATAGTAGCCTCCCACTACCATCAAGACACCAAAAACCCTATAGGTAATTTTTTTTTTTCTTTATAAATTAGGGGCTTAAATATGATTTAGGTTTAGGTAATTTGGTTAGTTAGTTTTTGTTTTGGGTATATAAGTAGAGAGAATATTTTGTGCGTAATGTAAAGTCATATTCTACCATAATTTAATTTTAAATCATCTATAAGACACATGCATACGCATTTGCCCACACCATGTTTTATTGTCGCACTATTGATGAGTAGAAGACAAACAGAGAGTTGGATATACTTTTATTTCATAGTATGAAATATGTGAGCACAACACAAATTAGTTGATTTTCATGGTCCCGTTATTCTTTTACATTTATTTTTGGTTTCATGATTTAAAAAAAATAATAATCTTACCTTAAGAAGGCTACAAATATGCAGTGAAGCCACCAAACTAATTTTTACTATCTCAAAATATATATATATATATATATTTTACTCTAATTAAGTTTACTTTTTCTTTATAATATATGTAGTTATGTACAATATTATCCAAAACCATTTTATACAAAATATCACAAACTCAAGCGGGATGAGAAGCATTACTTTTTACAAACTCAAGCCAGGTTTAGCACTCTAGGCGTAGAAATAAACGGTATACTTCCATTCAGGAGCCAAAATCAGTGGAAAATTGGATTGAGAACATGGTAATTTACCAAGAAATAAATAAAAGATTGGTTTAAGAACATGACTAATCCAACTCAATTGATCAGAACCAGCAACAATGCCAGAGTAGAGCAAGTTACTTATAGTACAAGTTTAGAACACCATAACAAGTTGCTACACGTCTAGAGTCATCGTACTGCAAAACAACCAGACAGCCAAACAATCACGAATTAGACCCACATATCAGCCAAATTATCATGTATTAGCCCCGAACGCAGGTCAAATTTCAGTTTAATTTTCCTTTTTTTCTCTAATCCATTCAAGGATACGACTAAGACCTAGAATTAGTCTCAACACCCCCTACCCTTTTGTTCTTCTTACATTTCCTTTAGCACCCATATGATCCCCACAAACCGTAACTAAGTTACAAAAGCTAAATTTAACATTTTCACCAACTTAGCATAGAATCCAGTTCACCAACATATCTTTCGGTCTTCTTAGATATCACAAAGAAGACCTATCAAACTTTACACCCCAAAAACTCTTGGTTGCATTTCCTAGTCACACAAACACGTGTGTGTGTGTATATATATATTCGTTGGGTAATAATATATCACACAAAACAAAAAACACTCATAATAGAGCAATATGGATTCCTTCCAAATCTTGTACCTATTCAAGTGCGGAAACATGAGAGTACATCAAAGCTAAGCTCCCAACAATAGGACGGTGGAAAATTCTCAAGCTATCCTGAGACATTCATTCTTGTGTTGGCAATTAATGAAAAAAAAATTAGGCAATCCAGACTGTATATATGCTGAATTGGGGTTATACAAGTGATCATTCAAATTGTGTATTCTATACACACACACACACAAAGTCTAGAATGTAGAGCACACTTGAGTGCTCTTTCATTAGAAGACTTTGGAAATAATAATTTGTTTGTGTGGGAAGAGATTATTGATTAAGATGAAAAACCAGAGGAAGGAAAATTTCTAAGGCTCTATTTAGTAGGGAGGAAGGAAAAGTGTGAGAATGGAAATGTAGGGAGGATATAAGTAGGAGGAATGAAAAAAAAATTATTGTTTTCCTTCATGTTTGTTTGGTAGAAGGGCATACTTCATTCTCAAATGCCAAAAGCAGTAGACTGTTTAAGAATATCATAATAGCTTTACCGACAGACACGAAACAATCCATCCCTTAAAAATAAATTCGAAGACAAAACACAACTATCTAGTGAAAAAAAGAAACTACAAAATATTGCTGGTTGGTAAATGTTCAAAGTAAACTTACAAAACATTCACTTTTGCAGAATTCATTAACTGAAAGATTCTACAATTAAAGAGTCACATCTATGAGACCTTTCAAGATTTCTGCATTCTCTGAAAGATACCTCTCTAAGATCCTTTTATGTGCATATCATCTCAAGCCCAAAATTTGGATAACTTCAAGCAATACCACCAACATTGAACTGGAAGTCCTCCAAGGTTTTTGCATTTTCAGAAAAATACTTGTATAGAAGCTCTTCATCTCCGTATCCTTTAAGGCTATCAATCTTGACAGTCTTCAAGCAATGCCGCCAACATGGAAATGGTAGAAATTTGCAACAACTTGGATTCTCCCCTTTATAAATAGGCTTCTCATATGATAACTGAAATAGAAGAAACCCATTAGCAACATGAAAATCTCAGTAAACACACCATCTTAGCCTCCTAATTATCTCATAACAAAATAAGACACAAAAATTAAGGGAATAAATAGCAAGGAACCAGTCTACTCAAGTCCGAAAAGAGAAAAAGTTATTAAATCAAGATCAAATTATTGCAGTAGTAGCAATCATTGTGTTTTGCAATTTTTTTTTTCATTAATCATAACTTTTAGCATCAGTCAAGGCTATATATGGACCCAACAAAAGTTCTCTCTCTCTCTGGCTTGGTATGTTACACCCACCTAGTAGAGTGGTAGGTCTTAAACCAATAATATCACATCACCTTGTCCTTACAAGTTAGTAAGTTGTCTTTTGAGCTAGAGGTTGGCATGGACCCACAAATGACCAAACCACACAAGCTATAAATTAGATATCATTGAAATACTAGAATTCTCAGAAACTACAGAAGCAGTTACACAATAGTAGATAAAATGTGAAATGTAAAGCCATTCAGGAAAGTAAATAAAATTACTGAAGTCAAATTCCTTCAATTATATTTTGCTTCAGATATAAGCTAGTAGATATTTCATAAAGAAGATTTTTTTTTTGGTTTGGTATAATAAATTCCATGTACTTCTTACTTGATATAGTTGATCCTTTGAGTAAACAAAATCAGGGCACTCAAAATTTGTTAAAAAATTAATCCCATTGAGAAAATTCTCCAAAAGAATTACAAGTATTGGACCAAACAAAAAAACACATCCCTTATTTTTTTAATATGATTATCAACATTAAAAGGTAATGGTTTGACTCTAGCAATGCAATTATGTTTCTAGTATTTGCTGTGGAGATCCATCCTTTTTGCTCTCTGTAGAATCCACTGATGAGAGATTTAGCAAAGGCACAACTCTCTCAAGAACATTACTCAGCTGCTGAATTGGGAGATTTACTCCTATGCAGCAACATGAAGATTATGAACACTACATTGGTAAGTCCCCTCCCCTCTTCACAATAGAGGTGCAGATGGAGAATTTTCCTAATACCACTGTTTGTTTGGAAATTATTTTTCTATTAGAATAAGCAATTCTTCCATACTGTACAAACCTTTAACAATGATCCAACCATGGTAAAAACTTAATTGAGGATCTCATCAACTACTATAGAAGGGAATTACTCCCTATTGCTTTTCAGACCAAAAAAAAAAAAAGAACCTTAATAACTTTCACAAAGTCAACCTATTTGGCTTGAGGATCATGAAGATTTCATGATCAAGGTAGGTAGTCGAAGTTTAATGGAGGAACCTCTTCTTAATGCTATTGCTCATGTCATGCCAACAATAGCATCTGATTCTTTGAGACCTAGAATGTAAAAATCACTATGATATATAGGTTTGGAACTGGAACATGATATGACAACTAGCTTGAAAAGTGGAAAGAAAGGGGGTAAGCTTTCATCTAACTTTTAGAACTTGTTCAATTTTAATTAGAATGTAATCAGGAAGATATAAGTTACAATCTTCATATTTAAAGCATCAATTACTAGAAGCATTATGATCCATATAAGATTTTGATAGTATTTTCTTCTTTCCTTTTGAAAATGGTGAAATTAAGAAAGAGGAGGAAAGTTTAGAATATCAAAGTGGTTACGCAATCACAGATGAGTGTGACATGTACAACCACTAAAGAAAGAGTAATAATTGAAGCTTTGTTCTTACAATCATATTTTGCTTCGGATATAAACTAGCATAAAGTTTGTAATCTAAATTACATATTTTTCTCTGCAATAATAAAACACAGATTACTTCATATTTAATATGGTCGATCCTTTGACTAAACAAAGAACAAGCCACAAAAAATCATTAGGAAAATCACGTTGACAAATTTTCTCCACTAAGAATAACAATTACTAGACATAAAACAAAAACTCACCTACTTCCCTTTAATATGAACATAAAGTCATAGACTATTATTAGTTTCCTTTAACGGTGAAATTAGATTTCTAGTATTTGCTATCAAGATCCATCTTTCTTGCTTTCTGAACAATCCTCCAATGTGAGATTTAGCAAGGGGAAAAAAATGCTTATGAGGACTCCATTGGTAATCCCTCTCCTCCCGTCTTTCCAATTGAGATGGACATAAAAAAGTTTTCTAGTACCAAAGTTTGTTTGGAAATTAAATTTCTGTTGAATTTAGCAATTCTTTCCTTCTATACAAACCTTTAACTGTGGATGAAAGACACAATTGAGGATAATGACCTATTGAGGAAATGCATTACTCTACCACTTATATAACTATAAACTAAATAAACCTGAGAAAGTGCATTACCCCAAAATAGTAAAAATAATAGGGGTCCGCTGGTTAGTCCCTTCCCCTTTTCACCCACAGAGGTGGTGATAGCAAGTTTGCTTATCCTAGGCCTATCAATATTCCGGGCAGTTCTAAGTGCTTAATGGAATGACAGAAAAATGTAAGAGACCAAGTCAATAGAGGGAGGCAATAGCTCTCCCAAAGCTAGACTGATTGGCTTGAGGATCATGAAGAATTCAGAACAGGAACCTTTTCCTTAGTGCTATTGTCCATGACATGGCAGCAATAGCATCTGATTCCATGCTACCTAGAATGCAGATTACTATGATATGCAGAGCAAGAACTTTTTGCTAAATGGGGCGGGCGCCCGGGGGGGTGGGTTGTAAGCCTACATACAAGTGTACAACTTTTTATCATTGTTATAATTTCCATTACAACATAATCAGTAAGATTTAAGTGAAAACCTTCAAATCAAAAGGCATGGATTTGCTATAAACTTTATGATCTATATAAGACTCCTTTCACTTTGGAAAGTGTAAACAAAGAAAATTTGCATCAGCAATCTTATTGTAATAGAGCGAGGGGATCCTTATCATGGTTCACTAACTCCTATCATAGTACATAGTTGCCTAATTTTGATTTAATGAAAACTTCAAAATTCAATAAAAACCAAAATGTTCCAGTAATTGATGCTACTTTAAAACAATAAAGAGGACATATAGCATATACAGTGTGCATCAGATACCAAAATGATTATAAGAAATTCCCCCAAAAACATTAACTACTCCAGAAATCCTATTACTACAGTCTAACAAGTAATAGCTAATATATCCACCACATCAAAAGCAACCTCAGGATAGCATGAGAAGAAAAAACATATAAAAAGAATGGTTTCTACAATATTAAGTTTGTTTGAAAAACTAAAGCACTATTTAGCACCCTCATTAGCCACTAGTGAAAACATAAAGAGTAAGATTGAAGATTACAAGAAATAACTAAATGTTAATACCTCAAAGGTTAATTTGTCAAATTTGGGATCTGACTTGTGACTGTTTGATTCAATTACTAACAATTCTGGAAGAGGAGAAATCCAAAGAAAGCCCTCTAGAAGTTCACTGATTTCGTATTCTGTAAATGGTGGAGGTATTATAAGCTTCAAATGCTTGACATTATATAATGGTGATGACAGGGTTACTCTCAATTCTTCTGGAATAATCACATCCTTTACAAAGAAATTAAACAAAAGAACTGATTAGAGTTTATATATATATATATATATAAGATAAAAAATGAAATGAAAGAAATCAATGAACAAGATAGTCAAATAGGAAACAAATAAATAAAAGCAGAAATACCTTACAATAAATAGTTTTCAATTTGAAAACTTTTGAGTTTCTCATCTTTGAAAGGAATTCAATCTTCTCAGCATCCCAAGTACCATAGCTAGGCCACAGCGTGTACTCAGCTTCCAACAAACCCAAAGCATTCAACGAAAACGATATTGCAGTTTTACCCAAATATGAGATTTTACATAGTTTAGGATTATCAATCATGAGTTCAACCAGATTGTCACATAAAATCAATTTCAATGATTTGAGATGATGATGACTTGAAATATTTATTCTTTCGAGCTTAGAGCACAATAATAGATGTAAGTTCTCGAGGAGTGGAAGTCCGGAAAGATGTTCCTCAAGCCACTTCTCTGTTACATTTGGTGTATTTAGACTTAGAGTTTTTAGATTTTTAAAAGGAGGCAGATTGAGAATGCATTGTAACTTGCACTCATTTATATATAGAGAGTGAAGAATTGATGCTTCCAACTCAAGCCTCTCAATGTCAGAATTGTTTCCTACAATAATTTCCTTGACTGTAGGAACACTGAAAAACTTTATACTTCTGATCCCCCAACAGCCTTCAATTCTCATGTATTCTATCACAGGACACCCAACAATTAGATTCTGAATACTTTGATCATCTGCATAAACATTAGATAATGAGAATCTTTTCAGTGATGGTAAGTTAATGTCACCTTCACCACAGGTTGACACCAACTTACACTTATGTAGAGTCAACACACATAAGGATTTTGCAACCAAAAAACTGTGAGGCAAGCGATAAGTAATATTAGACGATCCAAACGAAAGAGCCAGCTCTTCAACCTCACTCTCAAGCACGAAGTTAATCCAGCGGTCAACACGAGACATCGATTTTTCATGAAGCAAGTTGTCAAAAAGGCTAAAAGTCTTTATACGAAGACTCTGGCTTCGGCGGTTTCGCAGAGTTTTTTCCACAGTTGTATAAAAGTGGCCTTTCTTCATAATGACATCAGGCTTATTCTTGTTTTCTGGAAGCCAGGAATCTGGGTCATCGAAGACTTGAATAAATTGCAGGGTCGGGAATGTAGTTATTACGTGTTTCCAAGTCTTGGACATTAGTGCAGTTTGAAAAGCTTGTTTGCCGGGAAGGAATGAAAGGATGTGATGAAGAACATGGTCAGGCAATTCAGATATACGGTCAACTACATCATCATCAACTTTGTGATCCATAATAAGGTTTGAAAACTTTGTTCAATCAGTGTTCTTTCACAACTTGTAACTATATAAGGAAGGACCCTTCGTACAAGTCCTTTTTCTACACAGAGTAGGAAAAGAATTAGCCTTAAACAGAATAAAAAAACTCAATAGATGGGAAAAAGTTTTGCTATTTCTCTCATCTCTCTGCCTCTTTTTTCTATTTCTCTTTCACAACTCAGATTATCAGTCAACAAAAATTTAGCAATTTTTTGCACTAGAGATTCAGACATGAGAGAGAGATTAGATATTCATATTCCCATAATAAGAAAAAAGAAGAAGAGAGATTAGATATTATACCAGATTTGGGGGCAGTGGACTGATGGTAGTGTGGTGTTGATCTATTTCTTGCTTCTGCTATTGCTCTGTTGTGTTGTGCCTGTGCTGCTTGTGCTGCCGCTGCCCAGCTTGTTAGAATCGGCTAAGGCTTTTTTTCTTTTTCTCTTTTTACCTTGCGTGGGTTTGTTTTGGATGTTGGTTGGGCTTAGGTTTGCTCTTAGGCTAATATTTTTGAGCAAGTCCTTTTTCTACACAGAGTAGGAAAAGGGTTAGTCTTAAACAGAATAAAAAACTCAATAGATGGGAAAAAGTTTTGCTGCGTACTTGCATGTATTATATATCATTATTAAAATTCAAAGTATTAAAAAATAACTCCCACACTAATATATAATTAAATATTAAATAAGAGACATGTATTTGGGGTAATTATTTTTATGTCTTTTTTAGTTGACCAAAAAATATTTATTTTTATGCCTTTTTTTAGTGAATTTTGATAATTGTGACTAATATTTTGTCTTCACAAGTCCTAGGGAATTTAGTTGTTGGCCTTATACACTCATTGAAACGCAATTCTTCTTGTAGGATGAAGAGTCCATTCACCAAAACCCACTGGACAAATCGCACGAACCCTAAAAGAAACCTGAGCTTTACACAGCCTAAACTTAAGCCATTTATTCCGGCCAAATTTCTCAATGGTTCATTATTCCCAAGCACAAAACCAATTGGACATAAGCCCTAAACTTTATCAAAATTATAGCAAAAAACTTAAATTTCACAAAAATTACAACAATGCCCTCATCCGCCAGAGATATATATATATATATATATTTTTTTTTTTTTCAATGTGGAAGGAGTAATTTTACAATGTTTTGTATTGGATTTAGACTCCAGTCAAAAGGGGTAATTAACTTTTTGGACCAAGTTAATTATTAGATTAATTATGCAAAGCTTTAGTTAATCAAGTAAACATCAATATCATTCATAACAGAATATAAATATGACACAAGATATGATGATAAAAGAAAACCAATGAAATGAACCAGTTTTATAGTAAAAAAAAAAAAACTTGGGAGGTATTTGACCTTATTAATCCTAAGGTGAACTAATCTACCATCAAATAGAAGCTTATAGACTGAGTAACCACATTC
Source organism: Quercus gilva (assembly GCA_023621385.1). Taxonomy (NCBI): domain Eukaryota; kingdom Viridiplantae; phylum Streptophyta; class Magnoliopsida; order Fagales; family Fagaceae; genus Quercus; species Quercus gilva. The sequence continues at coordinate 17,638,765 of CM042477.1, forward strand.
TTAATTAGTAAACTTAACTATAGTTACCAAATTGAGGTTTGAGATCTACTGACATGTCTGACATGGATATGCTCCTAACGTAAATCTCCAATCCACGACTTCAAGATCACCACTTGAAGGTTTTCTCAATGTAAACTTCTAGTTCACAACTTCAAGATCACTCTTGAAGGTTTAGATCCAACATATTTTATGACTAGTATGAGGCAGTAACTTCTAAAATATCAAATCTTGAGTTTCTTCAAAAAAATATTACTAATAGAAGGTATGAGAAAGTTTTGGATATAAAAACCCTAGATACAAAATAGGAGTACTACTTCAAAAAAATATTACAAGACATGTTTTGCTCATGGATTGAAAACATAAATAAAACCACACTTTGGGTGCATAGTAAATGCGCATCCCTCTTTTCATATGAATAATTTAATTAGTGAGACCTATTAGATCACATATTTATTGTGCTTTAAACTCCTGTCCAAGGGGTGCATTGTGCAACTAAATATCTTTAAAGTAATGTTATAGACACAAACTATTTTACAATATTTTTACAAACTGCTAATGACCTGATATGGCTTTAGTAATTTTCAAATAATTATTGGTAAATATAAATGTGATGTTATTAGTGGACTCATAATAGAACTAATAAGAATTTGTCACATCAATAGTTTGTAAAAATATTATAAAATAGTTTGTGACTGTAGCATTACTCATATCTTTAAACCACTATATGCAATATCTAGGGAATAATAAAATTACGGGTTATAGTATACATATTGATTGAACAATGTACTTGCAATTTTCTTAATGTTTATGGCATTCGCATGGTTTCTAATTACTCCAGATTGCTCCTTAAAAGAAGAAAAAAAAATTACTCCACATTAATGTGCATCATAAATACAAAGTTGAATTTTGATTAATTAGCTTACATTAATGTGTTCTTTTACTTATTTATGTTGCACCATTAGCATGATAATCACTTCACAAGTACAAAGTTCTTATAGGGTGGAGGTAAAAATCGGAGATCAAGTCTTTAGGAGTGAGTTTCACACACATTTACATTTAGATTAAAACTCATTTTTCTCTCCTTGTGTGTGTTTGTTTCTAAAAAAAAAAAGCCATGGGAATTCATTGAAAAATCTTTCTCTAAATTTTTTTTTTTTTTTAAGGTCACCACGTGCCTTTCCCTTTCCCTTAGTACATGGCTAAACTTTACCGGTCAAGAAGTCACGTGTTTGTTAGAACTAAAGTTTGGAGTGCTGGGCCCATGTCCTTTTTTTGGGTAACTAGCCCATTGGTGACAACAAGGGCCCAGTATGGGATAGTGCTGATGGGTATGGTTCCCCAAGTCTTACAGAAGGAGGCCTAACGGGCCAAATTGGGAGCCGAACCTAATGGATATTTGAATCATTATTAGCAGTGAAAGACGGCCCATGTCCTTCTCTCTGTGTGGTATTTTCTCTTTCTCATTAGCAATTTTTTGTTTTTTTTTTTGGGGGAGAGGTTGAACTTGAACATTCTATTGAAACATTAGAAAATATTGGTTAAAATACAAACTCTTGAAATATTCAAGAGAATTTTGATATTAAAATGAAGTAAATGTATATATCTATATACAAGCTTGATGTGTATCTCTTTAAAATTAAATCTTTAACGATGGTATATGCATATATACTTTGGTTTGGACGTACACTGCATATCGTTATATTAAATAATGATATAGAATGTATTTGTAACAAAAGGAAAAATACTATTATTTTTTCTTAATAATTCAATAATGGGGAAAGGAATGATTTGAACCCCAAGAAATCTTTGTTGAAAATGTCAAAATTTTCAATTAAGTTACGAGACTTTTGTGAAATATTTAAATAATTTGATTTATTTAGTATTAAAAAAATCATTTGATTTGTGAGGTGCCTAAATTTTTTAACCTTAATTAAAAAAAGTCTATTTTTAGAAGGGGAAAAAAAATTCCTGATTTGTGTGGTGTCCAAATTTTTTAACATTAATTAAAAAACAGTCTATTTTTAAAAGGGAAAAAAAATTCCAAAACTTAGCTATTAATCTATATTATTCACGGATTATTTAAAACCAAGAATAAAAAAAAAAAATTTCTATAAAAAAAATGAAAATGAAAATGAAAATGAAAGGAATTATCGATCAAAAACTTTATTGATATTCCCTCCCAAAAAAAAAAATTATTGATAAATCTACATCATGCATAAATGTCAAGTGAAACTAATATGATGTTAATTAATATGACAAATATATAAAAGATATTACATCTGTCACGAACAAAAAGTAGAGGTTGATCACAGAAACTGAAAATGTTACCTATGTTAATTAATTTTTTGATTGAGATATTTATTAATGTAGGATTTAAAAGATGAAAATAGATTGATGCTCACAAATTAAATAATGAAAACATATACTACCTTTCTAAATTTTTATGTGACATATCTTCCCTTTTCCCCTTCTTTCTACAACATCCTCTAATCCTTTCACTTTATAATCCTCTCAGTTTATAAACCTCAACCAATTAAGAGAAAATAAAAAATCCTATGACAAGATGGATTACAAAAAGAAAATTTACCCACATTCCATCATTTTCCCTTTTTTTCTTTTAATTAATTATATTTAAGTTACAAACTTTACACTTGCCGGTAAAGTTTTCACATACTTTCAGACATTAAAGTGAAGGTATCTTAACTCTTAAGGTCATACATACATGCATAACAGCTAAAAAATAGAATTCGTTAAGTAAATCATAAGAATTTTATAAATTTTCTTGTAAATCATTGGCTCCTCACTAGCTTGACAATGATAAAATTAATATTATTGCAAAGAAAGGTAAGTAAACGATAAATGATATATCACACATATGGTTAATGATATATCTAGGTATCAATGAACGATATTAGGTTTACACTTAACTAACACTCTAGGAACTGCCTAGAATTAATTCATTCAATACATATTATTTTTCTTGTGAGACTGATGAAAAATTCCCCATGGGGACGCCTAGAGTTAGACAAATAGGACTGAATTTCTTTCAATTCATATAAACTTCATAAGATAAATTTTTTCTCATAAGTGATGAACAAAGACCAGCAAGTAGATTAGCCACTAAAATTACCAAAGTACAGCCAAGGGTTGAAATTTACCGAGTCCTAAAAATGTGCAATGGGAGAAATTACTCTTCAATCAAACATGAGACATGCAAAGTGTTATTCAGTAATACTGTTTATAGTAATCATAATTATCATGTGTAGCATTCATGACACCATATATCATTGGATGCCCTAATAGATGCATCAAAGAATTCATAAAGATATAGATATATCATATATATCAAGAATCATATAATAGATCGATGTTCATAAATTTTTAGTTCCACTGTTATGGATGTTCTTAGATGTCCAAGATAGTTATAAAGTGTAAATAGTGTCCAAACACTTCCCTTATTTAAAGTAAGCATTAGTACATTAAGTCATTACCCAAAGGAAGCTTTAAAGGGATTTCCATACTTCCTTGTAAGTTGTAACACAGGTTACACAAATGTGTATATGAAATGAAATTCATGTCCAACTCCACATAAAGAGATATCTTCAAGCATGTATTAACTATTAAGGCTATTAGATTTGGTAGTCAAAACATGTACTAGAATTCAATATTAGCATGTGGCTTAGAAGCCTAAATAGTTTAGGTAAACTCATGATGGGTATTTTCTTTTAATATATTCAGAGTTATATATCAATAGAATGCTAGCAATACTTTTAAGAATGAGAGGAGAAAACCTCCCTGAGGCTATGGCTCGGGAGGTTCAAGTACAATCCCACCATTGACCATTGGCGTTAAGGTTCCACGGCATTTCCATGGAGTAGTTATTTGCGACCGGTTGCACCCTAAGGCTGTTGGGGCTCAGGCCTTGACAAGTCCGCACCTTCGTTGTCATACCCAAGTCAAGCTGACTAGTTCAAACAGACATCCAAACAATATAACTTAACATCTTAGCTGATTGGTTTATAATAGAGGTAGTCTTACAGGATCAATGGCACTTCATAATGGAGAAATAGTTCAAGAAGTGTTCCAAGGCCTATGCATGTAATCCAAGCATTTCTGCACGTGATTTTCTTACTTTTGGCATGTGAGGGGTTCTTGACTCAATCTTGGGGACCTTTTTACTTGTTAATGTGAACCTAATACAAGAATACCAGGGAACTAGCAAAGTAATTTATTTTGTTTAAAGCAACTAATAAAACCATCAATACATTTCATTTTGAAAATAATAAGATGGTATTAGAAAGAAAACCAACTGTGACCTAACTGTTAAGGAAACAATATTATTGAATGGCAGACCGTTTTTGTATCTACAGCAATTGAACGACATCGCAAGCAACTGCTATAGGTGTTAATTTGTTATTGGATTTCAGCAATTACAAAAGACAACCATAGAAACATGTTGGAAAAAAAAATTTTAATTAAGCTGTTGTAGATTTGAGTGTGTAGTTGTGCACACCCTTGCATTTCTCTTTCATGGAACCATGTGTATAACTTGATATGGAAAGCCCTATGGATAAAGCTATTTTTGACACCCAAATTCATAATATGCTTAGATGTTAGCTTGTGATTGGTGCACTCAAATTCACTTTTTTACAATTATCAATGATAGCTTCATGTGCTAAGTGACGATATCCAACCACAAATTAACACTCGATCATATTGTAGATTTTGGTGCGGAAATAGTTGTGTCAAAATGAGGACTTGTGAGAACTGGGAAATTAGTAAGTATGTGGACTTTCGGATTTGTTTGAATAATAGACAACATGATTGATGGTGTAAGAAAAGTTAAGGATTTTAGGCTGTCAGACTTGTCTTATAGGTGGGCTTTTGAATTCTTTTCCAGATTTTTATTATTATTATTTTTAATGTTACTTATATAGTACTTAAGTTATTAAATTTCAATTATCGTAAGACTAAATATATTAGAAACTCTCAAACATACAATTAAGTTCTGAAAAATAAAGATAAAGTTCAGAAAACTAAATATTAATCATTACAACCAAATTCTAAAAAATAAAGATAAAGTTTAGAAAACTAAATATTAGTGCATTACAACCCAACATCAATAAATTTGAAATTGGAACAAATGTTCAATGCTGAATCAACATAAAATTTTGCCTCCAAGTCATCACCATTAATAGAGGAGGTTATTACCTTGCACCACTAAACCTAAACATGTTTTTAGCACAACTCCATTGCACTCAAACTGCATGAAAGAAGCAAATGCACCAGGCTGGATGTCCATCTTTCAGAAAGACCATCCATGGCCTGGGACCAGTGTTATCGGGTACCATTGTTATCTTGGCTTTTGAATAACAAGGTAATCGGTTATAGCAAGAAAAGAAAGAAAAAAACATAAAAATCATATAATAAAAGTTTTAGACACAAATATTAAAATTCCCTTTTGTGTATAAGTTGCAGGTTTGGTCATATTATATCATTTGATTTTACTTGTATTGAGTAATATATACACAGTTAAATTTTTTTTTTCAATACTTAGGTTGAGTGTAACAATTGCAATGATAATCAAGACATACTGTAACCCTTGGAGGTATGATCAGGGCTAGTATCTGTGAACAATAGTGATATGATTAGGACTGGTCATACCACCAAGATCACAGATATGTCACAATTATATCATTGTAGTTGTTACATTTAATATAAGTTTTGAAAAAAAATAAATAAACTGTTCATATATTATTCAATAAAATAAAATAAAATGAGCCAAAGGCCTTATAGTTGAATTATTACCTTCTCATGTACAAAGTGTTAACAACATGTTGTAATTATCTCTAAAAAAAAAAAAATTGATATAATACGACCCAACCTGCAAAAACTGCATTCCAACTCAGATTTTCAGAGCAATATCATTAGAATTTTGGATGGTGCCAAGCAAAGTTTGGAGTGACAACTTGTTGTAGTAACAACTTGCTGTAGTAACAGATTTCTACGAAGGAATGTAACTCTTACAGTGAGGGCATTTCGAATTAGGTATATATTTTCAATGCCACATACCAGATTTCTACCAGCAAAGTTATTATGACAGAAAAAAATGAGATATTTGTGAGGATTACCGGCCACAACAATTGTATTTTTTTTTAAACCAACAATTGTATTTGTTGTGACAGCTTTTGAGCATGACATATATATATATATATATATAAAGCATTTGTGAAACATTTTTTTATCTATCAAAAATAACCTTTTTTTATTTTTAGTGAAGACAATAAGTCAAATCTACACAAGTGTAATTTCCATAATAATAACTCCTAAGTCGCCACCAGTTCATTGGAATTGCTCAAATAATTTTGTGTTAAGAGTTATATTTATTTATTTATTTATTTTGACAAATGAGGGTATCAAATTCAAATTTTTAAAAAAATCTGACTATTTTACTAAGTATATGCAGTCTCCCATCCCATACATACTAAATTATTCTAGGGAGAAATCTTTTAAAGTGAGTTGTGTTTATAGAATTACATAGTTACGATTATTGTGTAAATTAAATCCACAGCACAATACTTGCAAAAATCATACGATAAAGAGGTACGATACTACCAAAAATCACATGATAAAGAAGCAGGAGAGGCACACAAGATGCAGATCTTAAAACTATGCTAGTATTAACTCTTACCTTACCGAGAAATAATCAAGGACGTAGACGACATAAATTTAAACTACTATCAATCCAAAAAAAAAAAAAAAAAATCTTACCTTATCATAAGCATGTTATCAATGAATTTTTGGCCACGTGTGATAGTTAGATTACTAAGATAAAAGTAAAGTTGGAAAATTCTTATCCCAAATAAAATGGAGTGGATTCTCCAAAAAAAAAAAAAAAAATGGAGTGAAAAAAGAGAGGTTAAATTGGAATAATTAAATTTACACTATAGAGGGATTTAACCATTTTGTAAGAAGGTAATCTCTTTAAAAAGGAAATTCCCAAAATGTTATGGGTCATTCCTATTTTGCATTTTAGACTTGGGCAGCTCAATAATCATATTGAACGCAATAAAAAGTCTAAATATAATGACATTTCTTGAACTTGTAACAAATTACTTATCTTTTTTTTTTTTTCCACCCTATAATGTTTACTCATGTTGTTAATTGATTCTCGTTAAAATAACTCAAGAAGATACATCCAAAGTCTCATTTTGTACGATTGTACGTAATTATATCCAACTTATTTTCTAAGAATGGTAAATCAATGAAAATAAGTTATACCAAATCAAGTTAGACTTGAGCATAAATATTACACTTAAATATAATTACATGCATATGCATGTATGCATTTAAAAATAAACCTAAAAATTTATAAAAACTCTCGACACTATTTTGATAGTGCTCCAGGACACCCTTTATTATTCAATCATATAAGAGAATCTATTAATATTTATCAATTTTAATTACCTCTAGTTTTGTCTCCACCCCCCCCCCCCCCCAACCAAAAAAAAAAAAAAAGAACAACCTTTGATTTAGTAAAAATTCTAACTCGTGAAGATATCATTCGAGGTACCACACACTCAAAAGGCTAGAAAACTAGTAGGAGCAACTGCTATTAGGAATTTTTTGAAATGGAGCTAAATTTAGTGTATTATATTATAAATAACAATCATGAGTAAAAATCCAATTCATACTAAATTAAATTAATAAATACACTTGGTTGCTAAACTCCATTGAAAATGCCAAAAGTTGTCAATTGAGTTATAAGAAACTTGGCTCAAGCAATGAATAGCACGAAACCATTACCCTCATCCAATAATACAAAATTAAGGACCGGTTACGAACAGAAAACATTGGAGTTAATTTGCAATTATTAAGCATTAATTACTCCAGTTGCAACATAACAGTTTACTAAGTATTAACTCAGCTTGAGGCTATATAAAGCCAAGGAAGACAGGTAAAAAAACATGAACACACAACTGCTATACAAATTACGGATTTTCCAAAAAAAATAAGCTAACTTAAGTATCGGAGGGTCCTTGGCAGGCTCCAAACCGGTGCCCTTATCTGTTAAGTGCTTTATGTGACACAAAATTTTCAGGTCATCCATCATAGTGACGAGGGACATACTGACGAGACGAATTTCTACTTCATCAGTACTGATAATTTCAATTATTTACTACTGTAATATTTGTTATCAATTGTGTTGTTACCATTTTCTCAAAAAAAAAAAAAAAATTTGTTGTGACCATCTAGGCTTATCCTTAAAAATAAAAAATATAAACTTATACGTGTGGAAAGCCCAGCCCATATTTGTTATTCATTCCTTTTTTATGCTTTGTTTGAGCATGGATCTTGTGCTTTTGGTTCAGAAATTTCAAATTATTTGTGATTGAAAAGCTCCTTGAACATACACAATCAGAGTGAAAAGATAAACAGATCTACACATGCTCAAATATTAAAAAAAAAATAAAAACAAAACAAAACAAAGACCTACATAGTTTACTAGATCCAATTTTATTTTTTAAAATAAAATAAGTGGGTCGGGGCGGGACTGAGTTTGGATATCCATGGGTAAAAACTCCAAAAGGAATCAAGTATGGGTATTTACTATTTATTGGGTTTTAGAGATGGATATCTATGGATAAAATTTTGAGTCGGGTTAGGATATACCCTACCTAAACCCAAGTTCAATCCATGGCTACCCTGTCCAATAAAACCTGAAAATTTATTATATTTAGAAATATTTTATTGGAAGAATGATAAAACAATAAATGTTGTTAATTTTTTATATTTTCCATAAAAATGGTGTCAAAATTATTCTATTATAGTTTATTAACAATTGCCCTAAAAGCATCCGTTAACATGACCCAAAAAAAAAAAAAAAACCATTACATTATATTTAATAGTTAAAAGTTGAAACAACAAGAACACTAGGCTAGAATCTCAACTGAAGCATGTGAAGTAAATGGGTATTATATTCAAAAGATCACCAGGCTTAGTGTAAACATATGGGCAATAAGGTGTGACCCTAATGAGTGAGACAAACCATTGGATTTCACATCTGAAATGTTTCAGAATGGGAAAATGCAAAAATTGATCCAAGACGAAATGATTTTGAATTAATTCCTTTTTTTTATAGGACTAGGAAGGGAATCGTGCTAGTTGAGTACATTCTTCGCAAATTAGTGCATTCATTTGATTGGAAATTTCCAAATAGGGTTGTTGAGCTAAATATGGACGAGTCCTTTGGACTTGTATTGCAAAATGCAATGCCCCTTTCGACTATAGTTAGCCCAAGGCTGTTTAGGTTAGGTTAAAATTTGTAGAATTATAGGGTTTCATCCTTGCTTACATAGCTTTAGTCATGCATACGTAGTCTCTCCAAGAAAGCAAGATTTTTTTTTTTTTTTTTAAATTGTTCTTTACTTTACATTCTGTTTATTTTATTCCTTACCTTCTATAACACGCTATTAACATTTTTAAGATGTGAATAACATGTTGAAACAAGAATATGTAAATTATAAAGCATGATAAGAATATATTTAGCTAACTAGTTTCGTAAATTTGCCTTGATTAGTCCAATTTCCTACTCAATATCATCTTGTCACTATGACTTGTTGTATCTGAATTTGTTTCTTACTTTTTTGCTCAATGTTGTATATGAATTTGTTACAATGTAATTTATAAATCTTTAGTCGGAGAAACAATTCTTCTTGATTAGGTAGCAAAAGTTCAGCCAAAATGGGCAAATGCCCTTTTCGGGCAAACAATCCAGCATTTTGTGCCCTTTTCCAAACTAATTAGGAAAATGCCCTTGTTTTGAAACTCGATTTTCTCAAAATCAAGTTAAGCCCTATAGTGTTGTTTTTAAAGAGCCTATAGTGACGTTTTAAGGACTTATAGTAGCGTTTTGTAACTCGAGCTCCATGAACTCAAGTTATAGGTAAAAATAAAATAAAATAATTTTCCTATAACTCGAGTTCATGGAGCTCGAGTTCCAAAATGCCACTATAAGTTCTTAAAACATCACTATAGGCTCTTTAAAACGTCATTATAGGGCTCTAGAATTTTTTTTTTTTTTAAACTCGATTTTTAGAAAATCGAGTTACAAAAGAGAGGCACTTCCCTAATTAGTTTAGGAAAATGGGGCAAAACGCCACTTTTTTCACACAAAAAGGGCATTTGCCCATTTTGGCCGCAAAAGTTCTCTTGAGCTTGAATTGGTCAACATTCGTTGACCAAAGGATGTTGGCCAGTACAATCTCAAGATTGTATACAATTTTTTTTTTTTTTTTTTTTAAGTGCATATGGATCATTGCATTTGTAGAGTGTATTGTATGCTTACCTACTCTTAATCTTTCATCTATTATTATAGAATATATATATATACACACACACACACTCAAGTTCCATTTGAAAGCAGGCTTGGTTCAGCAAAACTCTCTCTTACAAAATCCTTTAGTAATCTTGTAATAGGAATTTCCAATCATGTAACCAAATGGCATTTATATTTTGTTTTCTATGTAATCACATGACTCTAGTACTCCTTTCAGAATAATTTTGTAAATTACCCCTTTGGGGCATCAGAGCCAAGTTGGCCGGTAATAGTTGTAAGTTACATTTCTATGCATTAATTTCAAGTACATTAATTTCAGTTTCAAGTTATTTTCAAATTGCATACATTTGGCCGGTTATACCGCCTTATTTTCAGTATCATATCATAATGTCTCCCATTCTCCATATTTTATTTTACATCTATTTTATGATAACTCTCCCCTTCCCCTTCATTTATTTCTATATCTGTTATATTTTCTCCATTCTCATCGTTGCTTATATTTCCTCTTTTCTAGAATTTTTGTTTTGGTAAGCTTCATTTTATTCTCCTATTTAAAAATTATGTATTATCAGTTTATGTTAACTAGTTATCTTCCAGTCATCTGCTTCTTTCAGTTTCTGTGTTTAGCCTAGCAATTTGTTTTAGGGAGGTACGAGTTTGACGTGTAAGTCCTGGAATCCTAAGCGAGTGGCCGTTTAGTTGGAAATAGGCGTCTAAGGCATAAAGTTAGGAATGACAATTAGTCATGGAAAGCATCCCTTGAAATAAATGAAAGGTTAGGCACAATAATTTGGAGATAAAGGTGATTAGGATTTTATTACTTAACATAATTTTGATCCAAAATTATGAATCATTTGTTTAGAAGTAGCTCTTCCACCAGCTCTCGATCTTCCATCCCTGAGATTTCAGAAGACATTGGAATTCTCAATTCAGAGTCTTTTGAAGTTTTAGACTTAGATTTAAACTTAGGAGATTGGAATATCCCTAAGGTCCCTACCAATTAGATCTATAAGTCTTCTTGGTCCCTTAAAAAAGCTTTTAAAACAGACTACCATGTTAAGACTATAGAACAATTTTGTAGTATAAACAAAGAATATGAAACTTGTTACTTGTTTTCACCAACTCTATTTGCACACCGGAAAGAAGGGCACAACTTCCTACACATAGGTCTTGTCTAGGTAGAAGTTAAACCCCTAATCAGAGAATGATTGAATTGCTCAATTCTCATGGCCCTTAGAGACACAAAGCACATCAGATTTGAAGATAGTCTCTTAGGAACCATCCAAACCAGTCTTAGTAACGGACTAGTCCATTTCAATTGCTTTCCTAACTTCACAGTCTCCCTTCATGACCCACAAATCAGGAAAGCCTTTACCTTAAATATCAAGACCTCAAGAACCCTTATGGTACCAGGAACCCAATAGTTAGCCTTAGTATATAAGGTTTACTACAAGTGTATCAGGACAAACCTCAATGTTCAAGCCCTTAACAGGAAAACAAAAGGCGAAACCACCCTTATCCAGTCCTTAGTACCTGGATCTCAGATTCAAGTACCCAGAATCCTTAAATGGACAAAGGTCACATTCCCATAAGACTGGACCTTGCAAAATGAAAATTATTCTCTTCAGGTCCAACACCCTACCCGAACCCCAGATTTAGAGTTTGTCCAACAGTTAATTGATGGATTTGGAAGGCTAAGTTTTGACCAGTCCAAATTTAGATTTCCTTTAAATCTTCATCAACCCAGAATGCAGTCCCTTATTCTCCTTAGAGATAGACCTACATCCTAGTGTAGCTCATCCAAACCTCCAACCCCTAAGAAAGACCTGGACATAGAACTCCAAGGAGTCAAAACTAGATCCCAAGTTAGCATACCATGCTACAAAGACAAACAAGAATCAGTTGTAGAGGAGGATGAAAACCACAATCAATCCTCTCCAACTCAATCAGACTTTGAGCAAACTGAACCCCCAATAGGCCACCCACTCAATGTCATGAAAAAAGATTTCACCCCAAACCATAAGTCTTTAGGTCATGATTTTGATTTCGAAACAAACAAAGCCAAAAGAGAAGCCTATAAGGCAAATCATACCAAGGAATAGAAGATAGAAGTGTACATTAAATGGCAAGAGTTCATGAAAGAGATATTAGCAAATGTCCCTTTCTTTGAATATTTTAAGAACCACTTTGAATGGCACAAAAAGTATTGTGTCATCACCAAAACAAACTGGACCAAAGAAAATAAGGAAGTAGTCCGATCTAGTCACCCTCCCCTAGAAAACATAACCATCAAACACCAAGGCTTCGAAATAGTTGCTACTCCTTTTAGAAAACCTGCAAGTGAGGATAAACCAAAAAGGCCATAAAGCAAAACAACTACACCAACCAATGTTTCGATGTCATAGGAAAACAGCTAGACAGAATAAAAGATAGGATAGAAGCCAAGGCCAGAAACCTTGTTAAGCCCATCCCGTCTTTAGAAAAACCTTTAGTCAAGTTGCCAGTAACTTGACAAACTAGTCTCAGGTCCAAAGATAAAACCGCATTAGAAATAGTCAACTAGAAGTTAGAAGAACTAGTCAAAAAGGAACCAACTACCTCTTCGACTAACAGAGACCCCAAGTTGGCCACCCTAGACATCCATATCGCTTCTAACAGCAGTAGCAACAACACCTCTTTAGAATCTGAAGAGGAGATAAAAAAATTAGAAAACCAGTTTCAAGATTTACAGGAGAACAAACTCCACCATCGTAGGGTAACCCCAACCAGTCTTACCAAAAATTAGTATCCTAGACCAACACCCCCTGACCTCCAATTTGAGGAAAAGAATGTTAGCAACCAATTCTCAGTATCTTCTAATAAACTCTATGAATGGAATATAGACGGATTATCAGAACAAGAAATCATAAATAAAATCCAACACATGACTATGGTAGCCAATAACTATCTCAATGAAGGTCGCCCTCATACTGAAGTAGTTGAACTTTTGGTCTTAGGTTTCATAGGAAAACTTTTATCATGGTGGAACCATTACCTAATAGAAGAATTGAAGGAAGAGATCAAAAGTGCAATCCAGAAAGATGAGGAAGGACGTCCAATCTTTGATGAAACCATAGGTCAAGGTGTCCTAGATGGAGTAAACACCTTAATCTATACCATTACAAGATATTTTATAGGAACCCCCAGCAATGTCACGACTAGTTAAGTAACCTCAGGTGTCCTACCCTTAGTGACTACAGATGATATGAAGATGTCTTTACAACTAGAGTCATGCACAAAAGCGATTGTAACTCTCCCTTTTGGAAGAAGAAGTTTATCAATGGCTTACCCAGTCTTTTTGCCCATAAGATTAGGGAAACTCTCAATAACTCCTCAGGTATCATAGATTATGATTACTTGACTTATGGAAATATATCTAGTGTCATCCGCAAAGAAGGCTTGAAAATATGCATAGACATGAAAATCCAAAACCAGGCCAATAAGGACAAGAGAAAAGCTAAGTATGAAGTAGGAAACTTCTATACTCAGTATGGCCTCCCTTCCATAGCCCCATCCAAAAGGAAATATAGAGGGAAAGATTACCCTAGGAAAAGAACAGCCTCCAAGTATTATAGAAGTCATAAGAAGGCCAGTAACTTTAGCAAAAATGATTTCTATAAGAAGAGCAAGAAACTGCAAGATTGCCATAAAGGCAATGGTAAAAGAAAAGATTCAACACAAAAAACATTCGATAATAAAAATAGCGAATGTTATAAGTGTGGCAAGAAAGGTCATTTTAGGAAAGAGTGTAGATCCAAAGCAAAAACTTTAATCAACACCCTCCAAGGTGACCAAACCAGCAAAGATGAAATTTTCGAGCTCCTAGAACTCAACCACACAAACAGTGAGTCTTCCAATAGTTCTAGTGATAATGAAATCTTTCAGATAAACCAATCCTCATCCTCTAGAGAGTCATCAAGTATCTCTAACAGCCCAGACATCATAATAAGATGTAAAGACAGTTTTTGCAAAAACTAATCAATCAAAGTTCTTAACCAACAAGAGGAGCTTCTCCTCACCCTAATAGACAAGGTTGAAGACTCAGTTGTTAAGGCCCAATACCTTAGCAAGTTTCAGAGAACCTTAGTCAGAGAAACAAAAGAAACCAAATCCAAACACCCCGAACCTCTAGTTAACCTAGAAAAAATCTTCAATAGGTTTACCAAAGCTAAGAAAGAAATCACAGTTAATGACCTTCAGCATGAAATCAAGGAAACCAAAACTGAGATTAGAACCCTCAAGGAAGAAGTTAAAAAGCTTAACTAGGCTTTAACCATTCTTAGGATTGACCACAATTTCCTTAATCAAAGAATTGAGCAACAAAATAATACCACTCATCAAGGTCATAATGAGGCAAGCCCCTCATACCAAAACCTTTCAGATGGTGAAGAAGAAAATGTCTATGATGAGTCAACCAATCCTATAGCAAACATGGTTTTAAAAGAACCAACCTAGAAATATATAGATACTATCAGCAAAATTGATTTCCAAAAATGGCATTCTAAAGTCAAGATTGTCATTTGCAAAGTTTTTGAATTTGAAGTTATAGCCCTTATAGATTCAGGCGCAAATCTCAACTACATCCAAGAAGGAATCATTCCCTCCAAGTATTTTCAGTAGACTAGGGAACGATTATCCTCAGCAAATGGAAGCCAAATGCAGATCAAATACAAAATCCCAAAAGCCCATGTGTGCCAAGACAACACATGCTTCAAAACAGCCTTTGTCTTAGTTAAGAATATGACAGATAGAGTAATTTTAGGAAACCCTTTAATGTGTCTGTTATACCCATTGACTATAGATAGTGAAGGAATCACTATCTATCCTTTTGGTCAATCGGTTAAGTTCAAGTTTCTCAGGAGCTCAGAAGCTTGAGAGATTAGCAATCTCCAAGATGTCTCAATCTCTAGAACCCTTAACCTAATCAATACGAAAACCTAACACCTTAAATACCTTATGGATGATTTAAGACACAAGAAAATTGAGGAACAATTAACTTGTAAGATCATACAAGCAGAAATTAGAGAGTTTGAGGAAAAACTCAAGTAGGAAGTTTGCTCTGATCTACCCACGGCCTTTTGGCATAGAAAGAGACATGAAGCAGCTCTCCCATATGTCAAAGATTTTAAGGAAAAAGATATCTCGACCAAAGCTCGCCCATCCAAATGAGCCAAGAACTCATGGAATTTTGTAATAAACAACCTCCTTAGCAAAGGAATCATTAGGAATTCTAAGTCCCCTTGGTCATGTCCGGCCTTTTATGTCCAGAAAAATGCTAAGATTGAGAGAGGTGTACCCATATTAGTCATCAACTACAAGCCCCTTAACAAAGTCCTAGAATGGGTTAGATATCCTATCCAAATAAAAGAGACCTAGTTAATAGGCTAAGTAGGGCAGTCATCTTCAATAAATTCGATATGAAAAATGGGTTTTGGCAGATTCAAATCAAAGAGTCTGATAGGTACAAAACAACCTTCACTACACCCTTTGGACATTATGAATGGAACGTAATACCTTTTGGCCTAAAGAATGCACCCAATGAATACCAAAACATTATGAATGAGATTTTCAATCCATTCTCCAATCACTCTATTGTTTACATAGATGATGTACTTTTTTTTTACTTTAGAATCTATTGAGCAACATTGGAAACATTTGCGATCATTTCTCAATACAGTCAGGATCAATGATCTTGTGATTTCAGCCCTAAAAATCAAGCTTTTTCAAACACATGTTCGGTTCTTAGGTTTTGACATCCATCATGGTTATATATATATATATATATATGAGAAAAAATTCTAAATGAATGTAAACTTTTCTATTATGTAAAGCATGACTCGTTAATTCCTTGACACCAAAGTTCTCATTTTACAACTTAGAAAAGAGGTCACACATTATTAGACAGCCACCTTCTCAAAAAAAAAAAATAAATAAATAAATAAAATAATTATTAGACCATCAAACACAAACTAATCTAAATTCTTTCACTCGGATAATTGATATTTTTTTAATGCGAGAATAGTTTGATAGTTTATACTTAATACCAATTTTGCCATTTTTTAAAATTTTTTAAAAATCCAACTATAGGGACTGGGTTTGAGCACTTCTTCTATTGGGTGAGTGGACTCAGATCCAACTAGTTTAATACAATAAATTTGTAGAAAATGGGTTTAAGAACTAGGTCCTAGTGAGGATTACAACAACTTAAACATGGCTGCGAGTGGATTGAATAAGAAAGACTTGGACTAAAGTATGAAATTCTGTTCCTCGACCCTAGCCTGAGGAACTAGTAGTTCTTATTATTGCTTCCGCGTCTGGTTACAAAGGTCTTAAGTATTACACCAACTGTTACAATATTCTCTCCGCCTTTTTCTTCCTCCTTCATTCTGGAGGACTTCTTATATTATATACTCTTTCTTAGTTGATCTTGGCCCTCCATCTGTTGATCATACAGGTTACTACTTGAGTGCTTGTCCCATCAGCTACATTCTTCAGCTTTCTGTGAGCTGCAGCAACCTAGGCAACACTGTTCAGGGATCATTTCCTCATTAATGCGGCCAGAAGGTTAGTTGTGAGCATTTAATGTGGAGGTGACAGTTTTTCCTTGAATTGCTCATCTACCATGTTTCCATGGCTGACCCATTGTACTTGTCTTCTTCTTGGGATGCTTTGGGAGGCTGCCTTTGGTAGCGTATTGCTCTTCCCTTCTATGATCTCAGCTGGCCGAGGACAGGATTGTCCTCGGCAATGTATCTTGGGAACTTGGGTTTCCTACTTTTATCCTTGGACGTTTTTAATTCCTCGGCGTGGGCCTTTGGGCCTAATATAAATGAAGTGGGCTGGGGTTGCCAAATTCTTAGGTCCCACACCAACTAATTATTAAAAAAATAATTTCTAGAACAAAATTAAAAAATATATATTCTTAATGAAAATCAACATTCAACAACTAGTTGTGATGCTTGTAATGTTTTATTTTTAACAGAAAATACGGTAACTTCATAGTGAAGAAAATAAATACAAAACATCTTGAATTATAGATGACTCAATAATAGATGAATTTTCCTCTATCCAAATTTCAAAATTATTTATTTATTTGTAAAGTTGTGGCAAAATATGTTCTAGTTTATTTCCTTGTCACCTCGTTGTTTTGAAATCTTGTTGCTTGTGGTGAATGCATGTGATAATGTTAACAATAACAATTGGGGGGTGATTGAGCTAGTGAGAGCATCAGAGACAGTGCATGAATCTGTCTCAAAAATGACATCCCTAACTCCAATATCCCCCCCCCTCCCCCCTAAAAAAAAGAGATTGCTTTATCCATAGCTCTAGCTTCAGCCTTTAAATGGCCTAATGGTAGCGATAGGTGTTTACTCAAAGCTGGCCCTACCACAACACCTTTATGGTCAAAATAGGTAAAATGAAGAAAAAAAATATCCAATTTTGTGTGAGAGAGAGAGGATAAAATTAAATTAGGTATTGAAATAAATTACACATCTAAGGGACGAAAGGTGTTGAGAGAGTGAAATGGTTGTCAAAAATACAAACCGAATTGAATCCAACGACCAATGATGGATAACATTTAGAATTTGATATTATGGGTATAATGGAAAATTCTCACCAATTAGTGCAAATTACCCATTAAGAGATTTTGGATCTCCTCATCCATCACAATTGGCTGATGGTACGCCTAAGGCTAAGCCGTTCCCTACTGAAAATTCTAGAAAAAGATAAATAAAAAGCATCTTGAATCACGAAGGACTCAATAATAGATGGACTTCCTTTATTCAAGTTAAAAAATTATTAATTCCTATGTCAAGCTTCACCAAAATATGTGTTGATTTATTTTCTTGTTGCCTCACTTGCAAATTGGGTTGTACTGAAATCTTTTAGTTTTTTATTTTTTTTTTATTTTTTTTATATAATAAAAAAGAATAAAATTCTTATTATTGCAAAGGCAAATTTGCCTGATAAACATCAAAGGTGTATAGTGGGACATCTTCCATCCATAAAGAAAAATCAGTGACATGTCGTGCATGCTTTACTTGGTTGTGGGAGGGGGGATACCTTGGGAAGGAAAGATTGTGGTTTGTGGAAATCATTGTGTTTCATCAGTTCTAATTTGCATAAGTAATAACACAAATCTTTGTGAAAACAATTATTTCTATAGGGTTCACCAATGACACTCCAATGATAAAGTTGGACTTAGTTTAGTTCAATAGAGTATTAGTTTTTTGTGAGTTTTTATAGTTATACTTTTTATGAAAGTAGTTCTCCCCTTTTCAAGCTTAGATATGTCACACCAACCTTAGGTTTTGAGGTTGACCTGACTTTTATTACTCTCACATCGGCCGATAGAGCATAACTAGGCATCTTTGATCTACCCAATAAGAAAACTAATCATATCACATTTAATGCGATGTGAGGTAATTGTGACGCAATATATGTTGAGATGGTCGTACCTAAATACCCAGCTTTTCTTTGAGGCAATGCTAAATGACCAAGGCTTCCTTTTAGGTTAAGCTTATCAACATGATGTTATGAATGGTTAACTCATGAGGTCGGTATCCCTTTGCAGCTTTATTGATTGGTCTCTCGTTGTCCTTGGCTTCATTTTTACCCTTCACATTACCTTCTAACTAGAACAACATAATTAATTAACTTCAACCACATTGTTACTTTTGAGCAGTTTTACGAACAACAGTTACAACATATCACATATATAGAGACAGCGTAAGTTCGTCACACAACATGATGCTATACGATGCTATATTCTCAATGAGACTAGACATTGAACAACCAGTTGTGATCCTTGTCATGTTCATTGTGTTGTAGATAAAGTAAAGAAGAAAGAAATACTCAATTCTAAACGAGAGAGAGAGAGAGAGAGAGAGAGAGAGAGAGAGAACTTTTGTGAAAGGATAAAATTAGATTATATAATGAAATAAATTAGAAATCTAAGGGACGAAAGGTGTTGAGAGAGTGAAATGATTGTGGAAAATAAAAATAAGAAACTGAATTGAACCTAACAATAATCAATGATGGACAACATTTAGAATTTGATATTATGGGTGTGATGTCAAATTCTTCCCAATTAGTGCAAATTACCCATCTAGAGATTTTGGACTTCCTCATCCATGACAATTGGCTAATGGTACCCTTGAGGCGAAGCCATTCTTTGTAAAAAAATTTAGCTCACAGGAAGACTTCTTTTGTTAGAAGGGAGTAGACGAAGAGTGATGCTAAAATGGTATGTTTTTTAATTAAAAAAAATCAAGAACATATTTTTTTATAATCAATTGGTTTTTTTTTTTTAATTGTCAAGAAAATATTCTTTGCAAAAAAATCTAGGACCACGACTTTCTCTCTTTCGCAAACTCATACTCAAGTTAGAGGACCACAAGATTCAATCGAGTCCTTTAAGTTTAACCATAAAAGCATATTTTGTAGCTAAAATTTTGGCTTTGACATAAAAGATCTCAATGTTCTCTTTTATGTGTATAGTATCGTACCAAAACATGAGCACATATGGAATGAATTTTAAAAGTTATCTAATTTCTTTCGTATGTTCAAACTTCAAGTTTATGTTTAAGTACAAATTTATGTTAAAACAATGTTTGTTAACTTCATTAGGAGAAACAACATTCTCCCTCCCCTTCCCCTATATTTAGGGCAGTTCACAATTCCCTCCCTTATCTTTGAAACCTACTAATTTTCCATTCTGTGTTTCCAAAATGAGCAAATACTCCCATTCCAAGTAAAATAAAATGGGGAAAAAAAAATTAACCTAACCCATAAATTAAACATAACATATACAATTTATTCACTTCATCTTGTTTCTCCAAAAAAATAAAAAAGCCCTTCGAAAGTGATGGAGATTGTTAGGAATCAGTTGCAAGATGTGTCCTTAACAGCGAAAAGAAATCCTAAAGTTGTTAAGTTAGCACTAATTGTTGAGTTTTAATCTCAATAGATGCTCAATTCTTTATAATATTACATTAGATTTTCTTATTAAGATACTTCAACTAATCATAGTTATATTACATTATTTAGGTTTGATAAGTATTATTGAGACGTTCTTGACTAAGAACTTCAAAGGTTTCTCGTACTATAACTTTTTTGGAATGGAGTCAAAAACTAGACGAACAATTGAAATGTGAAGAGAATTACATTTGTAGTCACCAACATTATATTCACATGTTCAAATTAAATTTACAAGTTGGGTTAAGTTTACTGGGGTTTAAATTACATGGGTTAGTTTATTTGGGGTAGTTTTGAAATTTAATTTTTTAGTTGTGAGTATTTTAGACTAATATTCTAGGATACAAAAGATTTCGTTGGACTTAACTGAGGGAGTTTTGCTCATTATGGAAACATAGAACATAAAATTTGTTAGTTTCAAAGATAAGGAGGGGGATTATGAACTATTCCAAACATAAGGGAGGAAGATAATTTTTCCTCTAGTGAATTTAACAAACATTGTTTAACATAAATTTGTACTTAAACATAAACTTGAATTTTATAAATATGAAAGAAATTAAATAACTTTTAAAATTCACTCCATATGTGCTTGTGTTTTTATAAAATGCTATACACGTTAAAGAAAATATAGAGAACTTTTATGCCAAAACCAAAATATTAGGTATGTGATCAAACTTTCTCATGCTCACGTGCTAAGTTACAAACTATACTTATGTGATCAAAGTTAGAGAACTGAGTGTGAGGAAGACAAAGAATCCTTAGTTAAATAAACATAAAATTTAGATGACTTAATTGTATTTTGGCCAATGTTAAAGGGTATAATTTATAATTTAGCCTTAAGTGTACATATTTAGAACTATATATATATATATATATATATCTGTCTCTGTGTGTGTGTGTGTGTTGGGTTTGGGGGGGGGGGGGGGGGGAGGGTGATGGATTTAAAGTATTGATATGATACCGTATATTCCAAGCCACAATTGCAAAACTAGCAAAGGTCTTTTTTATATGGGTGGGGTTTCTGTCCAACGCGTCCAGTGGCCAGTGGCCACTGGACAGAAGCCGAATCCTTTTTATATAACCGTTGCAGTAAACTTGATAAGACGTGTTTACCTTGCTGACAGTGACACACAGGACATGTTGCCGTCACAGGAATCCTTTTCCCTACATAATTTCTGCATAGTTTGGATAGAAAAACCTTGAATTTATTTGGAAGCTCCAAACACTAAATAATTCTCCATAAGTTCATATTATTATAGAATTCCTATTTGAAGAACCTGTCATATATAGCATAAGCAGATTTAGAACAAGCAAGATAATAATTAAGCAATTTTCACACTAAACTCTCACGTCCTTGAGATTCAGAGTGGCTCCACATTAAAGGTAGGGTAGTCAAAGGATCACCTTGACCTGAAAAAATTATTATTATTATATATAAATTTTAAAAATTTTATAATTTTTTTTCCTTTAAAATAATTTGTGAGCACCCTAATTGTTTTAGGCTCAACCTAATTAAATTCTGTACAAAGTTTGGCAACAAAATGATTGTAGACTAAAGTTACAACTTTACTCAATATTTTTTTATTGGATATGAATTTTGACAAACCACTATTTTCCTTAAAAATAATTTGTGACCACTCTATTAGTGACCAAGAATTTTTGACGGACCCAAAAAGCCCACTCAAAAAATCTTATTTGCAATGGCAAAATAAATCCCTCGCAAATATTTAGTAAAATGTGAAATATTTGTGACGAACAAGAAAAACTGTTGCAATTATGTGTTATAGCTGTCACAAAAACTAATATTTTGGAGGGAAATTTTCCCTCCATATTATTTGCAAGGGACAATTAAAAATCTCTCGCAAAAAGTGTATTATTTGTGATGGTTAAAAAAAAACCGTCACTAATACTAAATTATTTGCGAGGGCTAGGGTCGACATTCACAAATAATCATTAAAATGTCAAAATTTTTGGATGGAAATGATCTCACCAAATTATTTCCAAGGGACAATAAAAATCCCTCGCAAAAAGTTTATTTTTTGTTTAGGTTAAAAATATGCCCTTACTAACACTAAATTTTTTGCAAGGGCCACGATTGACCTTCACAAAAAATCATTAAAATATATATATATATTTTTGGAAATAAAAGTTATTCTAAAATTCAAAGAAAAAAAAAAAAAAAAAAACGTATAAACATATAGAATTTTGTATTCTTTAGATGAACCTTTTGTTTACAGTCTAAAACAAGCCTTTTATATACATCTTATATAAGAAAGGTTTGTCCTTATTTTCTAAACAATTGTATCTATAAAAAAATGATAACACTTTCAACTTCAAGATGGTAACCTAAAATTAAAGAATTTTAGCCTTTTGTACTCTCTCTCTCTCTCTCTCTCTCTCAAAAATGAATAAAAATTTATTCCGATTAAAATAATGCATAAAAGATGAGTTTAAAGATCAAACGGTAAACTACATCCGATTGGCATGAATATTGGCATGCATGTTAACAACATATAGAACATGTAATCCAACAGTCAGATTTTTAGAATATGAATTTAATAATAAGTTATTGGGTGATGTAACATTTTTTAGTGCTACATCACGTGTAACTTGAACCCAATTCTATATTTCTTAATTCGATGTGAATTTCGACAAATCTACTTTTAGATTTCATTATCTTCATATATTTTTCATGCTTATAAAATTTCAAGGTGATCAAATATTAATAGTCATGTTATCAATCAATTGTCTAGATTCAAGTTTTAGTAGTTTAAAATAATGCATAAAATATGAATTTATAGATCAAATGGTAAATTACATTCGATAGGCATGAAAATTGGCATGCATGTTAAGACCATATAGAACATGTGATCCAAAGTTTGGATTTTCAAAATATGAATTCAATAATAAGTTATTGGGTGGTGTAACATTTTTAAGAGTTACGTCAGGTATAACTTGAACCCAACCCTATATTTCTTAATTCGATGTGAATTTTGACAAATTTACCGTTAAATTACATTATCTTCATACATTTTTCATGGTTACAAAATTTCAAGGTGATCAAAGATTAATAGGCATGTCATCAATCAATTGTCTAAATTCAAGTTTTTGTAATTTAAAATAATACATAAAATATGAGTTTATAGAACAAATGGTAAATTACATCCGATTGACATGAAAATTGGCATGCATGTTAAAAACATATATAACATGTAATCCAACGATTGGATTTCCAAAATATCAATTCAATAATAAGTTATTAGGTGATGTAACATTTTTTAGAGTTACATCAGATGTAACTTGAACCCAACCCTATATTTCTTAATTCGATATGAATTTGGACAAATCTACCGTTAGATTACCTTATTTTCATATATTTTCATGCTTAAAAAATTTCAAGGTGATCAAAGATTAATAGGCATGTCATCAATCAATTATCTAAATTCAAGTTTTTATAGTTTAAAATAATTCATAAAAGATGAGTTTAAAGATCAAACAATAAATTACATCCGATTAGCATGCATGTTAACAACATATAGAAATGGTAATCCAACGGTTGGACTTTCAAAATGTGACTGAATTACTACTGAAACCTAAATAATGACCAAAACACTTTCGAAACTTTAAAAAATGACCAAACCCCCCCCCCCAAAGCGCATAAAATTACCAAAATATCCCCCTAGAACATGGAAAACGACCATAAATATCCCCTATGTTTGAAAAAGACCAAAATACCCATCGGGGGTATTTTGGTCATTTTTTGGGTTATGGTGGCATTTTGGTCATTTTCTAGGTTTTGGGGGTATTTTGGTAATTTTTAGGTTTCGACGGTATTTTCTTCATTTTTTTTGGGTTTTGGGGGTACTTTTGTATTAATTTTTAGGTTTTGGGTGTATTTTGGTCATTTTTTAAGTTTCAAGGGTTTTTTGGGTTTTGGGAGTATTTTGATAATTTTTAGGTTTTGGGTGTTTTGGTAATTTTATGAGTTTTGGGGGGTATTTTGGTCATTTTTTGGGTTTTTGGAGGTATTTTGGTCACTTTTTGGGTTTTTGGGGTATTTTAGTCATTTTTAGGTTTTGGGGGTATTTTGGTTATTTTTTGAGTTTTGGGGGTACTTTGTCATTTTTTGGGTTTTGGGGGTATATTGGTAATTTTTTAGGTTTTGGTGATATTTTGGACATTTTAGAGGTTTTGGGGGGTATTTTGAACATTTTAGAGATTTTGGAGTTATTTTGGTCATTTCAGTGGTTTTTAAGTATATTTGGTGATTTTAGAGATATCGGAGGTATTTTAATCATTTTAGAGGTTTCATGGGTATTTTGTTCATTTTAGAGATTTTAGGGATATTTTTGGTCATTTTAGTAGTTTTAGAGCATATTTGATAATTTTAGAGATATCGGGTTAAATGGGTGGATTACTAATTAAATGAGTGGGTTAGTAATGAAAAATTAATTTATATATAAACGGGTCATAAATGGATAAATGGGTAATTACATACTCAACCCATTTGTAACCCAACTCGCCCATTTGCCACCTCTACCTATGGGGTATTTGGTTCATTTCTGCTATTGAGGGTATTTTGGTGTCTCAGCCATTTTTTGAGTTTATTATGGGGTAAGTTTGCCTATTTTAGTCTTAGGCGTATTTCAGTCGTTTTTAAATGAATATTGAATTATATTTCTTCCAATTTTGGTTTTTTCTTATGAGTTAAGGGTATTGTGGTCTTTTTATAGGCTTCGCACTGAATTTCAGTTATTTTTCTTGCTTCGGGGGTATTTCAGTCATTTTTTTGGTGGTACGAGTGTCTCAGCCATTTTTTTAGTTTGTGGGGTAGGTTAGCCTTCTTTTAGTCTTAAGGGTATTTCAATCGTTTTCACTGAATAATACATTATAGTTCCTCCAATTTTTGTGTCTTCTTAGGATTCAAGGGTATTGTGGTCTTTTTTTAGGCTTCAAAGGTATTTCAGTTATTTTTCTTACTTCGATGGTGTTTGAGCCATTTTTTGGGTGGTAGGGGTGTTTCGGTCATTTTCTATGGTTATGCAGGTAAGTTGGCATTCTTTTAGTTTTAGGAATATTTTAGTCACTCCAAAGTAATATTAAATTATATTTTAATTTTTTGGTCCTCCAATCTCATCTTACATTTTTTTTTCTTCTAGTTATCACATCATCTTTTAGTAATTTCCAGCGAGGAATTATATTTTATTAATTTGAAGTATTAAATTAAATTATATTAAATTAGTTTGAAGTATTAAATTCAATTAAATTTTGTTAAATTGAATTATGAAAATATATTTCTATTAATTAATATATTTCATTTTATTAATTTGTAGTGCTAAATTATATTTTATTAATTTGAAGTATTATATTAAATCTTATTAATTATTAAATTATACTTAAATAATTTGTAGTATTAAAATATATTTACATAATTAGAAGTATTAATTATATTGTTATTAATTAGTAAATTATATTTTATTGACAATTGTAGTATTAAATTGCATTTTAGTAATTTGAAGTATTAAATTATATATTTGTTAATTTGTAGGATTAAATTATATTTTGTTAATTTCAAATATTAAATCTTATTTTATTAAAAAAATCCGTAAAGATCTATTAAGGCGGGATTAATTTTCGCTACAAAAAGTTATATTCCCGTCATAATAAACCATAGCCTACTCTTTCTTTATTGCAGCAGCTTTAAAATTCTGAATGTTGTCACAATAAAAATTCTGAATTCCCTCTAAAACTCTTCGGTTCCCACCAAAACACTTTGTCTCTTTACTCTCTCACTCAAATCAAACCATCGGACTGCCGAGCCTCACCCAAACACTCTCTACCTCATTCTTCCTCACTCTCGTCTTCGTACCCTCGCCGCTCGGACTGCCGAGCCACCACCGTCCTCCCCACCGCCGGTCCAACAGTCCTTCGACAACCTCATTCTCCCTCACTCTCCCTCACACTCCGTCGGCCTTGCCTTCTGCCGCCGACACCACCACCTCCAACAACACAGCCACCGCGGCCATCCTCGGACTCCTTCCCTCCATCAGCCGCCTGACATACCCCTGACGGTATAGCTTCCACTCTTTATTTATTTAGCACTTTTTATTTTTGTTTTTTCATACAATATTTGTCTTGGGTTTTTGGTTTTTCAATGATGGGGTTATTCGACAATGAATTGGGCCACAATAGATTTTATTGGTAAGCTCATATAAATATTCAAATCCTGCAATATGTGTTTAGTTGTTTGCTGTTGTATTTATGATGTTACTAAATTGGACCCTATTTGAATTTTTGGGTTTCTTTTACTGTAGATTAAAATTTGCACGGTTCTACATATTTGTTTTTATTGCATTCCACATGTTCGATGAAATCCCTCTTAGAATTGATATGTGATGTTTGGGTTTGATTTTTCCCACCCCATACCTGAGTGTCTCCCCATGTGCATTGCTGAAAGCTTTCCTTATTTTCATATACATTCAGTCTATTATGAACACCCAACAAGTGTGTGCGGTCGTGTTTCAGTGCATTTGTCTCTGCACATACTTTAGAGCTTAGTATAATGCAATGGCAATAATTGTCAGGAGCCCCCAGGATTGTACTATTGATTCATCAAACTCATTCTGAGCATGAAGTCTTCATTTTGACTTTTCCTTTTAGCATTTAACCAACCTTTTATTCCTTAGAATTTATCCTAGTAATTATCTAGTGTGAAACAAAGGGACTAATATTCAAATACTTAAAAAGAGTTCCAACTAGCTGATTAGCAAAAGATAAATAAATAGTCATGGCTTTCATTGCTCACTTTTCTTGACCATAAATTATATTATACAAGCAAACGTTGGATTCTCACTTTTCACGGCTTTCATTGCTCAGTTTTGCATAGTCTGTCTTTATGTTTTGTTAAGATGTCATAGATTCGTGTAATTTGTGTGATTGATTGTATGGTCCCCGGCTGTGTCTGTATATTTGAGCGATTCTCTTTTTTGATATCAATAAGAATTGCATTACTTGTCAAAAAAAGTTGGATTTTATACTGTGTTGCTGTGAAATGTCAAGTTCTTAAATATTATAACATGTAGAAATAATTCTTTATCAAATTTTTAAAAATGAATTTATAGAGTGTACATGTGTCGTGTGGGACATTGGCTAGTAATAATAATAATTAAATTTTTTTTTCTCATTTAAATCCCAAACATGATTACTTCATGAGGGAGTTAAATATTTACTTTTTTTATATATATTTCATTCTTCATAAACTTCCAAGGGTTAAGAGTCTTGAGACTCCACTCATACACCAGCTATCTTTTTCTCATAGAATGCTAAGCACTATCAGTGCTGACTAAGGAGAGGGACTCAGTGCACCAAGAAAAAGTGTCCACAATGTGGGGGCATTGATTGGGTTTACCTAATCCTCACTGAGGATCAATCAGATTGAGTTTAATTAAGGATATCATTTTCTTTGAAAAAAAAATTGGAAGAATGAAAAAAATTTTATTTGTCTTTCAAACTTTGCCAATAAGAGTAGATATTCTAAGATATTTAGCAGCGTCATCCTAGACCTAAAATGTTGAGTTTGCCAATTATAATATTAGTGGCTGTAAACAGAGGAAAGAGAGGTATTGCCAGCTCTCCCTCCTGCACTTTTCTTCAATTAGCTAATGGTGGTAAGGTTTTTGTTTAACTGTCTTTGTTGAATGACAATGTAATCCATCTGACACTTAAAAGCAGTGTCTTCATAGTGTGTTCGCATTTGTTGCGTTGTTGTTGTTGTTGTTTACTTAAGACTATTAGATAGTACTAGAGGGAGATGGATTTCAAAGTAAAACATGGGATGGGATGGGGAGGTGAAAATATTGGGATCAATCATTCAATTTTTGAGGGAGATTCTGAAATTGTAGATACTCTCTTCGCAATGGTGATATGCTAGGTTCAGCTTTTAATCATTTAGGTTTGGCTTTGAATCATTTAGTAAGGGATACAGTTCAGATTTTTTATTTTTCTCATATATTTATAGGCAAGGTAATGCTTTAACCAAAAGTGCAGGACTTTTTTTCCCTTTATTAGTCTGGATAGAGGTTGTTCCTCCAAACATTGTTGATTTTTTTAGCTAATTTACTAGCTACTTAAATAAAAAGCATGCCGATCAATTTCTAAAAAAAAAAAAAGGTGTGTTAAATTGTGCTAACTGAGAAGAAAGTAATTGCAGTAACCGCACCTTCTTTCCCTTTTTTTTTGAGGTGACACTAACCAAACTTGGCTGCTATATATGATTGGAGGTTTTAATTAGTGGGGTTTACTTTTATTTTTTTGCTAAATTAGTGGGGGTATTTTTAAACGTTAGCTCGAGTGTTAGTCAGAATGTTCTCGTCATATTTTCTAGGACACATTATTCATCTCATTCATCTGAAATCACACAGCATCTCCCAGTGTTGACCACCTCTTTGAGGAATGCAACAAATTAAGCAAGCAGAAAAGAGATAAGCCCCTTGTCAACCAATTTTAGCTTGAGGTGGTCCTTGTTACATGTAATATATGGGGACTATTAACTTCATATGTGGGATTAGGTGCAATTAATGCACGTCATTCCTCATTAAGTTCAAGCCACGTCATTATCAGGTTGCCCATTTTTTATAGCTGAAATTATAGGAGCTGTCATTGAGATGCACGAACATGAAAGTGCCTTGGAATGTATTTTAGTTAGTCTTTGGATTTTGAAATTACAGAAATAGCCATGCTCTATGGATGATGAATTAGTGATCTGCTATTTGCACCAAAGTTAACATTGATAGTATGATTGATGTGTAGGTGTAGAAAAAAGTTTTAAACACCCAAAAGTGGCAAGATCACCATCACGCAATTGTTGCAGAAAAGATGCCAGACTTAAATCCTTTTGTAAGTTTTTGCTTCCTTTTAATTTGCTTCTTCTATTTGATTTGTAAAGAAGAGTTGGGCTTGTCTAATGATCTTCATCGTCCCATTTTTGTTATATCTGTAGCCTTTTGTAAATTCCTGTCACTGAATTATTTAAAAACAAAGTTTTGAATGGGTTTATATCTATATTTATTTATAGCTATGAATTTATTTTTTCGTGCTCAACCTTTACCATTATGATGTAAAGAATTATTGTAGTTCTTTGTTTGTATGGATCATATTGTTTGAGTTTTTTTTTTTTTGGATAGGTAAGAAATAATTATATTCAAAAAATTACTAAGTGCAAAAAAACACTAGCAAATCAAACGTACAATACAAGAAAGAAAAGAACAAACAAAAAGAAGAAAAACACTAAGAACAAAGACAAAGAGAGCTAAGGAAGAGCGGAAGAGAATCACTAGATGTGAGTCCCCAAGCCCTAGCCCAATCAAAAAGGGAACTAGTAAAGAAGGCAAGCATTTGGTCATCGGTTCTATCCAAATCCTCAAATGTCCGCTGATTGCGTTCCCTCCAAATACACCACATTAGATACAATGGAACTAAATTCCAAATGTGAGAATAACGCTTCCCCAACCAACTCCACCAGCTAAAAAGAAGATCTGACACCGTACTAGAAGGAACTCGTGAAATCCCAAAGGTTCTATAAACAAAGCACTACAGCCGATAAGCCTTTCCACAATGTAACAAGTTATCCACTGTCTCCTCGTAGCACCGACACATAATGCACCAAACCACGAAGTCATAGCCCTTAAGCCTCAAATTATCTCCTATAAGAATCCTATCCCATGCTGCTGTCCAAACAAAGAAAGAGACACGCTTGAGTGTCTTAACCTTCCAAATGCCTTTCCAAGGAAAGACAATGGGAGAAGAACCATGTAACTTGTGATAAAAATAGCGGATAGTAAAATCCCCTTTCTTAGACAATTTCCATCTCATACAATCACCCTCGGTTACAAGGGGTTGATTGGAAGCCAAGAATCAAAAGAACTCATCCATCACATTTGCCTCCCAATCATTAGGACCCCGAATGAAGCAAACATTCCAAGTTCTCCTATTCCTCTCTCCTTGGCACAACAAAGAAGATTCTACAGAAGCTTCCTTGTTAGCAGCAAAAGTGTACAAGATCGGAAAAGCCAACTGGAGAGAAAGGTCTCCACACCACTTGTCTGTCTAGAATTTTACTCTAGCCCCCACCCCAACCTTAAAGTGGACACTTTTGTGAAACATTTCCCATCCCATTCGAATACTTCTCCACAGACCACACCCATGAGCACCTATTCTCAACTTAGAGGTCTATCCCCCCCATTCTTTCCCAAATTTCAAAGCTATCACCCTCCTCCATAGCCTATACTCCTCTATCCCAAAGTGCCAAAGCCATTTCTCATGTAAGGCTTTATTGAACGTGGTTAACTTCCTAATACCCAAACCGCCATTAGCCAAAGGCATACACACCTTATCCCAACCCAACAAATGTGTCTTAGTGTCACCCCACAAGAAGTCCCTTTGCAGCTTCTCAATTTTGTTCGCCACATGTGTAGGAATGGTAAAAAGAGAAAAGAAGTAAGTAGGGAGGCTAGATAACGTGCTTTTAATCAATGTCAGTCTGCCACCTTTTGATAAATACAATTTCTTCCAACCTGCTAGCTTTCTTTCAATTTTTTCTAATATAGGGTTCTAAATAGAGGGAGCTTTATGGGACGCCCCCAATGGCATACCAAGGTAAGTCATAGGCAGGGTCTCAACCCTACAACCTAAGATCTCAGCCAAAGCATGCACATTATTTACCTCTCTTATAGGAACTATTTCGCTTTTAGCTACATTCACCTTCAAATCGGTCACAGCCTGAAAACAAAGCAGCAGCAATCGAATATGTGGGATTTACTCCATCGCTGCCTCACAGAACAAAATGGTATCATCTGCAAACAGCAAATGCGAAATACATTCCCCTCTGCCCCTCCTGCCATCTGCCCTAAAGCCACTAAGTAATCCTGCCCCCTCCATTCTCTTCACCATCCTACTAAACACCTCCATCATAATTAAAAATAACATGGGAGACAGTGAATCCCCTTCTCTCAAACCTTTAGAGCTGCCAAAGAAACTAGCTGGAGACCTATTCACTAACACAGAAAACTGCACTGTCGAGATACAAGTACGAATCCAGCTGCACCATTTCTCCCCAAAGCCTATTTTCTTCATCAACTTCAGAAGGGCCTCCCAATTCACATTGTCATATGCTTTCTCAATATCTAACTTACAGATCACCTTAGGAATCTTACTCTTCGTTCAACTATCCACACACTCATTTGCAATAAGAGTTGAATCAAGGATTTGTCTACCACCCACAAAACTATTTTGAGATTCAGATATCAGTTGATCTAGCACCACTTTCAACCGATTAGCCAAAACCTTGGCCAAGATCTCATACAAGCTCCCCACTAAACTAATAGGTCTGAAATCTCGAATGTTAGAGACATCATTCTTCTTGGGGGATTAAAACTAAAAAGGTCGCATTTAAAGATTTCTCAAACTTACAGTGCTGATAGAACTCTTCAAAAACTGCTAAAACATCACTTTCTACCACTCTCCAACAATGTTGGAAAAAGGCCATAGAAAAGCCATCTAGACCTGAAGTTTTATCCCCTTCCATATCTCTAACCACTTGCATTATCTCGTCCTTCAAAAACCTTTATTATCATTTACTTCCTTTGCAGTTTTGTGTTTTGGTTTATTATCATTTACTGCTTTTGTAATTTTCTGTTATGCTTTGTGATTACTTAAGTAGAGCTATTACTAATCAAAATGTCATTACTCTATAAATAAGCTTGTTCATGAAGACTAGGAATCATCTTACATAGGAATACAAAAAATTTAAGGAGGGACATAGAATACTATATATACTATATAGACACACATATAACAATAACCAACCCCATAGTTTGGGGGTTAAGGTTCTGTTGTTTAATTTATTGAATTGGGTACCAAAAAAAAATTGATTGAGCTTGCAAGTCTGTTTGGTTAGGGTGATAATAAAAAGAATTGTTATGGGTGTTAAGATACAGTGATAATGACTATAGTGTTGATTATTCTAATGTTGAATAGGAATTTAGGAATGGCAATTGGGGAAGTCCTTATGTATGGTGCCTTTGATATTTGATGGCCCTAAAGTTGCAGATGCACATGTTTCTTTATGATGCTGTTTGGTAATTTAAGTGTTGCTGTCTGAAAAATACAATGTTTTTGCAGGTTGATAATTTTGTAGGTTGATTTTCAAACCACATGCTCATATCTTTTGATTTTCATGATGGAAATGATGGACTGTATGTAATTTAAAGTCTTTAGTGTAATCTTTAATGTGAGTTACTAAATTCAATTGTGGATTAATGAAACTAAATAATATGATTCTTATTCTATTAAGTGGACATTTTCATGTTGTGGGTCTTTGTTATTGTCAAGGAAGCTAATAGTAGGTAGACATGGCAAGGGCTTATAAAAAAAAAAAAAATAAATAAAAAAAAAGGTAGACATGGCAAGGGAAGGTAAAAGTAAAGGTAGAATCATCACACCAAAAGCTACTCGAGAGATTAATATTCTTTTTCACTCAAACCTGAATGGAGCTTGGACGACTTTTACTGAATACCCAAAATCTGAGTATGAAACTCTATATGCTTGCTATAGAGCTCAACATTTTAAGCATAAGCAACCAGATGAGGAAGTGAAGAAAGCATTTGTAGAATTGGTGAAACACTATTATTCTGATTGGATGTTTCACATTAAAAGTTCTATTTTTAAAAAGTATACAGAGAAAGAAGATTGTTATAAGAATGGTTCTTCCTTCATTCCTACGCTCTTTTGAAAAAAGATGGTTGATAAATGGATGGATGGAGATTAGGTGGTAAGTATAAATAAAATACATGTCATGAATTCTCTCTATCTTTCTTGCACTCTCTTTAACCATTATTTGTTATTATTTTTTATAAAAGCTAATATTCTAGTGTATGAATTATGTTTAATGTTTTTTCTTAAGGATGGTACTAGTAGAGATGAAGAGGACAACTTAATCAATAACACGAGGGAGGTTAAAAACAGCTTGAAGGGTAACTCAAAGGAAGACTAGTATAGATATTGTCATAATTCTAGTTGTTTAAGTTTAAAACAAGGTTTAATTTCAAGATTTCTTTGTATATTCTATATTTTAAAGTTTGAATTTATATGAATTTTTATCTCTCAATTGATCAATTTTTAGTAATTATTGTACTATCGTAATATGATAGTTAAAAAAAAATTATATAAAGTAATTAAAAATAAATAAATAATAAAATATTTCCAAAATTATATAAAATATTATTACCGATGACATAAAAATTTGGTCATAAATAATTTTATAGTGATGACAAAGTCCCTTGCAATTTATAGAATAACAATGCCACTTAACCCCTTGCAAAAACATTTTAAGCGACAGTTTAATGTCGTCACTATTATTCCTAACTAAAAAAAAATTGTGAGGGGTTAAAAGCCCTCAAAAATAAATTTTAACGATGGCATTAGTTGTCTCTAAAGAGTATGTCGTTAATTTGAAATTCGCAAATAACTAATTGCAAGGATATAAAAGTCCTTACTAATAGTTGTTAACGACGACTACTCTCCCTCGCTAAAAATAAATCAACTTTTTTTGTCGTTTGGTAATATATTTGCGAAGGTGGATTTGTTCAGTAACGACAATAAATTGCCCTTGTAAATTATCTATTTATGAAGGCGTGGTCGCAAAATTTCTTTTAGCAACAAGAGCAAATATGACGGCCTTCGAGGGCCACATGCCCTCGCTAATAGTCTTTTGCGACGATATTTGAATTTTTGCGAGGGCATTTTACCCTCGCTAGTAGACTTTTTTCTTGTAGTGAATGTTTGGCGACAAAATGGTTGTAGACTAAAGTTATAACTTTACTCAATATTTTTTTATTAGATATGAATTTTGACAAACCACTATTTGATTAAATTTTCTTCTTATAATTATATTCCATGCTTGCAAAATTTTAAGAAGATCGACGATCAATAGTTATGTCAACAATCAAATGGTTTAAATTTCAAGTTTTTGTAATCTAAAATTATACATAAAAAAATAAAGTTTGTAGATTATATAGTAAATAACATACAATTGATATGAAATTTGACATGTTTTTTAAGAACTTAAAAAAAAAAAAAAAAAAAAAAAAAAAAAGCAATTCAACGGTTAGATTTTTAAAATATGTAGTCATGTTAATTTGTTTAGTGACAGTTATATTCTTAGGTTACAACTAAGTTTTTAACCAAACTTGTAACTTGCAAAATTGATAATAAAACTATTATACAACAATTTCAAGATAAGAAAACTTGTAGAGAGAAATTGTGAGATTTATTGTATTTGCATTTTTTTTTTTTGTCAATATATGAAGTTCTCTATTTTTTTATTAGATTTTGTTTAAATTAAGTTTCTTAACGAGCATCTTGAAAAAAATTCTTGGAGTTGACACAATTGAGATTGTACAAGAAATGTGTTATAAAACGAGTCATGTTGTCATTTGTATACATCTAGAATGAGACCACAGACTTTTTTTGGTCAAAGGGAAAATTTATAAAGAACAGCTGCAAAGCCAAAAAAAGGCAAAGTAGCGACTTTCTGCCCATTAAAGTACAAACCAGTAGCATCAGAGTTTAAAATATTTTAGAGAACAAAGTTTCTCTCCAAACTAGTTTGGAGTGAAACTCTACAAACTCCTCATATGTTTCTATATTGAGTATGAATTTTGGAAATCTAACCGTTAGATTGTATGTTCTTATTATATTCTTCATGCATGTAAAATTTCAAGAAGATCAAAGATTAATTGCTATCTCATCAAACAAATGTTAAAATTTCAAATTTTTATGATCTAAAATTATATATAAAAAATAAGTTTATTAATTGAATAGTAAATAATATCCAGTTTGAACAAAATTTAATATACATGTTAAGATAAGAACATAAGGACTATGAAATTCAACAGTGAGATTTTCAAAATTCACACAAAATATATATATATATATATATATATAAAACTTTGTTCTATTTTAGAGAGTTCAACAGAGGGCAAGGAATTAAAAACAACAAAATCCCAATTTGCTCAACACAACGTGGGACAGCGAAGAAGTTTAGGGTATCTAGTTTAACTGAAATATACGAACTACATCCTTGAAAATTCGTAATGCCTATTACTTCCTTGCAAATTCATAATGCCTATAAACTTTTCAGGTTCTTCCCAGTTCAAATCCTAAACACTTCACATCCAAATCACCTCTAGAGTTTTATCTCATCCGATTTACTTTTTCTATGAAATGACTATTTCTCAATTTCTCTTATGACAACGTGTAAGAAACTAAGAATCCCATTGGTAGATAATTAGGTTTCTAAAGAATCTCATTTGGATTTTGTTAAAAGTTACTTTTTCTACTCAATGAAAGAATCAATTGCTCTAATATCTTTCAAGAATTCTTCCTTCACACACATTATTTAATGCCATTAGCATTCATTCAATATTCTTAGTCAAAACTTAGATTAATACCTTAGATATTATTTCTTAGATACCCTTCTTAAAATTTAGCCAAAACTTAGATATAATATCTTAGAAACAACACCTAAGCCGAGCCACATATTCATGAACATATCATTATTTTTGAGCTTGACTCATTTAAATAGTTGAGTCTAAATTTAGGCTTGAGCTTGACTAGTTTGCTGAATAGACAAACATAAGCCAAGTTTCTTTTTTTACATTAATATGAGGCTGAGCCAAGCTGTTTAAGGACTATATTTTAAACCCCATTTTGTTTTTGCCACAAAAATGAGCAACATAGGTTGCCTCTCTAATCACCCAACAAAGGAAATATCAACAAAATTCAAAATTATTCAGCCAAAAAAAATCATAATTTGTCATCAGCGGCATCATAATTCACTTAAATTGAATCATTCTAGAAGCTTACCCTAAGCATGGAGATGCTTCTTAGAGCACTTACAGTGGTGGAGGCATATTGCTATATTGCTAAAATTTAGCTCTACAAACACAAAAATCTTGTTGCAGCAGTGGAGCTAAATCTAAAAATTTTAGCTCTATTGCTACAATGCACATCTATAGATAGATGTGCACTGTTCATGAGAGCTAAAAAAAATATTATTTTATTTTACCGGTTGATTAAAATATTATTTCATTCTCTCTCTCTCACTCCGTGCCTCTCTCTCTCTCAGTCAGTGACTCTCATTCCATCTGAAACTCTCATCCTCTCCCAAAACTCTCTCAAGCTCTTATCCTCTCTCAATCACTCTCCTCTCTCACCATCATCTCTCTATCTCAAACCCACGCCGATCACCTCTCTGTCTCACCAGTGGTGGTGGTGGTTGTGTGGATAGATCGGTGTCGATGGGTGGCTGGGTTCGTCGGTATTGGTGGGCTGTGGTGTGGTTGAATAGTCGCTGGGCTGTGGGTTGTGGTAGGTAGATCGGCGTCAGTTGGGTTCATTGGCGTCGGTGGGTTGTGGTGTGGTTGGTG
Source organism: Quercus gilva (assembly GCA_023621385.1). Lineage (NCBI taxonomy): Eukaryota > Viridiplantae > Streptophyta > Magnoliopsida > Fagales > Fagaceae > Quercus > Quercus gilva. The sequence continues at coordinate 17,675,605 of CM042477.1, forward strand.
TGCTATGGTGGCTCGGTTGGGTTTCGTGGTGATGGGTGTAGGTGTTGCCTGGTGGGTCGGGTGGGTGTGTGCTGGTTGATTTTTTTTTTTCTTTGTTGTGGTGGTAGCGGCGGCGGCGACGGCTGTGGTTGTGCTTGTGGTTGTGGCAGTGGCAGTGGGTTGTGGTTGTGATTGTGGTTGTCATGGCTGGTGGTTTGTGGTGACTGGTGGTGATGGGGTTGGAGTTTTGTTTTTGTTTTTTTTTTTCTACGTTGTGTTGTGGTTGCCAAAGTAGAGTGGTGGTTGTGGCCGGTGGTGGTGGTTGTGGTGGTAGTTGTGGCTGTGGCTGATGGTAGAGGTGGTTGTGGTTGGTTTTGTGGATTTTTTTTGGGTGGGGGGATATATTATTTTATTGTAGAGAATATATTATTTTGTTGTGATGTTTATATTATTTTATTGTGTTGAAAGATAAAATAGATCCACTGCTGTAGCATGTGTGTAAGTAAAATAGATAAAATAACTTTTGGTGGAGCTAAGAAACTAAATTTTTAGCTCCACTACTGTGGATGCTCTTACTTTTGTTTTGAAGGTGAAACCCATCAAATCCTATTATGCTGTTAAAATCCTTAAAGGATCCTTAGCTGCAAATCAATTTTATTCAAACTGCCCCTACTGGAACAGTACCCTAAATCAATTCTAAGCTTCTAGATTGAGTTAGTTTTGATTATAGCCATTAACGTGAATTGATCTTTAGGCACATTTTAATACTATCAGACCCTACTGCTACTCCTAAGAAAAAAGAACTTGTTTCTTGGACATTGAAATGTCATGGCCCACGTGAGTGAGCTCTCTTTTGGAAATCCAAGACGTAGGCCTATTCTAAACATGGGCTTCTGGCCTAGAGGAAGGTATGGAATTGATCACCTTTTTTGGTTTTACAATCCAAAAACCGACTCTATGATTCCCATATGCAAAGATCTACTTTCGAGATAGATTGGGTCAAGAATTGGGTATTAAGAGTTAGGAAAATGTTTGGCATTCATTTAGTATTCTTAGCCATAAACAAACTTGAAAGTAAAAGACTGTAATTGACTTAGGTATAAACATACCTTATTATTCCCACTAATAATTCAATATCTACTTGTGGGAGGTGGGATACTTTGGGAAGGAAAGATTGTGGTAATTATGGTATTTCATCAATTCTAATTTACACATGTACTAACACAAATTTTTGTAAAAACAGTTGTTTCCACGAGGTTAACCGATGACACTCCAATGTTAATGTTAGACTTAGTTTAGTTCAACAGAGTAATAGTTTTTTTGTGAATTTTTATGGTTATACCTTTTATGAAAGCATTTCTCCCCTTTTCAAGCTTAGATATGTCACACCAACCTTAGGTTTTGGGGTTGACTTGACTTTTATTACTCTCACATCGGCCTATAGAGCCTAACTAAGCATCTTTGACCTGTCCCATGCGAAGGCTAATCGTATCACATTAATTGAGATGTGAGGTAGTTGTGATGCAATAAATGTTGAGATGGCCATACCTAAATACCCAGCTATTCTTTGAGGCAAAACTATATGACCAAGGCTTCTTTTTAGGTTAAGCTTATCAACATGATGTTATGAATGTTTAACTCATGACTTCGGTATCCCTTTGCAACTTTACTGATTGGTCTCTCGTTGTCCTTGGCTTCATTTTAACCCTCCATATTACCTTCTAACTTGAACAACATAATTAATTAACTTCAACCATATTGTTACTTTTGAGCAGTGTATGAACAACATATCACATATATAGAGACAGCGTAAGTACGTCACACAACACCTATTTTTTATGGTTCATATGTTTTCTTGTACTGTGTATAGCCCAATATGGTCCAAAACGATGTGAACCCAAAAAATGGCAATGTATGGCCATTGAAGTTCCTTAAAACCTATTCACCCCCCCCCCCCCCCCCCCCAATTTATAGCTACATAAATAAGATGCATTCCATGTTTGCAATTGGTAAAAGAGACTAATTCAAATGGCCCTATAAAATTGGATTTCTTTTTTGTAATTGTTGCTGAGTGTAAACTCTCATTCATCTCTCTCTCCATTTTCCTTTTTCTATCTTGTTTAGCCCCTAGTTTGCACTCCCTTTCTTTGTCAACTAACAGTCATGCATTAAATATTTACAGTAGATTTTAGCTTAAAAAAAAAAAAAAAAAAAAAACCTAAAATATGATGTTTAAAATCCTATTGAGTAAAAACTCAAACAGCTAATTACTCTTCTTCACATGTGATTTATCATGTGTAATATATATATATATATATATATCACGTGCTTTTGAAGGTTTCAAGTTTATTCAATCAAAACTATCCTATCAACTTCCATTAGATGTTGCCGCGAAGTGTCCCAATTTTTTTTTTTTTTTTAATTTTCAAGTTAAAAAAAATCCAATTACTTATTAAAAAATAATTTATGGGAATTTTTTTATAAAAAAAATTCTCAATAAGACTCGACATTGAACAACTAGTTGTGATGCTTGTCATGTTCATTGTGTTGTAGATAAAGTGAAGAAAAATATACTTAATTCTAAATTGGAGAGAGAACTTTTTTGAAAGGATAAAATTAAATTAGGTAATGAAATAAATTAGAAATCTAAGGGACAAAAGGTGTTGAGAGAGAGTGAAATGATTGTGGAAAATAAAAATAAAAAAACTGAATTGAACCCAACAACAATCAATGATGGATAACATTTAGAATTTGATATTATGGGTGTGATGGCTAATGGAGCCCTTGAGGTGAAGCCATTCTCTGCAAAAAAAAAAAAAAAAAAAAAAAATCTAGGGCAAACACAAATAACAATCACAGGAAGACATCTTTTGTTAGAAGGGAGCAAATGAAGAGTGACGCTAAAGTGGTATGTTTTTTAATAAAAAAATCAAGAAAATATTTTTTTAATAGTCAATTGGATTTCTTTTTAATTTTAAAAAATTCGAATAAAAATCTAAGGCCACAACTTTCTCTCTTTCCCACACTCACGCTCAAGTTAGAGGGCCACAACATTCAATCAAGTCCTCTAAGTTTGACCATATAAGCATATTTTGTAGCTAAAATTTTAGTTTCAACATAAAAGTTCTCAATGTTCTCTTTTATGGGTCCATTTGGGAACAACTTATTTAGTTAAAATTGAAAACTTTTTACTGAAAGTACTATAGATAAAGGTAAAAATTAGCTGAAATAATACAATGAAACTTATGAATAGTACCACAAAGTGTAATGAGACTCATGAATAGTGCCAAAAATAAGCTAAACAGGATAAGAAGCTGCCTAATATAAGTTTATTGCAAACGCAACCTATGTGTATATTATCGTACAAAAACATGAGCACATATGGAATGAATTATAAAAGTTATATAATTTCTTTCATATGTTTAAACTTCAATTTTATGTTTAGGTACAAATTTATCTTAAAAATGTTTTTTAAATTCCTTAGGGGAAACAAAATTCCCTCCCCCTATATTTAGGGCAGTTCACAATTCTCTCCCTTATCTTTGAAACCTACCAATTTTCCATTATATGTTTTCAAAATGAGTAAATACTCATATTCCAAGTAAATTAAAATGGGAAAAATTTAACCCAGCCCATAAATTAAACAAAACATATACAATTTATTAACTTCATCTTGTTTTTCCAAAAAGAAATCCCCTCAAAAGTAATGGAGGTTGTTAGGAATCAATTCCAAGATGTGTCCCTGACAGTGTAAAGAAATCCTAAAGTTGTTAAGTTAACACTAATTGTTGGGTTTTGATCTATAAGAGCTCAATTCTTTATAATATTACCTTAGATTTTCTTATTAAGAGATACTACAATATATATATATATATATTTTTTTTTTGTATTGTATTGCTTAGGTTTGACTAGTATTATTGAGACATATCAACACTAAGAAATTCGAAATTATTTCGGTCTTTCTTATATTTGGATGCAGTCAGAAGCTAGAACAACAATTGAAATAGGAACAGAATTACACTTGTACCTACCAAAGGTATATTCCTGTATTTAGATTAAATTTACAAGTTGGGTTAAGTTTACTGGGGTTTAATTTACATGGGTTAGTTTATTTGGGGTAATTTTAACATTTTATTTTTTTAGTTGTATGTATTTTAGACTAATATTATAGGATACAAAGATTTCGTTGGATTTAATTGAGGGAGTAACAAAATTGGGTATTTGCTCACTTTGGAAACATAGAACGGGAAATTTGATAGTGTCAAAGATAAAGAGGGAAATTATGAACTATTCCAAACATAAAGGGAGAAAAAGTAAATTTTCTTCTAGTGAATTTTTTTAAAAAAAAATTAACATAAATATGTACTTAAACATAAACTTGAATTCTAAACATATGAAAGAAATTAAATAACTTTTAAATTTCACTCCGTATGTGCTCGTGTTTTTGTATGATGATATACACATAAAAGAGAATATTGAGAACTTTTATATCAAAACAAAATATTAGCTACAAAAATGTACTTTATGTGGTCAAACTTTATCACACTCACATTCAAGTTACAATATATATTTATGTGTTCAAAGTTAGAGGACTAAGTGTGTGAAAGACATGTAAGCCTCAATTGAATAAATTTGAAATTTAGAGAACTTAATTGAATTTTGGTCAAAGTTAAAGGGTATATATTATAATTTAGCTAAAGTAAAATTGTTATTAAAATATATACTGTTGGTAAGTGGCTTAAAGGTATGAGTTAGGATGTAACTCCCACCAAAATGGTGTGTGTTACAGTGTGTATATATACATATATGGATTCAAAGTATTGAAGTTTGAAATGTAAAATGTATTGTTAAAATAGATAAAGTAATTTTTTGGATAGGTGCATATTTTTATAACAAACTAATGTTTAAAACGCCCCTTTTTGTTTCTTGGACATTGAAATGTCACGACCCACGTGAGTGGGCTCTCTTTTGGACATCCAAATTGTAGGCCTATTCTAAACATGGGCTTAGAAATACATATCAGGCCTTCTGCCCAAGACGAGAAGTAAGGAAGTCGATCACCACTTGGTTTTACAATCCAAAAACCAACTATATGATTCCCATATGCAAAAATATACTTTCGAGACTGATTGGATCAAGAGTTGGGTATAAAGAGTTCGGAAAATGTTAGGCAATCATTCAACGTGGCATGTGGGTTAGCATTCATTAGTATTCTTAGCCATAAAAAAAGATGAATCTTAAAATAAAAGCGATTTGGCAAGGAAAGATTGTACTAACACATGAAAACAGATGTTCCTGTGTGGTTCACCGATGACACTCCAATGATAAAGTCTGGTTGAGTCTAGTTCAAGAGCGTAATAACTTTATTTTTGTGAGTTTTTATGGTCATACCTTTTATGAAAGTAGTTCTTCATTTTTATAGCTTAGATATGCTCCACCAATTTCAGGTTTTGCGATTGACATGACTTATGTAGGGTCTAAATTTGTTGGGCCAGGCACCAACTCTCTGTATGGTGAGCCCACCAAATTTCCAACAATAGATTTGTAGAGAATGGGTTAAACAACTGGGCTAGTGGTGGATTTAGCGACGGTCCAGATGAACAAAACCAATAATAAAAAAAAAAAGGATTGAATCAGGTATTTAACAAGATAAATCCCTTTAGTCCGAAGAGGTTTACTATTTAAAGGCTTAGTGAATACAAATTTTTTCTCCCCCTCTCTCTGTGAGACTTGCTTCGCTTATATATACACCATTTTCCCATCTTCACCGCACACTTGTCCTCCATCTAGGCACCCACTTCAGCACTAGTCACATCAGCCGTCTGTTTTAACCTGCAGTGAGTGGTGGTGGGTGAAGACGCACTGTTCAGGTGTCTTCTCCACATAAATGCGGCCAGGAAAGTTGCTGCAGTGCATTAAATGTGGCGGTGGTAGCTTTATTGGCAAGATATTTCGTGATAGCTACGTAGTTAGACATGCCCGAAACTCAGCCCTGGCAGGGAGATCTTTAGCATATCTACTCGGTCAAGTTCTGGGCTGCTCCGTTGGGTAGGGTCCCTTCGGCACGACCAGGTTGTCTTCGGACGGAGCGTTTGTCCCTTATGGATTGCACTTCCACCAAGATGGCAAAGTATTGATACTTTTAACCTCTTCGAACAGGGAGTCGTATTTGAATTGGGCCACAGGCCCAACATGTGGCGTTGGACTTTCTCACCCACAATAGCCCCTCAAAATTTCACTTTTTACCTCGCATCCGAAGAGAAAAAGTGGGGTTTTGATCTTTTGACAAATGAGGGCACTGAGTTTTGACTCCACACGTGTGTGCGCATGAATTTATGCGCCTTCTTTATAACTGCTGCTGTCGTGCCGTTTCCAAGGCATCATTAATTGCTCCAGGCGGCGTCTTGTCCCTAAAATCTAGCGGCTCATTTCAAATCGACGGACGAGATTTTCCTCAAAATTTAGGGCGGGATAAGTCCCACCACTTTTCCTGCCATTATATAAAGTCCTGGATGGGATCGTCTCTTTACTTTGCAAACTTCAGAAACCCCAGCGAACTCAAGCGTTCAGACTCTCAACGCCCTTCCTATCATCTGTTTCAACTCATTCCAGAATCCGCTACGATCTCTCCGCAAGGCCAAGAAAATCACTCTTCGATTCAATCCTACGTAAGTTCCTTTCTTCGAGATTTATTGAAATCTATTCAGATTGCCTCTTCGGCCATTGGTAGATTTTCTTCAGTTGCCGTTCTGCATTTCTCTCACTTTAACCTTATTAACAATGGGTAGATTTGAATACCTAGTGGACAGTCCCTCCCAAATAGAGAAGTTTAGGGAGACGTATCGCATCCCTCGGGAAGTGGGATTGAGGTACTGCTCCATGGAGGAGTTATTACTGGACCGAGAGGTGGGTGAGGTGATAATCCCCATTATCGCCTTCCTGGAAGGAGGAATGACCATTCCCATGGGTCCAGTCACCAGAAGTTACCTTACCGCCCATAGGATTAGTCCTGATCAGTGCGCACCCAACACATTTAGAATTTTAGGTGCAGTTGATGACCTAAACCGCCATTTAGGCTTGGGATTAACCTAGCACGATGTGGTACACATGTACGAATGTCGTACCAAAGAAGGGGCGGGATACTATCTAAGGTCCCGATCCGATGTCGTCAGACTCCTCTCCGGTCTCCCCAAGTCCAACAAAGGGATGATGGACAATTATCTGATCGTCTCGGGTGCCTGGCATGACGGGATTCATTGCCCAACCCAACCAGGAGCGCTAGGTGGGACATTCCCCCTTGAGCTTTTCTAACTTTTTTGCTTCTAGCTAATCAGACTTCCTTTCGCCATATTGCAATCCTGACAGTTCCATCGCTATGTTTACAGATAGAAGGTACGTATGTCCTCGGCTGAGTCTCACGAATACTGCGGCCTTGAACTACCTTCTTCGGTTGGAGATTTTCGTGAGTGAAGACGGACAGCTTAGGTTTGTTCCCCTCATCCTCGGCTACACCTCGAAGTCTGAACTCCAGCCGAGAGGTAACGCAATAACACTCGGGGATCGCCGCATAAACCGTATTGACGTGGCACGAAAGACCTTTTTAGCCCCCTTCGACCTCGCCCCGGTGCCCCATCCTAATCCGCAAGGTATACCGGTGCTCGTCCAGCCCGTTCAACAAGTTCCTCTTGAACCGGTAGCAGAGGAGGAAGGAGCTTCCTCTACCCCTTCGCTTGATCAATAGATCGACCAGTTTAAATTCGAAGAGGAAAACTCGGGGGAAGTCGAAATTTTGTCTGCCGAAGAGGTGCTTGATAGGCACTCAGCTGCTCCGCTCTTAAATCTAGCCCTGCCAGACGATTCTGAAGAAGACATGCAGAGCCTATCGGCCTTGTTGAAAACCGGAAGGCGAAGGATGTGGCCAAAGGCACTGGCACTTCCCAGCCCAAGGCCAATCTTCCACCACCACCCCCTCCTCCAGCCCCAAGAGATCTTGGGCTAAAAGCGCTACCCGATCTGAAGAAGAAAAGGGTGGTGACGGAGGTGACTGATGTTGAGGAGGGGGAAGTGGTCCCTCCGAAGGGCCCCAAGTAGCAGAAGACGTCCCATGATACTAGGGGCAAACGGGCGTCTTCTACGGAGAGCCGAGAAGAGGACCTAGTCGCAGACGTGCGGCGAAAGACTCGGGCGTGGTCTCCAAAACTCACATTGGATGGCGCCGCCATCCCACACGATGCGTCCCTGCGAAACTATGCTGGGGGGAAAGCAGGGCGCATAGCAGATGCGTTGGAGAAGCCTCTCGTCCTTCCGAAGGACATGGAGTCCAATCGGCGCTTCTCCGAACATGAGCTTTTTCTGTCCCTAAAAAGGGATTTAGGCATGGTGAGATAAGTGATTATTTTGTAGCCTTCATGTGCTTTCGCGACTTAACGCAAAATTCTTTGGTTGCCATGCAGATCGCCCAGCAAATTTTTGTAGCCGAAGAATGGAACAAAGAAAAAGATATTAAAGTGCAGGCTGAGGCTCGATCCAGGGAGGAGGTGGAGAAGGCATTGGGCAGGGCGAAGGACGACTACGCCCGCATCTCCGAGGAACTGAAGGAGGAGGTGAAAGCAAGGAGGAGTGTGGAGGCAGGCCTGAAGAATGCCCAGAAGCAGGCCGAGGATCAGCGACAGAAACTATACGTCACCGAGACTAATCTGGAAACAGAGAGGGCGTTGGTGAAAGAGTTGCGGGCTGAGCTAGACAAAGCCAGGGATGCTGCTAAATTGGCCAAGGAGGACGCTCAGTTGGCCAGGGAAGCAGTTGAGGCCGAGAAACAGGCTGCCTACATGCTGGGGGTGCAAGAGACCCAAACTAGGCTGACCGAGGAGTTTGCCAAAGTGTGCAGATACTACTGCGAAATTACATGGGGCAAATGCCTTGATGCGGCTGGAGTCTCCATAGAGTCTGCCCTAAGGCAACCCGAGAGCATCTATTATCACCCTGATATAAGTGACCTGCCAGATGCCCCGGAAGCTCCCTCGGCCTGCCAGGATCTCCCAGTCCAAACTGAGGCAAACCCAGCACCCCTTCAGACTGGAGATGCGGGTAGTCCACCAAAAATGGATCCGACGCCTCAAGACAAGGCTTAGGATGTTAGGGTTGTGTAATAGTTAGGACCATGTATCGCCTACTTTGTAATGAAATTGCCCTTGTAATGAAATAGTTTGCTTCTGTTCCTTGTTGCTTTTATAGAATATGTTACTCTGTCATTATGGTTAACAATGATAATTATGTTTGACGTAACTTTTACCTAAGTCTGCATATTCCGTCAATCAACTAATTATGTGGGCGGTTGTCAACTAAACACCTGTAAGAATCGTTCGAAGAGTGTCAGCTAACCCAAACCATCTGGTCTGAGGACTAAAGGCGTAATTAATTTTAATTTTAAACACTTGAGAAATCGTAAGGGAGTGGTAATTAACCCAAATCACCTGGTCCGAGGACTACAGGCATGATTAGATTTAATTTTAAACACCTAAGAAATCGTAAGGAACTGTTAACTAACCCAAATCATCTGGTCCGAAGACTACAGGCATGATTGGATTTCAGTTTAAACACTTAGAGAGATCGTGAAGGAGTGTTAACTAACCCAAATCATCTGGTCCGAGGACTACAGGCATGATTAGATTTAAGTTTAAACACTTAGAGAAATCGTGAAGGTGTTAACCCAAATCATCTGGTCCGAGGACTACAGGCATGATTGGATTTAAGTTTAAACACTTAGAGAAATCGTGAAGGAGTGTTAACTAACCCAAATCATCTGGTCCGAGGACTACAGGCATGATTAGATTTAAGTTTAAACACTTACAGAAATCGTGAAGGAGTGTTAACTAACCCAAATCATCTGGTCCGAGGACTACAGGCATGATTAGATTTAAGTTTAAACACTTAAAAGGATCGTGAGGAGTGTTAACTAACCCAAATCATCTAGTCCGAGGACTACAAGCATGATTGGATTTAAGTTTAAACACTTAGAGAAATCGTGAAGGAGTGTTAACTAACCCAAATCATCTGGTCCGAAGACTACAGGCATGATTAGATTTAAGTTTAAACACTTAGAGAAATCGTGAAGGAGTGTTAACTAACCCAAATCATCTGGTCCGAGGACTACAGGCATGATTAGATTTAAGTTTAAACACTTAAAAGGATCGTGAGGAGTGTTAACTAACCCAAATCATCTGGTCCGAGGACTACAGGCATGATTAGATTTAAGTTTAAACACTTAAAAGGATCGTGAGGAGTGTTAACTAACCCAAATCATCTGGTCCGAGGACTACAGGCATGATTGGATTTAAGTTTAAACACTTAGAGAAATCGTGAAGGAGTGTTAACTAACCCAAATCATCTGGTCCGAGGACTACAGGCATGATTGGATTTAAGTTTAAACACTTAAGAGGAAGACTAACATAACAAAATGCAACCATGGTTGAGAGAAGAATTCATTTAATAGTAGTACCTTTTGAGGTTATTTACATTCCACGGCCTGGGCACTACATGATTATCCAGGTCTTCTAGAAAGTATGCTCCAATGCCGGCCTTTGAGGTAATGCGATATGGACCTTCCCAATTCGGCCCCAGTTTTCCCCATGCTGGATTTTTTGCGTTGCCTACCACCTTCCTTAGGACCAGATCACCAGGCTCAAGGGGTCTCAACCTCACATTGGCGTCATAGCCCTGTTTGAGTTTCTGCTGGTAATGCGCCAATCGGACCATTGCGTTTTCCCTCCTTTCTTCAATCAGATCCAAACTCTTTTCCAGCTGTCCATCGTTGTTGGCTGGGTCAAAATAGCTAGTCCTGTAGGTAGGGAATCCAGTCTCGAGAGGTATAACAGCTTCAGCCCCATAGGTCATTGAGAAGGGGGTCTCCCCAGTGGACCTACGAGGCGTAGTCCTATACGCCCACAATACGTGGGGTAGTTCTTCTACCCATCTACCCTTCGCATCATCCAGCCTCTTTTTTAGCCCGTTAATAATGACTTTATTAACAGCTTCGGCCTGCCCATTTCCCTGGGGGTAGGCGGGGGTGGAGTATCTATTTGTGATTCCCAGCTCATTGCAATAACTTCTAAAAGCTTTGCTATCGAACTGAAGCCCGTTGTCCGAGATGAGGGTATGTGGGACTCCAAATCTGGTGACGATGTTTTTCCAAATGAACTTCTTCACGTCTACATCCCTGATATTTGCAAGAAGTTCGGCTTCTACCCACTTGGTGAAATAGTCCGTCCCGACCAGCAAGTACTTCCTGTTTCCTGCTGCCTTAGGGAAAGGGCCTACGATGTCCAGACCCCATTGAGCAAAAGGCCATGGGCTGGATAGTGGATTGAGGTTACCGCCTGGCTGATGTATGTTCGGCGCGAACCGTTGACATTGGTCGCACTTTTTTACGTATTCGTGGGCCTCTCTCTGCATATATGGCCACCAATAACCCTGCGTGATGGCCCGGTGGGCCAAGGACCTACCTCCTGTATGGCTCCCACATATCCCTTCATGCAATTCTTCCAGTAGTGACTCAGCCGCTTCAGGGCGCATGCATAGTAAGTACGGACCCGAATAGGAACGTTTATAAAGTTTCCGTTCCTCGGACAGCCAGAACCTTGTGGCTTTTTTTCGTATTCTGTCCGCTTCTTCTTTTTCTTCGGGCAACACATCATCCTTCAAGAACTTGATGATGGGATCCATCCAGCACGGGTCGGCTCCAACGCAATGAACTTGGAGTGACTTTTTTCTTATTTTCGTAGGCTCCTGCATGTCCTCAATGAGGATAACCCTCGGCAATGCCTGTGCCGAAGAGGTGGCGAGGGTGGCCAATGAGTCTGCATGTGTGTTGCCACTTCTGGGGATGTGCTGCAGGTTAAAATGTTCAAACTCTGATTGCAGGGACTTAACTAGGCTCAAGTACCCCTGCATCCTCTCGTCCTTCGCCTCAAATTGTCCCTGTACTTGGCCGACGATTAATCTTGAGTCCGAGAATACTTCAACCGACTTTCCCCCTAACCTTCGTACCATCCTCATCCCCATCAGTAGAGCCTCATATTCTGCCTCATTATTCGTTGCTAAGAAATTCAGCCTTAAAGCCTTTTCGAGGGTAATTCTTTCTGGGGTTAACAGCACAAGCCCCACTCCAGAGCCCCTTTGATTTGATGCGCCATCAACGTACAATTCCCAAGGCGAGGGGCTTCGTGAGGAGACCATGCCAACGGTCTTACTCTCAGCGGCCAGTGTTGGGGTTACTTCGTCTGATGGGGGCTCTGTGAATTCTGCGACCAAGTCCGCAAGGACCTGGCCCTTCACCGACGTGCGGGGCATGTACTTAATATCAAAAGCCCCAAGCATCGTCCCCCACTTGGCAATTCTTCCTGTGTAGTCCGCACTTCGGAGTATTGCTCTAAGTGGGAGCTGGGTAAGGACTATGATGGTGTGAGCTTGAAAATAGTGGGGCAGCTTCTTAGTACCCAGCACAACAGCCAGAATGGCCTTCTCTAGGGGCAAATAACGAGTCTCAGCTTCCTGCAGCGATTTGCTCACATAATAGACTGGTTTTTGCACGCCACAGTCTGCCCGGATCAGCACCAAGCTTACAGCACTAGGAGCCACAGCAATGTAGGCAAACAGGACTTCATCTGGCTCGGGACTGGACATGATGGGGGGTCTGGCCAGGTAGTCCTTAAGTTGCTGGAAAGCAATAGCACACTCCTCCGTCCATTTGAAGTCCTTCCACTTATTGATTAACGAGAAAAAAGGCCTACACCTGTCGGCTGATCTGGAAATGAATCTGTTAAGGGCAGCGGTCATCCCAGTCAGCTTCTGGATTTCCTTGGGGTTCCGAGGAGCTCGCAAGTCGTTGATGGCCTTTATCTGGTCGGGGTTAACTTCGATTCCCCTGTGAGTGACCATATACCCCAGGAACTTGCCCGATCCAACACCGAACGAACACTTGGAGGCGTTCAAGCGTAGTCTGTGTCCCCTCAGAACTTCAAAGATGTCCCGAAGGTCCCCAATATGTTCCGTGATGACCTTGCTTTTAACCACCATGTCGTCAATATAAACCTCCATGCTTTTGCCCAGCTGTGGCTCAAACATCCTGGTCATCATTCTCTGATAGGTAACCCCAGCATTCTTCAAGCCAAACGGCATTACCTTGTAGTGGTAATTTCCTACAGGGGTTACAAAAGTCGTTTTGTTCTGATCGGCGAGTGCCAGTGGTATCTGATGATAGCCTTGAAAGGCGTCCAAGAAACTCATCCGAGGGTGCCCAACGGTAGCGTCAACTAGTTGATCTATCTTTGGCATGGGAAATGGATCCTTCGGACAAGCTCTATTGAGATCAGTGAAGTCCATGCACACCCGCCATTTCCCACTTTTCTTTTTTACCACCACTATGTTGGCCAACCATTCGGGGTAAAAAATTTCCTTAATGGCCCCTGCCTGCTTGAGCCTCGTTACCTCCTCCCTGACTGCATCTGCGTGTTCCTTCGATGGTCGCCGGAGCGGTTGTTTCTTGGGGACTATGGTGGGATCTACGTTTAGATGGTGACAAATGAAATCTGGGCTTACCCCTGGGGCTTCCGCAGGGTCCCATGCAAATACATCAACGTTTCCCCTGAGGAATTCTATCAACTCTCCCTTCTCCTGAGGAGGCAGCATAGATCCGACTTGAAAGAACTTCTCTGGATCGTTATCAACAACTATCCTTGTTAAGCTTTCGCACTCTGCTTCTCCGGCCGGGGTTCCCGTGTCCGGCGCCGAAGATTTTAATTGCTATAAACTCTCCTTGTCACAGTTTGAGGGCTCGGCATGCTGCTCGTGCTGGATGGCTGCCACTAGACATTGCCTGGACATAGCCTGATCCCCTCGGATTTCTTCAACTACCCCCTCAGAGGGGTATTTAACCTTCTGGTGTAGTGTGGAGGATACAGCCCCAAGGGTATGAAGCCAAGATCTGCCTACAATAGCGGTGTAGGGTGAGTAGGCATCCACCACTATGAAATCTACCTCCACAATCTCAGTACCGGTTTGCACAGGCAGTCTGATCTGCCCCCTCGGAATGATCACGTTTCCATCAAAACTGACTAAAGGGGAACTGTACGGAGTCAAGTCTTCGGGGGACAAGTTCAGCCCCTTATATAGATCTGGGTACATTATTTCTGCAGCGCTGCCCTCATCCACCATCACCCTTCTGACGTCGTATCCGCCTATTCTCAGAGTGACTACCAGGGCATCATCATGCGGCTGTACAGCTCCTATTTTGTCCTCTTCCGAAAAGCCCAAAACGGGGACGTCTGTCCTAGGCCTCTTCGGCTCTCTGTTAACCTTATCCGAGGGTACCCGAGCAACTGACAATATCCTAGATGGGCAAGACCCTGTCCTCCCTGGTGCAGCAAAAATGACATTGATCGTTCCCAATGGAGGTTTTACAAAATCACCCCTCCTGGGCCCCGTGCTGGTTTGATTTCCCTGACCGTATGAGTGGTGCAGGAGGTGCTTTAACCTGCCTTCGCCAACCAGCTGATCCAAATGATCCCACAAGCTCCTGCAGTCCTCAGTAGTATGGCCATGGTCCAGGTGATACTGACTGTAAAGATTGTGGTTGCGCCTTTCAGGGTTTCCCACCATCTTGTTCGGCCTTTTGAAGAATGGTTCATTTTTTATCTTATCCAGGACTTGGTGCACTGGTTCGCGAAAAACTGCATTGACCGTCTGGAAGTTCGCTGCGCTTTGTCCGGCCCAGTCCTTCCTCGGCCTGTTGTGATTCTGTCTGTCCGACCTGAAATCCCTCCCCTCCTGTGGGATATCCTTCTCCTTTCCCTTACTCTGCTGTTGATCTTCCTCAACTCTTTTGTACTTATCGATCCTGTCCATCAACTGGCGTATACTGGTGGCAGGCTTGCGCGTCAAAGACATTCTCAAGGGATGTTCAGTGGGGAGGCCCAGTTTAAAAGAGCTAACAGCCATCGATTCACAGTCTTCCTCTACCTCATTGTATGTTTTCCAAAATCTATCCGAATATGACTTCAGAGTCTCGTTCCCTTTCATGCTGACGGACAACAACGAGGCAACGGACTGAGGGACCCTTCGGCAAGTGACGAAACGGGATCCAAAAGCCTGGGTTAGCTCTTGGAAAGAGCTAATAGTGTTTGCCTTCAGACTATCGAACCATCTTATGGCTATTGGTCCCAAACTGGAGGGAAAAACTTTGCACATCAGGGCTTCGTCCCTGGAGTGAACTGCCATTTGCTGGTTGAAATGACTCACGTGTTCCACTGGGTCGGTCCGGCCATTGTAGATGGTGAATGTAGGTTGGTGGAAACGCTTGGGAAGTCTGGCACCCTCGATATTACGTGTAAAAGGAGACCGGGAGATTTGATCCAGAGCTTTGCTCATAGCATCGTTCCCTGCACCCCTCGGTAAGGGATTCTGAGAGTTCCTCTCGTCATGACGCATTTCTTCATAGGTAAAGGATTCGCTGACCGGCGTTCGGTGTTTCTGTTTGTAGCCAACATCCTGTTCGTCCTCAAAATCTTCGTCAGAATACGAGGGGCTGCGCTTCCTCTTCGCATGGCGCAACTCCCTTTTGAGCCTGTCTATTTCCCTCTGCATGTCTTTGTTCTTCTCTGCATGAGACATGTGGCTCTCCCCATGCGACTGGTTTTGATCGTCACGTGCGGTGTGTACACTTCCCTCACGATCCTGCCTCTGCTCCAGATGAGGGAAAGGATCGGTGTGCTTAGACGACCTGGATTCAGCTGGTCGTTGCCCTGGTTCAGCCATCTTTTGAGGTGTTGCTTCCACCTTTGCTCAAGCTGTTTCCCACAGACGGCGCCAATTGTAGGGTCTAAATTTGTTGGGCCAGGCACCAACTCTCTGTATGGTGAGCCCACCAAATTTCCAACAATAGATTTGTAGAGAATGGGTTAAACAACTGGGCTAGTGGTGGATTTAGTGACGGTCCAGATGAACAAAACCAATAAAAAAAAAAAAAGGATTGAATCAAGTATTTAACAAGATAAATCCCTTTAGTCCGAAGAGGTTTACTATTTAACGGCTTAGTGAATACAAATTTTTTCTCCCCCTCTCTCTGTGAGACTTGCTTCCCTTATATATACACCCTTTTCCCATCTTCACCACACACTTGTCCTCCATCTAGGCACCCACTTCAGCACTAGTCACATCAGCCGTCTGTTTTAACCTGCAGTGAGTGGTGGTGGGTGAAGACGCACTGTTCAGGTGTCTTCTCCACATAAATGCGGCCAGGAAAGTTGCTGCAGTGCATTAAATGTGGCGGTGACAGCTTTA
The DNA here is from genome assembly GCA_023621385.1 of Quercus gilva. Lineage (NCBI taxonomy): Eukaryota > Viridiplantae > Streptophyta > Magnoliopsida > Fagales > Fagaceae > Quercus > Quercus gilva. The sequence goes on from CM042477.1 coordinate 17,691,919, forward strand.
TTGGCAAGATATTTTGTGATAGCTACGTAGTTAGACATGCCCGAAGCTCAGCCCTGGCAGGGAGATCTTTAGCATATCTACTCAGTCAAGTTCTGGGCTGCTCCGTTGGGTAGGGTCCCTTCGGCACGACCAGGTTGTCTTCGGACGGAGCGTTTGTCCCTTATGGATTGCACTTCCACCAAGATGGCAAAGCATTAATACTTTTAACCTCTTCGGACAGGGAGTCGTATTTGAACTGGGCCACAGGCCCAACATGTGGCGTTGGGCTTTCTCACCCACAACTTATATCACTCTCACATCGGTTTGTAGGGCATAATTAAGCAGCTTTGACTTGCCCAGTGAGGAGAGTGATCGTATCACTTTAAATGCAATGTAAGGCTGTTGATGCGCAATAAATGCTTAGATGGCCGCACCTAAATACCCAGCCCTTCTTTGAGGTAAAGCTAAAGGATTAACTATACTTTTTTGGTTTAGCTTATCCATATGAGGTTATGATTGGTTAACAATATTCATGAGGTGGTGTTCCTTTCAGCTGTACGGATTGGTCTCTCACTGTCTTAGGCTTATAGCCTAGAACGATGTATGGACCCAAAAAAAAAAAAAAAAGGCAATTTATGCCCATTGAAGTTCCAAAAAACTTGATCCCCCCATTTAAAGTTACAAAAATAAGATGCATTCCATTCATGCAATTAATAAAAAAGACTAATTCATGGGCCTATAAAATTGGATTTCTTTTTTCTAATTGCTGTATACTATCATTCATCTCTCCCCACCATTTTCCTTTTTCTATCTTGTCTAGCCTCTACGTTGCACACCTTCTCTTTGTTAACTAACAATTATGCATGAAAATTTGCCATTATTGATACCGTATTTTGTTTGCTCTCGATTTGCGTGCCGAACTCCGAAAAATTCAAAAATGTTATTTTCTCTTCATGGGGCTGCGAGAACATTAAGAATGACGTGGCGCAACCCATTTGGACATCGGAGCACTCAAAGTGCATTTTTCAACTAAAATGATCAAAATGCCCCTGGTCAACCTAGGGTTGACTGAAAGTCAAATGAGGTCAAAATTCTCACAAAACAACATTTTTCATAGTTTTACATCAAACTCAAGCTTTTCGAAGATTTTTGGCAACTTTAACCAAGTTTGACCTAGTTCGACCTAGAGTTGACCCTAAATGGCCCCTAAAAAACCCTAATTTTTATCTAGCCGTCAGAACGAGTCATTGCGAAGATTATCAAATTCTCAATCCAACGACAATTCATGGATCGAAATTGGAGTTAGAACGGCTGAGATATCTCAAAAACTGGGATAACGCACTGATTGATGCATTGCTAACTTCCGAGAGTCATAACTTTTGATCCAACCGTTGAATTTTCAAGTTTCATACATTTTCAGAAACAAGAAATCAAGGTCTTTCCAAGGGTATCAAGATCAATCTGATCTGAGGACATTTGAATATGAAGGGCCGCCGCTTCGTAAAGCGAGTTAGGGTTATAAAAAGGCCCTAAGAACCCCCAAACCAAAAAAAAGGAGACTTCTTGGCTGCTTGCTCTTTGCTTGGAGGTTTTCCACACATTTCTTCTCTCTTCCAAACACAAAAAACACATCAAAGTTTCTTAATTCTTCTCTCTTCACCAAAAATACAATGTATTGTTCTTATACCCAATCTTTTTTTCCTTGGTTCTATACCTTGGGATTTGGGGCTTAGGAGTGTGGATGTAGCCTTTTAACTAGCATCCACACCCCTAACTTTCTAAATTTTTTTCTAGCATTTATTTTACTCTTTTTGCCCTAATAACATGATTTATTGCCTTCCTTAGCATATTTCTTGCTTTATCTTGCTCTTAGCATGTTCTTAGTTTAGATCCATGTTCTTCCATGCTTGTTTATGGGTTATTTGTCTTTCCTACATGCTTTATGCTTTATGCCATATTTTCCTATGCTTTGTTCCTCTTTTTGTTTCATGTTGATGTTAGGGTTACATGCTCACATGCTTGTATGATGTTTTCGGCCGTGCCTTGCTTAGATCTACATGTTTACATGTATGTTTCTATGCTTATATATCTAGATCTATGCCTTCACATGCTTGTATGCTTGGATTTGTGTTCGTCCATGCTTTTATGCTTATATCCACATGCTTAGATGTATAGCCACATGCTTACATGCGCATTTCTGTGCTTATATGTGTAGATCGGTGCTTACATGCTTAGATCGATGTTTTCTACATGCTTTATGCCATCATCTATGTGCTTGCGCGCTTCTTGCCATGTTTATGTGCTTAGGCCTAAATCTTGTTTGTCATGCCATGTGCTATTGTAGCCCCTTTTGTTCCTTTTATCACTTTTTCTTGTGTTTTGGCCTATTGGTTAGGACCCGATCTAGACCCTATGGTCTTTGTCATCGTCCATACACCAAGGTCCACATCAAAGGGTTTGGATCATCCTATTTACATGTCTATGCTTGCTTGTTTCTATGCTTTATGCTCATGTTAGCCTCTGTTGTCCTAGGCTTCACCATGCTTGACGCGCTTCGCGGGCTTGATCTTGTTTGGTTACATCTGACACCCATGAGGCCTTGTTTGGGTGTAACCACTTGGGATGCGTCTCCGAATGCCAAGTTGCTTCGTGCGTTCCCTTCCCTTTTGATAGGCCAAAAACGAATTGACCCCTTGTGATAAATTAATTGATTAATTAGTCAAGTTTAATTAATTAATCAAATTAACATGCAAATGCATGGTAGTGCAAACAAATCACCAATTAAGCTAAGTATGCAGCAGAAAATAAATTGACACGGTGATTTGTTTACGAATGGGGAAAACCAACACGGCAAAAACCCCATCGAGTGATTTTAAGGTCACCACTCTTGAAATTCCACTATTATCACAACAAGCGGTTACAAGTAAAGGAATCACAGTACCTTATACCAACCTACAGTTGAACCCTTACCCCAATACCCAATTAGACTCGTTCTGTAGTGACAATTTCTCCTTTTGATGCACGACTCCCAGTACGTGACTAACCAATTGCGCGGATCCCAGTACGCGACTTCAATCACCAACCAGAGAAGGTTGTTGGCTGCAAAATTCTTCAGTTCATCCATGATGAAGATCAAGAAGATGCTTGGTTACAAAACCCTATGGTGTACAAACATAGCAGCTTCTTCATAAGAATGATGAACTAGGGCAAAACTCTATCTCTGGTCACAATTTGCTTGAACAAACTTTGCTCAACACTTATGCAACTTGTGTCCTATTTGACGGCCCTTAAAATAATCCTTTTATATGTCTAGGGTTGTGAGAAAAGAAAGCCTAAACACATAACCACGGATTAGAGTTAAAATAGATTTAAAATTCTGTTCTTCATAAACCTTGACAGATGCCTATCTGTCGAGTTACTGTCGAGCAGCTATCGAGCTGCGGGGCTGGAACAGCTTCTTAAGCTCAATAGATGGCTAGCTGTCGAGTTTTAATGACAGGCACTTCTTCAGCTTAAATCTTGGACAAACTTGCATGTCTTTAACACTTGATCTTGAAACACTATTTCTTAAAGTATTAAACACATCCTAGATCTACCCAAATACAAATAAAGTGCGTTTTGTCAAAAGATTAGCCAATTACATAAAGTAGTGACATATGTTCCTAACAAGTGAATCACAGATGTCCTAACACCTTTTTTGCTCCGTGTGATGATGTGCTGGCCATGTTCGTTTGTGCCACCCGTCGGCTTTCTATGCATCTTTACGTGCTTGCTTACATGTTCATGCATGAGTCTTGCTTGCTAGTGTGTCGTCCATACTTTAACCCAATGAAGTTATGGACACCCGATCCAAACCTATATTTGTCCCTCGTGGACACCACCTTTTATTTGCCTTTTTGCTTGTTTGTATTCTTTCTTGTTTGCCTATTTTCCTTCTTGCTTTCTTGTTTGTTTGTTTACCTCATGGTGCGTCATGCCTCCTGCCATATGCTATGCTTGCCATGTCTATCATGCTTATCTGTTTTATGCTTCTTTCATATGCTCTTTACATCTTTTTCCTTCCATTTCTTGTCTGTTGGTTTCTTGTCTTTACCTTTGCATGTACACACATGGAGCGAGGAAGCACGGAGCTAGGGCATGGTCTCCCAGGCACAAGCAAAAAGGGCGAGGATGCGAGCATGTGGATATAAGCCAAGCGGCTACATTCAGTAGATTTAGGGTTCTAGCCTCTCCCATTTGGTTATGTACTTTTTTAAACCCCTTTCCTTCCTTCCTCCTTTCTCTCTTAGATGAGTTGTATAAGGTATATCATGTCATGTACCATTTGTCCTCATCTTTAGAGTATGGTGACCCTTGTTCACTTTCCTGCACCTATATTTTGGGCCATGCTTTAAGGATGTAGGCATTTACTTTCCTGCTCTATGTGCTTGCATTGTGCATGATGTATGTATATATATACCTGCACGCCCCTTTCGGTGTGATTGTCGCAGTTCATGTCACCTAAGGCAAGGCGATGCCTAATTTCCGTAGCGAAAGTAAGGTGACATGTCACTAGATTTTTGTTGTGGAAATCTGGTACTTTGCTCGAAGGCCTTAGGAAAGTATAGATTTGGACCACACCTATTCAAAACTAAAACCTCAAAACCTCATGCATGCAAAACCTCGAAAGCCTGTGCCAAAATCATATTTTTTACTGCCAATCTCTGAAAATTAAGATTTTATCAAAACAAAGGACTGTACTTGGACAGGCGTTGTAGGGTGCCTAACACCTTCTCCACACGTAACCAAACTTTCGGACTCGAGAATCAAGATTTTTTGCCATCCACATTAGATTAGGAAAAATTTCATTTTTCCTAGCCTAGGATTGATAATAAAATTAACTTGAAACAGGTGACCAATCACACCTTAGAAAAACCCAGTGATTGGTGGCGACTTCACTTACCTTTGGTAATCCCTTAAAATTTGGCTAAGAATCCTGCCATATCTCCAAAAGTAGACAAATACCTTCCTCCGCTGAGAGAAAGACCACTCGAAGCACCGTGCAAACAACCACGCGCCAATCATAGAGAGGGGCTTCCAACAAGCCCCGCACATGTGGGAACGTTGCCATAACGAGTGGTTGAATGAAGGCCCGACGACGGTTTTCCATTCCGATCGACGCTGGGCGTCGACATCCATTTTGGCATAGATTTTTTCTTTAAAAAAAAAAAAAAAAAAAAAAAAAAACTAGCATATCATGTTTAAATTCCGTGGGTTCTTTTTTTTGACAACACACAGGCCCAAGTAGAAAACAAGGATCCTGGACCTTGTGCTTAAGTTCAAGGGATTGGCCTTGGTTCACCACAGGTAAGTGGGGCTGATTTTGAACCAGGTTGTGCGTAAAACATGGATCCTACAATACATACATATTAACACATAGAAAATACATATGTACTGCACAGTAAGGAATAGTAAAGAATGATATAAATAAGGGGGAAAATGAACTAAAACATTAGGGATCCTCAAGATAATAAAAAATGCTTCATTATTTTTCTTAATTTTTTTTAATACATTATGATCTCATTGCATTAGGATATATCACAAGGTCCAAATAAGTTCAAAAATCACAGACTTAGATAGCTCCTTTAGGCTTCCAAGACTTGTCAGGTTTAAATCCCTTTGAATTTAAGTGTATTCTCTAGTGTCTGTCTCAAATTCCCAAACGGTGTTTTCCCTCTCTTTTCTCTTTTTAAACTCTAGAGGAGTTTTCTAAAGAATTTTTTCCCTTTGATTCACAATTGTTGAATGATTCACAATTAGGTGGCTGATGGGACACATCTGCTCTCATTTTTCATGTTCCTGAGCATGCTCCCTTGAGCTGTCTCAATCCCAGCCTGGTCCTACTGCATATCTCGAGGATCCTAGGTTTTTAGGAATCCCCAGGTATCTTGATACAGCTTTCTCTCTAGGTTCCCCAACGATTTTCTCCCTTAAGGGTTGGGCTAAGCTTCTCCTTTTCTTTGTTTCATGAGGCCCAAAGCTTACCCATTCAAGGGCTTGGGCCCCTTCCTACTGACTTTTAATGAATTTGGGCCTTACCTTTTCCTTGAAAGCCCAAATGGTTCTTAGATTTCAATTTTTTGTATTGTTTTAGGCTTTGATACAATATTGTAATATTTTGGACCTCAACATTTAGCCCCCCGAGCTTATGGGTTGCTTGCAGCCCACTCGTGAGTAGACAAGATTCTTGATTTTTGCAAGGATCTCCACTTGTTGTCCTAGTCAGCTTCAGGATCCTTTCTCTTTGCCTCTTGAGATCCTGCTCCTTCACGTTATCCTTTGGCGTCCTGATTTTCCACATATTCCACTTCTTTTGTAATTCCCCATTTTTTCCATAGAATGTGGCAGTTAAGTTTCTGGGTAAACTTCCTCCTTTACTTTTTACGTTTCCCATAACTCCCATTAATAACTAACGATAACTTTTTCTTATAAAATTGAATATTGGCAACTGGTGCGTTTTTCTATACTTCGTCTTCTTTAACTTTTCTCTGCGCCATTATTGCAGTAACTTCAAGCTATCTTTTCACTTCCAGAGATATTTCCCAACTCACCTTCTTTCTTTTTGCTCTTTCCTTTGTCGCCCTTTTCTGTTCTACACTCCCTTAACCTTTCCGCTACACCATCTTTCCATAGCTTTTTCCTCTTCCTCACAAAAAAAGAGAGAGCGTTCTCCCACTACCTCTGAAGGCGAAGGTTCTTCAATAGGGTTAGCACAGGGTGAGGTACAGGAAGTTGAGGATCGTCTTACCTTCCCTTTATGGGATCCCTGGAACATTCCTAGTCTGTTTTTTCCTCAAGTGTCCCATGGTGAGGCTCCTTCTTTCCCCACATACCTGGGTGTTTTTTGGTCAGCTTGAGTTTGCCAATTCTGCTCAGATTCCAGATCCAAGGGAGATTTTGGACCTTCAAATTAGGTGAAGGTCTCACGAAGCAATTCCTATCTTTTTCGATTTTGTCCCCGAGAAGATTACTGGTTGGTCCAGTTAGGTGGATAAAGAGCTTTCTGATGGTGAATTTGTTAACTATTTGGAGCGTGCCGGGATCCTAAAGTCAGTAGCGATTTCCAGGAATCTTGAAGGTTTCAGGGATGCTAAAGGCCTTAGACATTTGGTGTGTCGTTGGTGTCCTTCTCTTCACATGTTCTTCTTCTCCGTCAGTGAGCTCACCATTACTTTGGAAGATGTGGTTAATAACTTTCTCCTCCCAGTGTTTGGCGATGAAAACCCCTTTGATATTAGCCTCTCTGGTGAGGATCTTAAGGTTAAGGATAAGCTTTTCAGTCTTTTCGATGGGTGTATTGCTTCTTCTAGGGGGAAACCAGCTAGAATGGGCAAATGGGTAGCAACCCTTTCTCAAGAAAAGGACAATATGGTTAGGCAAGCCGAGTTCCTGACATTATGGCTGAGTAAATTCCTTTTCAGCGAGTTTCCTAGATATGGGATTAAGTCCACCTTTCTTCCTCTTGCTATTAGGTTGGCCGAGGGGGGGGGGGGGGGAGGGCCAATATCCTCTAGCCCCCATGTTTTTAGGCCACGTCTGCTCTCAGTTGGACTTGCTTCATGGTGACGAGGTTGAAAGCAATTCCTGTTACACCCCTGCATTGTGCCATTCTTCAAGTGTTTACGTGGGACCGCTCTTCTGTCACTTTGGCAAAATGTAGGAACTTGAAGCATGTGAAAGATAAGTTCCAGGGATCCCCGAACGTGATCAAGGGTCTGTATGGCAGCTCTACTAATAGCCACCCTATCATCTTTTGCTGGTCCAACCTGAAAGGTGGTACCCTCAATCTAGTAGAAGTGTTTGACCATGAGAGGCATCTGAGTTAGCATTCCCCCCAAGAGTTTAGCCTTGGGTTTGCGTGTGATTCCGTCTTGTCTTCCTTCTTCAACTCTCCAAGGCGTACTTTTAAATGTAGCGAAAAATAAATTTGACAAGGTGATTTGTTTACGAATAGGGAAAACTACTGAGGCAAAACCCCATCGGGTGAATTTTAAGGTCACCACTCCCGAGAATCCACTATTATCAAAACAAGCAATTACTAGTAGAAGGAATCCCAATACCTAATACCAATCTATAGTTGAACCCTTATCCCAATACCCAATTGAACTTGTGATGTAGTGACAATCTCTTCTTTCAATGCACGGCTCCTAGTACATGACTAACCAATGATGCATGGATTTAAGTACGTGACTAATCAATGATGCACGGATTCAAGTACATGACTAACACACCAACTTGAGGAAAATGTTAGCTGCAAAGTTCTTCAGTTCATCCAACGATGAAGATCAAAAAGCTCCTTAGTTACAAAACCTTTGGCGCAAAGACGCAGTAGCTTCTACAAGGAATACGATGAACTAGGACAAATTCTGTCTCCGGTCACAATTTGCATGCGCAATCAATTTGCATTGAGTTGCATCACTTTGCATCACTTGAGACGGCCTTTAAAATAATCCTTATATATGTCTAGGGCTGTGAGAAAAGAAACCCTACACAAATACACATGGATATGCCTGAAATCATATCTAGAAATCTGAATTTTGTAATTCTCGACAGATACAGCTTCTGTCAAGCTGCTATCAAGTTTTATCATTAAACCTCAATGGATATGAATCTGTCGAGCTTTAATGAACAACATTTCTTCACTTGTTTCTTGAACAGATTTGTATAGCTTCAATACTAAACTTGAACTCTTATTCCTTGAAGTACTAAACCCATCCTAGATCTACCCAATTACAAGTAAAGTTCGTTTTGTCAAAGGATTAGCCAATTTACATAACATATGTTTCTTAACAATTTTCACATATGTCCCAACAATCTCCCCCTTTGGAAATCCGTGACAAAATCACAACAAACAAATAAAGTATAAGAGAAGTCTTAAATCACTAAACTCATAATCACTTGTTAAATACAAGAAAATCTAACCCTAACACAAAATCTTAAAAAACTTTGCAAGAAGAGAGTTCGTGCCATGATAGATTTTCACAACCTGTCTTTCTGAAACACGTTAAACAAAACTCATCAAAGCATTTTAGTGTGAAACAGAAATAAGAGATTGCATGCATAAAGAAACATATGTATAAAGAGAGAAAAGAAATAACACATTGAGAGATAGGTGAACAACAACATACATCATCATATATATATGAGAAATAAATACAATGTATGTCATAAATAAATAGTCACAAGACTAGTGTACAAGAGGATCTACAAGGAAAGAAAAGAAAAGTACATAAAATCCTCACTACATCCTAAAAAAAAAAGACATTCCCCCTAACAAAAATGTTTTATGCTAACTCTCCCTTTAGATACAAGACTACTCTCATCATCCCAAAACTACTTCCCCTTTTTGTCATAAATGACAAAAGGTAAGTCATCGAGAGGTCATCATCTCATCATCGCTAGAAGAGCTAGCATCCTCATCCTTAGAAGCCTCTGGAGCAGGAAATGGAGAAGCAATAAAGCCACCAAGGCGAGCCTGTCGTCGTGCGATACGACTGACACGTGTGTTCACCTAACACAACTTATCACTGAGAGTGTCAGGGAGAGCATCCATACGCTAAAGCTGCACCATGATTGCCTCGAGAGTCACACCACCACCTGAAAAAGAAGGAGCGAAAGTGGAAGGAATAGTAGGGGTTGGAGGATTAGTCATCTCCATCCGTGACTGCTTTGGTCGAAGTTAGGCCTCGCTCTGTCGAACAAACGCTGCGCTAATGGCACCCATGACAGTGTAGTAGGGAGAATTAGGGATAGGAATAGAAAAATGGCAAAGGATCCACATGATAGCTGAAGGAAAAATGAGCTTATCATGGATCGTCGTATCCTCATAGACATCTATGATGGAAGTGATAAAGTGAGAAGGGAAGTCTATGGAGAGGTCCTTTAAGAGGGATAACAAAAATCGAGCATGAGACTCTATGATGGAGTTATAGTGAGATAGTGGATGGAGAATAAAAGTCATCACCATATTAAGGAATCTCGAACCTTTTGCAAAGCCCAAGCATGGGGTGTTTTGACGCTCACCCCATATAGAAGGTGTCTCACAAAAATGAGACAGAAGCTCATCCTTAGACATAGTTCTCAGACGCTGACAAGTGAAGTAGTCAGGATGCGCTACCCGTGGGACGTGTAGTATCTCAGATACAAGATCCGGAGTGACTACAATACGTATATCTCTAAGTATCATAGCAAATTGAGGTACAAAGGTGACGATACCGTGCATATTGGAGTAAAACTCCTGTATGATCACAATGGGACACCTCAAGGGTATCTCACAAATTTCACAAAGAGATTTCCATCCCCGAGTGTGAATGACATCAAGTAGAGAAGTATCGAAGAAGTCCAATAGAATCACATGGTTCTCCGAATGAACACCAAGTTTAGAAAAGTTCTCAGAGAAGTCCTAATGGGCCTTCTCATCACGGAGCTGAACGTGAAAAGGGGGAAGATCAAAAGAAGATGAAGACTTGAAAAGAAAAAGGTTCCAAGTTGAAGTAGATTTGCGTTTGGGTGCCATGTGCAGTCTATTCGAGAGAGAGAGAGAGAGAAAGGGAAGACAGAAAGAACACATCACAAGAGAGCAAAATAGAAAGAAAAGAAACAGTACATATGCATGAAATATGTATGAACATGTGACGTGCTAAAAGTAATTGCATCATGGGTTGAAACCCAATCCAAACCTACCAACACACAATTTTCAAAATTCAAGCACACATATAAATGCATGAAACATTGTGAAAATGCTTGTAGAATGCAATGCATGATCATACATCATCAAATAAACAACACCCAACCCAAAGATTTCACAAAAATCTCAAAAAACCCAAAAATTTTCAAAAACCCAAAACCTAGGTCTAAAATGCATGAATGCATGAAGAATGAAGGATTTAGGACACTTATGAAGTGATTTGATCTTGGTCTAGGCCGAAAATCATGTGGGTAGAGGGATTTGAGTGAGAAGAGAGTGTTTGGAGGGAGGGAAAAGATTTTCTATTGAAAGAGAAGTGAGAAAAATGAATCTGATTTCGCACTGAAGATATATATAGAAATCGCAGCTCGATGGATCGAGGAGTTGTCGAGATCTGTCAAGCACTAAATCCCAACAGATATGAATCTGTTGAGGTGTTGTCAAGAATCTATCGACAGCAAAAGTACCTTGATGGATCAAGATTCTGTCAAGAATCTATCGGCCAGACAGAAAGTTTCTCGATAGATCGAGAAGCTGTCAAGAAGCTATTAAGGCAAATTCCAGAAAACTCGATGGATCGATTATGCACTAACTTCTGTCTAGAAAGGAACTCCAAGGGGCTCGATAGATAAGAAGCTGTCGAGGATCTGTCGAGAAGCTGTCGAGCTTGAAGAAAAGGAGTTTTTCAAAGAGAGGAAAAACACATAAAGATGAATGCAACAAGCAAGCTACTTAAACATAGTTCCAATCAACATTTTAAGCTCTCAAAAAAATCTCTCAACAAGAAAAATGCAAAGCATTCATGATCCAAAACACACACACACACACACACACACACACTAAACAAGTCTAACCAATTTTATATTTAAAAAACAAGTTAAGACAGTTTAGTAAGCATACATTTACACATGTATTCCTTGTGATGGTCAAATCACATTGTACCTGCACATGTATCAAAAGTAGCAAAGAATTTGCGTGTTGTGTGTGAAAAACATAGCAAGAGTGTATAAGGGCTTGTTTGGTTCAAAAAAATGGTCATTCATCACTCATCACTCAATTTTCGTCACTCATCACTCATCACTTAAAATACCCCAACTCCCTACACCCCACCCGTTTGGCACCAACACTCACTTGTCATCACTCAATATTTTTCAACTGTTTATGGGCCCTATACCTATCACTTGGTGCAGCTTTTACCTTTTTTTTTTTTTCTTTTTTTTTTCCTTCAACGCCTAATACCCAAACTCACCAAACCCAGTGAAAAAAAAAAAAAATCACCAAACCCAATGAGAGAAAAAAAAAAAAAAAGAAAAGAAGAAAAGAGTCAAAAGTTGCGGCTGACTTGACTAGTGGGTCCCTTAATGTATGTTTAATTACAGAAATGCCATTGAAAATAGAGTTATGGAAATTGAAAACATCTAAAATGTGTTTTCAGTTTCCATAACTCATCACTCAAAAATTAGAAAATTGAGTGATGGAAACAATGATCCAAAACTCATCCAAACAAATGCTTATTCGTGGGACACACATGATTTGGATGATGGAAACAGAAAATTGAGTTATATCACTCAAAACTCATCCCATCCAAACAAGCTCTAAATGTCTCATATTATGACGATTTGAGATATGAGAAAATCAATATTACTCACACACAATCATAACTACTTGATGGGGACTATCATCTTCGAGGTATATTCTATAACTTCCACATCTTTTAGAAACAGGCTTGCAACCATATTTAAAAACATTTTGATTCTTTTTGCTTTTGATTTTCTTTACATATTTTTCTTTTTGAGCATATCATGCATGGGAATATAAAAGAGAAAAAAGAAATACCCAATTATGTTAAACCGAAAACATCACAATTTTGCTATGCCAAAGCACACAGATGTTATTCATAATTGGCAGGCTTTAGTGGTGAGATGGTTATTTATATCTTTCTCTTAGGATTTTTTAGTCTCTCCCATCAAAAAGAGTGATATGAGTGTTAAGAATAAGAAATTACTTAATCTTACTCACCACAAACAAGAGCCACAAAGCTTATTTGCTTAGTTGTGCATTGAGATGCTCATCTAAACTACAAAAGATACAAAGTTTAGAAAACTTTGTTTCAATGGCCATCCAAGGTACACAAGTACCAATAAACAAAAAACACACACTGTTTTTGTATTTTTCTAATTTTTCAATTTTTTTTTTAATGAAAACAAAATAAATCAAAACTGAAAACAAACAAACAAAAACATTTTAAACAAAGCAAAGTATAAAAACTAGATGCAAATGCACGAGGAAGGAGGAGAAGGAGGAGAGATCACTACATGGAGATTACACCAATGTTTTGGCGTAGGAATTCAAACCATTTGCTATCAGGAGGCTTAGTGAACAAATCAGCCTTTTGATCATTATAGTGGATGAACTTAAGAGAGAGTGTTTCATCTTCGACAAGCTCTCGAATGAAGTGGTTTCGAATCTCTATATATTTTGTTCGATAATATTGAATAGGATTTTTAGAGATGTTAATGGCACTGGTATTGTCACAATAGATGGTAAGATGTTCTTGACGAATACTATAATCAAGGAGGAGTTTTTGCACCCACTGAAGTTGGGTGCAACAGCTACTGGCAGCTATGTATTCACCCCCAGCAATAGATAATGAGATGGAATTATGTTTCTTTCTCATCCAGGAGACAAGATTATTACTCACATAAAAACAACCCCCCCCCCCAAGTACTTTTTCTATCACCAACATTCCCAGCCTAGTCTGCATCAGAATACCCAGCTAAGACATCTTGGTGTCCTTGCTATACCATACTCCAAAATCAGCAGTGGATTTGACATATTTTATGATTCTTTTCAAAGAAATCATATGAGACTCTTTGGGGTTAGCCTGATATTTAGCACATATTCTCGCACTGTAACTAATGTCAGGTCTACTAGCAGTAAGGTAAAGGAGACTACCTATCATGCTTCTATATAGAGAAGAATTAACACTTTTGCCTAAAAATCAACTATGAGTTTAACATTTGGGCTCATGGGGATTCTAACAGAATTATCAGATTCCAATCCAAACTTTTTCAAAAGATTTTTAGCATATTTAGATTGAGATATGAATATACTTAACTCTTGCTGGCAAATTTACAATCCAAGGAAGTGATTCAACTCTCCAATCATGCTTATCTCAAACTCGGCCTACATAAGCTTCGAAAAGTTATGAGCAAGTTCATCCTTTGTAGATCTGAAGATGATATCATCAACATAGACTTGAGCTACTATCAAATCGCCATTCTCCTTTTTGATAAAAAGGGTTTGATCAGCTTGTCCTCTTGTGAAGCCATGTGAGACCAAGTATTGTGTAAGCCGGTCATACCAAGCTCTAGGTGCTTGCTTTAGTTCATAGAGAGCCTTCTTGAGGTACAACACATGATCTGGTAAATGGGGATCAATGATTCCTTTTGGCTGAGTAATATAGACATCTTCTTTGAGAAACCCATTTAAGAATGTAGTCTTCACATCCATTTGGTAGAGCTTGAACTTCAAGTGACAAGCCAGGGCTAAGAGGACCCTAATGGATTCCATGTGAGCTACAGGAGCAAATGCCTCATCAAAATCTACTCCTTCCACTTGAGAGTATCCTTGGGTCACCAAACGAGCCTTGTTGGCGATCACATTTCCCTTCTGATTAGTCTTATTGCGAAATATCAACTTTGTGCCAATGATGTGCTCTCATTCCAGTCTAGGTACTAGGGTCCAAACATCATTCCTTTGAAACTAGAGTAGTTCATCATGCATGGTCTCAACCCAGCTTTCATCCTGGAGAGCATCCTCAACCCTGGTGGGTTCAACCTGCGACAAATAGCAAGAATAAGACACAAAGTTAGCAACACATTTATTAATTGTACGCTTTCTTAGTGTAAGTTCATTCATATTTCCCACAGTAACTTCAGGAGGGTGATTCAGCTTGGTCCTTGAGGAAAGTCCTTTCTCTACATGAGATTTAGAATCAGCTGATGTAGGAATATCTAGTGAGACTTCTACAACACTTAGAGCACTTGGAGAGACGAGCTCTTGATCAACTATTTCTTGAACAGCCTTAGGCTTTAGAGGAAGAATTGCCTTGGGTACTTCCTCATTAATTTTTTCAGAACTAGAATATGAAGCTTCATTGATAGCAACATTAACAGTTTCCATCACCTTCTTGGTTCTTTTGCTGTACACCCAATAAGCTTTGCTAGTGGAGGAGTATCCCAAAAATATTTCTTCATCACTTCAGGAGTCAAACTTTCCCACATTCTCTCCATCTTTAAGAATGAAACAAGTACTTTCAAAGATTTTGAAATACATCACATTTGGCTTTCTTCCCTTCCACAATTCATAGGGAGTCTTCTTTGTACCGGGTTTGAAATACCCTATTAACCGTATGAAATGCGGTGTTGATTGCTTCTCTCCATAAATTTCTAGCCACATCCTTGTTGTGTAACATGGCTCTAGCCATCTCCTAAATGACTTTGTTCTTTCTTTTTACTACACCATCTTGCTGAGGAGTAATAGGAGCAGAGAATTCTTGAGATATACCAGATCTAGTGCAAAAGGATTCCATGTATGAGTTCTTGAATTCTTTACCATGATCACTACGAATTCGATCAATCTTCAAGTTCTTCTTATTTTGCAATCTTGTACACAAAGCTTTAATGTGCTCAGGGGCATCTGACTTGGATCTTAAAAGAATGACCCAAGTATACCTGGTGAAATCATTTACCACAACCACGATGTATCTTTTTCCTCCAAGAGACTCAATTCTAGTTGGACCTATGAGATCCAGTTGTAGTAGCTCCAAAGGACTAAATGTAGCTGATGTCTAAGTGCCTGGATGTTTTGCTTTCGTCAATTTCCCAAGCTGACATAGTCTACACACAATATTGTTAACTCTGCTGAGCTTTGGTATTTCCAAAACTGATTCATGCTTAGATACAATTGACAGGTGTTTGTAGCTAGCATGTCCCATCCTTTGGTGCCATAGGTTTTTATTTGGCAAACGAATACTATTGCAAACTATATCGGCATCAGGTACCAATCCTTAGTAGTTATCCAAATTGTGGACACCACTTATGAGTTTCTTCCTAGACTTATTCAACACAAGGAAGTTTCCTTTTGGGAATAGCACCATGAAGTCTTGATCACATAGCTGACTTATGCTCAACAAGTTCACTCCTAGACCTTTTACATACAACACATTTGTAATGTCTGGCAGTCTAGGTAGAGAAATGGTTCCCTTCCTTTTTATTTATGATTTGTTCCCATCACCAAAAGTGACATTTCCACCTTTCTTAGACTCGAAAAGCTTAAAGAGAGAATGGTCTCCAGTCATGTGTCACGAGCATCCACTGTCAAGGTACCACAAACATGTGTCCATTACCGTGAATGCAAACTTTATCATAAAGCACACTTCATGCTTGCATGACAAATCGGCAGTAATGGTTTTCTCTCATCTGCCATTTTAGAATAAAACCTTTAAGTTTCAGCCTTCTCAGATGAACTCCTTTGCACATTTTTATTCTGAACAGTCTAGTTTCTTCTTTGTCAGACCAAGACCTTTTTCAATAATCATCAAGATAGCTTTCAAATAACTTTTAGACTTGCATTTTCTGAAACACTCAATCAAATAGAGATTAGAAAAGCAAGATGTATTTGAAATAAAAGATCTTTTCATGCCGTTTGCATACTTTTGACCTCTGCCGGGGAGACCATCTAAGTTAAATGCAGCGAAAAATAAATTTGACAAGGTGATTTGTTTACGAATGGGAAAAACCACCAAAGTAAAACCCCACCGGATGAATTTAAGGTCACCATTTCTAAGAATCCTTTATTTTCAAAACAAGCGGTTACAAGTAAAAGGAATCCTAGTACCTAATACCAATCTACAGTTGAACCCTTACCCCAATACCTGATTGGACTTGTGATGTAATGACAATCTCTCATTTCAATGCACGGCTCCTAATACGTGACTAACCAATGATGCACGGATCCAAGTACGTGACTAACACACCAACTTGAGGAAGATGTTGGCTGCAAAATTCTTCAGTTCATCTAACGATGAAGATCAAGAAGCTCATTGGTTACAAAACCTTTGACGCAAAGATGCAGTAGCTTCTACAAGGAATATGATAAACTAAGGCAAATTCTGTCTCCGGTCACAATTTGCATGTACAATCAATTTGCATTGAGTTGCATCACTTGAGATGGCCTTTAAAATAATCCTTATATATGTCTAGGGTTGTGAGAAAAGAAACCTTACACAAATACACGTGGATATGTGTGAAACTGGAAATTTGAATTTCGTAATTCTCGACAAATACAGCTTCTGTTGAGCTGCTGTCAAGCTTCATCATTAAACCTCGATGGATATGAATCTATCGAGCTTTAATGAATAGCACTTCTTCACTTGTTTCTTGGACAGATTTGCATGGCTTCAATACTAAACTTGAACGCTTGTTTCTTGAAGTACTAAATCTATCATAGATCTATCCAATTATAAGTAAAGTGCGTTTTGTCAAAGGATTAGCCAATTTACATAACATATGTTTCTTAAAAATTTTCACATATGTCCTAACATATATGATAGCAAATTTTAGACCATCCAACCCAATGAATTCTTCTTTCATTTGCCTTCTGACCCTACCAAAATGAATTCATATTTCTTTTTAAATCCTTATATAATTCTAATGGAAGCTTGAAACAACTCATAACAAAAGTAGGAATCAATTGTACAACAGATTTAATAAGTACCTTATTCCCGGCATTAGAGAGACACTTTTCCTTCCATTCATTAATTCGATTCCAAACTTTATTCTTCAAATTATTAAAAACTGGCATCCTTGATCTACTCACATTAGTAGGCAAACCCAAGTAACGTTTCAAGAGCTTCCAATATGGCATGTACAGTCACATAGAGTTGACCTAAAATTTCTAACAATTATAAATTTATAATTAAGAATAATGTTTATTACACGCACTCCTATACACACACTAAAAATAAACTGAAATCATGTTTGAATTGGTGTATGTGTAAATTTATTTTCCTAATAATTAATTCTATTTGTCAAATAAAGTTTAATTAAGAATGTTAACACTATTATGTTTTTTTTTTTTCTTTTGACAATGACAAACTATGTTTATTGAATTTTTAAATAATACTATATTTTAAGACATCCCAAAACAAAATAGAGAACCAACAATATAGTACCAGTGAAATATTGAATAGTTTATATTCAAGAATAAACAAACTTTTACATTTACAAAGTGAAAAAGCATCAAAATCAAAATCAAAATCAACATTATGATTATTATTTTTAAAAGGAACTATTATTTTTTTTATTATTATTATTTGATAATATCTAAATTATCATTAGTAACACAATGCATGTACAAGAAATATGCTATAACGAGGGCATGTTCTGTCTTGTATATATCTAGATATGATGCGAAGGTCTCAATGCTTATTGATCTTCATACTCGGGCATGGAGGACTGACATGGTCTCATAGTTCTTCTCACCAATGGATGTAGCAACTATTCTAAGCATTCCTTTAAGTTATCAGCTCCCTTATGATCGGATGGTTTGGGATTTTACACCCAAAGGGAACTTCACAATTCAGAGTGCATATAGGTTGGCCTTGGACATGGTAAATAGCGCTGCCAATGGGGAAGCTTCAGACAGTCATCAACGTAGTCTGTTTTGGAAGACACTTTGGCACCTAAATGTCCCTAGCAAGATTAAGTCTTTCACTTGGCGTGCGTGCAAAAACATCTTACCCACAAAAGATAACTTATGCCAAAGGAAGGTGATTGATATTCCTACGTGTGAGGCTTGTGGCTCTGGTGCAAAGAGTACAGGACATGTCTTTTGGGAATGTGAGAAAGCACAAGAAGTTTGGGTATTGTTAGGTATTCCTTTGGATCCACCAGTGCTCCTTGCTCCGGATTTGTGGACTTTCTTTGGCATCTAAAGTTTAGGCGGAAGATGGAGGATGCATTGCTAGAGTTAGTGGTTATGGTGGCATGGTGTTTATGTTTTAACCGCAATGAAATGAGGCAAGGTAAGGCTTGACAATCGGGGTTTGCTATTCTAAGCAAAGCCCGGTACTTACTAGATGAGTTCCAGACAACTAACCTTAAGCTGTCCTAGACCATGTCAAAGGATGAGATTCGATGGGCACTTCCAAATGATCCATGGTACAAGGTTAATGTGGATGCAGCGTCTTTTCCATCACAAATTCAATTGGAATAGGAGCTCTCATCCGAGATCATGAGGGACGTGTTGAAGCTACTATCAGCAAGTCCATCCCCATTCCATTGGGACCGTTAAGAGGCTAAAGTTAAGGCTTTGGAGGAAAGTGTATTTTTTACATGGGATGTGGGTGTTAGAGATGTGATATTTGAATGTGACTCCCGAATTGTTGTTGATGCAGTAAATGATATTTGTGAGCCACCTACTGCTATTGGAAATATTATAGCCGACATTCAGCAAAAGCTGCAGGACTTCCGTTGGACCAAAGTTTCTCATATTTGTCGACTAGATAATCGCTCTGCTCATATTTTAGCTCGGTATGCTTCTCATATCGTTAATTTTATAATATGGATAGAGAAAATTCTTTACATGATTGAGTCTACTGTGACTCAAGATGTATTGTTTTTATCTTCTTTTTAATAAAAGTTATGGTCTTCTTATTAAAAAAAAAAGAGACCACAGACTCTTACCAAACATGACCCAAGCTCAAAGTCGCAAACCTTGTTATGCTTACTTTCGGTGTTCATACTTCTCGCAATCACATATCATGACATCATGTAAAATTGTAAATCAAAGTCAGCATCATCAAAAAAATGTAATCCATGCTAGATTGTAAAAGCATAAAGTAAATTTATAAATTCAGAAAAAATATATAATATATATATAGGTTCTATGATTTAAAATTCATATTATTAAAAATAAAAATTACTAACATTTATTTGATATGAATTAAATTTCCATGCGTTCCAACTCTTGCTGGTTAATTTCTTCAAGCCCCACGTAGACCAAAAATTCAATACAATTTCTTTAAAAGAGTTTTGCTAAAGACGTAATGAATTGTTACAACATACTCACAACAACAAGGATGTCAATCCCTCATAGGTTAAAATAAAATAATAAAATATTTTATTGGAATTCACCTCAATTAAAAGTAAGGAAGTATTTCAAATATATATATATATATATGGGTTTAAGTTACACCTGGTGGGAAGAATGAGGAGAGAGAATGGTATTATAAGCACTCCAACAAATCATCCCTTAATATCACTTCATCGTAGATTTGTCTCTTTTTGTCTCTCCTTGATAATATGTTTAGCAAATTAATGAAAAAAACAAAATAAAATTTCCAAGGAGTAAGTACTATTGTATCTAGTTTAAAAGCACACACACCAACAAGGAGATGGAGTCGTCAAATTTGTACGAGGAAATGTTGGTCAAAAACAAGGCTGAGGTGGTGGACGCATTAAAAGCCTTGAACAAGTACAATCTGTTCTTGGTGGGAAGAATGGCCCCAACAGTACCCTTAGTGAACAAAACCGATTGTCCAGAGTTGGGACCTGTGGGAAGCTTTTTAGCATGGTCAGAACTTTCCACCACAGCATCAGTTTTGGTGGTTCAACAACATAATCCCTCTGCAAATCTTCATCCACTCATGGAGGAACAAGCTTATTATGGTGAAACCTCTAACATGCCTGATTCACCTCATGGGGTACCATCAGTGTAAACAGAGAGCTACTTGAATATACATATTCTTCCAGAACACCCACTGGACATGGGTGGTGTTTTACTTTTATTGATTTGATGTTACTTTAAGGAAATGAGAGCTCCCTCTATGCAGTTACATGAAAACCATTCATGTCATATGGGTGAGAGAATTGGCTAAGTTCGCAAGTCACTACTACCATAGGTGTATAGGGGTTTTAACGAGATCTACTGTAATAAATGAAGTTGAGTAAGTCATGTACAGTAATTAGTGATCTTGAGGATTTTAAAAATTTTACTATATTAATCTTACAAACTTCTTTTTCTACCAAAAATTTATGTTCTGACTCAAATTCGAGTGAATTGGATGTAATCTGCACTACCTCAATAAAGAGGACTTTTGGGAAAGAAAGATTGAACAACACGATAACTATAATAAAACCAATGCAAATAGAACAAATAGCTTAGAAGTTGAAGAAACTTGCATTAACAAAATCTCCTTCCTCCGCTTACTCAAGAAACTCTGCAAAGATTGCTCCCTCATCATCAACAAATGAATTTGTAGGGAGTTGAACCTGGGGGCTAGGACCAGTTATCTTCTACCATAGATTTTAACCAACTCTTCCACATTAAAAAGTTAACAATTAAGACATTTAAGAAAGAACATATTATGATCAAAGATCTAATATTGCTCCTACAAATAATTGTATTATGTAATGAGTCTAATCACTCTACTAATAATATGATGTAACAGATGTTATCAAAGTTCTTTGAAAAATAAAAAATAAAAAAGCATAATATTTGTCCAATTGAGATGCCTAATGCACATTAAAGAAATCTTAATATAGAATTTTAAAGAGCAACCAATTGACAACAGAGTTAGCTTTTCCATGTAGAGAAATACTCTTTTGACCGAGCCCAACAAGGTGTTTTTCGTTTGAAATGATTCTTATTATTCAGTGATCATTTGAGTGGTGCCTAAAATCGTGAGATAATTACTATTAAATTTATTCCATTAATATTTCCCCAGTTAAGAGAAATAATTTAAACTACAAAATGTCAATGCCTCAGGCGAGTATTAGGATTACTCTAGTGACATCAAACAAATATGGTCATATAAACATTAAATTTCATACAAAAACAATACAACTGTTACAAAACTCAAAGGTGAGAGATTCTATGAGGACCTCTTGCATTGTTAGCACTAGTTATTAGAATTAAAATGACAAAGAGAGAACCCAAAGATGGAGAAGCAAAAGCTGCTGCCTCCAGTTCATGCTTTGTTAATAGCCTGATTGTGGGAAAAAATTTTGTATTTACAGATGCAGTAGACTCAATGGATTCTGCCTCAGCTGATCTTAAGGAAAAGTGGGTTTTAGTTGCCTCTATAGTTCTGCTAATAAATTTTGATCTTGACATATAGTCCTTCATGCGACACTATAGCAAGTAAAACCCTTCATCAGCACATTTGGTCTGCTACTATAATAGTCCCTTGAAATGAATCCAGCCAGGCCCTCTATGAAAATAACCAATTATCCAATAAGTGCAATAGAAAATGCAACTCAAATAGTACATCCCAATAAGATCATCAGAAGAAAAGCAATCAAATAGTACATCCCAATAAGATCTCCTCATTTGGTTGTCTGATGCCATTTGCAGCTCCTACCATGAATATTTTTGCTTGAACATTTTGTAAAACAGATATAAGGAGAGTGATATTCAGGGAGAAAAAAACTAAGAAATTAGAAACGTAGGAGAAATTGCAAAGAAAATGGAAAGAAAGACTTAATAAGGAGAGAGAAAAAGAGACATAAGAAATATTTAATGAGGGGAGAGATAATGAGGAGACTATTAATTAGGTAAGTATTTAATATTGTAATGGATAATGGTGTTTTTTTTTTTTATCTGTTGGATCTCTTATAAATCTACGGTTTAGAAAATGTGTAACTCTTGTGGAGTTACACCAAATGCAATTTGAACACATCTCATATATATATATATATATACATAGGCTTGAGCTTGACTAGTTTGCTGAATAGACAAACATAAGCCAAATTTCTTTTTTAAATTAATCTGAGGTTGAGCTAAGCTGTTTAAGGACTATATTTTAAACGCCGTTTTGTTTTTGCCACAAAAACGAGCAACGTAGGTTGCCTCTCTAATCACCCAACAAAGGAAATATCAACAAAATTCATATTCTGCAAAAAAAAAAAAAAAAAAAAAAAAAAAAAAAAAAAAAAAAAAAATTCATAATTTGTTCAACAGTGGCATCATGATTCACTTAAATGAATCATTCTAGAAGCTTACCCTAAGCATGGAGATGCTTCTTGCTTTTGTTTTGAAGGTGAAACCCATCAAATCCTATTATGCTGTTAAAAGCCTAAAGGATCTTTAGCTGCAAATCAATTTTATTCAAATTAACTGCCCCTACTTGAACACTGCCCTAATTCAATTCTAAGCTTCTAGATTGAGTTAGTTATGATTATAGCCATTAACGTGAATTGATCTTTAGGCACATTTTAATGCCATAAGTCCATACTGCTACTCCTAAGAAAAAAGAGACCAGAGTAAGCATCATTTTTTGTTTCTTGGACATTGAAATGTCACGGCCCACGTGAGTAAGCTCTCTTTTGGAAATCCAAGGCGTAGGCCTATTCTAAACAGGGGCTTCTGGCTAAGACGGTAATGAATTGATCACCATTATGGTTTTACAATCCAAAAAACCGAATATGTGATTCCCATATGCAAAGATCTACTTTCGAGATAGATTGGATCAAGAGTTGGGTATTGAGAGTTAGGAAAATGTTAGGCATTCATTTAGTATTCTTAGCCATAAACAAACTTGAAAATAAAAGGCTGTAATTGACTTAGGTATAAACATACCTTATTATTCCCACTAATAATTCAATATCTAGTTGTGGGAGGTGGGATACTTTGGGAAGGAAAGATTATGCAAATCGTGGTATTTCATTGATTCTAATTTACACAGGTACTAACACAAATCTTTGTAAAAATAGTTGTTTCCACGGAGTTCACCAATGACACTCCAATGATAAAGTTAGACTTAGTCTAGTTCAACAGAGTAATAGTTATTTCGTGAATTTTTATAGTTATACCTTTTATGAAAGCGGTTCTCCCCTTTTCAAGCTTAGACATGTCACACCAACCTTAGGTTTTGGGGTTGACTTGACTTTTATTACTCTCACATCGGCCTATAGAGCTTAACTAGGCATCTTTGACCTATCTAATGAGAAGACTAATAATATCACATTAAATGCGATGTGAGGTAATTGTGACACAATAAATGTTGAGATGGCCATACCTAGATACCCAATTCTTCTTTGAGGCAAAGTTAAATGACTAAGGCTTCTTTTTAGGTTAAGCTTATCAACATGATGTTATGAATTTTTAACTCATGACATCGGTATCCCTTTGCAGCTTTACTGATTGGTCTCTCGTTGTCCTTGGCTTCATTTTAACCCTCCACGTTACCTTCTAACTTGAACAACATAATTAATTAACTTCAACCACATTATTACTTTTGAGCAGTGTATGAACAACTTATCACATATATAGAGATAGCATAAGTCTGTCACACAACAACTATTTTTTATGGTTCATATGTTGTCCTGTACTGTGTCTAGCCCAAAACAATGTGGACCCAAAAAATGGCAATGTATGCCCATTGAATTTCCATAAAACCTATCCCCCTCCCCCACCCCCCCCCCCCCAATTTATAGCTACATAAATAAGATGATGCATTCCATGCTTGCAATTGGTTAAAAGAGACTAATTAATTCAAATGGCCCTATAAAATTGGATTTCTTTTTTGTAATTGCTGTTGAGTGTAGACTCTCATTCATCTCTCTCTGCATTTTCCTTTTTCTATCTTGTTTAGCCCATAGTTTGCACATCCTTTCTTTGTCAACTAACAATCATGCATTAAATTTTATTATAGATTTTTGTTTAAAAAAAAAAAAAATACTAGAATACGATGTTTAAAATCCTATTGAGTAAAAACTTAGAGAGCTAATTACTCTTCTTCACATGTGATTTATCATGTGTAATATATATATATATATCACATGCTTGCGAAGGTTTCAAGTTTATTCAATCAAAACTTTCCTATCAACTTCCATTAGATATTGCCGCAAAGTGTCCCAATTTTGTTTTTTGTTTTTTCTTTTTGAATCTTTCAAGTTAAAAAAAAAAATCCAATTACTTATTAAAAAATAATTTATGGGAATTAAAAAAAAAATTTCTCAATGAGACTCGACATTGAACAACCAGTTGTGATGCTTGTCATGTTCATTGCTTTGTAGATAAATTTGAGAAAATAAATACTCAATTCTAAACTGGAGAGAGAAGACTTTTGTGAAAGGATAAAATTGAATTAAGTAACAAAATAAATTAGAAATCTAAGGGACGAAAGTGTTAAGAGAGTGAAATGATTATGAAAAAAAAAATGAATTGAAACCAACAACAATCAATGATGGATAACATTTAGAATTTGATATTATGGGTGTGATGGAAAATTCTCACCAATTAGCGCAAATTACCCATCTAGGGATTTTGGACTTCCTCATCCATGACAATTCGCTAATGGTACCCTTAAGTCGAAGCCATTCTTACTAAAATCCTCCAAATACCTGTTTGCCGCATAGGTTTATGTAACTTGCTCATTTTGAAATGTTGGGGGGTAGGTACACTCAGGATTAAGTGTCTTGATCCCAAATGTGCAATATTTAGTCACCATTGAGGCATAACACCTCCATCCACAGTTGTTCTTACAATGTACAAAAATCTTATTCTTCTCATTCAACTTCCACTTGATATCAATGTGATGCTAATTCACATACTCCCTCAAAGCCTTCCTAGAAACCTTGGAGTTTGGAAACTTCATCCCTTTTACCAACTGAACATTTGTCATATTAGTCCTCTCATTGAATTCTAGGTTGCTAGGCCTCTGCTCATCAATAGAATCATCCACACTTGCAATATCATCCTCTAAAGCTGGTTCAGCCCACTCTTCATCTAAATCTATGTTTGGAGGTGGAACATTGCTTAGCTGAGGTGTATTAGTGGTTGGTTAAGGTGGAACAATGTTAGGCTCAGATAGAACAGTGCTAGGCTTATGGGAACAGCTTAGAGAGGGTTTAGGTACATCTATCCAAGAATTAGTGGTTTTCTTGTTACTAAGGAGATACTCTTCTTGTATTTTAGCAAGTCCAAAGGCTGAATTAAGGTTTTATGGATTAAACATCTTGATAGGCAAATGAATTTCATCCCTCAACCCATTCAAGAAGTAACTAAGTTTGTGTTTTTAGACAATTCCTTGATCCTATTTGATAAAGCTTCAAACTGAGCCTTGTAAGAAGAAATAGAACTTACTTGCCTTAGATTTGTTAATGCTTCCATTGGATCATCATAGGCCAAGGCTCCAAATCTGGTATGCAAAGCTTTTACGAAGGCTTCCCAACTTATGAATTGCCCTATCTCCTCAGCATCTTGAAACCAGATCAAAACTTCATCCTCTATGTGATAAGAACTGGTGAGCCTTATAGACCCAACCTGAGGGATTCTCTCCTCTGAATCTTGGAAACTCCAATGTCACTGTCTTTGGGACTGATGCAAGTGAGTCCAATTATGTTGTTGTAGTAGTAGGAGATGAGGGTGCAATCCTATGATGCCATTGATTTCTAGCTTCAGTGAGCCCTTACACAGTTTCTATCAATATCTATAACACAGAAGTCATAGCATCTATTTCATGATGAATGCCTCGTATTTCTTGTTCATGCTGGTCATAAGTGAATGAAAGAGTGTTGTATTTTTCATTGAGACCAACCAAAGATCATGTTTCTGCCTTAAAGATAGAGTAGGCTCTGATACCAAATTGATAGGAAACAGCTTAGAGATGGTGATTGTTTTCAAGGGTTCTTCGAGGGAACCAACCTCCAAGGGAAGTAAGTGGAAAACAAAAAGATTAGAGAGAGATTTAGAGATTAGAGAGGAAAGAAAACAAGAATATGCTTGTGTTATTTTTGCTTAACCTCCAATTCTCACAGCTCTACATTATATATAGTTGAGTACAGTTGGTAGTTACAACAGTTACAATCATTAGTCAATCATTAGCTTAGCATATAGCTGGCACCCTAACCAACTTCCTAACTAACATGCTCAACACTAACATACTCAGCACCATAATTCTCACACACGCAACACCACACACTCAGTATTTATATACCATGTAACTCATACACTCAGCACTAACTCCAACTCAAGTCAATCAACTACTCCTATCATAGGCTCAGGTGGAACACTGTGAGGTGAAGACTCACCAAAAATATCATCAGCAAAGTCTTCTCCTTCTAGACATTCATTCAACCAATCAAACTCCTCTGCCCCCACACTAGCATCACCCCCTATAGCAGCCCCTGCACCAACCCCTTCAAGAACTTTAATTGCAAGTGAAGCATGACCACTCTCCACATACAGTATGAGGGTAGCTTAAAGATATGAGTTAAAATGCAATTCCCATTGAAATATTTTTTTTAATTTTAGTTTATTTCCCAAAATAAATTAAAATCATACTGTAGGGACCCTTTTTTCCGCGCGACGTGGGGGTTCAAGATTTTCACCCCACCAAGGGCTGGCCTTGTAGTGTAAGGCTTGACACCTTAATCCCACGTCGGCGAGAGAAGTGCCCCGATACAATAAATTTATAGAGAGTGGGTAGAAGGACTAGGAATTAGCGAGCATTACAATAGTTGGTGCGGGTTTACAAGATCATCAAATAGGATTTGGCTAAGTGTTCTAAGGGAAAGTTTGTCCTTGGCCCAATCCGAGGAGCTCTTCTTCCTTCACTAATGAATATAAGGTTTCTCCCCTTCGAACCTCCAACTTCTAACCTCCAAACCCCCTCTTCTCTAGGGGTTCGTTCCATTATATAGTCCTATTCAGCTAATCTCTGCCTTCCACTTGTTGATCATCCGAGCTTGTGTCTAAGGGCTTGTCCCATCAGCCGCCTTTCTAGTCCTCTCGTTAGTTGAAGTAACCAAAGCATTACTGTTCAGTGGTCAATTCCCCATTAATGCGGCCAGAGTGTCAGTTGTGTGCTTTTAATGTGGTGATGACAGCCCTTTTCTCCAATATCGGCCGGCCGAGGACATGGTCGTCCTCGGCGATGCTCCTTGGCAGTTTCGGCCTTCCCCGCTCATCCTTGGATGCCGCATTGTCCTCGGCATGAGCCTTGGGCCTGATATAGAGTGGGCTGGGGTTGCCAAATCTTTGGGCCCCACAATAGCCCCTCAAAATTCTGCTGCCCGGCTCCTCGGGCAGGGAGGAGGATTTTGATGTCCTCAGGTCCTTGTCCTGGCCTGGTGAATCTTATCCTCCTGTCAGTACCAAAATCCTTCTAACTGCTCTGGGAACACTCCTGACGTTTTGGTACTTGGAACGCACCTTCATTAAATTTTGGCGGCCCTATGTCCTCCACGTTCAACGATGTGATGATGAATGGATGGTAGGGATGCTTCTGACTTAATGGCGGGAAAGCCTGTGCAGTTACTTTTTAATTGGGGGTATAAATACCCAACTGAACCGATTTGCCCCTTCACTTTTACACTCAAGAGCTCTTGCGCACATACGCTGAAGTTAGTTAAGCCTCCAATCGTCCGTACGCCTCATTTCAACATAAAGAGGCATGCCCGAGGAGCTTTTCCTCATTTATGTAAGTTCTCTTCTATTTCCTATTCGTACTTTCCCGCCTGAGTTCCTTGTCCTCTTATTCCTCTTTCTCTTTCCTATATTTTCCATGAGCCCTTCGTTAGCTCTTTAGGATGAGTAGGTTTAAGAAGTTAGTTGAGTCTGAGGAGGCGATGGAGAAATTCGTTGCTGATTATAAGATCCCTAATACAATGGGTTTGAGGTACTGTAGAGATGGGGAGTAGAGCACCAAGAGAAAAGAGGGTGAGGTGGCGGTTCCTATAATCGCCTTTCTAGAGAGTGGTATGAGGATCCCCATAGGGCCAGTAATAAGGGATTATCTCAAGCACTTCGGCTTATCTCCCACCCAGTGTGCCATCAACGTGTTTAGGATCCTAGGCTGTATGGATGCCCTGAATGAGAAGATGGGGCTGGGCTTGACCCACCACGATGTAAACTAATGCTACAACTTCCAGTGCCTTAGAGGGAAGTCTTATTACCTAAAGATGAGGGACGATAGAGTCCGGCTCATTTAGTGCCTTCCTGAGTCCAGCAAGGGGTTAAACAAAGACTTCCTCATTGTGTCCGAAGAGTGGCACGATGGCCTTCATTGTCCAACAGTGGAGGGTACTCCAGGTGGGACATTCAGACTAGGAAAGGGTTTAATTTCTTGCGCCTTCGTGTTCTTCTTTGCTTGGTTGTTAATAGGGACTTTGTTTTCTTTTATGCAGATCCGCGCGCTTTTGAGCGTGACTTCGACTTGGTTAATAAGGAGGATTTGCAGACCGTATTGAGGTCGGAGATCTTTATGAACGAGGCCGACGACCAGGTTAGGGCTGCTTACAAGATTCTGGGTACAACCCGATTCAAACATCGTTCTCGGCTCTGAAGTACGTGATCCAAGCTAAAGATCCTCAGCTGCATAAGATAACGGTAGTCGAGCATGGATTTTTGATCCCCAAAGGATCTCCTATTTCGGAGGGCGTACCGTTGGTAGGTACCTCTTCATCATCTCAAGTTGCCGAGGCTGAAGGGGGAGAGCCAGGAAAAGAGGAAGTTGCTGACTTAGGTCCGTCTTAGGACAAGTTTGACGTGTTCGACCAATTCCATTCGCCTGAGGACCCTCCTGGCGATTTGGGTGACCCCAGCTTAACTGAAGCGGACCTTTTATTCGAAGAAACCTCTTTTAGGTCGAAGATGAGTTTCAAGAAACGACCCTAGACAAGCCTGCTGGCTTTGATTGAAGGGCAGCCGGGGAAGGATGCGCCAGGGAAGGATGTACCGGGGAAGTTTCCTCCCAAGCTTCCTCCTCCCCCACCCCAGTAGGGTTTGCCATCTAGGTCCAAGCCCATCAGTCCTCAGCAGAAGAGGGACAAAGGAAAAATGCCTAGGGGGGGCGAAGAATCTGATCCTTCTCGGGGCGACGACAATGCTCGGCAGCCATCGAAGCAGCTGAGGGCTAGGCGTTGAGGTCAGAAGAAATAGGCCACCGTCCAACCCGGGGCCCAGGCTTGGCTCCCTGCCCCCATGCTCCATGGGAAGCCTTTGATGGACGATGCCTCTCTTAGGAATCCTCAAGGGGACGAGGGTGCGCATGTGGTTGACGCATTGGGGAGGTCCTTGCTGCTCCCCGTGGATATGGCCCAGCTGGAGGTTCAGAGGAGTAAGGAGGTCTTTCTCGGCCTCAAGCAATGTTTGAGCATGGTAAGTTTTCTGATCACTTGTGATCCTCTTGACTTTCTGCCTTTTAGCTCCTTACTTATCGTGCATTGGTTTCAATTGGCAGGCCATCCAGGCTACCTTTAGGTTGGAGGATGTTGCCAGTAGTCAAAACAGGGCCGCGAGCCTAGAGCATGAAAGGATGCTAAATGCTACTCGAACCCTCAAAGTCTCCAAGGCCGATCTCTCCAAGGCGATGGAGCAGTTGGAGGAAATGAAGAAGGCTCGAGACATCGCCAAGTCAGGTCTAGCTAGTGCCCAAAGGCAGGCCCATGATCAAACAGAACGCCTGCTACAAGCAAAGGATTAGCTAAGGGTCGCCAAAGAAGAGATCGCAACCCTGGAAAAGAGGGTGCTCGAGGCAGAGGGGGCCAGAGGCATTGCTGAGTCCGCCAAGGGTGAGGCCTTAAAAGCCAAGGAAGAGGTTGAGTCTGCCAAGGATGAGGCTGAGGCGTCCAAAGGTGAGGCCGTGTAGGAGGCTTATGAGTCAGGGGTGGCTAATACAGAGGCCACCCTTAGAGCCCAAGTGCTTTGAGTATGCAGGCTTTACTGTTCCCAGGTGTGAAATGAAGCCTTGAAACAAGTAAGTGTAGAGGCTTCATCTGACTTGTGGAAGGTAGAGAATGTGTACTACCCTCCTGCCATTCGCGAGGTTGCTCCTTCCAGCTCTGAGGCCAAGGTGACCCCTGAAGGAGTTGGGGCTACTCCTGATGAAGGTGTCCCGGCTGCTACCACCTCAAACGAGCCCACAAAGGAAGCTAATCCTTCTAGGGCCATTGAGACAGGCAAGAGTCCCACCACGGATGCGCCCGGGGAGGCTACGAACCCCTTAGCTAATGTTCAGGCCCCTCACGTTAAGGAGGTATCTCCTTCAGCGGACCTTCCCCAGGCTGTGGCCTCGAGCAAGGGTGGCAAAGGCCTTGAGACCTCTTCTGCCCAGCCCCTTGAGGGAGGGATTGAGACGGAGTTGTATGAATGATCCTCCATGGCGCTTTCGCTTTGTTTGTTTGTTTTTTCTTTTTTTTTTTTTTTTTTTTTTTTTAAAGCATTGTAATGGCACTTTTGCCTTGTATAATTCTTAAAGACTCAATGAAGTGCGTATTTTGTTTTCTCTTATTCGTCCTGTTTGTATTATCCCTTCTTTTTTTTCTTTTTTTTTTTTACTTGCACAATCCTAGCTTTAATTGCACTCCAACTGACCATATACTTATCTTCTGAAGTATCTAGTTTCCCCACAGGTTTGAGTCTGAGGACCATGCAATACCTTAGTTCTGTCTAGTACTTAGTTCTTTAGAAGTAGTTAGTTTCCCCATAGGCTTGAGTCCAAAGACCATGCAATACCTTGGTTCTGTCTAACACTTGATTTTTCTAAAGTAACTAGTTTCCCCATAGGTTTGAGTTCGAGGACCATGTAATACCTTGGTTCTGTCTAGTACTTAGTTCTTCTGAAGTAATTAGTTTCCCCATAGGTTTGAGTCCGAGGACCATGCAATACCTTGGTTCTGTCTAGGACCTAGTTTTTCTGAGGCACCTAGTTTCTCCACAGGTTTGAGTTTGAGGACTATGCAATACTTTGGTTCTGTCTAGGACCTAGTTCTTGACGTAGTTAGTTTCCCCATAGGCTTGAGTCCGAGGACCATGCAAGACCTTGGTTCTGTCTAACACTTGATTTTTCTAAAGTAACTAGTTTCCCCATAGGTTTGAGTCCGAGGACCATGCAATACCTTGGTTCTGTCTAGTACTTAGTTCTTCTGAAGTAGTTAGTTTCCTTATAGGTTTGAGTCCGAGGACCATGCAATACCTTGGTTTTGTCTAACACTTGATTTTTCTGAAGTAACTAGTTTCCCTATAGATTTGGGTCTGAGGGCCATGCAATACCTTGGTTCTGTTTAGTACTTGATTTTTTTGAAGTAACTAGTTTCCCCATAGGTTTGAGTCTGAGGACCATGCAATACCTTGATTTTGTCTAGTTCTTGGTTCTTCCTTTAGAGCCTGGAGTGGGGGAGCTCGTCCTCCTCGTTGGAGAGTCTGCCTTTAGAATGATAACGGCCTTGAGCTTGCTCTGCCGAGGGGGGACCCTTCTTCGGCCTGGCCCCTTGGCCAAGCGTGCCGCTTTCAATTACGAGGCATCTTTTGGGCTATTCGAGTAACGCGTTTGACGCTTCGGTGCGTAAGGCGTGTCCTCATTAATATCCTTGCAGATTTACGAGGATCCAGCGGCTGATAGGCTCTTTGAAAATTGGGGAAATTTAATACCTCCAGTAACTCCTTCTTAGGATTTTGCGCAGTCTGGTTTTCACCAACTCTTGCCTTCTATATAAGGCATTTCGGGGTAACCTTTTCTTCAAATTTCACAATCACTTTGGGTTCAATAAGGATTCAAAGCTCTCCATTTGCCAAAATAGTGACCTTTGCTTGAAGGGGTGGAGTGGCCTTTAAAAAGGGCAAGGACAAGGAAGCCGAGGCCCCTTCATGAGCCAAGGATAACACCTCGATCCTGGACAACATAGTGGGGGTGGTATAAGTGGAGGCAAAAGATCCTCCTCCTTTTCAACCTAGCTAGAGAGAGGACTCCCCTTGCAGTTAGGAGGGGGATCCAAAAGGAACATAACGTCCCTCCTCCGTAGGCGGGTCCACCGGCCTTCCAAGCTGATAGTGATTCGCCAATGCCCGATCGTCGTGGGAACTGGGAGGGAATCCAGGGGGAACCCTGAGGTTGGACCGTCAGGCGCCGCACCTTCCTCTTCCTTCTCTTTCAAAGCGGCGCCCATGTTGGTTGGGGAGTTGTGGATGGTCTTAGCATAGATCTGTCTCTACCTCTCCCTCCATACATAGCTTGGCTTTAAAACAAGCCTACCTAGGCCCTTTTCTTCTTTTTTCTCTTTTTAGCTTCAGCACAAGCCTGCCTAGGCATTTACCTTTGTAGTTAGCTTTAGAACAAGCCTGCCTAAGCATTTACCTTTGTAATTAGCTTTAGAACAAGCCTGCCTAAGAATTTGTTGTACAATGTAACTTTTCATTGATTAATAAAAGAAGTAGTCACATTTCGTTTACTTTACTTCTCGCATCTTTCATTTCTTTATGATGATTGCCTTCTGAATGAGTGCGTTTCTATAGCTTTTGTTTTTTGTTTTTTTTCTTTTTTCTTTCTTTTTGAACTTGGAAGAAGTGTTGTACACCAACTGTCGTGCTCGCTAATTCTCAAGTCCTTCCCATAGATGGCGCCAATTGTAGGGATCCTTTTTTCCGCGCGACGCGGGGGTTCAGGATTTTCACCCCATCAAGGGCTGGCCTTGTAGTGTAAGGCTTGACACCTTAATCCCACGTCGGTGAGAGAAGTGCCCCGATACAATAAATTTATAGAGAGTGGGTAGAAGGACTAGGAATTAGCGAGCAAAAGACAAAGATGAAGATGAAGGCCGTGACTGGCGATCTGTGCTAGGTTGCTAGCTTGCTGCTTCAACTTCGCACAACCCCTACTTTGTCATCTTCTTCTTCTCAATTTTTTTTTTCTTTCTCTCACAAATCTTTTGATTCCAGATCTAAAAAAAGTCCAAAGTGCATGCCAGCCAAATCTTTAATTTCAGCTGGTATTTGCTAAAAAAAGGAACCGCGAGAACCGTTCACAGTTCTCAAAACCGTGAGGTTCGACCGCAGTTTGCACGGGTTTCTGCTTTTTTCCCATAGAGTGGATCTTGAGACTAAAAGAACTGCAAAAATGAGCGGTTCGAGATTTTTCCGGTCGGACCATATGATCAAGTCCAGGTTTCAAAACCTTGGTTAACAAATCTCAGAACAAAATATCTCTTGTAATGACCTGAAAAAATAAAACATAAAATATCAGACTCCTGTATTACACGTATCTTGTTGTGAAACGTACACAGTTTTTGGAAGAATATAAATGAATATTTAGAGAAAAGAAGATAGAATTTGGTTGCTTCAAATGAACAAAAATTAAACAAGGAATAATAAATTTGGATTTGATTTGAGGAAATCCTAACGTCTAGGAACCAATTAGATCCAACTTGGATTAAAACTCTATATGTCAAAAGCTAAATTTAAGCTTATAAAAAAATAATGCTAAATTAAATTTAAGGACTCAAATAGTAATACCAACTTAGGCTAAAACAAAGGATTCAATTGGATTTCACAAAGAAAGTTACAAAATGTAGATATTTGCACATTTTGGAAACATAGAATGGAAAATTAGTTAGTTTTAAATATAAGGGGGAAAATTTTGAACTAAACATAAAGGGGGAAAGTGATTTTTTCCCTAATGAATTTAACAAAAATTTTGTAACATAAAGTTGTACCTAACATAAACTTGAAGTTTAAACATATGAAGGAAATTAGATAACTTTTAGAATTTATTACATATGTGCTCGTGTTTTTGCACAATGCTATACACATAAAAGAGAATATTGAGAACTATTATGCCAAAAGCCAAATTTTAGCTACAAATATACTTATGTGGTCAAACTTAGAGAACTCAATTGAATGTTGAGGTTTTCTAACTTGAGTATGACATGAGTATGAGAAAGTAGGGGTCCTAGGTTTTTTTTGTTTTAAATTTAAAAAAAATTCCAATTAATTACTAAAAATTATTTTCCAAATTAAAAAAAAAAAAAAAAAAAAAAAAAAAAAAAAAAAAAAACCACCTTATCGTCACTCTTCATTTGCTAGCCGTTAACTTGTGATTGTTATTTGTGTTCACCCTAGTTCTTTCAGTAGAGAACAACTTTGCCTCAGGGGTACTATCAACCAATCGTAGTGGATGAGGAAGTCCAATACTCAAATTTTATTTAGAGGTATCAAATATATAATTTTAAATAAAATTTTTTAGTATTTGGTTGCTTCACTCAATAAATAATGTTTATTTTACTTGTTCTGTCACTGAGTAATATAATGGATTCTTTTTAATTTATAATTTAGTATTTAAAAAAAATATTTTAAATAACAAAAAATCAAAATTTAAATAAATCTTTTTATTAATATTCAAAATAAGTGGTTCTAAAATAACAAATTATTCCACAAATTTTTTGTCACAACTTTGACATGGCAGACAATGAATTATCATTTACACATGGACACTTTTTCTTCTTCATCAATCACATTCTGCCACGTCATAGTAATTGCCGAAAATTGTGAAAATATTTGTGATCCTAGACATTTTTATTCAAAATATAAGAATAGGCTCCACTTAAATTAATGGCCTTAGGCCTCACAATGCCTTGAGCCGGCCCTGGCTCCTCTTGACAAGCATATCAGCAACACATCCCATTTTTCTCAATACATGGGATAGCGAAGAAGTTTATGGTATCTAGTTTAACTGAAAAATACAAACAGAAAGAATAAAGCCAAATGCAGGTTCAATTTCTTTCTCCAAAAAAAAAAAAATAATAATAATAAAAGATGCAGGTTCAATTTTGTCAACTTCTACATCAAGGACTACTTCCTTGAAAATTCATATTTCCTGTTACTTCCTTGCAAATTCATAATGCCTACAAACTTTTCAGGTTCTTCCTAGTTCAAATCCTACACACTTCACATCCAAATTACTTCCAGAGTTTAATCACATCCATGATTTTCTTTTTCTTTGTAGAGGAAATGACTATTTCTCAATCTCTCATATGGTAACGTGTAAGAAACAGATCAGAATCCCATTGGGTAGATAGTTAGGTTTCTAAAGAATCTCATGGGATTTTTAAAAAAAATTCCTTTTTCTACTCAATGAAAGAATTGATTGCTCTAATACCTTACAAGAATTCTTCCTTGACACATCATTTAATGCCATTACCATTTCTTTAGTATTCTTAGTCAAACTTATATACAATACCTTAGATATGTTTCTTAGATACCTTTCTTAAAATTTTGCCAAAACTTAGATATAATATCTTAGGAACTCACCTAAGCCGAGCCACATGTTCACGAACACATCATTATTTTGAGCTTGGCTCATTTAAATATATATATATATTTTTTTTTTTGAGAAAGTTTCAACCTATGGCGTCCATTCCTGATTGTAGTTCTTTTACTACTTGAGCTAACTGAAACCCACAGCTCATTTAAATAGTTGAGTCTAAATTTAGGCTTGAGTTGGACTCGATGGCTAAATAGACAAACCTGAGCCAAGTTTTTTTTTTTTTTTTTTTTTTTTTTTTTTTTTTTTTTTTTTTTTTTTAATCTGAGACTGAGCCAAACTATATTTTAAACTCCATTCTGTTTTTGCCACAAAAATGAGCAACATAGGTAGCCTCCCTCATCACCCAACAAAGGAAATATATAAAAAATAAAAATAAAAAAAAATCATAATTATTCAGCCAAAAAAATATTCATAATATGTTCAACAGTGGCATCATAAAGTCATAATTCACTTAAACGAATCATTCTAGGAGTTTAGCCTAATTAAGCATGGAGAAGCTTTTTACTTTTGTTTTGAAGCTGAAACCCATCAAATCCCATTATGCTGATAAAAGCCTAAAGGCTAAAGGATCTTTAGCTGCAAACCGATTCTATTCAACTGCCCCTACTTAAACACTCCCCTAATTCAATTCTAAGCTTCTAGATTGAGTTAATTATGACTATGACCATTAACGTGAATTGATCTTTAGGTCCATTTTAATGCCATCAGTCCCTACTCCTAAGAATAAAGAGCCCAGTGTATGCGCCCATTTTTAGGTTCTCGGACATTGAAATGTCACGGCCCACGTGACTGAGCTCTTTTCTGGACATCC
This sequence comes from Quercus gilva, assembly GCA_023621385.1. Taxonomy (NCBI): domain Eukaryota; kingdom Viridiplantae; phylum Streptophyta; class Magnoliopsida; order Fagales; family Fagaceae; genus Quercus; species Quercus gilva. The sequence continues at coordinate 17,728,543 of CM042477.1, forward strand.
AAGCTCGGGCTTAAAAACACATATCAAGCCTTCTGGTTAAGACGAAAGGTAAGGAATTGAGAGTAAGGAAAATGTTGGCAATCATTCGACCCGGCATGTGGGTCAGCATTCATTTAGTATTCTTTTAGCCATGAACAAACTTGAAAATAAAAAGCTATAATTGACTTAGGTATAAACATACCTTATTATTGATAATCAACTAATGACTAACGAATGTTATAATGAAATGCACAACCGATCGAGCATCCAAGGTAGACATGGCAAAACGGGCGGGGCGGGGCGGGGTAGGTCGGGTCGGGTTCGGGCCCGGACAATCAGGTTGCGGGTCGGGGCAGGTCGGGTCGGGTTGACCCGTATTTTTTACATAATTTTTTTTTTTTTTTTGATAAAGAAAACAACATGTATTTGTCATTTGGAAAGTTATGCAATAAATTACTTGATGTGAAATGCATTATTTTGAATTCACCACTTATATCAAGAACGAACTCAGTTAAACTTATTAATACTTATTCAATAATTTTAAAATTATACAAAGCCGAACATTACTATCTAAAATAAAATAATACAAAGATAAGTAAAACAAATACACAAGTTTTATTTCTACATAGTATCAATATTCCAAAATATGAAACAAAATTACAAATGACTCATTGGATAACTCATTTGATAAAGAATAAAAACATATAAGAAATTTACAATCTTGAAAATTAATTTTATAATCCATTATCAATTGTGGTTGACACTCTATTTCAATTTGAGATATACTTTAAAATTTGATTGCTTACTTATTTATACATAGTATCTTTTATGAATATCATATTATTATTAAGTAACACACTCTAGAAAATATCATAATTTATTTTGAAAAACTGTTTATTTTGGACATAAATTATTAAAAAAATAGGTCTAAGTATTTATAATTTATGCTAAGTTGATACTTTAGCTTCACTATTTTCACACTTGTGAATGTTTCTCACACATGTTTACAATTTTAAATCTATATTTTTAACTCTATTGTAACCAGATTATCTTGGCATGTACTTTGCTATTTGATATCTAAAAATCTTTACTCATTACAGATTGTTCAATCATTTGTCTTTCAATTAATTTGCATGCAGTTATGTAAATGTATCAATTGTTTCCTTAAAGTTCATAATAAACAATTAAACCAATATTGTCTTAGTTTTACTATTTTTTTTACCAAAAAAAAAAAAAAAAAAGTTTTAAAAAAATGGTTCGGGTTCGGGTCGGGTCGGGTCACGAGTCGGGTCGGGTCACGAGTCAACCCGTTTTTGCTTCGGGTCAAAAAATCGGGTTCAGGTCAGGTATTTTTCGGGTCGGGTCGGGTCGGGTCAGAAAATTCTAACCCGTTTTGCCATGTCTAATCCAAGGCACCCCCACTCTTGAGACTGCCTCTTTTTGGCTCTATAGCAAAAGTGTGGCCCCTATTTTGGAAGTTTGATGTTTAGATATGTAGGATTGTGTATTTTAGGATCTTCTAGTGGGAGCTGTATATTTTAGTATAATTAGAGATGTATTATGTCAAAGTGTTAAATTTGAACAAGTGATGGATTGTGTTATTCCTTGAGTACAGTGTAGATGTTTTGAATGTCAAGTGAAAAATTTTATATCAAAAAAGTAAAGAAATAAGAATGAAAAGAAAGAGGAAAGTTTTTGTTTAAAAGTTTAATTGGTTCTTGTTAATATCAAGTTCAAGCTTTATATTAGCATGTCGGTCATGGTTACAAATCCGGATGTCAGGTTTGGGTCATGACAGTTATTGTGTTAGATTATGTAAGCATTCTATTTTCTCAAGTTAGTTAATATAACCACGCTTATTGGTTCTTTTGTATTCTCTAATTTGGGATGAAATATTCCAACATTTAGAATTGGTTATCTAATTTTGAATAATAGAAACTGTTATTAATATGGCACAAAAAGGGGCGGAAGCAATGTCCATATTTTTTGTTTGAATTTCTTCAACTATGTAAACCTACTTAGACTATTCTGTCCAATTTGTATCCTATTAAACTCGTATAAACTTATAATCCTTATGAATTTATATTGAGTTAATAGAGATATAGAGATGTATTATGTAAAAGTGTGGAATTTATTAAGCTCAATTAAGTAACTCAATAATTTTGTGTTAAAAACAAGTCTAATAACTTGTTGGATTCAAATAAAAAGTACAAATTTTAACCAAAAATACCCATTTTTAACCCACATGTCTACATATCATACGATACATATGATACACACCTATGTATCATATAATTCATGAAAATACACCCTTACAATAAGTAATTTTTTTGCACACAATATGATATGTATCGCTTATCATACAATAAGTAAACCTAAATAAACACTTACGCATTGGGCAATCTAAACCTAAAAAGACAAATGTACTCTCATCCCTTTCGGCCCTCCCCATCCCTATTTTTTTCGTCTCTCCAAAAATTGAAAAGTGAAATCCCATTCCCAAATCACCTTTTAATAAGCTTAGGTTTTTTGTCAAATTGATGGAATAGCTTGTTATAATTTTTCCTCTTTTTTTCTCGCATCTGTTCTAGTATATAAATACACAAAGCTTATGTATTTTATTCATTCAATGAGAAAGCATTAATTTTCTCACTAGCCAAACCCAGTGCCTCAGTTCTCAGTAGAAATTCTAATAAACTCTTTAGTGCCTCAGTTCTCAATAGAAATTTTAATAAACTCTTTCTAGGTCAATATTATAATCATGTTCATCTTGTTAAATTATTTCTTTCATTGACATTTTTTACATCATTATCAGCATTTACTATATACCTCTTATTGTTCTTTATTTTAATAATTATATATATATATATATATATTTCTTCTGAACATTTTAGCTTCTTACACTTATAACTATAATAACTTGTATATTGTTATTTAATACCTTATTCATAGTATAAAAAAGAAATTTGCAAATATGAAAGTGATGTGTCAAGTGAATAATTCAAATTTGGTTGGGGGGGGGGGGGGGGGGGGAAGGAACCTCATGGGCATGGTATTTTATTAAGTTCAATTAAGTAATCCAATAATAGCGCAAATTTTAACTGAAAAAAACTCAGTTAAAATGAGTTTTTTTCAATTAAGTAATCCAATAATATTGTACGATTCTTGAAAATATATCCTTACAATATGTAACTTTTTATAAATGATACAACACGTATTGCTTATCGCACAATAATGACAATTATGTTTAATATTACAGAGTTTGATCTTTCTTTAACTTTTTTATATTTTTTAAGCAAGTACAATAAAGTGCATTAGAAAATTTCTAACAAATATTACACAGTGGCTATGCAATTAAAAATTGGTATTGCAATAGCATTGGGGAGTAAAAACCCTCCAATTGCTATTTTACCAACCAAGATACAAAAACATAGCTTTACCCAGGTATGGGTATCTAAAATATTTTAGCATTTGTGAACAATAAGGTTGTATATATACAATTCTACTATTCATGGATTGTAAACATAAATATAGGTATTTTATTTTCTCTCACTCTCATTGGTTGTAAACATAATTTTTTTTATATGATTTGATTGTGTAGTTTATATTATTTTAATGAGTTGTATGTAAAAATAGAAACTTGAATGTTGGGTAAGTTGTAAAATGAGATGGTAAAATAGATAAAATAAGTTTTGAGTGTGTAAAATAGATGTTTTTTATTAATCCCAAATGCAAATGCTTTATTTACAAAACCAGACATAACCGCGAAGCCCAAAACTAAAAACTGAAAGCCAGAGCCTTGTACTTTAGGTGGTGTAGCAACAGTTGTACATCCTTTAGACTCTTTATAGGAGTTTTTGTTCGTTTCTTTTTAGCCCGCAGCAGTTATTTGAACTCATTATTGATTTCAAGGAAACCAATTACACATAGAACAAAATTCATACCATTCATCGTGCATGAATTTAAAAATTATATTAACAAAATTATTCATATTATAAAGATAAGTGCATCAGTGGTGTGACATATTTTGAACAAAAATATTTAGGTGATGGCATTGAACATAGCTTTTCACATGAAATCTGCAATTCCCACTGGGAGGTGGGGGTCGGTTTCGGTTCTTATTTGTAATTGACAATGACAAACACATAATTATTAATTTATTATATCCTCTCAATCTTCCATTTTTGGCTATTGATATGGAAAAATTATAAAAATTCTTCTGAGATTGAAGCCTTAAAGCCCAAGAAACTACCCAAAAAATTCATGTTAGTTATGTTCATTTGTGAGGGGTCCAAAAGCAAGAGCTTTGTAATTGATGAAAGAGTTATTTTCTTTTAAGGGTGTTTTTTGGTTATGATAGGTTGTCAGTAGTGATTCTAGCAGTGTGAGTAATTGGTTCAAAGGGAAGAGGAGGAGGAGTAGAGAGCCTAGGGATAAATAAGGGATTTAATGTAAACAAATTTGCCCCACTTTTGTTTTTAGCAAATCCATCATGCCCATGAGAACCAAACACTAGGTCCATAATTTTATGACACAGAGAGGCCAATGATTGCTTCTTTTTCAATGCAATTCCAGTTGTTTTGTTGTTAGGACTTCGGAGGATAATGTGACTCAAAGGATTGGATAAGAATGCTCTAAGCATATTAAAGAGCGGTCCTCATGAGTTATTTCAAGTTTATAGCTAGACTAAACTTTTATTATTATTATTATTATTATTATTATTATTATTATTATTTAGTCAAAACAATTGAATCAGATCATTTCATAAAAGAGGTCTTTCCTTTGTATGGTACATTAACTTACCACAAAATTGTTGCAATTTTAAATCCATCTGGATTAGAACGTAATATGACTAGGTTGGTATAGGAAGAAGTCCTGTCAAAATAGAGGTCTCTTTTTTCTTTCGGAAATATATACATGATCGATGCTCTTCCCAATTGCATTTGCTATCACTTTGCATTTAAATGATTTTGGGTTGGCCACACTAGCTACCTCTTAACGTGCCTTCTGTTAATTTGCCTTTTCCATTTTGGGCATCTAGTACTATGTTACTTATTTCCATTCGAATTGTATGTTGGTACCCTTTATGTCTTTCTTTTTGGGTTTAGCTTTTATAGTAACATGTGGACCTGTAAAGAAATTTGGGGGACTGAACAAACAAACAAGAAAGAAGTATATCAAAGAAAAGATGATATATGTGGTTATTGTTCGAATTATGATACTATGGTTATTGTCAGAAGAATCATGTGCTTATATGACCATCTTTCTTTTCCTATTACTTTATATATATATATATATATTGTGTAACTATAATGTTCATTTACTGTATTAATGGATTTGAGCGTAAAGTTATTATTATACAATATGTGTTATAGTTGAAAATTAGTAAACAATATGAATTCAGTATTCAGTAAACAATATGTATTAGTATGAGACTCATGCATGTTTGATTGCCACGACAATTTGACAAGTAACAAAAAATATGCATTTAACCCCAGGTCTGCCTTGTAACTCATTGATATTAACCCCATGTTACTTGACCCTTATTGCATGCTCTCATCCTTAAAGTAAAAATCACATTCTCACATGCAGAATCACATTCGTTTTGCCTTCTTTCTACTGTTAATCATTTCCCTCTTTAGATCCACAGAACTTGCATCCGCGTTTAGAAACATATTCTTTAATTCCCACTTTATATCTATAAAAAGACTATCAACTTTGTCAAGAAATGCCAAAACTAATTTCCTAGTTATTAATCATTTTTAAGAACCCAACTAAAAGAATATTTATTTTACATAAGTATCAATCTTTTTTTTTTTTTCATGATACGTGAAGAACATGTATTTGTTTGTGTGTTCGTTATTTTTTATTTGGCAAAGAAGAGTGAAAAAGGAAAACATTGATCGGGTTCAAACATAAATCTGAAAATGAAGTTATTGAAGTGAATTAAATAAGATGGCAAAACATTGGAATCCAAACCAAACTAGAAATTGAAAAACACTGATCTGGTACAAACAAAATGAAACTCAAAATGCCACATTATACTTAGAAATGAAAAGTTATATACATGATATTGGGTTATAGGATAAAATCTAAATAGGTAAGACCACTTAATCGAACTAGGTCTAGATCAGTACAAATTTTTTTTTTATGACTTAGATCAACACAAATGTTGATTCGACCAGATCAACGATAACAGTTCCGTCGTCACTGAGGTATTTTCCGTTCTCATTAAAATCAAAATCTCCAAAGTTGACATCACTGAGATTGACTTTGTACTCCCAATTTGCACCTGGAACAAATCTTTGAGGAGTCGCTTGCATTTTAAATTCACCAGCGGCACCGGCAGCTGCCCACGACGACCTTCAACTCCACTAATTGCACGTCCATGTCCCGGAATTAGCTCAACACTGCACTTTGTGTGACATCCTACACACTAAAGAGAATAAAGAACAGTGAACTAGTCTTAAGTCTTATTGCACAATTAAAATATTTATATATAAAAAATAAAAATAAAAAAGATTTGTTGCACCTTAAATTTCTTAAAGCCTTTCATTCCTCCACCGAAGCAAACAGAAGCCACTTGATTTCTTCTACAAAAGCTACATTGCACCTCAAATCTGTAGAAAAATTCTCTGCTCTCCACACCACCTTTGGGCTGCACAAGTTTAACCCCTTGGCCGACAACTTCGACATTGAGAGAGTAGGTTGACATGGTTGAGATGTTTTTCAGAGTAATTTGTAGAGTAGCTAGCTTAGCTAGTGGACTGAATTCTTTTAGGAAAAGCTTAAGGCTATTTATAGAGGGGGTTAACTTGTAGACCAAGGAAATGGGCCGTCTTTCACTGCTAATAATGATTCAGAATCCATTAGGTTGGGCTCACAATTTGGCCCGTTAGGCCCCCTTTTGTAAGACTTGGGGAACCATACCTCAGCACTAACCCATCCTGGGCCTTTGCTGTCACCGATGGGCTAGTTACCCAAAAAAAGGACATGGGCCTAGCACTCCAAACTTTAGTTCTAACAAACACGTTACTTCTTGACCTGTAAAGTTTAGCCATGTACTAAGGGAAAGGGAAAGGCACGTGGCGACCTTTTTAAAATTTACAAGAAAAAAAATAGAGAAAGAATTTTCAGTGAATTCCCATGGCTAGACCTTAATAACATGAATAGGTTTTTTTTTTTTTTTTTTTTTCAATATATAAGTTTGAAAAGTCTATTACAGCCTAATTTAAATGTATATATATGTGAAACTCTTTGTTAGAGACTTGAACTCTGTCCCTTAGCTTTCACAGCATAAGAATTTTGTACTTGTAAAGTGACCATCATGCTAAGGTGTGACATAGTACAATATAAATAATTAAAATAACACATTAATGTATGCTAATTAATCAAAATTCAACTTTGTATTTATGATGCACATTAATATGGAGAACATTTTTTTTTTCTTTTTAGGAGCAATATGGAATAATTAGAAACCATGCGAGTGCCATAAACATTGAGAAAATTGCAAGTACATTGTTCAATCAATATGTATACTATAACCCGTAATTTTATTATTCCCCAGATATTACATATAGTGGTTTAAAGATATTTAGAGTATACTTGGTAACCATTTTTTTTTCCTTTAGTTTTCTGTTTTCAAAAACAATTTTCTGTTTCCTAAGGCAAAAAACTTGTTTGGTAACTTATTTTAGGCAAAAATCAAAAACTATTTTCAATTTCTTTGTTCATGGATTACTACGAAATTGCTTGAAGTTTGCTATGTATTTTATGTAATGCAATTTGTGTATGTGCGTTGAATCTAGGTTTATTTAGAATAGGTATTTTCAAAGTGTGTTTGGTTTAGGATTTTGGGGTTTCGGGTTTGCTTTGGCCGTGTTGGTATGCTTGTGGGCTCTATGGTGTAGTCGTGTTTCTTGCATTCATGTTTTCTCCCCTTTTTGAGTGTTACCTCCCCTGTTTTCTTGGTCATTAGCTGAAAAAAAAGGAACAAACTTTTGGTTGCGGTTGTTGTGATTTGAATGTAACAGCATATGTGGTTTGAAAAAATTGTTGTTGTTTTGTGTTTGTAGTTGTTGTTGTTGTTTTGTGTTTGTAGTTGTTGTTGTTGTTGGTTGTTGTTGAGAATGGTTTGAATTAACAGTATATGTGATTCGAATTTAAGAGATTTTGCTTTAAAAACAAATACCTCAAGATCCCAATCTGTTCTGTGTTTCATATGAATCTGTCCAATTATAAAGGTTATAAAGGTTATTTGTCCAATTTAAATCATTATGAAATTTTGTGTATCCTTGGACTTAATTACTATTTTACAAATGAAGTGACCAACATAAAAAAAATAAATAAATAAATAAAAAAGGAAAAGAGATGAGATATTCTGCCAAATTCATCCACGGGTGCATATTGCAAAGTAATAACTTTTCTTGGTACTAATTGATTGCATGTATTTTAAACGTTTCTATTTGCACATCATGGAAATTGATTTTGTATTATAATTGCATATGTTGTATATTATTGTTATATATTATTATTATTATTATAGCCTTTTTGAGCTTTGCCCATCTGTTATACTCGTAAGTTTTTCATCATATTAGTTGCACAATGCACCTCTTGGACAGGAGTTTAAAGCACAATAAATGTGTGATTTAGTATGTCCCACTAATTAAATTATTCATGTGAAAAGAGAGATGCACATTTACTGTGCACCCAAAGTGTTGTTTTATTTATGTTTGCAATCCATGAGCAAAGAGTTTAAATTCCGTCCGGAGCTGGCGTAAAACACTGCTTTTACGCCAGCCAATGAAAATATGCCACGTCGTTATTTGACTTATTCTTGTGTATCATCTCTCTCTCCTCTCACAGACCCACTCATCATCTTCTTCTTCTTTAGATTTTCTCTCTCTCTGTTCCCTCTATTAACTGTTTCTTCTCGCCTTTTTTTTTTTCATTTCCATACCATCAAATCCATTGCTTTCCTTCTCTTGTGTACTCATCTTCCCTGCACTGATCCATGCATCAACACAGTGGCAGTAGGCATTAAATCTAAAAGTCTCAGACATAACAAGTTGAAGGAAAAGAAAAGTAACACCAAAACTTATTCCGGCCAAAGCTTGCATTTTGGCCGATATTCACCAAAAAGCACCGAAATAGCCGAAACACACCGTATTGGACCGAAATTTGTTCTGGAATTTGTTCTAATGGGTTTTATTTGTCAGAATGAGTTTTGTTTGTTTATTGCTATGAATGTGTCAGAGGAGCTACTATACATTCTAATTCTTTGCTTCTTTGTTTGTTTGGGTTCACAGTCTTAGAAATTAGAATAAAGTATGCCTATCTGGTAATTTCAAAGTACCAATGTGAGTGAATGTGATACTCCGAACGTTTCTTTTTTTGACTTTTATTTATTTATTAATTAATTTTTAATATTACTGATTGTGTTTTGTGTTGTGATGGAGGATTTTTAGCTTTTCATGTTAAGTTTAGAACTGATCTTGAATGAATTCAAGTGGCTCTAAATTTATAAATGAGATATTTCATGATTAATTTTTGTGGGTTTTGTTTGGTACTGAATTTGGGGTTTTTGGGAGCTTAAAGATTAAAAGCTTTTACTTTTTGAGGTTGATGTGCTTGTTTTCTAGCTCTCTTTTTTACTTTCAGATTTAATGCCCATTGCCACTACGTTGATGCATGGATCAGTGTGGGGAAGAGCAATGGATTTGATGCTATGGAAAAGGAAAAATAAAAATGACGCGAGAAGAGAGAGTTACAGAGGGAACGGAGAGAGAAAGAAAAATCCAAAGAAGAAGATAAGAATTGTGAATCAAGCCAAATAACAACGTGGCATGTTTTCATTGGCTGGCGTAATAGAAGTGTTTTACGCCAGCTCTGGATCGAATTTAAACTCATGAGCAAAACATGTCTTGTAATATTTTTTGAAATAGTACTCCTATTTTGTATCTAGGATTTTTATATTCAAAGCTTTCTCATACCTTCTATCAATAATATTTTTTTGAAGAAACTCAAGTTTTATATTGTAGAAGTTACAGACTCATACTAGTCATAAATTATGTTGGATCTAAACCTTCAAGAGTGATCTTGAAGTTGTGAACTGGAAGTTTATGTTGGAGAAAACCTTCAAGTGGTGATCTTGAAGTCATGGATTGGAGATTTATGTTAGGAGCATATCCATATCAGAGATGTCAATAGATCTCAAACCTCAATTTGGTAACTATAGTTAAGTTTACTAATTAAGAATATGGTTACTCAGTCTATAAGCTTCTATTTGATGGTAGATTTGTTTACCTTAGAATTAATAAGGTCAAATACCCCCCAAGTTTTTTTTTACTATAAAACTAGTTCATTTCATTGGTTTTCTTTTATCATCATATCTTGTGTCATATTTATATTCTGCTATGAATGATATTGATGTTTGCTTGATTAACTAAAGCTTTACATAATTGATCTAATAATCAACTTGGTCCAAAAACGAGTTAATTACCCCTTTTGACTAGAGTCTAAATCCAATACAAAACATTGTAAAATTACTCCTTCCACACTGAAAAAATATATATATAAATCTGGTAGATGAGGACACTGTTGTAATTTTTGTGGAATTTAAGTTTTTCGCTATAATTTTGATAAAGTTTAGGGCTTATGTCCAATTGGTTTTGTGCTTGGGAATAGTGAACCATTGAGTAATTGGGCCGGAATAAATGGCTTAAGTTTAGGCCGTGTAAAGCTCAGGTTTCTTTTAGGGTGTGTGCGATTTGTCCAGTGGGTTTTGGTGAATTGACTCTTTATCTTACAAGAATTGGGCTTCAATGAGTGTATAAGTCCTACAACTAAATTCCCTAGTACTTGTGAAGAAAAAATATTAGTATCAATTATCAAAATTCAATAAATAAATAAATAAAGACATAAAAATAATTACCTACAAATACATGTCCCTTATTTAATATTTAATTACTTATTAGTGTGGTATTTATTTTTTAATACTTTGAATTTTAATAATGAAGTATGCAGCAAAATTTTTTCCCTTCTATTGAGTTTTTTATTCTGTTTAAGGCTAATCATTTTCCTACTCTATGTAGAAAAAGGTCTTGTATGAAGGGTCGGTCCTTATATAATTACAGGTTGTGAAAGAACATTGATTGAACAAAGTTTTCAAACCTTATTATGGATCATAAAGTTGATGATGATGTAGTTGACCGTATATCTGAATTGCCTGACCATGTTCTTCATCGCATCCTTTCATTCCTTCCCGGCAAACAAGTTTTTCAAACTACACTATTCTCGATCCTGCAATTTATTCGAGTCTTCAATGACTCAGATTCCTGGTGTCCAAAAAACAAGAATAAGCCTGATGTCATGAGAAAGAAACACCACTTATATACATCTGTGGAAAAAAACTCTATGAAACCGCCGAAACCAGAGTCTTCATGTAAAGACTTTTAGCCTTTTTGACAGCTTACTTCATGAAAAATCGATGTCTCGTGTTGACCGCTGGATTAACTTGTAGCTTGAGAGTAAGGTTGAAGAGCTGGCTCTTTCGTTTGGATGGACTAATATACCTTATTGCTTGCCTCACAGTGTTTTGGTTGCAAAATCCTTGTGTGTTGACTCTACATGAGTGCAAGTTGGTGTCAACCTGTGGTGAAGGTGGACATTAACTTACCATCTCTGAAAAGATTCTCATTATCTAACGTTTATGTAGATGATCAAAGTATTCAAAATCTAATTGTTAGGTGTCCTGTGATAGAATACATGAGAATTGAAGGCTGTTAGGGGATCAGAATGTACATTTTTAGACCCATTAAAATACAACCAAATTAACCTAGTTAATTAGCCAAGTAATTAGTCAAATTATCATATCTAGGTTAACACAAATATATCATATCATTGTAACGTGTAGAAAATAAAGAACACAACGATAAGATAACCCAAGAAAACCAAATCAGTAAAAAAATATGAGAAGGATTTAACCTAACTATCTTCAAGGTAAAATAGATATACTATGAAAGAATTGAAGTTTACATAATAGCGACTTAGACCACTAACATCCTATTGCTACCTCGAGTAGGTAACTTACTACCACGACCACAAAACAGTTTTAAGTTCACGAACTACTTCTTTCTTGGATTCACAGCAAGTATAAGCACTCCTGCTTGTGTATCTTTAAGCTCTTAATGCAGCAACTGAATGATCATCAAGCTCTTGACATAATCTTGATTCTTGATAACCCTATGTATATGTGAAGGGAAACACCTCTAGATCTCACAAGAGATTCACATACACAGTATAAACAACAACTGCAACAACAATAAAATGTGGCTAGGGTTTTTCCTTTTATACTTAAAGCAAAACATAAAACTCTACACGTCAAATGGGCTTTGGCTGAGTTGGAAAATTCTGCAGAAAAATAATCTGCACGAGCTTCGATCGATCGAGTCTTATTTTCGACTGATCGAGCTAGGGAGATTTACACAGTAAATCCTATAATACCCTCGATTCCAACTTTACACATAAGCATACTTTGAGCAAGTCTAAAATAAGACTAAACGTTTTGATCATGGTTTGCCAACATTACAAAATGAAGTTCTAATACATTTAAACCTAAAGTTACAAAAACATTACAAAATGAAGTTCTAATACATAGTACAAGTTTAGAACACGATAACAAGTTGCTACATGTCTAGAGTCATTGTACTGCAAAACAACCAGACAGCCAAACAATCACGAATTAGACCCACAAATCAGCCAAATTATCATGTATTAGCCCCGAACGCAGGTCAAATTTCAGTTTAATTTTCCTTTTTTTCCCTAATCCAATCAAGGATACGACTAAGACCTAGAATTAGTCTCAACACCCCCTACCGTTTTGTTCTTCTTACATTTCCTTTAGCACCCATATGATCCCCACAAACCGTAACTAAGTTACAAAAGCTAAATTTAACATTTTGACCAACTTAGCATAGAATCCAGTTCACCAACATACCTTTTGGTCTTCTTTCACAAAGAAGACCTATCAAACTTTACACCCCAAAAACTCTTGGTTGCATTTCCTAGTCACACAAACACGTGTGTGTATATATATACATATATATATATATATTCGTTGGGTAATAATATATCACACAAAACAAAAAAACACTCATAATAGAGCAATATGGATTCCTTCCAAATCTTGTACCTATTCAAGTGCGGAAACATGAGAGTACATCAAAGCAAAGCTCCCAACAATAGGATGGTGGAAAATTCTCAAGCTATCCTGAGACATTCATTCTTGTGTTGGTAATTAATGAAAAACAAATTAGGCAATCCAGACTGTATATATGCTGAATTGGGGTTATACAAGTGATCATTCAAATTGTGTATTCTACCCAAAAAAAAAAAAAGTTCTAGAATGTAGAGCACACTTGAGTGCTCTTTCATTAGAAGACTTTGGAAATAAGGAATTTGTTTGTGTGGGAAGAGATTATTGATTAAGATGAAAAACCAGAGGAAGGAAAATTTCTAAGGCTCTATTTAGTAGGGAGGAAGGAAAAGTGTGAGAATGGAAATGTAGGGAGGATATAAGTGGGAGGAAGGAAAAAAAAATCATGTTTTCTTTCATGTTTGTTTGGTAGAAGGGCATACTTCATTCTCAAATTCCAAAAGCAGTAGACTGTTACTTAAAGAATATCAAATAATTTCACTATATCATAATAGCTTTACTGCCAGACACGAAACAATCCGTCCCTTAAAAATAAATTCGAAGACAAAAAACAACTATCTAGTGAAAAAAAGAAACTACAAAATATTGCTGGTTGGTAAATGTTCAAAGTAAACTTACAAAACATTCACTTTTGCAGAATTCATTAACTGAAAGATTCTACAATTAAAGAGTCACATCTATGAGATCTTTCAAGATTCTACATTCTCTGAAAGATACCTCTCTAAGATCCTTGTATGTGCATATCATCTCAAGTTCAAAATTTGGATAACTTTCAAGCAATACCACCAACATGGAACTGGAAGTCCTCCAAGGTTTTTGCATTCTCTGAAAAATAATTGTATAGAAGCTCTTCATTTCCGTATCCTTTAATGCTATCAATCTTGACAGTCTTCAAGCAATGCTGCCAACATGGAAATGGTAGAAATTTGCAACAACTTGGATTCTCCCCTTTATAAACAGGCTTCTCAATGCTCTCATGTGATAACTGAAATAGAAGCAACCCGTTAGCAGCAAATCTCAGTAAACACATCATCTTAGCCTCCCAATTATCTCATAACAGAATAAGACACAAAAATTAAGGGTCAAAATAGCAAGGAATTAGTCTGCTCAAGTTCGAAAAGAGAAAAAGTTGTTAAATTAAAATCAAATTATTGCAGTAGTGGCAATCATTGTGTTTTGCAATTTTTTTTTCTTTTATGTACTAGTATTGTAATACTGCCGTCATTCAACCACAACCATTCTCTCATAGCACTATGCTTCTATTACCCTCTATACTCAGTATCGCCTCTTTCCAGCCATATCAACTTATATTATATGGTAAGAAATCCATTTTTCTATGATTTTTGAATCCGATACTTTCATTAACATCCTGGGTTTTTTTTTTTTTTTTTTTTTTTTTTTTTTTTTTTTTTTTATGAATTTTGACTCACATACGTTTCAGTGACTCAAAAACTCTTCATTTTTTTCCCTTTCTTTTTCTCATTTATGGGTTGTTTGAAGGTAAGATTGAACCCAATGTTATCTGGTGCCCCTTTCAGCCATAGCAGCCAGGATAATTTATTTTCTTTGACCATTTACTCATCGCTTTGTTTTTTCTTTAATATTATTTTACAAGAATTTGAACCCCTTTCTAAAAGAATGCTTAATTGATAACCAGAGTCTTTTTTTTTCTTTTCTTTTTTTTTCAATCCCATCTAAATCAATTACATCCTTGTCATATGTAAAATTAGTTTTTTTTTTTAATCCTAAATTTTGCTCAAAACCCATATTTTATTACAATAAAAGTCAAATTCCATGAAAATAAAAATACCTAAATAAGTTTACTTCCCATACTACTAAAACAAAATTCAAGATACAGATATTTCAAATAAAAGATGAGCCAAGTATTGATTTTTTTTTCTATACAAGATCTTATAGATTTTTTAAGGACTACTCTATTATGGAATTCTTAAAATTTTACCCCTTCATTTTGAAACAAGTATTTATTTAAATTGTGATACTACTCCCATCTGTTTCATAACAGATGAATATGATATCTAAAATTAAAACTACATGATCCTAGTCCTATTTTTCCTTTATGTTTATATCCTTCAAACATTAAATATTTGGACGTGTGTGGATCAAATGTTGTATAATATGAATTTCACGTTTTTGAATATAGGAAGGTGGGATAGATCGTTCAAATGGAAAAAAGAAAAATATAATATTGCTGGGACCGTGGGGTGGAAATGGTGGGACCAATTGGGATGATGGGACCTATCAGGGGGTAAGAGAAATCACAATTGTGTATGACCGTTGCATTGACTCAATTCGTGTAGTGTTTGATAAGAATGGCAAATCAATCCCAGCAGAAAAGCATGGAGGTCTTGGAGGCAGTCGAACGGCTGAGGTTAGCTCAATTTTTAGTTTTCTATTCTGCCCGCACTTAAATTCATTTCCCTATTTTAGTTTTTCCGCTAAAATTAGAAATTTTTCTTAGATCCCATGATGATGGATTTTTTTTTTTTAATTGGAAATTAGCTATTGATCTATAAATGAGCCTGATTCAAGTATTCAACTAATGGATTATATGCTTATCAAAAGAAAAAAACAAAACTAATGGATTATATTCTTCAAAGTTTCTGAGTAATTCTTCCATAGATTTTTTTTTTTTTTTTTTTTTTTTTTTTGATAATTCATTGATAGATGAGTGGTATAAATTTTGTCATATGATCAATAATTTGTTTAAATGTCAATAAGATGGAAAAATCTAAAATATTTATTTATCAATGAATAGTCCAAATTTTAAATTGAGATTTTCACCTAACTCTCACTTCTCCTTTGCTTGAACGATTATTTAGCTTGGGCAAAAATCAAATCTTTGATCAAACGAATTATGCAAATTTGATTTCCCTCACTTCAACAATTGGATTCTTAATCACTTTTAATTTCTAATATTACAACCTACTTATATTTTTCAACATTTGTGATATATGATTCTACGACCATTTATATTTTGTCCTTCAACCACCAAACAAATAATAGAAAAGAAACTAAGGAACCATATTTTCCTATTTCAAAAACAATACAATATATATTGATAGGCCCAAGAATCCGGTAGAATCGTCCTTATTGGAAGGACGATATATGAAGACGATCCCATCACCAGCACAGCACGAGGAGAATCACCCAAACAGGCAAATAAACAACGACCGTTACTACCAGCGGTAATAAATACTGGTACCGTTGAAGATCCGCCGGTCAAATTAATGCTGAGTACAGGCGTTTCAATATCCGGCAATAATATGTCCATAATGATAAAGCCAACGGCTAGAAGGGCACTAACGGACTCCATATGTATATATACCCATAAGGAAGGAATGAGAGGGGGTATGCACAAAAAAGACAAACTCTGAACTTGAATCTCATTTTTACTTTCTCTCTGTTGTATCTTATTCGATAAGTTTATCTAACTTTGTCATCGGAGGTGTCGTGGGTAGCGCCCCACCGGTGGTTTTGTTTCTTTTGCACGGATTTGCAGGGTTGACTCAAAGGTGGACGATCCTTGGCTGGACGAATATCTCAATTGACGATCTTGGCATCATCAGTTTGGCGCCGTCTGTGGGAAAAACTCCAGAAAACAGTATCTGTTGTTCTTGAACATTCAGTTCAGGAACGTTTTCCTGTTTTAACGAGATGGAGTCCAGCTCTAACCCAGACCCTGCTACGTTGGCGCTACAAATCCAAGCATTAACAGCCACGGTGGAGGAACTCACCAAGCAGAACCAAGAGATGAAGCAACAATTGCAACGGGGAAATAACCATACTGAGGTTAATAGGGACGAAGACGAAGGCAGCCAAAGAAAAAGGGCCGGTACTCCAGAAGAGGTGAACTCCAGTTTCCTCAAGGAGATGAGGAAAGAAATGGATGAATTAAGAAGGGCTATAAAAGGAAAGACGGATAAAGGGCTGGAGAGAATCGTCAGGAAGACCGACTCTCCCTTCACTGCAGCAGTTCAAGAATGTCCGGTACCCTCCAAGTTCCGCCTGCCACAACTTGAACCCTTTGACGGATTAAAAGATCCGTTGGATCATTTGAATACGTTCAAAACTACGTTGGGTCTCCAACAGCCACCAGACGAGATTCTATGCCGATCTTTTCCAACTACATTAAAAGGGGCAGCCCGGGAATGGTTCACAAAACTACCAACATCGTCCATTGATAACTTCGAGCAGTTAAGCAACTCTTTTATTCGTCACTTCGTGGGGGGACAACGTCCAAAGCGGACAGCGGATCACTTGCTCACAATCAAACAGGGAGAAACAGAAACTCTGAGATCCTATGTGACGCGCTTTACACGGGGAATGCTAGAAGTGGACGAGTCTGATGACAAGGTACAACTCACAACCTTTAAAGCTGGTCTGAAATCTAGGGATTTCGTGGTTTCTTTAGCGAAGAATCCACCCAAATCAATGGCGGAAGCACTATTGAAATCCCAGAAATACATGAATGCTGAGGACGCCCTGGCAGCCATAGATGATACTGGAAAAACAAAGGAGAAAGAGAAGAAGAAGGAAAGGGACGATGACAGAAGAGGGCAGAAGAGAGATCGGACAGATCGACGTAATGACGATAGGAACAGACGGAGGGACGATAAAAATCCTCAACAGACGAAGTTCACACCATTGACAATGCCGGTTGACCAGATTCTGTCAGAGATCAGGGACGAACAAAACCTCAGATGGCCTAGACCACTCCAGTCACCACCTAATGTACGCGACAAAAGAAAGTATTGTCGTTTCCACAAAGATCACGGGCATTACACAGAAGATTGCCGAGACCTGAAAGAACAGATAGAAGAACTTATTCAGAAAGGGAAACTTCAAAAATATGTGAAAAGGGGAGAAGCCAGCAGATATAACAAGAAAGAGCAGCAAGGGGATTCCCAAAGGAACGAAGGGCAACCACCTCGTCCACAAAGTGTTAGAGGAGAAATAAGGACCATCGCAGGGGGACCGTCCACAGGAGGATCGTTTAGATCCCTCAAGAAATCATACCAGAGGCAGGTAAACAGTGTCCATAGCTTGCCACCTATGAAGCAGCGACGGACGAATCAAGATATGAGCTTTTCAGAGGAAGATGCCAGGGGGATAAAACAACCTCATGACGATCCATTGGTCATCATGATCACGATTGAAGGTTTTAATACAAGGAGAGTTCTGGTGGACAACGGGAGTTCAGCTGACATCATTTATCTGTCTGCCTTCCAGCAGTTGAAAGTAGACCCGAAGAGACTTCGTCCTTTTGAATCGCCACTCGTCAGCTTCAGCGGAGATAAAGTGTACCCGCGGGGCATTGTGACCTTAACCGTAACCGCTGGGTTACACCCCTTACAAGTAACCAACAGGCACAATTTTTTGGTCGTGGATGCTCCTTCGTCATACAATGTGATCATCGGACGACCAACACTTAACCGTTGGAAAGCCGCTACTTCCACATATTGCTTGAAGGTGAAGTTCCCAACAGAACACGGAGTAGGAGAAATAAGAGGTGACCAAGTATTGGCGAGGGAGTGTTACCAGGCAGTCTTGGCATCCAGAGAAAACCATACATGGATGATCGAGGATAAAACCCCTGAGATCATGGAGAAACTAGAAGCAGTAGAACTAGTCAAAGGAGATCCATCCAAGACGACTCAAGTAGGGACGAATCTAAGTTCAAAGACGAAAGAATTAATCGTTCGTTTCCTGAGAGATAACCTCGATGTTTTCGCATGGAGTCATGAAGATATGCCAGGAATCCCAGCGAATATCATTCAACACCGCCTGAATGTAGACCCGGGAAAGAAGCCTGTCCAACAGAAACGAAGAGTTTTTGCTCCCGAGCGAAACAAGGCTGTGATGGACGAAGTGAACAAGCTACTCGCTGCAAACTTCATCAGAGAAGTTTATTACCCGGAATGGTTAGCTAACGTCGTCATGGTCAAGAAGGCAAGTGGAAAGTGGAGGATGTGTGTTGATTTCACCGACCTAAACCGAGCCTGTCCAAAAGATAGCTTCCCCCTCCCCAGAATTGATCAATTGGTTGACTCTACTGCCGGGCATAAGCTCCTAACGTTTATGGACGCATTCTCTGGATACAATCAAATACAAATGGCCGAAGAAGATCAAGAAAAAACTGCCTTTGTCACTAGCCAAGGGCTTTATTGCTACAAGGTCATGCCTTTTGGCTTGAAGAACGCAGGAGCTACATACCAGAGGTTGGTGAATCAGATGTTCAGGAAGCAAATAGGGAAAAATGTAGAAGTATACGTGGACGACATGCTCGTCAAGAGCAAAGAGGAGGACGATCACCTAGAAGACCTTAAAGAAACGTTCAACACTCTTAGGCAATACAGCATGAAGTTGAATCCCTCCAAATGCGCCTTCGGAGTTTCCTCAGGAAAGTTCCTCGGTTTCATGGTTTCGCAAAGAGGTATTGAAGCAAACCCAGAAAAAGTAAAGGCCATTCTCGAAATGTCATCACCAAGGACGATCAAAGAAGTTCAATCGCTCACAGGACGAATAGTAGCCCTCAATAGATTTGTCTCGAGGGCAACGGATAAATGCCTCCCATTTTTCAAAACCCTGAAGAAGGCGTTTGCCTGGACGGAGGAGTGCGAGGCCGCGTTTCATGACTTAAAACAATACTTAAGTAATCCCCCACTGTTGAGTCCGTCCAAAGTGGGTGAAGATCTGTTCTTGTATTTGGCAGTATCTGCTACAGCAGTAAGTGCAGCGCTAATCAGGGAAGACGATAAGAGACAACTCCCTGTGTATTACGTCAGTCAAGCTTTCCAGGGAGCTGAAGCTCGTTATCCCCGAATAGAGAAGATCACTTTTGCCCTAATAGTGGCTTCGAGAAAACTTCGTCCCTATTTTCAGGCCAACCCGATCAAGGTCATAACAGATCAACCCATCAAGAATGCAATGAACAAGCCTGAAGCAGCTGGACGGATGGTGCAGTGGGCAATTGAACTCAGCCAGTTTGACATTGAATATCGTCCACGTACAGCTATAAAGGCTCAAGTGTTAGCAGATTTCATAGCAGAATTCACCAGTAACGAGAAAGAAGAAGGTCAGAAGGACGTATGGACGATTAACACAGATGGATCGTCCACACAAAATGGAGGAGGAGCAGGCGTCGTCATTACTTCCCCTCAGGAGGATGTTTTCAAATATGGGGTTCAATTGAAATTCCCCGTAACTAATAACGAAGCAGAATATGAGGCATTGCTGACAGGACTCAGAATAGCTCGGGCCTTGGGAGCTGAAAACGTGGTGATCAAGAGTGATTCCCAACTCGTCATTGGGCAAGCTAGGGGAGAATTCGAAGCAAGGGAAGCAAGGATGCAAAAATATCTCAAATTGACGAATCAGTTGGTAAATAACTTCAACCATGTGGAATTTATACAGATCCCACGGGAGCAGAACGGAGAAGCAGACGAAGTAGCACGAAGCGCCTCAACCGATGTCCAGAACCCAACCAGTAAGTGGAAGTTAGAAGAACAGAACCTCCCCAGCATTAAAGAAGTGCAAAGTCTCTCCATACACACTAGCCAAGGGTGGACGGAACCAATCCTGTCCTACCTTAAAGACGGACGATTACCATCAGACCAAGAAGAGGCCAGGAAAGTCCGCAAACGAGCTGCCAGATTTACCATAGTGAACGATCAACTTTATAGAAGAGGTTTTTCTCAACCCTACCTAAGATGCCTGGAAAAAGACGAGGCCAAGTACGTCCTTGAAGAAGTGCACGGAGGGATCTGCGGAGACCACATGGGGGCAAAATCCCTCGTCAGAAAAATCATGCAAGCAGGTTACTTCTGGCCAACAATGCTGCTGGACGCTTCGGATTTTGTGAAAAGGTGTGACAGCTGCCAGAGATATGGAAATGTTCAACGAGTTCCAGGAGAAAAAATGACGACCATCTCTTCGCCTTGGCCATTCGCGCAGTGGGGGATCGACATCATGGGCCCTCTGCCACAGGGAAAAAGACAAGTAAAATTCTTGCTGGTAGCAATCGATTATTTCATGAAATGGGTCGAGGCAGAAGCCCTTGCGACAATCACGGAAGCTCAGGTACGAAATTTTGTTTGGAAAAATATTATTTGCAGGTTCGGGATTCCAAGGACGATCATATCAGACAACGGTCGTCAATTTGATTGCCAAGGGTTCAGATCATTTTGCTCAAGCCTGGGAATCAAGAACAAATACTCCTCACCAGGGCATCCTCAAGCCAATGGACAGACGGAAGTAACTAACCGGACTTTACTCAAGATCATCAAGTCCCGGTTAGTGGGGGCAAAGGGAGCATGGCCTGAGGAACTTCCAGGCGTCCTATGGGCCTACAGAACGACGACAAGAACGCCGACAGGAGAAACTCCCTTCAATCTAACATATGGAACGGAGGCAGTCATCCCGGTCGAAGTGGGACTTACCAGCACCAGAAGGGAATTTTTTGACGAAAGGAACAATGAAGACGATCTAAGACTGAGCTTAGACTGCCTAGACGAAGTCAGAGATCAAGCCTCCCAAAGAATGGCTAAGTACCAGCAAAAGATGGCAGAATACTACAACCAGAGGGTAAGGACGAAAAATTTCAACATTGGTGACCTCGTCCTCAGAAAAGTAACGCCTGCTACAAAGGATCCTACACAAGGCAAGCTTGGTCCAACATGGGAAGGACCGTACCGGGTCGTCCACTTTTCTAGATGAGGGAGCTACCACCTGGAAGACCTTGAAGGGAAAAAGCTACCCCGTCCATGGAATGTCGAGCACTTAAAAAAGTATTACGAAAAAGAATCCGCGGCCATCTTGTAAGCAAATGCCATAGTCCGTTGTTATAGTTTTCATTGAAGCAAGTTTATCATTACGTTTTTCATTAAAGCAAGTTATTTCCATGCTTCTTACCACAAGTTATATGAGAAATTGTATAAGTAATTATTCAGGATTATATATATATGATCATTCAAGCGTTCCAACATTCTCGTTCCAGCCAGTTATCAAGTTCTGAATAGTTTTCCCAACAGTTATATCGACTAATCGTCCAGATCAAAAAGACGATGGTATTTTTTTTATAAAAAAAAAAAAAAAAAAATACTCATTGTCCAGATCAAAAAGACGAACCCCGGGAAGAAGCACATCATAAATGAAACTCCTCAGCAAAGGAGAATAAAACACCGTCCAGATCGAAAAGACGATAAAACATCGTCCAGATCCAAAAGACGATGAAATCCAAATGAACGAACACAAGTTTTCCATTGAAAAATTATCTATGTCCACGGAGAGATGAAAGAAATTTTCCTTCAAAAATTACCTAAGTCCCCAGAAGGACGAAGAGAAATTTTCCTTCGAAAATTATCTAAGTCTACAGAAATACGAAAGAAATTTTCTCAGAAACAATCCAGTCTAATAAATAGAAACTTTGAGAGCAGCAAGCATAGCATAAATATATATATGAAATGTTCAAAGTGAAACCCCAAAACATACGGGGACCAAATGTTTTCAACAAAAAAAAAAAAAAAAAAACATATCATTCTGCAGGAGCGTCATCCTCGGCATCTTCAGCTGTTGGAAGGTCCTCGCCTGAAGCCACTGAAGCTTGAGCTGTAGAAGCAGCCTCGTCCGCCTCAATCTCCTTGTCAACAGCTTCAAAATCCAGATCGTCCAGGTTGACCCCCTGACCGTGCTTAATCAGATATCGGCGCAGCAGCTCAAAACCTTTAAAATACCATTGAAACAAAATGGTATTATACTCTTCAGTCGTTTGGAAGGCAAGGACGGCCTTGGCCACAGCTGCTTTCATCTTTTGGCCCGCGGCAGCCAGAAGTTCGTCCTTCTATTTCACCTTAGATTTTTCAGCATCGAGCTGCTCGGTCAGGAGTTTGACCTGCGCCGTGGAAGCATTATGAGCGTCCATCGAAGCGATCAAATCCTTCCTCAAGCCCGAAGCCTCAGCCTCCAGAGCCTCCACTTTTGAGGTAGCCACGACAGCTTTCTCTTCACTCGCCAAAAATTGCGAGGTAAGATGCATGGTTTCCCCCAACACCTGAGGATAAAAGCTTGAGTTAAAAAAAAAAAAAAAAAAAAAAAAAAAAAAAAAAAAGGGTTTTAGGGAACGACGAAGGCATACTTGTACGAGCTTATGCACATGCTGATTGACCATCTGATGAGAAGGCACGAGTGAAATTTCCTTTTTCTCCTCGGGAGTAAAGAACTCGTTTGCTCGGGCAAAAGCGGTATCAGCGTCGTCCCAAACAGAGAAGCCTACCTTCTCCTTGCCCTTCTTGCCCGTCTTCTGCCTCTTTGGGGCAGGAACCTCTTCAAGGGATATGGCCGGGGAGGCAGCTCCAGCTTCGTCCAGGCCAGGGGTAGACGAGCCTCTTTCCATCGTCTCTTTCTCTTTCTCTTTCTCTCTCTCCCTGTCGGTGAACCTGAGAGTCTTTTGTCCGATGCTCGAGAGGGGTTCGTTCTTCTTCCCCTTTATCTTCGCATACATGTCCTTATTGAATTTACTCGTCATCTCTTCATCAACAAAGAAAAATGAATGACGATAAGGGTAAGGAAGAATTAGAAATAAAATAAGGACAACAATTTACCAAAATTACTTACGTTTCCGCTGTTCACGATCAATTGCCTGAAGCACGTAAAGCGAAGGCTCAGGACCCAAGCAATGGAGAGCTAAGGTGCGGGGATCTACAAGCTCGTCGAAATCGTCGATCGTTTTCGCGTACTTAATTGCTTCCTGGACTCTCTCTTTAAACCGGCTCTCCAACTCAGGACGCTCTTTCACTGCACAAGAAGGAAACCATTTAAAGTTGTAAGAACGAATAAATGAGAACGTCCATGAGGTAGAAGAAGGTGAGCATAAAAGACGAACGCACCAAGACGAGGGATCTCCCACCGTCGCAGCAACCGAGGAATGTTCCCCCAAAAATCATCAGACATAGTCTCCAAACCATCTCCAGACGCGAAAAAGTATCTCGACTTCCAGTAGCGGAAGGACGAGGGAAGATCTATTATCAAGCGAGATCTCCTATCCCAAGGAACAAGCTCGTAATACCCAAACTCCCTAGATTCTTTTAAACGGTAAAGATGGGTAAACTCGTTCACGGTGATCATATCTCCATCCGCTATAATCATCCAGATCACCATACAACTAATAACGATCCTATATGAATTGGGCATAAGTTGCCCAGGGGCAATTTGTAAGTGATCTAGAAGCTCCAAGATAAATGGGTGGACGGGAAACCTCAGACCACACAGGAAGGCCGCTTCGTAAAAGCAAACTTCGCCATGGGCAAAAGCACAAGCTTTTTCGCCCTTCCTGGGAAGACGAACTCTGGTTTCTACTGGGAATTGGAACCTATCCCTAAACTTACTAAAAACCTCGTCCTTCAAGTGACACTTTTCTTTGAGAGCGTGAAAGGAACGAGGGGCAACGATAGAAGTGGAGGGTATTGACAAAGAAGGGGGCACGGAGGTAGTTGTGTCCCTCACAGCCCCGTCCGCGGCCGCACCAGAGGACGAACCCTCCCCAGGACCGCTAGATCTTACAACTGAACTCATTCTTTCCCTCAGATGAATCCCACCAGCAGATTTAAACCAAGAAAGTGACCGTTGCAACAGTGGGTGCAAATCCCCTAAAACTAAATCTAGGCCACTCCCCCCAATTACAAAATCACTAGATTTTGGATACTGACCACCAGAAAGCTCTAAAAATCCCCCTAAGCGAGCAAAGAAAAAGGTAACAGAGGGAGAAATGCGCTCAAAATCAGTATAAACTACCATTAAATAAGGGGCATGTGCATTTCAGAAAAGGAAAGTAAACTAAAAACACGAATAGCAAAAGGAAAGGAGCAAAGAAGAAGGAATACGCACCTTAAAGGAGAAAGAAGAAAGTCTGAGATCAGAAAAGCAAAGCAGCAGCAGAAACGCAGAATAGATAGGAAAGAAAAAGATCAGAGAAAAGCCAAATAGAAGGTAAAATGAAGGAATGGAAAAAGGTAAAGGTTAAAACTTACCTTGGAAACCGCGGGAAACCGAAAAGACATTCGCCGGAAACAATGCAACCCCATTGATCAGAACTCGACACGTGGCCACGGAGCGTGCCACGCCGCCACCCAGCAATAAATGTGGAGAACACAAAAAAAAAAAAAAAAAAAAGAAAAAAAAAAAGGGGGAAAACGCTTTGTATTCCCAGGATCGTCCCAGGTCAGAGACGACCCCGGAATAGGGGGGCAGATGATAGGCCCAAGAATCCGGTAGAATCGTCCTTATTGGAAGGACGATATATGAAGACGATCCCATCACCAGCACAGCACGAGGAGAATCACCCAAACAGGCAAATAAACAACGACCGTTACTACCAGCGGTAATAAATACTGGTACCGTTGAAGATCCGCCGGTCAAATTAATGCTGAGTACAGGCGTTTCAATATCCGGCAATAATATGTCCATAATGATAAAGCCAACGGCTAGAAGGGCACTAACGGACTCCATATGTATATATACCCATAAGGAAGGAATGAGAGGGGGTATGCACAAAAAAGACAAACTCTGAACTTGAATCTCATTTTTACTTTCTCTCTGTTGTATCTTATTCGATAAGTTTATCTAACTTTGTCATCGGAGGTGTCGTGGGTAGCGCCCCACCGGTGGTTTTGTTTCTTTTGCACGGATTTGCAGGGTTGACTCAAAGGTGGACGATCCTTGGCTGGACGAATATCTCAATTGACGATCTTGGCATCATCATATATGTTTTTTTAATGTATTCCAGATTAAACTGCAATACCCAGAGGAGTTCCTAGTCACTGTCAGTGGCCACTATTGTCCTGTAGTGCATGGTGGTAGCCCAGTTATTCGATCACTCACATCCAGGAGCAATAAAAGGACCTTTGGGCCATTTGGAATCGAAGAAGGAACCCCATTTACTTTCTCAATGAATGGGGGCTTAATTGTTGGCTTCAATGGAAGAAGTGGTTGGTACCTAGATGCAATTGGGTTTCGTTTATCTCGTGTCCAAACAAAAAAACTCTTTCAAAGGGTTCAAAAAAGTCTTAGAAAGCTCACAAGCACTGCTTCAAAATCTTCAGCCCCCAAGGATGGTGAAATCAGATCTCAGACTTAAAATGCTGGTGTAGCATTGACAGCTCTTTATGGTAGTGTGAACTATATTATATGTTATATATTTAAGCTAAAGGTTACAACCTATTATATCAAACACTTGCATTTTCATTAATTTATTATGAGAAATGTTAATGAATGCTCTTAAGGCATGAGTTTGGGAATTGTTTTTAGAATCATTTTATAGGAAAATAATAAAGCAATTAATTTTATTAACAGCTTTTTATATCTCACATAAAAATAGTGTCAAAACTTTTCTATTATAGTTTATTAACAATTGTCCTCCTCACATAGTGTATCTTTACCATGGATAACAAGTTATTATCCAGAATAAAATAACTATCATTTTATCTATTATCACCAACTTGAGATCCCAATCAAGTTGGGTTATGTAAATATAATGGACTGAACCCAGCCTATTGTTATAAAATAGATTCATTTTTTTTAGAGAAATGTTAATAGATTCTTAGCATAATAAAATAGTTCTTTATGCTAAATTAACAATTGTGCTCTAATACTATGTTAAATTATTGATTATTCCTAAAATTTAAGTAATTAGGATATAGTAAATTTAATTATTTAACCACATACTAACACTCTATTGTATATACAAAGATTTTTTTTTTTTTTTTTTTTTTTTTTTTTTTTTTTTTTTTTTTAATTTTAGTGCTACCAAAAAATCATCTGAAAGCAACATAGAACAATGTTTTAGGACAATGTTCCCCTACCCCCTCAATATTTAGAGCAGCCAAGTAATGTTCAGTTATCATAGTTCATAGAGATCTTGAAATTAAAATCATTTGCATGATGAAGATTTTAAAGGGTGTGCAGCAATCAGCAAACAGAGTTGGTCAATAATGGGTTAATTTAAAATTATGTTCTTTCGAACTTTATTTGTGACTATAGACATTAATGGAAAAGATTATTTTACCTTTGGGCTTGGGCCACACAACTTGTATGAAAGCTATAATTCATCAAAAAAGAGTCGTAGGAAAGCTATGAAGATAGACTTCCTAAAGAGTACTTCAAAGCAGCAATTGATTTTGGTTATCAAAAGAGTCCTAATCCAGTGCTCTTTCCTATAGAGATCATTGTGTCAACAATTGTATTTTATGTGCTTATAAAAGTTGGTTGTGCTAATGTTGTCCTTGTGTGCTTATGGCAGATTGGTTAATGAGATCGATGAGATCATAGACTCAAGAGAGGAGCAACCAAAGTAAGGGACAAAACACACTCTTAACCCCATTATGAAATATGCGTGCGAAGAACTCATATCCCTTGTAGGTACCCTAAGCGACTAAGCTCTACTACATACTAATGATTGAAGATCAACATTTAATTTTAATTTGAACATATTAAAAGTTCTAAAAAGGAAATTTGTATATTTAATAATGCATTTTTTCATTGATCTTTTGATATCTAATTGTAAGTGACAGTTTTTGAATTTAAGTCCAACAACCATATTTAAAAAGAAAGTATCTCATGGGTCTATCCTATACAACATCTCTCACCGGCATGTGGAACCTATATGTCAGTGAGAGAGAGATATTGTAGGCTTATATGAAAAAATTTCATTTGGGAACTTCTTGTTTTTTTTTTTTTGAGAAGAGGGACTCATTTTTTAATTGAATAAACATCTATCTTATTCAACCCCACCTCCTAATTTCTACCTGACAAGCAAAAACGACTACTAATTTCTGTGTGAATGCACACCTTTAGTGAGCAAATAGGTTTCGATTGAGATTAACTTATGTTTATTGGAAGATTAACTACTCTTGAACACTAGTTTCTTTTAATCAAGCAGGATGAGAAGCGTTACTTTTTACAACCTCAAGCCAGGCTAAGTACTCTAGGCATGGAAATAAATGGTATACTTCCATTCAGAAGCCAAAATCAGTAGAAAATTGGATTGAGAACATGGTAATTTACCAAGAAATAAATAAAATATTGGTTTAAGAACATGACTAATCCAACTCAATTAATCAGAACCAACAAGTTTAGAACACCATACAAGTTACTACATGTCTAGAGTCATCGTACTGCAAAACAACCAGACAGCCAAACATTCACGAATTAGACCCACATATCAGCCAAATTATCATGTATTATCATGTATTAGGCTAAGACCTAGAATTAGTCTCAACACCCCCTACCCTTTTGTTCTTCTTGCATTTCCTTTAGCACCCATATGATCCCCACAAACCGTAACTAAGTTACAAAAGCTAAATTTAACAATTTCACCAACTTAAGCATAGAATCCAGTTCACCAACATACCTTTTGGTCTTCTTAGCTATCACAAAGAAGACCTATCAAACTTTACACCCCAAAAACTCTTGGTTGCATTTCCTAGTCACACAAACACGTGTGCGTATATATATTCGTTGGGTAATAATATATCACCTAAAACAAAGAACACTCACATGGATTCCTTCCAAATCTTGTACCTATTCAAGTGCGGAAACATGAGAGTACATCAAAGCTAAGCTCCCAACAATCGGATGGTGGAAAATTCTCAAGCTATCCTGAGACATTCATTCTTGTGTTGGCAATTAATGAGGAACAAATTAGGCAATCCAGACTGTATATATGCTGAATTGGGGTTATACAAGTGATCATTCAAATTGTGTATTCTACCCCAAAAAAAAAAAGTATAGAATGTAGAGCACACTTGAGTGCTCTTTCATTAGAAGACTTTGGAAACAATAAATTTGTTTGTGTGGGAAGAGATTATTGATTAAGATGAAAAACCAGAGGAAGGAAAATTTCTAAGGCTCTATTTAGTAGGGAGGAAGGAAAAGTGTGAGAATGGAAATGTAGGGAGGATATAAGTAGGAGGAATGAAAAAAAATTCATGTTTTCTTTCATGTTTGTTTGGTAGAAGGGCATACTTCATTCTCAAATTCCAAAAGCAGTAGACTGTTACTTAAAGAATATTAAATTATTTAACTCTATCATAATAGCTTTACTGCCAGACACGAAACAATCCATCCCCTAAAAATAAATTCAAAGACAAACCACAATTATCTAGTGAAAAAAAGAAACTAAAAAATATTGCTGGTTGGTAAATGTTCAAAGTAAACTTACAAAACATTCACTTTTGCAGAATTCATTAACTGAAAGATTCTACAATTTAAGAGTCACATCTATGAGAACTTTCAAGATTTCTGCAGTCTCTGAAAGATACCTCTCTAAGATCCTTGTATGTGCATATCATCTCAAGTTCAAAATTTGGATAACTTCAAGCAATACCACCAACATTGAACTGGAAGTCCTCCAAGGTTTTTGCATTTTCAGAAAAATACTTGTATAGAAGCTCTTCATCTCCGTATCCTTTAAGGCTATCAATCTTGACAGTCTTCAAGCAATGCCGCCAACATGGAAATGGTAGAAATTTGCAACAACTTGGATTCTCCCCTTTATAAATAGGCTTCTCATATGATAACTGAAATAGAAGAAACCCGTTAGCAACATGAAAATCTCAGTAAACACACCATCTTAGCCTCCTAATTATCTCATAACAAAATAAGACACAAAAATTAGGAATAAATAGCAAGGAACCAGTCTACTCAAGTCCGAAAAGAGAAAAAGTTATTAAATCAAAATAAAATTATTGCTGTAGTAGCAATCATTGTGTTTTGCCAATTTTTTTTCATTAATCATAACTTTTAGCATCAGTCAAGGCTATATATGGACCCAACAAGAGTCCTCTCTCTCTCTGGCTTAGTATGTTACACCCACCTAGTAGAGTGGTAGGTCTTAAACCAATAATATCACATCACCTTATTCATACAAGTTAGTAAGGTGTCTTTTGAGCTAGAGGTTGGCATGGACCCACAAATGACCCAACCACACAAGCTATAAATTAGATATCATTGAAATACTAGAATTCTCAGAAACTACAGAAGCAGTTACACAATAGTAGATAAAATGTGAAATGTAAAGCCATTCAAGAAAGTAAATAAAATTACTGAAGTCAAATTCCTACAATTATATTTTGCTTCAGATATAAGCTAGTAGATATTTCATAAAGAATATTTTTTTTTTTTTTGGTTTGGGATAATAAATTCCAAGTACTTGATATAGTTGATCCTTTGATTAAACTAAATCAGGGCACTCAAAATTTGTTAAAAAATTAATCCCATTGAAAAAATTCTCCAAAAGAATAACAAGTATTGGACCAAACAAAAAAACACATCCCTTATTCTTTTAATATGATTATCAACATTAAAAGGTAATGATTTGACTCTAGCAATGCAATTATGTTTCTAGTATTTGCTGTCGAGATCCATCCTTTTTGCTCTCTGTACAATCCACTGATGAGAGATTTAGCAAAGGTACAACTCTCTCAAGAACATTACTCAGCTGCTGAATTGGGAGATTTACTCCTATGCAGCAACATGAAGATTATGAACACTACATTGGTAAGTCCCCTCCCCTCTTCACAATAGAGGTGCAGATGGAGAATTTTCCTAATACCACCATTTGTTTGGAAATTATTTTTCTACTAGAATAAGCAATTCTTCCATACTGTACAAACCTTTAACAATGATCCAACCATGGTAAAAACTTAATTGAGGATCTCATCAACTACTAAAGAAGGGAATTACTCTCTATTGCTTTTCAGACCAAAGATTTCATGATCAAGGTAGGTAGTTGAAGTTTAATGGAGGAACCTTTTCTTAATGCTATTGCTCATGTCATGCCAACAATAGCATCTGATTCTTTGAGACCTAGAATATAAAAATCACTATGATATACAGGGTTGGAACTGGAACATGATACGACAACTAGCTTGAAAAGTGGAAAGAAGGGGGTAAGCTTTCATCTACTTTTCAAACTTGTTCAATTTTAATTAGAATGTAATCAGGAAGATATAATTTACAATCTTCATATTTAAAGCATGAATTACTAGAAGCATTATGATCCATATAAGATTTTGATAGTATGTTCTTCTTTCCTTTTGAAAATAGTGAATAAAGAAAGAGGAGGAAAGTTTAGAATATCAAAGTGGTTACACAATCAAAGATGAATGTGACATGTACAACCACTAAAGAAAGAGTAATAATTGAAGTTCTGTTCTTACAATCATATTTTGCTTCGGATATAAACTAGCATAAAATTGGTAATCTAAATTACATATTTTTCTCCGCAATAATAAAACACAGATTACTTCTTATTTAATATGGTCGATCCTTTGACTAAACAAAGAACAAGCCACAAAAATTCATTACGTTGACAAATTTTCTCCACTAAGAATAACAATTACTAGACATAAAACAAAAACTCACCTACTTCCCTTAATATGAACATAAAGTCATAGACTATTATTAGTTTCCTTTAAAGGTGAAATTAGATTTCTAGTATTTGCTATCAAGATCCATCTTTCTTGCTTTCAGAACAATCCTCCAATGTGAGATTTAGCAAGGGGAAAAAAATGCTTATGAGGACTGCATTGGTAAGCCCTCTCCTCCGCTCTTGCCAATTGAGATGGACATAAAAAAGTTTTCTATTGAATTAAGCAATTCTTTCCTTCTATACAAACCTTTTAACTGTGGATGAAAGACACAATTGAGGATAATGGCCTATAGAGGAAATGCATTACTCTACCACTTATATAACAATAAACTAAATAAACCTGAGAAAGTGCATTACCCCAAAATAGTAAAAATATTAGAGGTCCACTGGTTAGTCCCTACCCCTTTTCACCCACAGAGGTGGTGATAGCAAGTTTGCTTATCCTAGGCCTATCAATATTCCGGACAGTTCTAAGTGCTTAATGGAATGAAAGAAAAATGTAAGAGACCAAGTCAATAGAGGGAGGCAGTAGCTCTCTCAAAGGTAGACTGATTGGCTTGAGGATCGTGAAGAATTCAGAACAGGAACCTTTTCCTTAGTGCTATTGTCCATGACATGGCAGCAATAGCATCTGATTCCGTGCTACCTAGAATGCAGATTACTACGATATGCAGAGCAAGAACTTTTTGCTAAATGGGGGGGGGAGGTGGTGTGGGGGGGAATGTTTAAGCTTACATACAAGTGTAGAAATTTTTATCATTGTTTTAATTTCCATTACAACATAATCAATGAGATTTAAGTGAAAACCTTCAAATCAAAAAGCATGGATTTGCTATAAACTTTATGATCTATATAAGACTCCTTTCACTTTGGAAAGTGTAAACAAAGAAAATTTGCATCAGCAATCTTGTAATAGAGCGAGGGGATCCCTATCATGGTTCACTAACTCCTATCATAGTACATAGTTGCCTAATTTTGATTTAATGAAAACTTCAAAATTCAATGAAAACCAAAATGTTCCAGTAATTGATGCTACTTTAAAACAATAAAGAGGACATATAGCATACACAGTGTGCATCAGATACCAAAATGATTATAAGGAATTCCCCAAAAACATTAACTACTCCAGAAGTCCTATTACTACAGTCTAACAAGTAATAGCTAATATATCCACCACATCAAAAGCAACCTCAGGATAGCATGAGAAGAAAAAACATATAACAAGAATGGTTTCTACAATATTAAGTTTGTTTGAAAAACTAAAGCACTATTTAGCACCCTCATTAGCCACTAGTGAAAACATAAAGAGTAAGATTGAAGTTTATAAGAAATAACTAAATGTTAATACCTCAAAGGTTAATTTGTCAAAATGGGGATTTGACTTGTGACTGCATGATTCAATTACTAACAATTCTGGAAGAGGAGAAATCCAAAGAAAGCCATCCAGAAGTTCACTGATTTTGTAATTTGTAAATGGTGGAGGTATTATAAGCTTCAAATGCTTGACATTATATAATGGTGATGACAGGGTTACTCTCAATTCTTCTGGAATAATCACATCCTTTACAAAGAAATTAAACAAAAGAACTGATTAGAGTTTATATATAAAATAAAAATAAAAAAGATAAAAAATGAAATGAAAGAAATCAATGAACAAGATAATCAAATAAGGAAACAAATAAATAAAAGCAGAAATACCTTATAAGTAATAATTTTCAATTTGAAAACTTTTGAATTTCCCATCTTTGAAAGGAATTCAATCTTCTCAGTATCCCAAGTACCATAGCGAGGCCACAGCCTGTACTCAGCTTCCAACAAACCCAAAGCATTCAATGAAAAGGATATTGCAGTTTTACCCCAATATGAGAGTCTACATAGTTTAGGATTATCAATCATGAGTTCAACCAGATTGGCACATAAAATCAATTTCAATTATTTGAGATGATGATGACTTGAAATATTTATTCTTTCGAGCTTAGAGCACGATAATAGATGTAAGTTTTCGAGAAGTGGAAGTCCAGAAAGATGTTCCTCAAGCCACTTCTCTGTTACATTTGGTGTATTTAGACTTAGATTTTTTAGATTTTTAAAAGGAAGCAGGTTGAGATTGCATTGTAACTTGCACTCATTTATATAGAGAGAGTGAAGATTTGATGCTTCCAACTCAAGCCTCCCAATGTCAAAATTGTTTCCTACCATAATTTCCTTGACTGTAGGAACATTGAAAAACTTTAACCTTTTGATCCCCCCACAGCCTGAAATTCTCATGTATTCTATCACAGGACACCCAACAATTAGATTCTGAATACTTTGATCATCTGCATAAACGTTAGATAATGAGAATCTTTTCAGAAATGGTAAGTTAATATCACCTTCACCACCACAGGTTGACACCAACTTACACTTATGTAGAGTCAACACACATAAGGATTTTGCAACCAAAACACTGTGAGGCAAGCGATAAGGTATATTAGACCATCCAAACGAAAGATCCCAGCTCTTCAACCTCACTCTCAAGCACCAAGTTAATCCAGCGGTCAACACGAGACATCCATTTTTCATAAAGCAAGCTGTCAAAAAGGCTAAAAAGTCTTTATACGGAGACTCTGGTTTCGGCGGTTTCTTAGAGTTTTTTCCACAAATGTATAAAAATGGCCTTTCTTTCTCATGACATCAGGCTTATTCTTGTTTTCTGGACGCCGGAATTTGAGAGCCTGTTTGGTACGAGTGTTTAAACAATAATTTTCAGATTTTTTGAAAATAAGTGTGGATGAAAAAGTGCGTAGAAATATGTTTAATATTATTTAAAAACTAAAAACATATATTTAAATACATGTATCAAATGAGCCTGAGTCATTAAAGACTCAATTAAATTGCAGGATCGGGAATGTAGTTATTACGTGTTTCCAAGTCTTGGACATTAGTGTAGTTTGAAAAGCTTGTTTGCCGGGAAGGAAAGAAAGGATGTGATGAAGAACATGGTCAGGCAATTCAGATACACGGTCAACTACATCATCATCAACTTTATGATCCATAATAAGGTTTGAAAACTTTGTTCAATCAATGTTATTTCACAACCTGTAACTGTGTAAGGAAGGACTCTTCGTACAAGTCCTTTTTCTACACACAGTAGGAAAAAGATTAGCCTTAAACAAAATAAAAAAACTCGATAGAAGGGAAAAAAAAGTTTGCTGCATACTTGCATGAATGATAATATATTATTAAAATTCAAAGTATTAAAAAATAAAAACCACACTAATAAGTAATTAAATATTAAATAAGTGACATGTATTTGTAGGTAATTATGTTTATGTCTTTTTTTTTATTTATTATTATTGAATTTTGATAATTGATACTGATATTTTGTCTTCACTAGTCCTAGGGAATTTAGTTGTAGGCCTTATACACTCATTCAAGCCTAATTCTTGTAAGATAAAGAGTCTATTCTCCAAAACCCACTGGACAAATCCCACAAACCCTAAAAGAAACCTGAGCTTTACACAGCCTAAACTTAAGCCATTTCTTCCCAAGCACAAAACCAATTGGACATAAGCCCTAAACTTTATCAAAATTATAGCAAAAAACTTAAATTCCACAAAAATCACAACAATGTCCTCATCCACCAGATATATATATATATATATATATTTGGTGTGGAAAGAGTAATTTTACAATGTTTTTAGTTTTCTACCCCCACTTAAATTCATTTACCTATTTTAGTTCTCAATTTTTAGTTTTCTATCCCACTTAAATTAATATCCCTGTTTTAGTTTTTTCCCCCCTAAAATTAGAAACTTTTCTTAGATCCCATGATGACGGATTTTTTTTTAATTGGAAATTAGCAATTGATCTACAAATGAGCCTGATTCAACCAACCAACCAGCAAACCGCTACGATTAAAATTCTTCAAATTTTTTGAGAAATTCTACTGTAGATTTTTTAAAAAATTTTGATAATTTATTGATACATGAGTTAGTATAAATTTTTTCATATGATCAATAATTTTTTTTAAAATGTCAATAACATGGAAAAATATAAAATATTTATTTATCAATGAATAGTCCAAATTTTAAAATGAGATTTTCGCTTAACTTTCACTTCTCTTTCGCTTGAACGATTATTTAGTTGGGAAAAAATCAAATCTTTCCTCAAACGAATTATGCAAATTTGATTTCCCTCACTTCAACAATTGGATTCTTAATCACTTTCAATTTCTAATATTACAACCTACGTATATTTTCCAACATTTGTAACATATGATTCTACGACCATTTATATATTATCCTTCAACCGCCAAACAAATAATAGAAAAGAAAGTAAGTAACCATATTTTCCTATTTCAAAAACAATACTATATTTTTTAGGGCAAATAACACTTCCCTCCCTTGAGGTTTAGAGAAATAATACTCACCCCCAAACTTGAAAGGAAAAAACACTCCCTCCCCTGAGATTTAAAAAAAATAACACTCCCCCCCCCCCTTCTGTTAATATTAGTAACAGAATATTTCAATTTTTTTAAAGATTCTCTTTACCAAAGTTTAACCATGGTTAGTGAAAAGAGCATTTACATAAAATAAAATAAAATAAAAAATGAAAAGAACATATTATAAAACATGTTGCTTATGTTGATTTTTTAGTCTCTTATAGCACCTTTCCAATTGATTTTTTAAAGTTTGATTATCCTCTTAGATTTTTTAATCGCTCCTCTCTCTAACACTTTGGATCAAAATTTATGAAATAAAACAATTTGCCGAAGCTTTCAAGCTTTTATTGTTTAAAAACGAGTTTGAAATTTTCAAAGTCACTTATCAATATATAAAATTTTCAGAGTCAATTTGATTGATTGATGAACAAACTCACAAAAGCTTTTTCTTTACTATCTAACGTTAAATTAGAAAAGCAACTAAAAATATGGACTTTTGATGGAATAAGTTGAGAATAAGTTGAGGGCAATTTTGGGAATACATTATTAACCAAAGGGTACGTTAGTGTACAACATTTTTAACGTCAATTTAACAGAGTTTAGATAAATAAATGTTAAAGGGGAAAAAATGTTTTTTTCCTTTAAGTTTGGGGGTGAGTGTCATTTTCCCAAACCTCAAGGGAGAAGAGTGTTATTTGTCCTATTTTTTAATGTGTTCCAGATTAAGCTGCAATACCCAGAGGAGTTCCTAGTCACTGTGAGTGGCCACTATTGTCCTGTAGTGCATGTTGGCAGCCCAGTTATTCGATCACTCACATTCAGGAGCAATAAAAGGACCTTTGGGCCATTTGGAATCGAAGAAAGGAACTCCATTTACTTTCTCAATGGATGGAGGCTTAATTGTGGGCTTCAATGGAAGAAGTTGTTGGTACCTAGATGCAATTGGGTTTCGCTTATCTCGTGTCCAAACAACAAAACTTTTCCAATTTTCCAAAGGGCTCAGAAAAGTCTTAGAAAGCTCACCAGCACTGCTTCAAAATCTTCAGCCACCAAGGATGGTGAAATCAGAGCTCAGACTTAAAATGCTGGTGTAGTATTAAACTATTAATAGCTCTTCGTGATAGTGACTGTGAACTATATTATATGTTGTACTTAAGCTAACGGTAACATCCTATCGTATCAAACACTTGCATTTGCATTAATTTATTATGGAAAATATTATTGAATGCTCTAAGAGCATTAGTTTGAGAAATATTTTTAGAAACATTTTATAAGAAAATAATAAAGCAATTAATTTTGTTAACAGTTTTTTATATTTTTTATGAAAGTGATGTCAAAATTTTCTTATTATAGTTTATTAACAGTTGTCTTAAAGATTCCCGTTAACATTACCCATTTATTATTATATCAACCAATTTCAAATATTTTCCCTTGCTTTCTGATTTTTTAAGTTTACATTTTCTCATATTAAATTTGACATATTTACGTCTTAAAAATATTGACCGTTCAGTTAAAGGAAGTGAACTAGCTAGAGCCTACGGCAGATACAAGGCCAACAATGAATCAAGCCAGGCTATAACTGTTCCAAAAAGAGAAACTTTTCTTTTGAGCTTGACCAACCCTAGTTTGCTTTGGTAGTTGGAGACCGGAGTTGCAGCAAGCAATATAGTACTATGAAACAGCCATTTGAGTATTTTCTTTTTTCTTTTTTTCTTTTTTCACTGAAGAAATTATATTATGCATCACACTCAAGATAGATACTATATGGTATCATGTCCAGGTAATGTATCATCCATTTTAGAAATTTTTTATAAAAAATTGAAAAAAGTAGTCAAATAAAAAGTTAGTCACTTTTTATAAAAAAAAAAACCTTTCTTAAATGGTTTATTAATATATGCTCTAAAGGGCATATGTTAATAAAATCGTAATTGAAAAATGTCCAAGACTTTTGTCACAGCTAGTTTTGCAATGAGTTGTAAACATGGTTGTAAAAATCGATACGAGCAAAGAATTGGTTGAACTAGTTTTTGGTTCCAATTCTCGATTTTTGACTGATTTTGATCCTAATGAAACCGACCCAACTCAACACAATTCCTTAGTTGTGTTTTTAATTGGTTAATGGGTTGGCTTGGCTTGGGTTGTAATTTTAGTTTTTAGGAACCTTGGGTTGGGTTGGGTTTGTATTGGAAAAATTTTCAACCCAATTAACCTAACCAAACTTGTGCTATTAGTAGTTTAAAAAATGTATGCATTTTAAATTGATAGTTTGATTTTGTAGGGACTCAATTTGTGATGGACCCATGACAATAAAATTTGTAGAGCGTGGGTAGAAGGGTTTGGCACCAATAAAGCAAACAGTTGGATGACATGAAATTCATAGGAATAAGAACAAGAGAATTTGACTAAGTCTTTCTAAGGGTAATCATCCCTTTGGTTAAGTGTTTGTGAAGATCTTTATAATAATTTTGACTAAGTGTTTATGAGAATCATCGCAATGATTTTTGTTGGGTGTTTATGGAGGAAGTTTGTCCTCGGACCAATCCGAGGATCTGGTCCGAGGATCTCTTTACCTAGAACGGACACATATCAGGATTCTCTTTTCTTCTCCCCTTCTTTTTGGCGGGGGTCTATCTATTATATAGTCTCTTTTTGGTTAATCTCTGCCGTCCGCTTATTAATCATCTAAGCCTATACTTGAGTGCCTATCCCATCAGCCGCCTTTGCAGGCTTTTTGTTAGTTGAAGCGACCAAGGCATTTTTGTTGGCTGGTCAATTCATCATTGATGTGATCAGAATATCGGTGGCATGCATTTAATAGGGGAGTGTCACCCCCTTTCCTTAGACGTCGGTATGCCGAGGATATGGGCCTCCTCGGCAAGGTCCATAAATGACTTGGGTTTCGTACGTTCATCCTCGGATTATGCTCTCTCTCTCTTTTGGTGTGGACTTTGGGCCTGATGTGGAGTGGGCCGGAGTTACCAAATATTTGGGGCCCCACAGATTTATTTTGAACTTTGAGACAAGTTAAATTGTGTAAATTATAATCATTTATTGAATAATTGGCTTAAATGAAACCCAACATTTTAATTAAAATTAGAAATCATACAATGATCCTAACCTTATTCTTTCTCTAAAATATATTTGTAAACCTATACAAATTTTACTCGGTGACATACATGATAAAAGGAGTACATGAGATTGAGTAAAGATGTTTAGATTTTAGAGCATCATAAAATAAAATATCTAATGACAATTTTGTTTTCAACCGTTAATATGTTTTATTGTTATTTTTTTCTTGGAAAACAAGTTTTATTGTTATTGATGCAGAGTATAATATAGGAGTGCATTCAAAATAAGATTCATGATCCTCATTTCCTTCCTTCATTTTAAGGCAAGATAAGAAAAGCAAAGTCAGAACCAAACACATTGGTTTCTCATGTTTTTCTTTTATATAGGCTGCTATGTTAAAGTTGAAATGGTTGAAAACCAATTTAGCCGTCTCGGTTCATGGTTTTCACGGTTTGATCGGCGATTTCTAGTTAAAGTTGCTTTTTCTCTAATTTTCAATTTTTGATAAAACTTAGATTGGATTAGTGTTCGATTCTTGGTTGAACCAATCAAACCGGCCAACCGGTCCGGTTTTTAAAACCGTGTGTGTGTATATACTATATATCAAAGTTGTCATTAAAATATTTTGAGTTTATTGCAACAAAAAGTTTATTGCAACAAAAATTTTTGTTGCACAAACCTATTACCTTAAATTTTATTGCAACACCCAGTATCAATTATTGCAATAACTCTAATGTTATTGCTACAATTTTTTCGTTGCAATAAACATTTTTTATTGTAGTGATCTAAACGTAGTTAAGGATTTGAAAATTTTAAGTCTTAACTAACAAATATATTTGCACAATTAAAATATAAAAAGTGATTGTTATACCTTAAATTTCCTCAACCCTTTCATTTCTCATTCCAAGCAAACACAAATCTCTTGATTTCTTCTACAATTTTAAGTCTTAAATAACAAAGATATTTGCATGATTAAAATATAAAAAGTGATTAATATAACTTAAATTTCCTCAACCCTTTCATTTCTCCTTCCAAGCAAACACAAATCTCTTGATTTCTTCTACAAAAACTACACTAAACCTTCTTTTGAAAAAAAGAAAGCGACACAAATTAGAGTCACAGGTACATATGTATTAGTCACAAAGAAAAATTGTAAAATAAAACCCAAGAAGAAAAAATTATGAATAAAAGATCTACTTCCAATTTGTAGTAAAAAGATCACTCTCTACACCACCTTTAGGCTAGACAATTCCAACACCTTGAGTGCTTTTTCAGAATTGTAGAGTAGCTAGTGGAATGAATTTGTTTAGGGAAAACTGAAGTTAATTTATAGTGTGAGATAACTTGGAGGCCAAGGAAATACAATGATGGATTTGCCCTTCGATAATTTTACTAAAAATGAAGAAATCGTTGCAATAAATTGATATAAATTATTTCTGTAATTTATTGCAATGAAAATTTCAAACTAATAGCTTATTGCAATGAAGTTATCATTGCAATAATTTGATATTAATTCTTTTACAATTGATTCCAATGGCAAATACAAAACTGCAATGAATATATCATTGCAATAACCCGGTATTAATTATTTCATAATATATCGCAATGAAAAAATAAAATAATTATCTATTACAATAAAGATATCATTGCAATATTTAATTCAACTTATTTTGGCCAATTATTTGCAATTTATTGCAATAAGATTCACGAAGTGATTAATAGCCTATACTTACAAGATATTCAAAACAATAAATTGTTATATATCAAAGTTGTCATTAAAATATATGTATTACTCATAAAGAAAAATTGTAAAAAACAAAACTAAAAAAAAAATTAAGAATAAAATATGTACCTCAAATTTGTAGAAAAATTCTCTGCTCTCCACACCACCTTTGGGCTACACAAGTTTAACCCCTAGGGTAACAACTTCGACCTTGAGAAAGTAGGTTGACATGGTCGAGAGATGTTTTTTCAAAATAATTTGTAGAGTAGCTAGCTAATTAGCTAATTTGTAGAGTTGTTTTTTAGGGAAAGCTTAAGCTAATTTATAGACTGGGTTAACTTGGAGGCCAAGGAAATACAATGATGGATTTGCCCTTGGATAATTTTACTAAAAATGAAGAAATCGTTGCAATAAATTGATATAAATTATTTCTGTAATTTATTGCAACGAAAATTTCAAACTAATAGCTTATTGCAATGAAGTTATCATTGCAATAATTTGATATTAATTCTTTTACAATTGATTCCAATGGCAAATACAAAACTGCAATGAATATATCATTGCAATAACCCGGTATTAATTATTTCATAATACATCGCAATGAAAAAATAAAATAATTATCTATTACAATAAAGATATCATTGCAATAATTTAATTCAACTTATTTTGGCCAATTATTTACAATCTATTGCAATAAGATTCACGAAGTGATTAATAGCCTATACTTACAAGATATTCAAAACAATAAATTGTTATATATCAAAGTTGTCATTAAAATATATGTATTACTCATAAAGAAAAATTGTAAAAAACAAAACTAAAAAAAAAAAAAATAAGAATAAAATATGTACCTCAAATTTGTAGAAAAATTCTCTGCTCTCCACACCACCTTTGGGCTACACAAGTTTAACCCCTTGGGTAACAACTTCGACCTTGAGAAAGTAGGTTGACATGGTCAAGAGATGTTTTTTCAAAATAATTTGTAGAGTAGCTAGCTAATTAGCTAATTTGTAGAGTTGTTTTTTAGGGAAAGCTTAAGCTAATTTATAGACTGGGTTAACTTGGAGGCCAAGGAAATACAATGATGGATTTGCCCTTCGATAATTTTACTAAAAATGAAGAAATCGTTGCAATAAATTGATATAAATTATTTCTGTAATTTATTGCAACGAAAATTTCAAACTAATAGCTTATTGCAATGAAGTTATCATTGCAATAATTTGATATTAATTCTTTTACAATTGATTCCAATAGCAAACACAAAACTGCAATGAATATATCATTGCAATAACCTGGTATTAATTATTTCATAATATATCGCAATGAAAAAATAAAATAATTATCTATTACAATAAAGATATCATTGCAATAATTTAATTCAACTTATTTTGGCCAATTATTTACAATCTATTGCAATAAGATTCACGAAGTGATTAATAGCCTATACTTACAAGATATTCAAAACAATAAATTGTTATATACCAAAGTTGTCATTAAAATATATGTATTACTCATAAAGAAAAATTGTAAAAAACAAAACTAAAAAAAAAAACAAAAATTAAGAATAAAATATGTACCTCAAATTTGTAGAAAAATTCTCTGCTCTCCACACCACCTTTGGGCTACACAAGTTTAACTCCTTGGGTAACAACTTCGACCTTGAGAAAGTAGGTTGACATGGTCGAGAGATGTTTTTTCAAAATAATTTGTAGAGTAGCTAGCTAATTAGCTAATTTGTAGAGTTGTTTTTTAGGGAAAGCTTAAGCTAATTTATAGACTGGGTTAACTTGGAGGCCTAGGAAACGGATTGACAGATTAGCCCTGGAAACTAAACTCGCTGACTATTTTGCCCTCCTACTCCTATTGAATTGTGATTTTGTTTTTTTAACAAAACTCATGAGCCACTAAAAGCACACAAAACACAGCCCAAACCTGAACTTAACACACTTAAATTTAGCCCAATTACTCTTATATGATTCACTAGCCCGTTCCCAACTAACCCATCTAAGAGCATCCCCATCCCAAAATCTTATCCTATCCTATTTTACCATCTCAAAAAGCTATTTTATCAATTATACTATACAATTTTACAATACTCCCAACATCCCAACTTTTATTTTACAACACTGCACACTAAAATAATATAAATTATACAATAAAATAATATAAAATTGTTTACCACTTATTTCTAATTTCTATCTCTCAATTTCTTTGTCAGTCACACCTCCACACAACAACCATCCTCTCATCCACACCACTTCCACTCACCAACCACCGTGACCCCAAACCCACCACAATCCCAGCAAATACCAATCCGCAAACCAACCACAAACCCAACCATAACCCATTAAAAAAAATTATCAAAAAACCCAGTCACCACCACACAACAACCACCATGACACCAAACCCACACCACACAATAACCAACATGACCAAAAA
This sequence comes from Quercus gilva, assembly GCA_023621385.1. Classification (NCBI taxonomy): domain Eukaryota; kingdom Viridiplantae; phylum Streptophyta; class Magnoliopsida; order Fagales; family Fagaceae; genus Quercus; species Quercus gilva. The sequence continues at coordinate 17,771,834 of CM042477.1, forward strand.
CACACCAAATATCTAGGCACAAACCAACCAAAAAACACCCACAAACCCAGCTACAAACTCATTAAAAAATAATCAAACAAACCCACATCAGCCACCACCATGCCCATTGCCCTCTACCCACCACCACCACGGCACCACAAACCCACATCAGCCACCACCACCACGGAAACCCTCTACCACCACAAACAACAAATATAGAGAAACCCACAACCAAATCCATCACCACCTGACCCATGGCATCCAAACCCACCACCTGCTTCATGCCTCCAAAGCCACCATCTAACCCACACACGATCCACATAGCCATAACAAACCCCAAAACCCCATTAAAAATCCCATAAAACGAGAGAGAGAAGAAAGAGTTTTTGCCAAACTCCCTTCTAGCCACCTCGGCACTGCCCTGATCTGCCACATCTGCCACCACATCAAACCCACATCAAACCCTTGATTCAAGGGAAAATATAGAGGAAAAAAGGGGGGGGGGGGGAAGAGATGGGGCAAGAAAGGGGGAGGGATTGAATGAGAGAATCAGAACTAAAAAAAAAAAAAAAAAAAGATGAGAGTGACCAGTGAGGGAGAGAGATTAGTTGACAAAGTAAACAATGAAAAGGAATAAAATATTAGTATTTTGTTTTACCATTAACTATAGTTACCAAATTGAGGTTTGAGATCTACTGACATCTCTGATATGGATATGCTCCTAACGTAAATCTCTAATCCACGACTTCAAGATCACCACTTGAAGGTTTTCTCCAACGTAAACTTCCAATTCACAACTTCAAGATTACTCTTGAAGGTTTAGATCCAACATATTTTATGACTAATATGAGGCAGTAACTTCTACAATATCAAATCTTGAGTTTCTTCAAAAAAATATTATTGATAGAAGGTATGAGAAAGTTTTGGATATAAAAATCCTAGATACAAAATACGAATACTACTTCAAAAAATATTACAAGACATGTTTTGCCCATGGATTGCAAACATAAATAAAACCACATTTTGGGTGCACAGTAAAATGCGCATTCCTCTCTTCACATGAATAATTTAATTAGTGGGACATACTAAATCACACATTTATTGTGCTTTAAACTCCTATCCAAGGGGTGCATTGTGCAACTAAATATCTTTAAACCACTATATGCAAAATTTGGGGAATAATAAAATTACGGGTTATAGTATACATATTGATTGAACAATGTACTTGCAATTTTCTCAATGTTTATGGCACTCACATGGTTTCTAATTATTCCATATTGCTCCTAAAAAGAAAAAAGAAAAAATTCTCCATATTAATGTGCATCATACATACAAAGTCGAATTTTGATTAATTAGCTTACATTAATGTGTTGTTTTAATTATTTATATTGTACTATGTCACACCTTGGTATGATGGTCACTTCACAAGTACAAAATTCTTATGGGGTGGAAGGCAAGGGATATAGTTCAAGTCTTTAACAGAGAACTTTACATATATATACATTTAGATTAAGTTGTAATAGACTTTTTTATCTTATATATTGAAAAGAACAAAAAAAAAAAAAAAAAAAAAAAAAAAAACCTATTCATGTTATTAAGGTCTAGTCATGGGAATTCACTGAAAAATCTTTCTCTATTTTATTTTTTATTTTTAATTTTAAAAAGATCACCACGTGTTTGTCAGAACTAAAGTTTGGAGTGCTGGGCCCATGACCTTTTTTTTTTTTTTTTTTTGGTAACTAGCCCATCGGTGACAACAAGGGCCCAGGATGGGATAGTACTGATGGGTATGGTTCCCCAACTCTTACAAAAGGAGGCCTAACGGGCCAAATTGTGAGCGGAACCTAATGGATACTTGATCCATTATTAGCAGTGAAAGACGGCCCATGTCCTTCTCACTGTGTCATTAGTATTTTTTTGTTTTTGTTTTTTTTATTGGGGAGAGTTTGAACTTGGACATTCTATTGAAATATTAGAAACTACTGGTTAAAATACATACTCTTGGCATATTCAAGGGGATTTTGATATTAAAATGAAGTAAATGTATAAATCTATATACAAGCTTGATGTGTGACTCTTCAAAATTAAATTTTTAATGATGGTATATGTGTATATAATTTAGTTTGGATGTAAACTGCATATCATTATATTAAAGGGCAAATAACACTTCCCTCCCTTGAAGTTTGGAAAAATGACACTCACCCCCAAACTTAAAGGAAAAAAACATTTTCCCCCATTTGACATTTATTTATCTAAACTCTGTTAAATTGGCGTTAAAAATGTTGTGCACTAACGTACCTTTTGGTTAATAATATATTCCCAAAATTGACTCTAAAAGTTTTTTATATTGATAAGTAACTTTGAAAATTTCAAACTCATTTTTAAACAATAAAAGCTTGAAAGTTTCAGCAAATTGTTTTATTTCATAAATTTTGATCCAAAGTGTTAGAGAGAGGAGCGATTAAAAAATCTAAGAGGATCATCAAATTTTAAAAGATCAATTGGAAAGGTTCTATAAGAGATAAAAAGTCAACATAAGCAACATGTTTTATAATATGCTTTATATTCCGTTACTAATATTAATAAAAGGGGGGGTGAGTGTTATTTTTTTTTAAATCTCAGGGGGAGAGTGTTTTTTCCTTTCAAGTTTGGGGGTGAATGTTATTTCTCTAAACCTCAAGGGAGGGGAGTGTTATTTGCCCTATATTAAATAATGATATAGGATGTATTTGTATCAAAAAGAGAAATATTAATTTTTTTTTAATAGTTTAATAATTGAGAAAGGAAAGATTTGACCCCCTAGAAATCTTTATTGGAAATGCGAGAATTGTCAAATAAGTTATAAGACTCTGAGCACTAAATGTAAATTTTTTTTTTTTTTTTTTTTTTTTTTGTCAAGACTCCATTGCACTCAAACTGCATAAGAGGAGCAAATGCACCAGGCTGTATGTCCATCTTTCGGAAAGAGATAATTGTTATCTTGGTAATCGGTTATAGCAAAAAAAAAAAAAAAAAAAAAACCATAAAAATCATTTAATAAAAATTTTAGACGCAAATATTAAAATAAAATTTTGTGTATAAATTACAGGTTTGGTCGTATTATATCATTTAATTTTACTTGTATTGAGTAATATATACCCAGTTAATTTTTTTTTTTTTTTTAATACTTAGATTGAGTGTAACAACTGCAATGATAATCATGACATATCTGTAACCCTCGGAGGTATGATCAGGGCTAGTATCTGTGAACATTGGTGATATAATTAGAACTGTTCATACCACCAAGATCACAGATATGTCATATTATTGCAGTTGTTACGTTCAATATAAGTATTGAAAAAAAAAATTAACTGCTCATATATTATTCAATCAAATAAAATGAAATGATATAATACGACCCAACCTGCAAAAACTGCATTCCAACTCGGAATGACAACTTACTGTAGTTGTAGTAACAGATTTCTACAAAGGAATGTTACTCTTACAGTGAGTGCATTTCGAATTAGATATATATTTGCAATGCCAAATACCAGATTTCTACAAGCAAAGTTATTATGATTTATGAGGATCTTTACTTGTCATGAATATGATCTGCAATGTGACTCAACAGAAATAAATGAGATATTTGTGAGGATTACCAGACACCAGTCACAGCAATTGTATTTGTTGTGACAGCTTTTGAGCATGACATATTTTATATGTATATGAAACATTTGTGAAGTTTTTTTTATCCACCAAAAATAACCTTTTTTATTTTTAGCGAGACAATAAGTCAAATCAACTCAAGTATAATTTCCATAATACTAACTCCTACACCGGCTTCTCAAAAAAAAAAAAAAAAAAAAAAAAAAACTCCTACACCGCCACCGGTTCATTGGAATTGCTCAAATAATTTTGTATTAAGAGTTATATTTATTTATTTATTTATATTGACAAATGAGGATATCAAATTCAAATTTTTTTAAATATCTAACTATTTTATTAAGTATATGCAGCCTCTCATCCATACATACCAAATTATTATAGGAGAAAATCCCTCTTAAAGCGAGTTGTGTTTATAGAATTACATGGTAACAATTATTGTGTAAATTAAATCCACAGCACGGTACCTGCAAAAATCATATGACAAAGAGGGACGATACTACCAAAAATCACGTGATAATTAAAAAAGCAGGAGAGGCACACAAGTTGCAGAAATTAAAACTATGCTAGTATTTACTCCTACCTTACCACGAAATAATCAAGGATGTGGACGACATAAATTTTTTTTTTTTTTTTTTTTTTGCTAGGTGGACGACATAAATTTAAACTACTATCAATCCAAAAAAAAAAAAAAAAATCTTACCTTATCATAAGCATGTAATCAATGAATTTTTGGCCACGTCTGTTAGTTAGATTACCATGATTGAAGTAAAGTTGGAAAATTCTTATCCCAAATAAAATGGAGTAAAAAAAGAGAGGTTAAATTGGAATAATTAAATTTACACTATGGAGGGATTTAAGCATTTTGTAAGAAGGTAATCTCTTAAAAAAAAATTCCCAAAATGATATGGGTCATTTCTATTTTGCATTTTAGATTTGGACAGCTCAATAATCATATTGAACGTAATAAAAGTCTAAAGATAATGACATTTCTTGAACTTGTAACAAGTGACTTATCTTTTTTTTCTTTTTCTTTTTTTTCCACTGTATAATATTTACTCAAGTTGTTAATCAATTCTCGTTAAAATAACTCAAGAAGGTACATCCTAAGTCTCACTTCGTAAAATTGTAATTATATCCAACTTATTTTCTAAGAATAGTAAATCAATGAAAATAAGTTATACCAAATCAAGTTAGACTTGAACATAAATATTACACTTATATATAATTTCATGCATATGATGCATTTAAAAATAAATCTAACAATTTATAAAAACCCTTGAAGTTCTTAAAACAGTATTTTGGTAGTGCTCCAAGACACCTTTTATTATTCAACCATATAAGAGAATCTATTAATATTTATCAATCTTAATTACCTCTAATTTTGTTACCCCCAAAAAAACCTTTGATTTAGTAAAAATTCTAACTCGTGAAGATATCATTTGAAGTACCATACACTCAAAAGGCTAGAAACTAGTAGGAGAAACTGCTATTAGGAATTTTTCGAAATGGAGCTAAATTTAGTGTATTACATTAGAAATAACAATCATGAGTAAAAATCCAATTTCAAACTAAATTAAACTAATAATACATTTGGTTGCTAAGCCCCAATTGTCAATCGATCTTCAAAGGTTCTTAAAAAAGAAAAAAAAGCCTAATAAAAGAGCCACATTCCATTAAATACTTTATTTATTTAAATAACGTGAAATCCTTTAATTTAGATCTTAAGAATATCTTAAGCAGCAATCCATACTGAGCAATCAAATAGGAATGCATGTCTAACATACAAGCACTTTGGATTTCAAGAAGTATTTTTAAAAGTCCCTTAATTTAGTTGTTTCAAGTGCAAATAACAAATGAATATATCTTACAATTCTAAATCATTAAAATTGCAACATTTACGACCCAAGAAAAAAAAAAGTTCACCCAACTGAATCATAAACAACCAATTTTCATATTCGAGCAAAGTTGTACATCTTTTGGAACATGGTATAGAACTCTATAAACCATAACAAAAACAATGAGAATCCTAAATCCTTAAACTAGTATTACACATTGTCACTATTAAACTCTTCTTTTTTAAGCTTAGCCTTCCTAATTTCGGGAACTGAAACAAAATTTCAATTTAATTTTCTCCCTTTTCCCCCCTAGAATTACAGCCTCAAACAACCCCCCCCCCCCCCCCCCCCCCCTCTTTCTTTCTTCATTTCCCTTAGCACCCTGCACCCATACGAATATACAATCCCCACAAAACATTGCTAAGCTACCAAACCTAAATCAACATTCTCCCAAATTAGGTATAGAATCATTTTCAACCACACACCTTTTGGTCTATTTTGTGCCTCTGTTGATTTATGATGGTCTAATTGCATAGATATCTTAGAGCCATCAAACTCTTTGCAATTCTAGTCTCATGGGAATTGAGATTATAATTTTGTGCATAGGGTTTAGGGTTTAGGATTTTATGCTTTACAATCTAGGATTTAAGGTTTTGGGTTTATGTTTATGTTTTTTTTTTTTTTAATGATTTTAGGAATGAAATTAGGGTTTTGAGCTGAGTTTAGGGTTTAATTAGGGCTTTAAGCTTTACAATCTAGGGTTTAGGTTTCAGGTCTATGGTTTATAGTGTTTGAGATTAATATCACATAAAACTAAGATGCACATTGTTTCAAATTGTAGGGTTAAGATAAATTGACCCCAGTTAATTAATTCAATTATCAAAGTTGATTAATTAGGTCAAATTACATGCCAATTGTGGAAGCACCAACAAATCACCAATAAATTAAATACAGCAGAAATTAAATTGACATGATGATTTATTAACAAATGGGAAAAACCTTTCACAAAGCAAAAATCCTGCCATTAAATTTAAAGTCACAACTCCTAAGAATCTACTAATCAATAATTAAGTGGTTTCAAGTATAAGAAATCCTACAATTACCTTGGCTTATTCCCAAATACCAACCTACAGTTGAACCTTCGCTCCAATACCTAATTGGACTTGATCTTGTAGTAGCATTCTTTCCTTTGTTGCACAAATCTCCAATCTATGACCAACTCCTTTGCACGGATCCCAGTACGTGAATAACTCTAGCAACTTAAATGATTGTTATTGGCTAGAAAGTTCTTCATTTCATAAACGATGAAGATCATGAATCACTTGGTTACAAAACCCTAAGGTATACAAATACAGTAGCTTCACACAAAGTATATGAGTTTTAAGTCTCTGTTTCCGTACTTGATGACTTTTAGAATATGCCTTATATATGACTAGTGTTGTGAGAAAAGAAACCTTAATCATCCAATCATCATGGGTTGAATTTCAAATCTAGAAATTCTAAAATCATAGATCTCTATAAATTGAGCTTGTGTCAAGCTTTTTCATTTATCATTGATAGCGAGCTTGTGTCAAGCTTTTTCATTTATCATTGATAGCAATATTTGTTGAGCTTCTATCAAGACTTAATAAATCAGTTTTTCTTCGTTTGTTTCTTGAATCAATCTTCACGTCTTTAAAGATACCACTTGATATATTTAAACAATATACTTCTTGATATATTAAATCCAACTTAGATCTACCAAATTACAAGTAAAGTGCGTTTTATCAAAAAATTGACCAATTACATAGAAAATATAACCCTAACACAAATAATGAAAACAACAAAATAAAGAATGAAAAAAAAAGCAGTAGATTTAAAGAGCTTGTTACAGGAGTTTTAAGTATCTGAAAATGACCAGCTATTTATCAAAATTGTTCAAGCAATACTTGATCTAAGATCCTTATTTCGGAAAATTCCCATAACAAATAGAGCATTATGGATTCCTTACAAGGCTGGTACCTATTCAAGTGCAGAAACATGGGAGTAAATCAAAGCTAGGCTCCCAACAGTAGGATGGTGGAAAATCATTTAGTTCTCTCAAACTATCTCAAGGAATTCATTCTTTTATTGGCTAGTAATTAACGAGGAACAAATTAGAAAGAATGTTGCATTGGGTTACACAGTTCATCATTCAAATTGTGTATCCTAGAGAAAAAGTCTCTGGAATGTAGAGCGCACTTGTATTTTGAGACTTTGAGTGCTCTTTCACTGGAAGGAAAAATGTGAGAATGAGAACGTATGGAGGATAAAAGTATAAATAAAGAAATTTTTTTTTTTTTTTTTCACTTTCATGCTTGTTTGGTAGAAGGGCATACTTCATTCTTACATGCAAGCAGTACTCTGTTACATTAAGAATATCAAATAATTTAACTCTATCATAATAGCTTTAGTGCCAAACACGAGACAATCCGTTCCTTAAAAATAATTTAAGATGTCTAAAGTAATCTTATAAATCATTCAGTTTTACAAAATTCATCTAAGAGGCTATTTCCAAGAGTCACATCTAAGAGGCTATTTCCAGGAGTTCTACTTCTCTAAAACGTAGCTAAGAGAGATCGTTGTATATGCATGCATATTCTCTCAAGATCACAATTTGGACACTCTTCAAGGAATGCCACCAACATGAAACTGGAAGTTCTCCAAAGTTTTTGCATATTCAGAAAAACACTTGTACAAAATCTCTCTATCTGCATGTCTTTTAAGGCTTTCAATCTTGACAGTCTTCAAGCAATGCCGCCAACATGGAAAAGGTAGGAACTTGCAACCACTAGGATTCTCCTCTTTATAAATAGGTTTTCGATATGAGAACTGAAAATACAAGCAACCCGTTAGCTACATAGGAAATTTTGTTTTTTGATGAGTATTTAGCAATATAAAAACTCCAGTATGCATGCAACTTAGCCTCCCTAGTTCCTATCATCCAACTAAAAAATAGGACTCAAAACTTAAGATTGCGTTTGGAAACTTGGATTTCAATTTGGATATGGATTTTAAATGAATAGATTTGAAATACCTTGATTTCAAATCTATTGATCTTAGGTGTTATTTCAAATCCAAAAAATTTATAATTTTAAAATCTTTGGTGGATTTGTCAAATCTAAATTCTTGACATTTTTTAGATTGTCCAAATGAGATATTTTGATTTTAATAACCTAAATCCAAATGCTCAAATCATATCATCCAAATGCACCATAAAGGTTTCAATAGCTTTGAATGAGTCTAATATAGGCCCAAAACAAAAGTGTTTTTTAGCCAATAGAGATACCAGGGAAGGGGGGTGGTAGAGTTCAAACTACATCATACACCACAAAAGATGTCACTACCCTTAAGCTATTACTTGAATTCCAAAAGAGAAAAAGGTGTCTAATCAAAATCAAATGTGATTATTTTCATTAATTAATGTACTAATATTATAATAGGATAAATATTGTTGAACACACCTTAATGTACACACTTGACAAGGAACCACCAATGATCAAATAACAATAACTATAAATTAGATATTATTAAAATGTAAGAATTTTCAACAAAGACCAAAGAAAGCAAAAGGAATTTTTCATTCCTATAATCATATTTTGCTTCAGATATAAACGAGCATAAAGTTTGTAAACCAAATTATTATTATTTTTTTCTTTGCAATTATAAAATGCAGAAAACTTATTGATATAGTCGATCCTTTGACTAAACAAAGAACCAGACGCATAAAGTTTATTAAATAACTCATATTAACATGTTTTCTAGATCTCCACTGAAGATGGCAATTGGTGGACCAAAAAAAAAAAAAAAACACCAAGAACTTCATACTTTCTACAATATGAAACATAAAACTATTATTAATTTCCATTCATGGTGGACTTAGATTTCTAGTATTTGCTATCAAGATCCATCTTTCTTGCTTTCTGAATAATCCTCCAATGTGAGATTTTTCAAGGGAAAAAATCTCTTAAGGACATCCCTAAGCTGCTGAAGAGAGGGGATTTACTCCTACGGAACAAGAAGAAGATTATGACGACTCCATTGGTAAGTCCTCTCCCCTTTTAAGAATTGAGATGGACAAGTATCCTAGCACCAAAGTTCTTTGTAAATTAAATCTCTATTAGATTAAGCAATTCTTTCCTTCTACATAAACCTATAACTATGTGTGAAAAATTCAGTTGAGGATCTCATCAATCTATTAGGATCTCATCAATCTAGTGGACTCCAAAATAGTTAAAATATTAGGAGTCCACTGGTTAGTCCCTTCCAGTTTTCACCAGCATAGGTGGTGATAAACAAGCTTTCCTGTTTGGCTTTAGGGTCATGGAAAATTCAGTTCAGGAACCTTTTCCTTATTGCAATTGTCCATGACATGGCAGCAATAGCATCTGATTCTATGCTACCCAGAAAGCAGATCACTAAAAGCATGGATTGCTATAGAATTTATGATCTATATAAGACTCCTTTCATTTTGAAAGGTGTTAATAAAGAAAGAGCAAGAAAATTTGCATCAGCAATCATTTATTTATATGTATAGATAGATAGCCAAAGATAAGCAAAATATGAGAAGTCCAATATAAATAAATTATAAAAAACTCAAATATATATCTAATAATATATATATATATCTAAAATTAAAAGAAGATAGTTTAAAAGATTATACTTACCAATGTCATTTGTTTGTCCAGCTAAAACATAATTCAAATTTATCAACTTCTTATGTAATACTATTAACATAGTTATTTATTACTCCGATCATAGTACATAGTTGCATAATTTCAATTTACACAATAGATTGGAAAGCCAATAAAAACCAAAATGTTCAAGTAATTGATGCTTCTTTAAAAAAATAAAATAAAGAGGGCACGTAGTAAACACAATGGGCACCAGATACTAAAAAGTAAAAAGATAAGGAATTTCCAATCTTATTACTAAATTACTAACAAGTAATAACAAAAATATCAACCACATTAAAAGCAACCTCAAGTAGCACCACACGAAAAAATAAAATGTAACAACAATAATTTCTAAGATAATAAATTTGATTGAAAAACAAAAGCACTATTTAGCACAGTCATTAGCCACTAATGAAAAGATAATGGGCAAGTTTGAGGATTCTAAGAAATAAATAAGTGTATTAGCTTAAAGGCTATTTTATCAAAACCAGGATCTGACTGTCTGCATAATTCCATTACTAACATGTCTGGAAGAGGAGAAATCCAAAGCAAGCCATCTAGTAGTTCCTTTACTTTGCATCTTGTAAATGGCAGAGGTATTGATAGCTTTAAATGTTTGACATTATATAATGATGATGGTAAGGTTTCTCTCAATTCTTTTGGTATAATCACATTCTTTACAAAGAAATTAAACAAAAAAATCTGATTAGATGTTATATACGAAAATGCAAATCCAAGATAAAAAGTCAAATGAAATAAATTAATGAACAAGATAATCAAAGAAAAAAATAAAGATAAAACCAGAAGTACCTGAATTGCAATAATACTCAATTTGAATACTTTTGAATTTCTCATCTTTGAGAGGAATTCAATCTTTTCAGCATCCAAAGGACCATAGGAAGTCCACATTGTGTACTCAGCATCTAACGGACCCGAACCATGCAACGAAAAAGATATTGCAGTATTACCAGAATATGAGAGTGTACATAATTTAGAAGAATCAATCATTACTTCAACCAGATTTTGGCAATTCATCAATACCAATGATTTAAGATGATGATGACTTGAAAGCTTTATTCTTTCCAGCTTATATCAAATTGCTAGCTCTAAGTTCTCAAGGAGTGGAAATCCAGAAAGATTATCATCAAACCACTTTCCCGTTGCATTTGGTCTATTTAGAAATAACATTTTTAGATTTTTTAAAGGAAGCAAGTTGAGCTCAGATAGCCGACCCTCGATTATACATAGATCACGAAGATTTGAAGCTTCCAATTCAAGCCTGTCAAGGTGATTGTTTTGCACCAGAATTTTCATGACTTTAGGGAGACCAAAAATCTTTAAACACTTAATGCCCCGACAACACGAAATTCCCATGTCTTCTATCATAAGACACCCAAAAATCAGATTCTGAATAATTTGATTATCTGCATAAACGCCTAATAAAGACAATCTTTTCAAAGATGGTAAGTTTATATCACTACGAATTGAATCCAACTTACAATAATGTAGTGTCAACACAGTTAAAGATTTTGCAACCAAAACACTATAAGGCAAGGGATAACGTATACGAGACCCCCCAAAGAAAAGGATCAGCTCTTCAACATTAGTCTCAACCACAAACCTTATCCAGCGGTCAACACGAGACTTGGATTTGTGATTCTGCAGGCTAACCTTTAATGTAAAATTCTTTATATGTGGTCTCTGACTTTGGCGGCTTCGTAATCGTAAACATTTATTCAAGAACTTGAAAAAGTTACGTCTCTTTATCTTGACTTCCGGATTATTCTTGTTTTCTGAACTCCACAACATGGAGGTTTCATCGAATTTTAGAATGGGGAATGTAGTCCACACATGTTTCCATCGTGTAGACAAAAGAGAAGATTGAAATACTTGTTTGATAGGAAGGAAGGACAGAATGTGTTGCAAAATATCTTCTGGCAACTCAGATATACGATCAACTACTACTTCATCATCATCATCAACTGTGAACTTTTTTCTCTTAGAATCCATTCCTTGGAAAAAAAATTCTGCGAGACTCGGGAGTTTCAGGTTTGTAGAGAGAGTCTAGTCTGAGAGATTTTATTCTAAAGGTTTAGAAAGATATCACACGCTTTTAAAACCAAACTTAACCTAATAAAAGTGTACGTGGGAAAAGTATCCTAAGCTGATTCAGAAATACTAAGTAGATTCGGAAAAGAATTACAACCAAAGACAAATTAAAATCGGCTTAATGTTGTTGACTTTAATCTTGTTGTTTCAACTTCCAACTATCGAATATCTTGTAATGCCTTCTCCTTCTTTTTATATATATATATATATATTTTAATTTATAAATTTTCACGTATTATTGGATAGGGATGGCGATGGACCGAATTTGGATTTGGATAGGGTGTATGTAAACTCGAACCAAAATTTTTATTCGTGGATATCCAACTCCAAAACCAAATAAATGCCCGTCCTTGATTCCTATTGGATTTTTTACTCATGGATAACCAAACTTGGATCTGCCCCAACCCAAATTATTTTATTTTATTTTATACCAAAAAAAAAAAATATATATATATATATATATACATATGTTGGATGCAGTACAGTACTGTGCGCGCCTTATTTGTATTTTGTAATGAGCTTATGAAGATTTTATTATATTTTCGCTCTGATTGTGTAAATTCAAAGAGCTTTTCCCTCATAAAAAATTTGAAAATTTTGAACCAAAGCACAAGTTACTTGCTCAAACAAAGCATATAAAATTTATGAACAATAAATTTGGGCTGGGCTCTTCACACATGTAAGTTCAAATTAATTTCTATTATTTTTTAAGAATAAATCACAACAAAATTGATAAAAAATTTTACAATCATAAATAAATTGAAATTATTTACAAGAGTTACCGGCTTTTGTAAGGGGTAAGTTGTGTGATATTATACCTTTGTACTTGTGGGGCCCTAAATGTTAACATTCAAGGCCCACTTCATAGCTGGCCCAAGGCCCGCGCCGAGAAGAATACAGAGGCCGAAGATAGAAAGGAAGGGCTCAGACCCTCAAAGGGCCTTGCCGAAGACTCCCAGGTCCTCGGCGAACCGACGTTAATGGGAAAATATCCCTCACCCATTAAAATATATTTCACCAACATTCTGGCCGTCTTAATGACGAAGTGACTAACATACCCAGATGCCTCAGTCACTTCAACTTAAAAAGTCTGCTAATACGGCTGAGAACTAATATAAAACCTGCAAAAGTAGATGATAGGACAGCCCTTATGCAGAGAGTTCAGATAACCGACAAATGGACGGCTAAGATTAACTAAAACGAGGATATATAACCAAAAGTATTCCCATTAAGAAGGGGAGGAAAAACGAGGATTTTGGACCAGTTGGAAGGAACAGAATCCTCGGATTGAGCCGAGGACGAGGAAATCCTCATAAACACTTAACTAAGATCTTCACCGATACTCAATCAAGATCATTACCAAGACCCTCGAAAAACCCTTTGCTTTTATCAAAATTCCTAGGAGCTTTGATATTAACCATTCGTTGCTTTGCTAGTGCCTAGCCTTTTTACCCATGCTCTACAAATTCTATTGTCTAGGGGCCATTACAAAATATGTCCCTACAATCCCCATTCCCTGTGTGTGTGTTGTAAAAATTTACATTCCTTCTCAAAAAAAAGAAACATGGGTAGTCCCACATCGCCTAAGAGTGAGTTTAAAATCGGGTATAAAGCCTTCATATACCTTACAAGAGTTACCGACTTTTGTAAGAGGTAAGTTGTGTGATCTTATGCTTTTGTCTCCATTCCCTGTGTGCGTTGTGTAAAAATTTACATTCCTTCTCAAAAATAAAAAAATAAAATAAAATAAAAATAGAAGCATCTGCAAACTACAATTAATTAATTCACCCATTCTCCTATGATGCCACGCTTGATCCTCTAGTTTCTTCTCTCTCTTTTCCTTTCCTTTTACAACTAGGGGCGGTGTTTAGGGGGTTAAAATGAACCTTTAAATTCAAAAAATAATACACACACATATATAATATTTTTTTATTAGTTTATTTTATACCTTGATCGCATATTGCCCAAAACCAAACAATAATTAGACACCTAGTATATTATTTTTGTTAGTGATTCAAAATAAATAGTAAAGTTACTGATGTTAAAGCATTTGATTGATTAAGAAGACATTTAATGTAATATATATATATATATATATATATATATATATGTATGGATGAGTGTGGTTGTGTGAGTTAATAAATAATATATTGTGGGTTGCATTTTGTCATTTTAAAAAAAAAAAAAATTTATTAAAATAATGACAAATAGATAATGAAAATTGCACAAAAATAGAAATGTTATAAAAAATTAACAAAATAAAATAGTCGCACCTAGCCACATTGATAATAGATAAAAACCGCTAAAAATAAAGTATCATGTAATGGTTTCAAAATATGAAAACTTGTAGAAAAAAAAATTGTAAAATTTCAAATATTTGTGTTTTTCTTTTTTGTCGATAACTCATTACATTCAAGTTCTCTTTTTATTAATTTCATTTAAATTAACTTTCTTAATGAAACTTTTGTAAAAAATTGTTGGAGCCGTGACTACTTTATTTTTAAGTATTTTGGTATTAAAATTGATAGTGGATTTAGTATTTTTTTTTTTCATATATTTAAATGAAATAGTTAAATTCATAACTATTATTTTGGTATATCAAATACTATTTCAAACCCTATATTATTTTTATCTCTCATTTAAAATCATATTAATTAAGAAGTTAGTAAATCCACGTTTAGGTTAACTATGCTCTGACATTTTATTCTCTCTCAAATAAAAATTCCAACATTTTATCATAGAGTTTGCAGTATGACTGGAAAATTGTACCTTCAAAAAGTAAAATCTATGAGCATGATGCCAGTGCAAGGCTACCAGTGGATAACCCAGAGCAGGTAATTATCACATAGGAAAGATGAAGTTACATGAGGTTTTGTATTTTTCTATTTTGGGGAAATGAGTCTTTCAGTATCTAAGTTATAAAGTGATTAGCCTAGAGTCTTGGGCTATCACTACCATTGTTCGAGTTGTAAGTATGCTTTAAATTCCAATATACTAGTGGAAGCTATAGTATATCTATCTTCCTCAATAAAATTTTCAAGAGAGAAATCATTTTTATTTATCTAGTTGATCTGTATCGTGTTTATATATTTGTTATTTTATGTCAAAACTATTGTGAATATAAATTCAGAAGCCTCGACCGCATGACCTTGATTCTAGCAAGGCATAACAATATCTCAAATATATATTTTTTTTCAATTTTTTCGTTTCGCTTCATGGTATCATATCTAATAATTGACCAATTTTTTTTTTTTACAATATGTTTATTTTTTCATTTGCCTCCACCACCACCACCAATTTGTCTTCCCCACTTTCTCAAAAAAAAAATTTGTCTTCCCCAAACACATCTCCCACCAACCGTAGCACCACTCACCACTTAATATAGCAAATTTAAACACAAGAGTAAAGAACATCCGATCTTATATCAAATCCAAATTGGTAACTGTTTTGGTTTATCTATGAAATATATTGGGTCAACCCATCTCTTTACCTTTACATCCTCCTTTCTCTTACACAATGTTTAACACGTACGTTTGTCACATTATCAACAATTTAATTTTAGTTCATCGTATACATAATTACACAAGGATACTATTACATCCATGAAACATATGGACTGTACATCTTCCCTCCCACTTTGAACCATCATCATCCTCCTTGTCGCACTTTGGCGAACACACCACTATCACTCAATCACACCCTCAATTGGGTGTCATCCAGTTTTTTAGAATTGTTTCTCAAGTGGTTTCAAAATTTGGTCATATTCTATATAATAAACAATTTCTTCTTTCCTTACCATCTACTAAAATAAAATTTCCGCTAAAGTTGATTTAAACATATGTATATATAGGGACCATTTCCTATTTTTTCTCAAAATGATAATATTTATAAAAAATTATGTTCTTTTCATTTACAATAGATAAACTTGACTCTGCTTATCCAAAAAAAATATAATAAAATAAAATAAGAAGAAGAAGAAAATAAACTTGACTCTTTCACATGACTTGCAAAAATGATGTTCTTTTCATTTTTATTCAATTTCAAAAATATGTTGAGCATTAATTCAATTTAAACATAAAGTGATAATTTTAATCATATCTCATGTCTACACACTGTCCAACAAAATGGTGTTGTTTAGCATAAATATCAGCATTCAATATTGAAAGCTCAGATTTGTGCTAAAATACAAGAGCTTGTTCAGAGCCCCAAATAAAAAACATGGCTAGATTGCTTTTACTCTAACTTATCTAAATGCGGAACAAGAGCAAGTGAAGTGCAATCCCTGAAACTACTCTAGTGCACAAACATGAACAACAACCAATAAATGTAAAGCACAAGAGTGAGGGAAAAGAGATGCAAACACAAGATAACACCATGACGTGTTATCGAAGAGGAAACCAAAGAACTCGGTGAAAAATCTCTCCGCGACCCTCCAAGTCGAAATCGATCCACTAGAGAATAAAATTGGAATACACGAATAACAAAAGACCCTCCAAGCCTAGTCTACTCAATGTACTTGAGCCCTCTAAGCTTTTGCTACCAACGGACTTTTTGGTGTCATGTCTTCTCTAACTTTTCAGATCACACAATATGCCCTATTACATCCGCCAAGCCTCATCGGCTTCTTTTGGCAAATTTTCAAAGCTTTCCATGCTCCAAAACACTTTCTACACTCTGAAAATGTGTGGGTTGTGTTTGGGTACAAATCTCCTCTCAAGGTATGACAATAGGAGAGGGCGGGAAAAAATGCTACAATAATTTCTCGCTAACGATGAGTAACTTTTCCTCTAAAAGATGGGTGTGTTGTGTTGTAGAAAACCTATATAGGGTTTTTCTCTCTAAATGACCTCCTTTACTTTTACAGGTAATGAAGGTATATATAGTATAGGTGAAGGGTAAGAAAGTCACATTTAAAATCCTTCAGGCAGAATGTTTCTCGGGTACCTCGCAGATTGGCCTTTCTCGCAAGACACTTGCGAAATTGATAGCCTGGCATGACTCTTTAGCTTCCAGCATTTGCTTCTCACGTGGCATTTTTGCGGGTTACTTCTCTCACAAACTTCTTGCAAGCTAGTCGCGAAACTACACTGATTCTTCAATTTTTGCTAAATTCTTCACCAACTTAACACTAAACTCAATACAATAAAATCCCATAAAATACAAGGAACAAAATTAATGCAATTAAAATACTTTTTCTCATAGAATAAAGTCAACATAAAATATAGTTGTAAATCACAACTTTACAATCTCACATTTTGGCTATTTCGTGACAAAACACCTTATAATAGACTCTAGACTTAAACTTAAGTTTGGGAATAATGGCAAAGCTCACTCACACATAAATCTAAAACCTGTGATGAACTTGGAACATATATACCTGTAATCTAAAACATTTACGCAAAACACATTAGACTCTCAAGGTAAAGCAAGTAATAAAAGGATAACTATAATGTAACAAGTACAAAAACGATCAAGTAAACATGATGTGAAACATATGAGCAACTTGATCAAATACAAAACAGTCATATGGAAATGACTATAATGATCATATAGCAAAGCAAACAATCATCCGAACATGCAACCAACAAAGCATAATAGCCTAAGGATGTATGCATGTCCAACATATAAACACGATGCGACGAGAGCAACAAAGCATAGATACTAAATGTAACTCAAAGCACCATATAGCAAAGAGAAGACAAGCATAAAGTAAAATAAAGCAAAACAAGGTTTTCTCATAAAAAGAGGTCTTTTCCCCCTTAGTATATGCATCTCCCCTTTGGCTTTCTCTCCCTACGAATGTGCACAAGATAGAATTTCTCCCCCTAAGAATGTGCACATGAGTCAAATAGAAATGACAAAACACTTCGGTATACTCTCTCCCTTTTTGTCACGAATAGACAAATGAATCAAAAGAAAGGAGGGAAAGAAAAGAAGATATGAACAAGGATAAGATGCATGAGGAGTGCAAGATGAAAGAGAAAATGAAGCTCAAACAAAAAATAAAACATCTTAAAGACACAACTAGTACAAAATCAATTCAATGAATTCAATGATCAATTCAAAGTTTAGTATGAAATCAAATCAAAGACACGACTAGTGTGGATCAAGTATGAACTAGTCCATAGTTAGTATGAAACTTCAATGATCTATTCAATCAAGTCATACACAACTAGTACGAAATCAAGTGACATATCTCACTTGTAGAAATGAACATATATGACCCTTACCAATGTGTTTACATTTGATTGCAAGTTTTTCATTTGGCTTTCATTTTTCATACTTTTGATCAAATACAACTCAAATTTTTGAGAAACAGTGCCATAAACTTTTTGATATTTCTTTGATGAATAAGCCTTTCGCTTTGGCACCGTACATTTTAATACATATCTGTTCCACTTTTTCCTAGTCAAACTAATTTTCGAAGCAAGACTTTTTCAGCTCTTTCTCTTTTTAGATATTGACATTGAAAACCTCTTTTGAAAAAGAAAAAAAACACGTGAGGAGATTTATAGGCACAAGTTTACACATGTATCAAGATCAAGCAAGATTATTGACCAATCATTCATGATAAGCTTAAAGATCTATTTACAACAATCAAACGTAAATTTCTAGATGTCGCTCACACTTAAGAAATATGTATGCATAACAAGCTAAGCTTGTAAATGCACTATGCCCATTAGTACGGAGGTACTAGGCCAAACTCACATATGAAATGTGCTCAAACATATACGATCAAACTTTTTGAATTTTCTACTTTTTATGCGTTTTTGGATTTTTACTTACATAAAACAAAGGCATAAAAGTAAGATCAAATGAAAAATCAATGCATATAAATAAATGCAAGATGCACAAATGCATGAGTATGAAGCATCTAATGTATAAAGGGTCCTACAAAGATCGAAAGAACTAGATCAAAAACCAAAAGAGCAAAAACTCAACCATAGAAACCTTTCTTTATCCAAACAGAATGATTTTTTGGAATGAGTGTCTCATGAGAATTGAAACAAGGATTGGAAGAATGAGAACCGGAGATGCATATAGATAAGGAGGTAAGAGCATTAACTATATGCTTCAACAACTTACCATTTTCAATCAAATCCGGTGTAGCTTGCAAAGCACAACTTCCAAGAAGCTCAAGTTTCTCTTTTCTTTTAATTTTTTAAGAGCTTGAAACTAAAAGCAATGAGGTCTTAGATAACCAAAAACATCACAACGGTGACAAACATTAGGTTTAGGTCCACTAGGCCTTTAGGGAAGGATCTAGCAACATGGTTTTGTTCTCTCTTCAACATAGAACATTGAGATCTTATGTGACCAATTACACCGCGATGGTGGCAAGTAAGAACAAACTTAAATTTACTCAAATCCCTAGGATGAGACCTAAATGAAGGCTTAGGCTTAAGAGCATTTCTCTCCACTTTTTGGTTTCTTTTATGTAGAGGAATGTACACCAATTTGTCTTTAGAGGTAGAACTCACAATAGGCATAAAATCAGGCACCACAACATGATTACAACAAAGTTTTTCTTCATTTTTTGCAATAGGTTCAATAATCAAACACTTGGCATGCATCTTAAGAGATTCATTTTCAAATTTAAGATCATCAACTAGTTTGTTAGACAAAATAAGTTTTGCATCCAAGTCCATATTCAAACATTCAAACTCCTTTAGTTTTTCAAAAGAATGTTCAGCAAGTTTCTTATACTTTTCAACTAATTTATTGAATTCATTGAGCTTAGCAACCAAATCATCCTTTTCACAAACGAACTTGCTCAAATTCTCATAAAACTTCTTAGCCTTTTTCTTCAAGAGTTTGACATTTGGAATATTAACAACACCCATAGATTCATGTAACATGTCATCACAATCATGATGATAAACATTCATAGAGGCATTTTCACAAACACATAGCATGTTACAATCAACAATATTCATGGAAGCATACAAAGCATTATCCATGGCAATATACACAAGGGGTCAAGGATCACACTTAGGCAATGAAACCAAAACAAGTGTACCCGCTCTAATATCAAGTGAAAGCTCAAATTTGTGCTAAAACACAAGAGCTTGTTCAAACCCCCAAATAAAAAAGCACAACTAGATTCCTTTTACTCTAACTTATCTAAGTGTCGAACAAGAGTAAGTGAAGTGCAATCACCGAAACTACTCTAGCACACAAACATGAACAATAACCAATAAATGTGAAGTATAAGAATAAGGAAAGAGAGATACAAACACATGATAACACCAAGACATATTATTGAAGAGGAAACTAAAGAACTCGGTAAAAAACCTTTCCGCAACCCTCCAAGTCAAAATCGATCCACTAGAGAACAAAGTTGGAGTACATGAATAAGAAAAGACCCTCCAAGTCTAATCAACCACTTGAGCCCTCCAAGCTCCTGCTAACAATGGACTTCTCAAAGTCATGTCTTCTCTAACTTTTCAGATCCCGCAATATGCCTGATTGCATCTGCCAAGCCTCACCAGCTTCTTTTGGAAAATCCCCAAAGGTTCCCAAACTCCAAAACACTCTCTACGCTTTGAAAATGTATGGGTTATGTTTGGGTACAAATCTCCTCTCAAAGTATGACAGTGAAAAAGGGAAGGAGAAAAGGCTATAATAATTTCTCACTAAGGATTAGTAGCTCTCTCTCTTTTTGAAAGATGAGTGTATTGTGTTGTATAAAACCTATCCAGGGTTTTTCTCTCTAAATGGCCCCCTTTACTTTTGTGGGTAATAAGGGTATGTATAGCATGGGTGAAGGGTATATATACTAAAAACTCACCATTCAGTATAAACAAGTTTTGCTTTACTTACCCACGCCAATATTCCTCTATATTTTTGGAATTATGCTTTTCAAAATTGCTTGTTATTTAATAAATTGCATTCTCATTCCCACACTTCAAAATACATATTCTTTTGAATTACTCTTTCACACTTTTCCTAATTATTCATTTTTGTGAGTTTTCATTTATGTTTGTTCGTCCAAATTTTTGTGAGTTTTCAATGTGTTTTTCTTGGTTATAGCCTAAAACGTAAAAGTAACAAATGTTTCCACATTAAAAAAATGACCGTGTTTATATCTCATGTGTTGTCCTATTTCAAGATTTTTTTCCCCTTTTCAATGAAAATCTCAATCATCCATATCAAATCTTCAAACTTACTCCAACATTTCTCTCATATTTGTAGAGCCTATGGTATCTCATTTTGGGTTCCAACATAACAATGTTCTATATTTTCTACTTTATGTGTGTAAATTAATTCAAAAGGGAACACTTCAAGAATGCACATAAAAGATTATTTAATTTATTTCTTATGGGTAAAATACATGTTTATGTTTCTGTTTAGAATTAAGTTTAAAATACATGTTTATGTTTCTATTTTTTTTAAATAATTATATCAGAGATTAAAAAATAACTTGCAAGTTGATACTTTATTAGTTTGATGTTACTAAAAAAGTGTTTAAATTAAAATAATAATAAAAAGCCCAAAATGGGAGAGAAAGAGATGAACAAATAAAACAAACCATATAAGGTGTACAAAATATGACTTGCCATGTGAAATTATAAATCCACACAGTTTAAAGCCATTTGACAAACTTGCCTCATGGCAAGCACTAAACCCCCAAAATGTCAAATGATAGATTCTTGAGTTAGTCTTACTTTACTTTTACACACACACACACATCTATATATATATATATATATATTATATAATTTTATGGTTTTAGAATTATGGAATTCATTAACAAAATTATAGATATGAATATATGATTATATTGCAATTTCCTGATTAAGTAACCAAAACTTTGATATTATTAAAACAAAGATAAATTGCAAGACTGTAACTATTTTTACAAAATCTAGTGAATTTGTGCATTATGCCAATTTCGCTCTGTATTTCTATGAAAGATCGTATCTCTCTAAAAGATTGTTACTCTCTCTCTCTCTCTCTCTCTCTCTCTCTCTCATATTGTAATTCTTTTCTCACTATTTTATTTTTTAAATTTTTTCCAGGTTCCTCATTCTTGGAGAATTGTATTTGCCATTAGACGGATTGCTAGCATTCTTCAATTCAACTTGATGTTGATGATTGTCGGATCTCAATATTTTTTCTTCGTTTACATGGATTTACAAAAATATTTATAATAGTATCATCTTTTATTTTATTTTTCATCTTTGTAGAATTTTTTTTTTTACATATTAGATATCAAAAAATATTTTGTTTTACTCAAATTTTGGTTTTAGCATAAACTTAGCAATTCTTTCTTTATTAGTTATATATATTAAAACAAAAATGCGTGTGCACAAATATGGAATGAACATTAAATAAAATTATTCAATTCATTTCGTGTAAAATACAAGTTTATGTTTATGTGTAACTATGTCCTCATGTGTTATGTTGTTGTCATGAAAATAAGGGTAAAATACTATTTTTGTTCCTAAACTTTACTAAGAGTTTGTTTTTTGTTCTTAAATTTTAAAAAGTTTATTTTTTATCCTTAAATATTGTAAAGAGTTTTTAATAGTTTAACTTTTCAATAGTTTAGGGATAAAAAATGATTTTAAGGTTTAGAAATAAAAATAAACTTTTGGTAAAATTTAGAGATCAAAATAGTATTTTACCCTAAAATTAATTATTAATGATTAACCAACAAGTGATTGCAAGTTGATACTTTAATAATTTTTTTTTTTTTTTTTAGAAGATACTTTAATAGTTTGATGTTACAAAACAAGTTTTGATTCTTTGGAGTATAAGTTGAATATCATTTGTTATAATATTTACTTTTATTTAAAAATAAGTTTTCACTCAAGAATATAAAAAATAATAGGGTAAATTACAAATTTCGTCTCTAATGAATATGGTGTTGTGTCAATTTGCTCCCTTACGTTTCAAATGTATTACTTTAGTCCTTAATATTTTAATAGTGTCAAAATAGTTTCTACTAATAAGTGATGGATGAAAAATACCAACATAGTTAACGATCAAAATAAAATATTATTTTTATGTCATGCATATTGCCACGTGAGTATTTTAAAAAAATAAGGGCACTTAAGCCAAAGGCTAAACACTGTACTGCCTTATGGTGTGACTTGTGTCTTTAAGTTTATTTTTTGATTTTTTTTTTTTAAAATTCCTCTTGCATTCTCAGAAACCATTAGGGTTAAAAATCTAAAATTGACAACTCAACTTCATTTTCTCTCATATTTGCAGCAACCAAACAAAGAAATAACAAAACAAGGAAGCCACCCTTAAATATCCATTCTCAAATTAAAGTTTTATTTGCCAAATCTTCAAATAAAACTAAAAGCTTTTAACACTTTTCCCAAACAATATATATCAAAATCAGTATTTTTAGTGACTGTTTGGATTCAGCGTTTACTTGCGTCTTAGCGTTTGCGTTTTTATTCCAACTGGGACCCACGTTACAGTACACGCACGATAAACACTGAGATGAAAAGAGCTGAAACGCAGGAATGAAATTTGAGACGCACCGTTTCATTAAAAACTCCAAACATGTGTGCGTGTACTGTTCATGGACACAAGCCAGCAAAATTCATTGCACAAGCACAGCTAATCTGATCAAAACGGTGATTCATTGCACAAGCACAGAACATGATTCATTTTAGAACATGAAATGCGGAGCTTATTTTCTCTTCAACGCGTGTACTCTTTCAATCAAATTGGGCATGTACTATTCCTTTTGTTTTCTTCTGTTTTGTTTTCTTTTTTTTCTTTTTTTTTTTTTGTGGAAGAACTTGTACTAGTACCAGTCATCAACCCAGAAGCTTCTTCATCCAAGAACAAATCATCAATCTTTCTCACTGCGGCGTGCACCACCACCAACACCACACCAATCAATAGTGCCACAAAGATGTTCAAACGCATGCATGTAACGGTGTTACAAACCGTTTAGCAATAAGGACCAAAATGGTCACTTTTTAAATGTTGTGCACTTTGTTGGTATTAGTCCAAACCTCAGGGGAGGTTTCTGCAATTTACCCATAAAATAAATTAATGAAATATGGCAGTACAACTGTACAACGTTTAGCCTTAGCCCTATAGTTGGTTATTTATTTATTTATTTTTATTATTACTTTTAAATTTATGATCACATGGCATATGGCGGTTTATGTGTAGAAAAATAAATGTTTTTTTTTTTAACGGTTAACAACGTTAGCATTTTGTTATAATGCTAAAAGATTAGAGAGTAATATTTAGTTTATTCAAAATAATAATTATATGCTTAAATTAGTGGAAATAATTAAATATTTGAAAATTCAATTAAGAAATAATTTCATCTGATTAATTATAAAACTTTGCATTATTATATATATATATATATATATATATGATCAGCGATTTGCTTGAAGAGATTGTTCGTAATAGGCCAAATGTTGGGGACATATAAATTTGGAAGAGTCTGGAAGTTTGCAGTTGATATTTTGGCGGAGAATGCTATATGTTTTGTCTTAGTAGCACAAAATAATTGAACGCCCAAAATTACTTTTTACGTACGGTGAACGCCCAAAATTACAGCCCCTATATAAACCAATTTATGCCCTTAAATCTTCTTGGATACCCTGATCACCAATCAGCCCAACTCAAAACCAAATAACAACAAAAATTAGTCCATTCCAAAACCAAACAACAACACAAATCACATCTCTCTCTCATGAATCCCATCTCATCTTTTTTTTCACTATCTGTCCATCTCAGTATCTCTGGCTCTAGGAGTAAAAAGAGAGTATTTGTGAGTTGTGAGTCTCTCTCTTTGTTATGAATTTATATTATATGAGCATCAATGTGTGTTTAAAACTGATTGTATGCATTATTTTTTTGTTATAATTTTACTTATGCGAATTGTGATGTATGTTGTGGGTGCCCGAGGACCGAGGATAGGATTGATGAATTGCAGTACTAATATTAGGGCATCACACACCCGAAGAGGGAATTCGCCGAAGGAGAGAAGGGGAGGGGATGAGACAAAAGACTCTAAGGCACTCCAGGTGGGAAGAGTGGTCTGAAGAGAGAGAATCATTGAAAGTAGAGGAAGTTTCCATTTTGGAGTAACATGTTGCCTCCGCATTAAATGGTGGGTAACAGCTTTATCAGCTGCATTGATGAGAAAGTGACATCAACAGTGTAACTCACAGCTAAGCAACTCATTTTACCACATTCCTCAGATGTTTGGACAGATGTCACTAGGAGAAATTTGTTAGGTAACGATGGGGGGTCAAGATGAGTATATAAGAAAAAAGTGAGTTCTCAAAGTGGGGATCTAGACAAAATATCAGGAAAAAAAATAACTAAAACAGTAACATTGAGAGAAGAGAGTGAACAATATATTTTTCTACATTGGCCTCCTCGAGCAAGCTTGTACTTAGACATTTGCTCACATATTTTATAATATTAAGTCTTTCTTCCTTATTTTCATCCTCGAGCGAGGCCCTCTCTTGTTGTTTGATTCCCTCTCTTACAAATTTATTGATTTTAGCCAAAGTTGAACTAAACAAACTCACTATTCTAAATGGGCTTAAGCTGTTAGAATTTAAGGTCCTTACATATATATGTAAATATGTGCGTGTATAGTACAAATATAATATAATTATATATAATTTAGTAATTATAAAATGCAAAGGGTTTTTTACATGTGTTTATTATTATCATGTAATAATAACTTTTTGTTATAAAATTTAGTAATTTAAGAAAAAAATAGTAAAGTTAATAATTGTTCAAGTATTTGATTGGTTAAGTAGTATATATGGATGAGTATGATTGTGTGAATTAATAATTAACATAATGCCAGTGGATTGAGTTTTATTATTTAGTTTAAAATATTTTAATAAAAACAATGACTAGAAGATAATGAAAACTACATAAAAAGAAAAATGTTATATAAATTATAAAAAAATAAAAAGGTCAAATCTACCCATATTGAAAGTAGATTATGACAACTAATTTGAGTTATTATGTAATGCTTTCAAAATATGAAAACTTGTAAAATGAAATTGTGAAAACATTATATATTTGAGTGTTTGTGTGTGTGTGTGTGTTTGTTTTTGTATTGATAACTTGATGTTTTCAAATTCTCCTTTTATTAGTTTTTTTTTTTTTTTTTAATTTAAGTTTCTTAATACCGCCATTGAGAAAAGTTCTTGCAACGGCCATTGTTTGCAACTAACATTTTGTCAATTTTTACTTTACCAAACCTAGGTTATAAACAAGCCAAACCGACTACTTTCTCTCTCCCGCTGGGGGAGAGAGAAAGTTTTTTTCTTCTCTCCCTCAGTAGGAGTTTTGTTTCCTCTTGCCTGGTACAAGCTCTCTCTCCCATTTCGGGTAGTTTTGTCTAAATCTTTGAAGCTTTCAAGAACCCTTCAGCAACATAGATCTTGCTACCACTGGGGGACATCTGATTTTTCTTCTCACCATGGTTAAGGAAGTGGTTTGCGCCGCTGCAACCATGAGATCGGTCAACCTTATTGCGCGCGTGCAAGCTTCCAAGTCTACTCCAAGATCTGCCTGGAAGATGGGTTTGGATCTAAGGTATGTAGATAGAGGAATAATGATCTTCCAGTCCATCAGATCGAGTCTTCAATCGGAGTGGCTTCCTTCCTTTTGCTCTATTTGTGGTGATCTGGGTCTTGGTGGGTTTTTTGGGTCTGAATCTCAAGATCTAGCCGATTGGAGGATGGGGGTTGTTGGGAAACAGGGTGCTGCTTGCCGAGGCGGGTTGGAGGAAGAACGAAGAGAGGACGATTCCGGTCAAAGTCCGGCGGATGTGGGTCCGAGCCTGGGTACGGAGAAAGCCAGAAGTTCATCTGTGCTGGCAGTCTGCTCCTTAAGCCCAGCACCTTTCTCTGTTGAGCACGCTGGTGTTTCCCTTTGGTCCTCTGAGTACAA
The DNA here is from genome assembly GCA_023621385.1 of Quercus gilva. Lineage (NCBI taxonomy): Eukaryota > Viridiplantae > Streptophyta > Magnoliopsida > Fagales > Fagaceae > Quercus > Quercus gilva. The sequence goes on from CM042477.1 coordinate 17,799,009, forward strand.
AAATCGGTTTTGGGCTTTCAATTGTTTTCATCATCGGCCAAAGGACTCCCCTGTTCGATTACCACAAGTATTTTCTCTCCTCTTAATGAGCCCATCCCTTGAGCCAAAGCAAAGAGATCCCAAATGGTTAATAAGCAAACTCTTAGTTTTTGCTGTGCTCTTGGGTTCTTTGAGGAGTGTGGTGTGATATTGTCTGTGTTTTCTCCAGTGTTTGTTTGTATCTCTGTTGTAACTCTTCTTTAAGATGAATGAATATCTCATGCTTTTTTATCAAAAAAAAAAAAAAACAAGCCAAACCGAGTATTTAAAGTTTAAATTTGTTCATTTAATTTTGTTTTGAACATGAGTCAAATATTGAAAGTAGCATATACGTCATTGTCTCAACTTAGATTCTCTAGTAGTAGTTGAGAAGTCACATTGTTGGTCACGTGTAATTCATCACCTAACCACATTAACTGCTATAACATCATTTAGATCAACTCCATATTTCGTGCGACAGGGCACCACCTTATATCACATAACCTAATGCCTAGTACTATTGTACTTCGCCCTTTCACTACACACACATGACCATGGCCACATTCCTTATTAGGGAACTTGTTGCTGCCATTATCCTCTTTTTCATCTTACACCATTCCATTCGTTCACTCCTCAAAAGCCATTCTAGTAAACTCCCACCAGGCCCTAAAGGCTGGCTAATTATGGGTGCTCTTCCACTTCTAGGAACCATGCCTCATGTAGGATGTAGCCCTTGCTAAAATGGCAAAGCAATATGGACCTGTCATGTACCTATATAAAAATGGGCACTTGTGATATGGCCATACGTGGCATGTAGACCAGATGCAGCATGAGCATTTCTCAAGACCCTAGACATGAATTTCTCTAATAGGCTCCCAAATGCTGGTGCAACCTATTTCGCCTATGATGCCCAGGACATGGTTTTTGCACATTATGGACCAGCAAGGTCGAAGTTTCTTGGAAAATTAAGTAACTTACACATGATTGGAGGGAAAGCTATTGAGGATTGGGCTCAAGTTCGAGTTATTAAGCTAGGACACATAATACGAGCCATGTATGAGTCTAGCAAGCAAGATGAGCCAGTGGTGGTGCCAGAATTGTTGACCTATGCCATGGCAAATATGATAGGCCAAGTGATACTTAGTTGCCGTGTTGAAAGAACACAGAGAACTATAGAGATGCAAGAACAGAGAGCAACAGAAAAAGAGAGAGAGAGAAGAAACTTTCTTAATAGAATTCAATTGTGATTAAGATTGCTCAATTACAGATAAGCATAGCATTTACAATATATAGTCACGGAGAGGAGAAACTGAAAACTGTTACAATGCGTAATCTACTCTAACAACCTTTCTCACGTGCACATGTGCAATAACTAACATAAACACACTCATAACTAAAATGACACCGTTCTACTTAATTGGAACAACCGCATTTCTAATGTACAATCTTGCACTATTTCTCAAATGGCACCATATCTGACTAGGTTCCCATTGGAACAGAATCACCTTCATCTTCAATTGCGTCAATCCTACAACTAGTGCTGTCATCCCCCCTCAAACGAAAGGGGAATTCCACATGAGTTTGGACATTAACCAATGAAAACGAGGAGAAGGTAATCCCTAAGTGAAAATATCAACAAGCTGATCATGGGAAGAAATAAACTTGACCAAAATATCTTTCTCGAGAACCCTTTCTCGCACAAAATGATAGTCCACTTCAATGTGTTTAGTACGAACATGGAAGACAAGGTACAAAGCAATGGCCAAAGCACTAACATTATCACACCATAACAGAAGAGGATTAGAGAGAAAATGCCCAAATCGCAAAGAAGCATTTGAATCCAACATAACTCAGTTATGGAAGAAGCCAAGGCTCTATACTCAGCCTTAGTAGAAGATCTAGAAAACATAAGTTGCTTCTTAGCAAACCAGGTTATAGGCCAATTACCAAAGAGCACAACAATGCCAGTAATAGACCTACGATCAACTGGATCAATTGAAAACTATTACAGTGCATAATCTACTCTGACAACCTTTCTCACATGCACACGTGCAATAACTAACATAAACACACTCATAACTAAAACGACACCGTTCTACTTAATTGGAACAACCACGTTTCTAATGTACAATCTTGCATTGTTTCTCAAACGGCACCATATTTGACTAAGTTCCCATTGGAATAGAATCACCTTCATCTTCAATTGCGTCAATCCTACAACTAGTGCTGTCATCCCCCCTCAAACGAAAGGGGAATTTCCATATGAGTTTGGACGTTAACCAATGAAAACCAGGAGAAGGTAATCCCTAAGTGAAAATATCAGCAAGCTGATCATGGGAAGAGATAAACTTGACCAAAATATCTTTCTTGAGAACCCTTTCTCGCACAAAATGATAGTCCACTTCAATGTGTTTGGTACGAACATGGAAGACAAGGTTCAAAGCATTGGCCAAAGCACTAACATTATCACACCATAACAGAAAAGGATTGGAGAGAAAAATGTCCAAATCGCAAAGAAGCATTTGAATCCAACATAACTCAATTATGGAAGAAGCCAAGGCTCTATACTCAGCCTTAGTAGAAGATCTAGAAACTGTAAGTTGCTTCTTAGCAGACTAGGTTATAGGCCAATTACCAAAGAGCACAACAATGCTAGTAATAGACCTACGATCAACTAGATCACCTGCCCAATCAGCATTACTATACGTAGACAAAGAGGGATAGCCAAGAGTAAAAGCAAGACCATAGTGAAAAGTACCCCTAATGTACCTTAGAATGTGTTTAGAAGCTTGTAACTGATTTTGAGTAGGATCACTCATATATTGACAAGCTTGCTGAACAGCAAATGACAAGTTAGGCCTTATAAAGGTGAGATATTGAAGGGCCCCAACAAGGCTTCTATAAGAAGAGGGATCAGATAAGAGAGGGCTGTCATTGGGAAGAAGATGTTGATTTGGATAGCAAGGGGTCTGTGAGAGTGCCTTTTTCTTTAGCACACAGGCCCAAGGATCCTGGGTCAAATAGTTGTAGTTTGGTGGACTGGGCTTGGTTCACCGCAGCTAAGGGGCTGTTTAAGAACCAAGTGGTGCACAAAGCAAGTTTCCTACAACATAAATAAACTAACAAGCGAGAATATCTATATTGAATGACAAAGAAACAACAAAGGAATGCAGAATAATCAATAAATGCACAAAACAGTGGTTAGGCATCCTCGAATTAAAGAGAGGCACTTATTATTAATTTTCTTTAATCATAATTACAGTGTGCTCACTAAGACGTGCTACAAGGTTCAAATAAGCTCAAAAATTGCAGACTTTAATGGCCATTCAAGCCTCTAAGACTTGCAAAGTTTGAATCCTTTCGAATCCGAGTATGTGCTATAGTGGCTATTTCTGGGATACTGGGAGATGTTTCCTCTATTTTCCTTAAATCTAACAGAGTATTCTCAATGATTCTGTTGTGATGTTCTCTCCTTTTTATTGTTTCCAACGTTGGTTGCTTTTTCCTTTTATAGTGTGATTCTAGGGCTCCGAGGTACCAGTGATATCTCTCTTTTGCCCCTCCCTGGTGCTAGAGCTTGTGCTGCATCAGTTACCCAGAGGGCTGGTTCTTTCCTTCTTTCTCATAACTTTCTTCTTTTGGCGCTGCCAAGCTTGAAAGCTTCTTGCTGACTTTCTATTCCGAAATCCCCTCAGGTTGCTGACCTTAGCTATTAGCACTTTTCACATTTTCAGCTTTTGGTTGCCCCCTTTTCTTGTCATTTTTCCCAAGTAGTTGGAATCTTTTACTGCTAGGTTGAAAGTTTCCTTCCAGCCACTTCCACTTATAGTTTCTCATTTTGGGTTCCTCGAAGTTTTGCTCCTTTGTTTATAAATGGTTGCTTTATGCCTTCTGATTTCTTACTGCATTACTGGGCGCTTAAGAAGGACCTATCTGTCCTTCATTCTTTGTGTCTTTTGGTACTTTCCTTCAAGCCATTTCAATCCTTCCTAGGCTGGGTTATGCATCTTAGGGATCCCGGGCCTCTGGCAGTCTTGGGGATCCTGACCCAGTTCCTCCTATTAGGCTTCTTTTGGCTTACTGGTCTCGGCTGGCTGGGCCTTTCTTCTTACTTTATGGGTTTTAAAGCTTTTTTCCTTCATGAACCTTTGGATCCCAACTCTTTGGACCCCTCATCCTTTTCTTCGCTTCATTCTTTTTTCTTTTTCTTTTTTCTCTTTATTTCGCAAGCCCAACTCTTTTACTTCTCTAGTTTTATTTCTCATGGGATCAGCCCAATGTGTTATTTCCTTGGGCCTTGGGCTGTGATATTTTGAACCTTAATAGGGTCTTACAAGGCTTACAATCTGCCATAGCAAACTTGGTCAACAAATCAATGGCATACTTAGTTTGATGGACAAATAAACTAGAATCAATATAGTCAATCTGCAAGCCAAGAAAGTAGTGAAAGAGACCAAGATCTTTAAGGTCAAAATCAAAACTCAAGAGCTGAATCATAGAAGCTGTGAAGGCAAGATTATTCCCTGTAAGAATGATATCATCCACATACAATAATAGAAACACCAAGTGAGAACCATGTTTGTAGATATATAAATTCTCATCAGCACCTGAAGCAAAGAAGCCAATGTGATATAACTGAGTAGTGAATCTCTCAAACCAAGCTCTAGGAGCCTACTTGAGACCATAAAGTGCTTTATGAAGAAGACAAACATGTTTAGGAAATTGAGGATCAACATAACCCTGAGACTGCCTCATATAGACCTCTTCCTTCAAAATTTCATGTAGAAAGGCATTACTAACATCAAGTTGCCTTAATTCCCAACAATTATCCATTGTCAAGGCCAAAAGGAGTCTCACGGTAGCAGGTTTAACCACAGGGCTAAAAGTCTCATCATAATCAAGACCATATTGTTCTGAGCCAGTAATCTTGCCTTATACCTAGCAATGGAACCATCAGCATTTCTTTTCAACTTGTAAACCCACTTACAAGTAACCATTCTTGTGAGCAGGTAAAGGAACCAAAGACTTAAGTCTTCTGTTTTTGAAGGGACTGAAGCAATTGAAGATGAAGGTGTGGAAGCCATTGGTACAGATCAAAGCTTTGATACCATGAAAGAACACAGAGAACTATAGAAATGCAAGAACAGAGAGCAACTAAAAAGGAGAGAGAGAAGAAACTTTCTAAACATAATTCAATTGTGATTAAAATGGCTCAATTACAGATAAACACAGCATTTACAATATATAATCACTAAGAGGAGAAACTGAAAACTGTTACAATGCATAATCTACTCTAACAACCTTTCTCACGTGCAATAACTAACATAAACACACTCATAACTAAAACAACACTGTTCTACTTAAATGGAACGACCGCGACTTAAATGGAACGACCGCGTTTCTAATGTACAATCTTGCATTGTTTCTCAAACGGCACCATATCTGAGTTACCGTTGGAACAGAATCACCTTCATCTTCAATTGCTTCAATCCTGCAACTAGTGCTATCACGTGTGTTTGTGACACAGAGTGACTGAGTGAGGAGAGCTCCCGACTTCAGCTGGGTACTTCAACATTAATTGGTGATTTTATACCTTCCATTGAATGGTTGGGCTTGCAAGATATTGAGCGTGGAATGAAGAAATTGCATAAACGGTTTGACGTGTTATTGACAAAGATGATTGAGGAGCACACAGCTTTTGCTCATGATTCATGAGCGTGAAGGAAAGCTAGATTTCTTAGACGTTATTGTTAACCGAGATAACTCTGAAGGCCAGAGTCTTGCCTTGACCAACATTAAAGCTCTTCTATATATGGAAAAAGAGTGCACTACCAACTGAAGTAACAACTAAGCGACACTAGTACTAGCGTTTAAACCAAAATAGTAAAAACTGAAAGGTTTCTTTCTCTTTGGGGGGGGGGGGGGGGGGGGGGGGGGGTGGGGGTGGTGTTTAATATATAAATATAAATAAACAAATAGCATATTTTAGTGAGGGCATGTTATTTTCAAATTTTCAACGCACATTTGCAAGGCCAGCCCAACAAATTTGAAGGATTAGGGGGATAGCCTCACATGAACTTTTTGTAATCACTTAAATAATAGTCAACTAATAGTTTTATATCATAATACTTTTTAACATGAATATTTTCTTTTCTTTTTTTTTCAAAAAATGCTAAAATTTTTTTAAAAAGTTATAAATTGATGTAAGAGTAAATACTAGCTGTGGAATTACTATTCAGGGGTCATTTCCACATTAATGTAGTTGATAAGGTTGGTGCAGGGCATTGAATGCGGAAGTAGGAAGTATATCCTCCAAGAAATTTCTCCCCACCATCCTTGTCCCCATTATTGTCCTTTCTTCTCTCCCTAGGCCTTCACAGGATACCAACTATCCTAATTCTATTTCCCTCCTCAGGTGGGCAGAGTCCTTGAAACTTATTTACCCCGTTGAGCTTGGACTATGCAAATTATTCCTCGGTCTGGTCCTCGGACCTCACACAACATCTATAATCGTGTGCATATACATGTATGCTTTTAAAAATAAACCTAATAAGTTCTAAAAACTCTTAAAGTTCTTAATACACTATTGTGGTAGTGCAATATTTATCAATCTTAATCAACTTTGGTTTCGTTTCCCTCCCTCCCTTCCCCCCCTCCCCCCACCCCCCAAAAAAAAAAAAAAAAAATCCTCTGGTTTAGTAAAAATTCTAACAACATATCCTTCAAGGTGCTATACACTCAAAAGGCTAGAAACCAATAGGAGAAATTGCTATTATGAATTTTTTTGAAATTGAGCTAAATTTGGTGTATTATATTAGAAATTGCAATCATGATTCATGAATAAAAAGCCAATTACAAACTAAATTAACCTAATAAAAAATACATTATTTTAGTTTAAACTTTACGCAAGAGTCTTACAAATTATTTGTCAAAATACCAATACCCCCTAAATCCTTTACAAAAAGTTTCAACTTTTTCATCTTTTACCTCTTTTAACTTTTAACTATTTTTTTACTTTTTAAACTTCTTTGATCCAATAGTTGGTATTAAAAGTAATATTCCTAATTTTTTATCACAGCCATTTAAAAAGAATTTTTGATGTCAATCCGTTTTTAATGATGTTATAGCAGCCAATGCAAGTGGTTAGGTGATGAATTACATGTGACCAACAGTGTAAATTCTCAACTAATACTACTCTCTCTAGAGAATCTAAGTTGAGACAAAGACCCAGATGCTACTTTTAATTATTGGCTCATGTTCGAAATAAAACTATATAAACAAATTTGAATTTTCAATACTCGGTTTGGCTTGTTTATAGCCTAGGTTTGATGGAGTAAAAGTTCGAAAAAAAAAATGTTAATTGCAAAAGGAAGAGAGAGAGAGAGAGAGAGGATCCAACGTGGCATCATAGGAGACTGGGTGGATTAATTGCAGGTACTTCCATTTTTATATATAGTACTAATAATTTCAATTTATTTACTGTTGTAATATTTGTTATCAATTGTGTTGTGACCGTCTTCTCAAAAAACAATTGTTGTGACCATCTAGGCTTATTCCTAAAAATAAATTAAAATATATATAAATTACACGTGTGGAAAGCCTGGCCCGTGTTTGTTATTCATTCCTTTTATATGCTTTGTTTGAGCATGGATTTTGTGCTTTTGGTTCAAAATTTTCAAATTTTTTGTGATTGAAAAGCTCTTTGAACGGTCTCAAAAAAAATAATAATAAATAAATAAATAAAAAAAGGCTCTTTGAACATACACAATTTGAGTGAAAAAATAAACAAATCTACACATGCTCAAATATTTTAAATATAAAAAAATAAAAAAAACAAAATAAAGTTATACACAGTTTATTAGACCCAATTTTATTTTTAAAAATAAAAATAATTTGGATCAGGGCGAGTCTGAGTTTAGATATCCACGGGTAAAAATTCCAAAAGGAATCAAATATGGGTTTTTACAATTGGGCAAATAACACTCCCCTCCCTTGAGGTTTAGAGAAATGACACTCACCCCCAAACTTGAAAGGAAAAAACACTCCCCCCCCTGAGATTTAAAAAAAATAACACTCCCCCCCCTTCTGTTAATATTAGTAATGGAATATAAAGCATATTATAAAACATGTTGCTTATGTTGATTTTTTAGTCTCTTATAGCACCTTTCCAATTGATTTTTTAAAGTTTGATGATCCTCTTAGATTTTTTAATCGCTCCTCTCTCTAACACTTTGGATCAAAATTTATGAAATAAAACAATTTGCTGAAGCTTTCAAACTTTTATTGTTTAAAAATGAGTTTGAAATTTTCAAAGTCACTTATCAATATAAAAAACTTTTAGAGTCAATTTTGGGAATACATTATTAACCAAAGGGTACGTTAGTGCACAACATTTTTAATGCCAATTTAACAGAGTTTATATAAATAAATGTCAAAGGGGGGAAAATGTTTTTTTCCTTTAAGTTTGGGGGTGAGTGTCATTTTCCCAAACCTCAAGGGAGGGGAGTGTTATTTGCCCTTTACAATTTATTGGGTTTTAGAGATGGATATCCATAGATAAAAATTTTGAGTCAGGTTAGGATATACCCTACTTAAACCCAAACCCGATCCATGGCTATCCCTATCTAATAAAACTTGAAAATTTATTATTTTAAGAAACATTTTATTAGAAGAATGATAAAACAATAAATGTTTGCCAGTTTTTTATATTTCCTATAAAAAAGATGTCAAAATTATTCTATTATGGTTTATTAACAATTGTCTTAAAGACATCTGTTAACATAACCCAACTAAAAGTGCCATTATTTTATATTCATATTCAGCAGTTAAAAGTTTTTTTTAGGATAAACGGCAAATATTCAACGGTTAAAAGTTGAAACAACAAGAACACTTGGCTAGAATCTCAACTGAAGCGTGTGAAGTGAATGGGTATTACATTCAAAAGAACACTAGCTAGCAGGCTTAGTGTGAACATATGGGCAATAAGGTGTGACCCTAATGTGTGGGAAAACCCATTGGATTTCACATCTGAAAGGTTTCAGAGTGGGAAAATGCAAAAATTGATCCAAGAGGAAATGATTTTGAATTAATTCCATTTTTGATAGGACTAGGATGGGAATCGTGCCAGTTCAGAGTACATTCTTGGGCCCTTGGCACATTAGAGCATTCATTTGATTGGAAATTGCCAAATAGGGTTGTTGAGCTAAATATGGATGAGCCCTTTGGAGTTTGGACTTGCATTGCAAAATGCAATGCCCCTTTCGACTATAGTTGGCCGAAGGCTGTTTAGGTTAGGTTAAAATTTGTAGAATTATATGGTTTCTGCCTCAGGATGCGCGTGCATGTTCATCCTTGCATACATAGCTTTAGTCATGCATACGTAGTCTCTCCAAGAAGCCTAGTTTTTTTTTTTTATTATTGTTCTTTACTTTATATGCTGTTTATTTTATTCCTTACCTTCTATAACATGCTAGTAACAATTTTAGGATGTGAATAACATGCTAGAAACAAGAATATGTAAATTATAAAGCATGATAAGAATATATTTAGCTAACTAGTTTCGTAAAATTGCCTTGATTAGTCCAATTTCCTACTCAATATCATGTAGTCACCATGACTTCTTGTATCTGAATTTGTTTCTTATTTTTTTGCTCAATGTTGTATATGAATTTGTTACTATGTAATTTATAAATAGTTGGAGAAACAATTCTTCTTGATTAGGTAGCGAAAGTTCTCTCGAGCTTGAATTGGTCAACATTCGTTGACCAAAGGGATGTTGACCAATACAATCTCAAGATTGTATACAATTTTTTTTTTAAAGTGCATGTGGATCATTACATTTGTAGAGTGTATTGTATGCTTACCTACTCTTAATATATATATATATATATATAGAAAAACAACGTATAAGTCTTCGACTCAAATAAACTGTTTTGGAAAGAGGGGGATGGTACTAATTCAATCCTCACATTCTTCTTTATTACCATTATATTTGTATTGCCATGCAGAGGAAAAGGAAGATTCTGACCTACATCAATTGCTGTATTAGGCCTTTATTTTTTAAGAACGCAGGCCATTCATTTTCAATCGTGTACCACCATGCTAAATTTTGAGTTCTGGCCTGTAAATTTACAGATGGCACATGCTCATCAATTAATGAAGCATACACAGCTTCAGTCTCTCTTTAATTTAATTTATTTTTCTAAAAATTCTGTAATCTAGGTGCGCTACATATGCTATTTACTATTTGATTTAAGTGTGCTACATAAACAAGAGAAGTTCTTCAGATGCAGCAAAATAAAGAAATGAAATCAGAAAATAACAAAATTAGAAACATTGATATTAGAGTTCCATTCAATGTACATGCAAAGATATATTCACATACATTTCACCCAGTGAGGTGATGCTAGTAGCATGTTCTCATTTATTTTTCTTTTATACAAACTCAAGGCCATATATACTTGAGTATCATGTATTCTTTACCCTCTGGGTGATAAGAAAGTTAAAGGACTATAAAAATGATAGAAAGTGCAATTTAATCTGTGGATTTAAATTGCTTTACTGGAGCTCGGAGTGAAGACAGGTACTCAGCATCTCCCTTGTCAATTCCATTAAATAGATAAGTGAAAGGTGGCATTTCTACATACTTTCCAGAACCAGGAACAACCTTCAGCTCATCATTTTCCCAAACAATTCTTCCTCCAGCGATTGTCACTTCAACCTTTCCCTAAGAGAACATAATATGAACTTATAAAAACCTTACATAAATTGACAAAGTTTAGGAGAGTGCATGCTCTCACGGGGGGGGGGGGGGGGGGGGGGGTGGGGGAGAGAGAGAGGACCCAAAAAATTACAAATTCAAGCAAATATGGACAAGTTAATCATGACCAGAGTGAGGTTCATGATGGGGAAGCAAAATATAGAATTACGAGGAAAAGATGGTCTATAAGAATTAATAACAAAGTTTAAGAGTAGTTAAAGATTATGGATGACAAGACTAAAAACTAGATTGAGTTTCTTAAACTTTAATTTCATTTATGATAGTTTTTTGTTGAACATTGCAATGGCACGGCTTTGCGGTCATGTTTCTGCAATATGAAGTAAAAACAAAAGACGAATGGATATGCTTATAAACCACCAAAAAGCAAAGATTACATCAGTATCAATGAAAAATACTAAAATATAAATCTAGAAACATCAATCAACTAAGCTTAACCAAAATTACATTCATCTATTCTTTCTAGAAGCCATTTTTCTTATCCAATGGGACATTTTTGAGCAAAGAATCAGATGGTAAGATTACTTGCAAAGGTTTCAGAAACACGATCTGCACATTTATACAGCCATCTAATGAAAGCATCACGAGAACAAGCAACATCTTAAAAATAGTAGAGGATGTTATATGAACTATATCTACAGATAGTTATAAATATAGAGTTAGATATCACTAGCTATGCTTTATACTATACGAAAATTGGCATGTTATGCACCTGAGGAATGAAACCCATGTCTATTCTCTGTCAGATATTCCATTTGACACTTACAGAAGATTTCACCTTCATTTCCGCAATGTACAAGTGCAGATATAAAAGGGTGTTCCTCATTTGTTTTCTAAGAAAGCTATAAAGCTTTTATTTTCGCAAGTGTTTTAGGACATGGCATTTTTTTTGCATACAAACACTTAAACATGCATTAAACTATAAGCCTACTATTATTAAGTCATCAACACATATATATAGCCCTATCCCTCTATCTATATTGTTGAAAGTTACAATGCCATGACAAAAAAATTGTGTCCTTGTCCACTAATTATAGCTCACAGGCCTTGGCTTGTAAGCGAACACCTATTATTGAAGGACCGAGGACGATTCTAAAATTGAAACTTTGATGTGACATTGATGTCCAAAGGTGCCTGGCCCTCATTCATAAAATCAAGAATTTCAAAGCAACATTTGTTTCATAGTGATAAATTACCAATTGTTCCAAAAGCTTAAACTATTAGAAAGTGGTGAATTTAATCATTTAACTAATATTCTTACACTCCCCTTCATGTGTGGGCCCAGACTCCCCTAACCCATGGGATTTTTAACTTTTTAGATGGTATGAAGAGCAAAGTCAGAGTTCGAACGCAAGACTACCTTCTCTAATACATTGATAAATTATCGATTGTCCTAAAAGTTTAAACAATAGGAACTAGTGAATTTAATCATTTAACCAATACTCTAACACATAGTTCAACAAATTTATGAGTGTGTTATGTGTTTTGTCAAGTAACTTTACACAATTATTACTTCCATTCATGAATTTAAAGAAATATTTTTCAAATGTAATTGTTTAGGCTACTTTATGTTTTTCTTCATAAAGTATTCTCTTTTCAATAAAGTTATTGTTACCTATAAAAAAAAATAAAAAATAAAAAATAAAAAACCTTTACACAATTATTACTTTCATGACTGTTAATCATTTATTCTTCTTTTGCACACAAAAATATATTTCAAAATGTAATAAGACATGTTCAATATTATCAAGTTACAAAGACACATATGGCTGTTTACTTGTGTGTGAATTTTTGTGAGTTGCTGTCTCTATAAATGATAGGTGCAAACAAAATATGATCTAATTGATATTATATCCTTCTCACATTACAATGGCTAGCCTATTTTATAATTCATTGGTAATCAACAGATCAACTACATTATTGATACAAACATTACCTTTCCTCTCCTTCCCTCATAAGCGTTTGTATCTGATCTAGAGTGGTGGGACTTCGCAGTTATTTCAAAGCTTGAGTTTGGGTTGAATATGATTATATCTGCATCAGATCCAGGAAGAATCGCTCCTTTTCTTGGATATATATTGAAGATTCTAGCACTGGAAAAATTGCTGATGGTGAGATGACTTCAACATATGTCAGACAGCTTAGTGGGGATCAGATCATAAAACGCATAATCCCACACTTTCTCATTCAGTTATTATTTTATTTCTTATTTTTATAAGATTCTCATTTAGTTTTTTACATGACCAAAATAGTCAGAGTAATAGCATACCATTCTGTGCTTGTTATCCGAACATAATCAGTGACAGAAATTTGGCCAGATTCCTGCATGAATACATAAATCTGAGAAAAAGGAGCAAGTTCTAGGATAGATTCTAACTCAAGCTGATTATTTTGAAGGAATGAGCAAGAAATCCATTGCCGCTTACCACCATTATATCCCATACCAAATGCATTCTCTCCTCAATACCTAAAGATTACCAATTGCCACAGAGAAGTATTAGAAAGTGTAATACAGTATTGGCCCGAAATAATTAGTCACAACAATGTCATTTCAGAAATAGCAGGGACTAAAACTCGTGATTACCATTAACACCATTTGGAATATTTCGGAAATCATCAATCCCTAGAGCTTTCTGTGTAGAATTAAAGGAACAATGATCGGTTCCTACAAGCTGCAAAATGCAAAAGTTTCCTGAGAAAACAAGTTCAAAGATCTCCATAAAACCAATATATTAAAGGTCACCTTGTAGGCAATCAGTCAAAAGAAAATATTCTGAATTTAAGGTTATATGGTTTGCTAGCACGTAGTTATAAGCTAAAATTTTGGGGAGTACTTGTATAGACAATTGTTTATTAAATTCATGTCACGGATAATAAGAACACCAATGTTTTTTTTTTTTTACTTATCAATAAAAATAATTTTTTTCTTGTGTCTTTAAGGTCCCAGCTGTTATGATTGCACTATCTTCTCTAATGATGAGGTAGGAACCTGCAGAATTCCTGTTGAAAGGGCAGCTTGAAGGGCCTTATCATGTCCAGATGCCCTGATAGGGGGACTCATGACAAACCTGAAACATGAAGATGATACTGTTTGTAAAAGTTGACAGAATATATCTAAATATAAAGATACAAATAAATAAAAATGAAAAATGAAAAGTAATGCAGGATCTTACTTTGCTGCAGTGACGAAGTCAGGATCCCAAACCCCAGATTCATCAAGGGCTAACCCAGAAACTACTGGTTCTCCAATAACCCTCTGCCCTGCAATTTAAAGACGAGTTCTTTATCTTCCTTAAACAATAAATCATCTTAAAAAAAAAAACTGGAGATCAGCAGACATGAGTTCTAGAGCTGAAGGCCAACAACTTAAAGATGACACTTAAACCAAATCAATCAGCTAGGTTGGGGGAAAATAAAATTCTTGGGATCTTAATCACCCGCATACATATTTATTGGGTGTTTTGAGTGTGTGTCTATATCAGTGTCTGTGTGTCTAGTTCATAACCTTTAGAGCCATATGAAAAGCATTTTAAACTTATGGCCACATCCTGTGAAAATCATTTTCATGTCTTAGATTAATATTTTGTTAAGGAAGTTTGCAAAGAATGTTCCCCCAAAAGAAGTGAAAGCCCAATTTCAAATGTAAAGATGCAACTTTTACTATTAATAAAATGAGTCTCCATAATTGTAGATTAATGCTGCCATCAAATAAACTTTATTAAATCAAACAGAATTTGTAAGATTAGAGAATTGAAGACCTTTTCTCCGAGCTGTAGCTATTTCTTCCATAGCATCAATGCTCATTACATGAACTACATAGAGAGGAGTATTCACAAAACCTGCCAAACGAATTGCTCGAGCAGTTGCCTCTGCTTCCAGCTGTACGGGTATTATTATAGTCAAATCATACAAGGAGAATTTCTCCAAAGATATTCATGGAATAAATTTTTAAGGAAACAACCATGATAAATAGAACAGATCAACTGCTTTATTCATTAGTCTCACCACAGCATATGTAGGAATCACAGACAGAGGGAAAAGCCCAGTGTGTCTGTGTCCATGGAGTGTCTGGCAAAAACAATTTTTTTTCATTTTTGCCATGGTCAAGAGAAGGCTGGGACACAATTGCAACACAGTCCCAGCTGTGTCTTGAATGAGAACACAGGAACATAGAGCAGATTAACTTCTAAGATGAATCTAGATGCCCTGGTTTTATCTTGGAGTATCATTGTTACCTTACCATCAGACATCTCAGCCTTCACTGATCTCTCCTAACTAGGTCTTGAATATGAAAGCAGGAATATCAAGATCCAACTCTCAACCTGAACTTGATCACCACCTTCACCAAGAAATACTCACTAACCACTTCCAAATAGGATGCTTGCTCAATGTTTCCAAACGAAAAAAATAAAGGTTGATCTTCCCTTAATTTAAAATCAAGGTTGTTTTCACTCACTATCCTCTATAGGATAATTTCCTTCCCACATTTTGAGTGTTGTCTACAGCATGTGGCACAACCACATGTATCGTATGCTCCTCACTAATTTATAATTAATTGTCCTCCAAATGCATTAATGTAATTGGTGAAACAGTGTAAAGTCCCTACAAAGCTCGAGCGCACATAACTGAATCATTACGGTTACCAGAATGTATACTCTTTATGAAAGACAAGGCCATCCTATTTGGAAATGCATTATGGAGAGAGGTGATTCTAGTGTGGTTGGTGATGTGATGTGAGGCATGTTGATTCTTTATAGAACAAATCAGAAGTTGATAAATGCTTAGTAGAGAGTTGTGAAGATGAGAAGTTTGATATTTTGCCCTGATGGAGGGTTAATTCTCCTTTATATTGTGTTCTTTAAAAAATTACATGACATTTTCTTGCAATTTTGGTATCCATTGTGGCCTCAAAACCCGCATTTATTACTGCAAATCATGTTCTTGATCCTGGAGTTCTTTGTCTCCAACTATGGTGGAAGCCCTCATTTGTGCTCAAAATTGGTCCCGTTCTTCATTAACTCTAATTAGCCTTCAAGTTGCCATGGATGATGTTGAATAATTTGAAAAACTTGATGGAGGTATTTCTATTTCTTTCTTTATTAAAAAAAGAATTTGACTGTTTATTTCTTTCTTTATTAAAAAAAAAATTTGAATGTCTTGGATTCTTGGCATATGTTTTGTTTTATTTTAATTTTTACAAGTGACTTGTATGTGTTTTTCATTTTTTGCTTATAGAACTTGTGAATGATGTTGCATTTTTATTGGAACTAGCCATGCCCACACCAACACTGATAGAATATGATGATCAAGGATTGCTCTTTGCACTTTGGATTGGTGGTATTGATGACTTAAGACTAACATTTTGTAATTATTTTGCCAAATGATATTGGGTTTTGTGGATTTTCATTTCGACAACATATTGACATGTGGACTTACTTGACATATTAATATGTAAAAAGTTTATTTTGTGTCTTTAATATTGATCTATATTAACATATAAATAGTATATGTACTATTCATCAACATATGGCCAATTTATTTTGAGTTTTTGGCCTCTATTAACATAATATAGACAGTATATGTAGTATTGGCATTGGCACAAGACCAATTTATTTAGAGTCTTTAGGCTATAAATAGGCATTGACATATGGACAATATGTATACATTGATATAAGTATTAACATATTACTTATGAAATTTGCACGTTATTATATTTGTATGTGTTATATTTTTTTTCTTGTACATGTTATTTTTTTAATCTTGTTTGTTTTTTATGTTTAATACTAATTTAGCTGTACATGTGGCCTCTAAAACTTGCTTTTCTTGAGAATACCTTTGTGGATTTTGTAAAGATTTTGGAGGATCAGTGGGAAATTTTTTTTGTTTGTCTATGGATATGTGTAACAAGTTACAGGTTGTTTTAAGTGCTGGAGCGATTTTGAGCTCTAGATTATTTTGAAATTTTTTACAATCTTATATCTTGCACAGTTTATGTATTGATTATTTTTTAATCTTTTTTGTAAGGAACGGTTGTGTACATGGTTTTGAAACCCGGACCGGACCGTACGATCCGACCGGAAAACCCTCGAACCGTTCAGCTTTACGGTCTGTTTAAGGTGAAGAACCGTTCCATGTAACAAAAGAGACCCGCACAGACCGCGATCCGACCGTCCGGTTCTGTGAACCGTGACCGGTTTTTGAGGTTCGAACGGTTCCTTTTTGTTTCAGCTTTTCCGGTGAATTTTGGCCAATACACCGGTATCAACTTATGATCAGATCTAGAAGAAATAAAAGAACATGAAGAAGAACAAAGATCGGAAGGAGATCTGATAATTTCAGATCTTGAACAAAGGGATTTGCAAGGAAAAAATAAAAGAACCAGAGATCAAAAAAACACAAACTACATTAGATCAAAAAATAAAAAAACAGTCGCCGATCACGCTTGCTCAGCAAATAAACAGTCTGAACCAAAACAAACTCCACACTTGCTCAGCAAATAAACAGTAAACACAAACTACATTAGATCCAAAAAAAAAATAAAACACAAATTACAAATTACAATAACACGTGTCTTCGTCTTCTGCCAACACAGTCGCCGATCACGCTTCGTCTTCTGCTGCTGCTGCTTCTCCTTCTTCCTTCTTCTTTTTTTTCTTCTCTTTCTTTTTTCCGTTGATGGAGCTCTGCATTTCCTCTTTTTCTCTGAGGTATGTGTTTCTCTTTCTTTCTTTGGCCTTATCTTACTTTTTTACTCCTTTTGAATTCTAAGCCCCTGTCCCTCACGTGGCTAACTTGGAAATGATGAAAGGATTTAGTTTTTTAATAAAAGCAAAAAAATTTCAGCCATATGATTTAGATATTTTTTCAGCTCCCAACGTTTTTTTTGTTGAGAAAGATTTTCAGCTCCCAACGTGATGTAACATGATTGATAGGTGCACTAAATATTTTAATAATTTTTAAAAGTAATGTAGTATTTTAAAAGATGCTACGTTCATAATATTTTTACAACAAATTATAAGTGATTAGTTGTTATTAGTTTAAATTTAAAACTAACACTAAGATTATTTTTTTGCCCTAACGATAACAATCAGTAATAACGTACCACTTAAAATTTGTTATAAAAATATTATGGGCATACCATTCCTCTAATATTTTACACAATTTTTTGCTATAATTTAACACAGGGCAAAGTGTGAGTAATGAAAATAAAAACCCATGGGTTTACATCTCTACCACTCACATTTCATTACGTGGCAAATTGTGACAAAATTTGTATAAAATGTTATATTCCTATTATTGCTCTAATTTTAATTAATATTTACAATTAAGCATATAATAATTATTAATTCTCAAAAAAAATTATTAAAAAATTATTTCAATTTAAAATTATTAAATAATTTATTTTTATTTTATTTGAGTGTCTTTCTAATTCTTATATAATGATAATAATAATAATAATAATAATTATTATTATTATTATTATTACAAGTTTAACTAATCAATATATAAATAAATAAATAGATATTATATTTAAATTTGCTTAGGATTTGATATTTCTTATTTGTCTTGTAAAAGTTATGATATGAAAATATATATTTGAAATATAGATATTTATATTTAATTGGATAATTTTGGTTAAATTTTCTATTTATACTAATTTAATATATTTATTTATATTAAAATAATTATTAAATTAATTATGACGTCATCACGGTTCGACCTCGGTTCGACCTCAAAAACCTTGAACCTCTCTCTTTTACGGTTCAATAAACGGTCCGGGTCTGAAAACCATGGTTGTGTATGTTATTTTTTGGGATTGTACTATCGTTGTGTTGTTGTATTTTAATAAATGTAGAAGCAGTTTATGTGCATGTTATTTATTAATCTTGTTTGTAAGGAATGGGTTTGCGTATCGTATTTTTGATTTGGCATATGTACAATTGTTGTAACATCCCGGCCCTTAAAAAAAAAAAAAAAAAAAAAAAAAAAAAAAAAAAAAAAAAAAAAAAAAAAGGTATATGGTCAGATTTTTTTGGACTCTCACGTGACCCACCTACCTCATCTACTTCCCCACCACATAAATATCATCTCATACTCTTACTCTCTTGGCCGGTCAATTAAGAGGCTATTTGGTTCACTAGTTTTCATGACTCAATTTTCTGTTTTCATAACTCAATTCTAAAAAATGGTGGGACCCATAGCAAAATATTCGTTTGCCTGCACAATTTTTTTTGTTTTCATAACTCTGTTTTCAACACTCAATTCTCTACTTTTTGAGTTATGAGTTGTGGAAACTAAAAATAACTTTTGGCTGTTTTCAGTTTCCAATTCTTTGTTTTTAATGGTAAACTTGTAAATAGCATTACACTACCGGTCCCACAGTCAGACTTTGCTCCCTTTTTATCTTCTTTTCTCTTTTTTTTTTTTTTTTTTTATCTTTTCTTTTTGTCTTTCACGAGTCTGGGATAGACCTGCTCTTTTTCTTCATTTTCTTCTTCTTTTCACTTTTTGGGTTTGGTTCTTTTTTTTTTTTTTTTTTTTCTTCTTTTCTTTTCTATTCTCCTTTTCTTCTCTTTTCACTTTTTGGGTTTCTTTTCTATTCTCCTTTCTTTTCTTTTCACGTTGGTTTTTGGGTTTGGTTTTTTTTTTTTTTTTTCCTTTTCCTGGGTTCGGTCTCCTCGGTGTTCATCCTTTTTTTTCTTTTTTTCTTTTTTCCTTTTCTTGGGTTCGGTCTCCCCGATGTTCTTCCTTTTTTTTTTCCTTTTTTTTTTTTCCTTCACTGGGTTCGGTGATCTGGGTATTTTTTTTTTCTTCCTTTCTTCTTTCACTGGTTCGGGTTTTGTGGGTACTAAAAAAAAAAAAAGCTGCACCAGTGACAGGTATGGGGCCCACAAATAGTGTGAAAAAAATTGAGTGATGACATTTCAGTGATGGAGCCAAACGGGTATTAATTTTAAAGTGATGGGTGATGAGTGATGAGTAATGAGTGATGAGTGATGGAAATTGAGTGACGGAAATTGAGTGATGAAAAAGTAGGAGCCAAACAGCCTCTAAGTGTTCCTCTACACTTTTTTTTTTTTTCATTTTCTCACAAACACCACTCCTCTCTTACTCTCTCACCCCCTCCCACTGGTACCCCACTCCTCACCACCACCTCCACCATCATTTTTCTAGCGAGATTCACCGGAAAAACACTATAGGAAGCTGTTAGGCTCCACTATCTCTCTCTCTCTCTTTTTTTTTTTTTTTTTTTTTTTTTTTTTTTAAAGGTAAACTCTTGACTTTTTGGTGGATTTCCATGTTGTGGTAAGGTTTCTTTCTATTATGAGCTTCTTGGGTGATATTCTTGTGATTATGTATATGAGTTTATATTTGGTGGATTTATTTGATAAGTGGATTTATGGCATTTACAAATGGTGGCTATCTAATGTTTGTTTTGGTGAAGATTTGAGGGTTTTGGCTTTCTAATGTCAAATAGTTGGTAAATGTAATTTTTATTATTTATTTGGAGCTAGTTATAGATTTAAATTATTTGTCTTGGAGGATATTGTGATTTTGGTTTCATAGGTCTCTTGATGATGTTGTGTAATTCTTGTGGAAACTACTTATGTGTTGAGGTTTTGATGTTAGAGAGAATACCTTGAATGATTTAAGTTTATAAATTGGAGTCTATTTTTTGTAAATTAAATTGTTGAGAAAATTTGGAAGTGGAATACATTGCTTGTGAGGTTAAATACTTAGGCTTGCTTAATTAATTTCTTATTTAGTGATTTCTAATTCGTAACTAGATGCAATGTCAAGCCTTATGCTTATCACGATAAATTTACTTGGTATTCTTTAGGTTTTAGCTAATCTTCTTTAGAGCTTGGAGAATTAGACTTTTTGCGGGTTTCAAGGTAAGTAGCTCTTTAATGAAATTTTAGAAAAATAATTATATTGCATAAAACGTTGTTTTTGGGTTAGACACATTTTGGGAACTACTTATATTTTCCTAAAAAATATTGTGTTGTAACCTTAATGTATATGACTATGAAAAGTGCATCATATTCGGTATTGCATATGGGGAAATTGCATGGTATCAAAACATAACTATCATGCCCCAAACCTAAAAGGGTCTAAAGCATGAGAAAAATAACCCAAAGGTTATAGCACCAAATATGATGCACTTTGCATATGCATGACCAAATAGAGCAAGACTTAGATAGAGTACTTAGGCGCTGTTTCTTAGGTTCCCTTTTTAAGATTCTGCCATATGAATTTTTTCTCATGAGATGGAAGTGTATGTTTTAATTAAGTAGCCACATAGTTGAATATTAAGAGGGGAACCTAAGGAACAGCACCTAAGGTATTGTACCTAAGTTTTGTCCAGCCAAATATGATGCACTTTTCATAAAGAGTCATATACATTAAGGTTACAACACAATAATTTTAGGAAAATATAGTTTCCCAAAATGTAACTAACCCAAAAAAAATGTTTTATGCAACATGGTTATTTTTTAAAAAATCCCATTAAAGAGATACTTACCTTGAAACCTACGAAAAGTCTAATTCTTTGAGCTCCAATCACAATAAGCATACAGCTTGACATTACATCTAGCTACGAATTAGAAATCGCTAAACAATAAATTAATTAGGCAAACCTAAGTATTTAACCTCATAAGTAATGTATTCCACTTCCAAAGTTTCTCAACAATTTATTGTGGGTTTGGATACACGTTTTCTACGGTTGAGTTTGCGTTTTTCTTTTTTTCTTTTTTTTTTTTTTTTTTTCTCTACTGCAACACTCATTTCAGGGGACACGACTACTGTTCATGCACTGTTCATGAACAGTAGCCATATATTGTTGACTTTTCAGCACATCAGTGGGTCTCGTGCACTGTTTATGGGACCCACAAATCTCACTTTGTAGCAACTTTTTCATTAAAAATAGATTTCACGGCACTATTCACACATTTAAAAATTATTTTACTACAATGTTTTCAATTTTCAGTTTCATTAAAATAAGTTTTATCCAAACGGACCTTTAATTTATAAGGCATAAACTCCAATTTATAAACTTAAGTCATTCAAGGTATTCTCTCTAACAACACAACCTTAACACTTTATAAGTTGTTCCCACAAGAATTGCACAACATCATCAAGAGACCCATGAAACCAAAATCACAATATCCTCCAAGACAAACAATTTAAATCTTTAACTAGCTTCAAATAAATAATAAAAATTATATTGACCAACTATATATTTCACATTAGAAAGCCAAAACCCTCAAATCTTCACCATAACAAACCTTAGATAGGCACCATTTGTAAAAGCCATAAATCCACTCATAAAATAAGTCCACCAAATTAAAACCCATATACATAGTCACAAGAATATCACCCAAGAAGCTCATAATAGAAAGAAACCTAAGCACAACATGAAAATCTACCAAGAGTTTAGCTTTAAAAAAAAAATGAGATAGTGGAGCCTAAGAGCTTCCTATGATGTTTTCTGGTGAATCTCGTTGGAAAAACGATGGTGGAGGTGGTAGTGAGGAGTGGGGTATTGATGGGAGAGGGTGAGAGAGTGAGAGAGGAGTGGTGTGTTTTTAAAGGGCCAAGATGTTACAATTGTTGTGTGGTATTTTAAAAAATATAGAAGCAGGTTATGCACATGTTATTTATTAATCTTGTTTGTAGGGAATGAGTATGTGTATGTAATTTTTAATTTGGGTTATGCACTGTTGTGTGGTTGTATCCTATTTATAAGGAAATAGTTTGTGTATAGGAGTAGAATACCCATTCTATAAAAATTGAAAAAGCTTAGAAAATTTTCAAAAAACTTAAAAGACCCAAAAAAAAGTTTCTAAAACAGCCTAAAACAACAAATTTTTGAAAAAAAAAAATGGCCCAAAATATCAATTTTTCGGAAAACAAATTAGGCCTAACTAAACAATGAGGCCCAAACAAAATTTTATTTATTTATTTTTAAAAGAGAAATGATATGTCCACAACATTTTTACAACAAATCTTAAGTGGCAGGTTGTTACTGGTTATTATTGTTGGGACAAAAAAGTAATCTTAGTGTTAGGTTTAAATTTAAACCAATAACAACTAACCACCTATGATTTGTTATGAAAATGTTATAAAAAATGTTGTGAACGTAGCATCTCTCTTTTCAAAAACAAAGGTAAAAACCGAACTCGACTGAACTGAACTGAAGCTTATACACCTTGAAACTAATTGGGATTTAAACAATTTTGACTTGTTTTGGTCGAGAATTCTAAAAGCTGACCAATATGTTCGACCTATAAAATACACTCAAAACTTACTAAACTGAACTGATTACACCCCTATTTTTTTTCTCCCCGGATTGAGAAGAATGTGGGTTTTATATGAGAAATTGCCTATTTGCCTCTCTTCCTCCTTCATGTTGGTCTACTCTCTCTCTATCTCTCTTCCCCCTTTTTTCAAACTTAAACTTTCAATATTTTTTTAACGGTAGTCTTTTTTCTTACAAACTATTTTAAATTTTTTTTTTTTTTTTGGTTGGAGAGGCATAGGATTAAATTTATACAAACACTATTTTTTATCCTTTCATTTTTATTTTTAATCAAACAAAAGAAATTTTCACTTCTCCACTTTTTCAACTCCAACCAAACATATACGAGGAAAACTTAAATTTTTCTATTTCCCACTTTTCCATCTTCTCCAAATTCTATCCTCCCAATCAAATGAGAGGATTAGCCCCTGGAAAATCCTACTTGTTTGTGGGTCTCGTAGTCCATTTAGATTTAGGGGTCATTTAGTCCAACTTAGTTGCTCGTTGCAGATCAGAAATCCAATTTAGTTTTATAGATTGTGAAATTCACGAGTCATTTAAATTTTTGTTAGGAGCTGTGTGATTATTGATTTGTCTTAAAACCTAATAAATACGGTGAGCTATAGTTTTCCAATCCTTGTCTCTTCCCACCTTTGTGTGGGTCTTCTTCTCCACTCTTGTGGTGGGTCTCTTCTTCGCCCCCGTGTGGGTTTTCCTCTGCATCTGTGTGTCTCCCTTCACCTTTGTGTGGATTTTTCTACCACCTCTATGTGGTGTCTCTCCCCACCTTCGTGTGGGTTTTCTTCTCCACCCTTGTGGGTCTTTCTCGGCCGTCGGAGGTGCTCACCCAACCTTTGTTTGTGTCTCTCTGCCACTGTCACAATGTCAATTTTATCTTGGAATTTTTGTGGGCTTGGAAAACCACAAGCAGTCCGTGAGCTCCACAATTTTGTGAGATCTGAAGATCCCCCGATGCTTTTTCTCATGGAAACGCGTCTGAGTAAAAAGAGATTGGAAAGATGAAGGGTTCGATTAAAATTTGTGGGTTGTTTGTTAGTCGATCTCACATTGACGTTGCGTGATGGGGTGAAGGTTTCAGTAAAAAGTTACTCAACATCTCACATTGACGCTGAGATATGTGATCTAAACTTGGGCTTGTGGAGTTTCACTAGGTTTTATGGCAACCCAACAACGTCAAAGAGGCGAACCATGGAATTTATTGCGTCACTTGCATACACAGAGTCAATTTCCTTGGGTGGTGATGGGCGATTTCAATGAAATCTTAGATGTGTCAGAAAAACTGGGATGGAATGAACGATGCCAATCACAAATTCAAGCATTCCATGATGCTTTGAGTTATTGCAACCTGCTTGATATGGGATACCACGGTTCACCTTTCACTTGGTCCAATCAACGGGATGGTGTTGAGCTGGTTTTTGCAAGGCTTGACCGTGGGGTATGTAATCCAGAATAAATACAAAAGTTCCAGGAAGCAAAAAATTTTCATGTCTCAACAATCACCTCAGATCATGCCCTATTGATTTTGAAAACAAATGGAGCTTCAAACTAAATGTTCCCCCTGAGCCAGAAAAAGTAAAGAATGTAGAAAGCAATTGTTAGCTTGGAAGAAAACTGAGGTGCAAGCTATGCTAAATGCATTAACAAGAAAACAAGCTCATTTGCAAATATGTGAACAAGATCTGAATAATGAAACTAAATGGGATGAAGCTAAAAAACTGCGTAGTGAGCTTAATATCTTGCTTGAGCAAGAAGAAGCCTATTGGCAGCAATGATCTAGGGTGAACTGGCTACAAAATGGCAATCTAAATATGACGTTTTTTCACGCTTGTGCAAGTTAAAGAAAACGAACCAACCAACTATCCCAGTTGCGTAACAGAGAAGGAAATTTGGTTTCAACTCCTGAGGGTTTGGAAAACATCACAATTGAGTACTTCCAATCTCTTTTCTCTTCATCCAATCCCATCTACATTGAGAGGGTAACTGAGCTTGTAGAAAGTGTGGTAACAGATGATATGAATTCACAGCTGTTAAAGCCTTCCATTGAGACTGAGGTTAAAACCGCCCTCTTCCATATGCATCCCTTAAAAGCACCTGGCCTGCTGGCGTGATGACCTTATTTTTCCAAAATTTCTGGCACATAGTGGGCCAGGATGTTACAAATGCGGTATTAGATTGTCTCCATTTTGGGAAGATGCTTCGAAGTGTCAATTTCACTCACATAGTTCTTATTCCAAAAATGACTTCTCCATGTTGTATGACGCAATTTCTCCCCATCAATTTGCGCAACGTGGTCTACAAGATTGTCTTGAAGGTATCACCAAAGTGCATTTCCTTATGTTATATCAGACAGATTCAAGAATGTATTTCCTTATGTTATATCAGACAACCAAAGTGCTTCTGTGCCAGGACGCTTGATACAGATAATGTGTTGTTGGCTTTTGAGGTTCTCCACTATATGAAGAATAAAAGGAGAGGTAACATAGCTCACATGGTAATAAAATTAGATATGAGTAAGGCATTTGACTGAGTAGAGTGGGATTATTTGAAACAAATGATGTTGAAATTGGGATTTTTAGAAAGATGGGTGGCTCTCATCATGGAATGTATCTCATCGGTAACATATTCTGTTATGTTGAAAGGAGAGCCTAAGGGGTATATCAAGCCTAGCAAAGAGTTGAGACAAGGTGACCCGCTATCACCTTACTTGTTCCTAATTTGTGCAGAAGGTCTTACAGTATTGATCAAGCAAGCTGAAAAATATTGGTAGACTGAGAGGTGTTGCCATTAGTAAGGGAGGACCCTATTTATCACATTTGTTGTTCGCAAGTGATAGTATATTATTATGTGGAGCAAGAAGAGGGGAGTGTTATGTTCTACAAGATCCTTCAGGTGTATGAAGAAGTATTAGGGCAAAAGCTTAATTGTGATAAAACCTCATTGTTTTTCAGCAACAATATAAATAGAGCATTGCTAAAGAAATCACTACAATCATGAGGACCAACATAGAAACAAGTATGGAGTGTAGACAAAAAAAACTCGGATCCAACGCAAACTGGATGGCTGGAAACACAAGTATCTCTCACAAGCAAGAAAAGAAATTTTGATTAAAGCCATTGTGGGGGGGGGGGCTTTTCATTGCGCAGCCACGTGTAGTCTACTGAAGACCTTCTCCCCTCTCCCCGTGTGTGTGTGTGTTAATACTTAGTATTCTATAAAATAAAATAAAAAATGATAATGGTTGAATAAATAAATAATATGTGTTTGATATAATGGCTTTGATTAATAGTTGTAATAGTAGTTGAAATAAAGTAATATATATTTAAAGGTTCATATATTCAATAATGTAAATTTAGAGATATGTAAATGTGGTGACTTGTCTTTATATGGTTTGTAGCTCTAGCTGTATAGCATCAATGAGTTGATAGCATTCCAGCAGAATGACTCTATCAGTGGAGAGGCTGGTATGCCATGATTACTTTGTAGCATCAATGAGTTGATAGCATTCCAGTAGAATGACTCTATCAGTGGAGAGGCTGGTATGCCATGATTACTTCAAGATTGTCTCATATATCATGCACTTAAATGAATTTCCTCTTGATAATGCTTTTTTAGTTATTGTGAAGTTATGAATAACATTGCCTTCCATGAAAATGGCTTTTGTAAGATAGGTTTGTGCCTTCCATGTGATGGGCTTTAGTATGAGTGTTTGATATCTCTTGAGGAGTATGAAGATGGTAAAAGCTATAGATGTTTTGTGAGATGTAGTATTTGTAATATGTATGGGTAAGAAGTATGAATACTTGGTGAGAGATGAGTTTGTAATATATATGAGGAATATGAATGTATAATTTGCGAGAGATGTAATTTGTAAGAAATATGAGAGATATGTATGAGTATTTTGTAAGATATTTACTTTGTGAGATGTATGAGACATATGTAAGAT
The DNA here is from genome assembly GCA_023621385.1 of Quercus gilva. NCBI lineage: Eukaryota > Viridiplantae > Streptophyta > Magnoliopsida > Fagales > Fagaceae > Quercus > Quercus gilva. The sequence continues at coordinate 17,826,069 of CM042477.1, forward strand.
GGTAAAGGAATTATGTTAGAGCTACTGGAAAGATTATAGTGATGGCTTGTGTTGCTTTCCAAGAGGAAAGATTTTGTAAGAGAAAAGTATGGAGATGTGTTTAGGTATTTGGAGATATGAGCAACAACATAGATGTATTTTTTGAATTTGGAGAGTGAGAGAATGAGTATAAGAAGAGTAATGGTGTTGTAGTATATTTAACAATATTGTTGGGATTTTCTGCAAGAGGATAGATAAAGGCTTATGAGTAGTGATATGAGGGGCATTTGTGAGCTAAGGGCTAAAGAGCTTAGTTTCTAATTTGGAAACTAAGAACTTAGAACCTCATTAAGAGATTAAGAAGATAATTAGAGGGAAAGGAAAAATAGAGAAGTTTATGAGAGAGTTGTTCTTTTCTATTGGTGTGCTTTGGTGTGTTGATGTGGGTTCTATTTATAGCTGAGTTTAGGGGGTATTTAGAAAAGAATTTTAGCCAAAATTTGTCCCAATTAGTAATAAATCTTTAGAAAATCCATCCTAGGATTTAGCCGAAAATGATATGTTCAGCTTTAAGAGGTTTTTGCTATTTTGGGTAATATTAGCTAGAGGAAAGACCAACAAAAAATGAAAGGATTTCAGTAAGAAAAATATATTTTCTTTGGCTGGTTTTGATTTTTAACCAAATAAAGAAATTCTATAATGCTAAGGTTGCTGGGTTAGCTGTCCCATTTGTTCTGAAAAAGTTGTCATAGTTATCTGAAAAAGCTGTCACAACTGTCATAAGACAGTTATTGCTTAGGGTTGAAGTAGATGAGGTCAGCTGGATGATGTTAGGTTGTTGGAGAGAATATTCAATATTTATTTCATGGATTTAACTGAAAATGGTAATATCTCTTTTAAGGATATTTTGCTATTTTGGGTAAGCATCTGGCTACTGGGATTTAAGCATTAAATGGTTAGTGATGTCACTTTCAGCTAGGTGTCAAGTGCTGAACACATTGTTGGTGTTCTGCTGGAAAGGTTTCCTCTTTTGGATATTTATATTTTTGGTCCAAAATTCTACTACAATACATTTTTAGTAAGTAATAGAATGATTAATTGATAATTAATGAAACTTTAGAGATCTAGTCAATGTCTTATTGTGTTGTGACTTAATCTTGATGAGCAAGAGGAGCATTTAATGCTCTACTCTGGTAGCTGGCAAGGGAATATTTGGTCTGATTATGGCAGATAGTATTTGGGTATTAAAAATATCATGAATATTTTATATTTGAAAATTGAAGATAGCCAATCAGATTTAGCTATGTGTTTGAGTTGAATTTTAGCTGAAAGTAGTAATATAGTTTATGTGGAATAATATAATTAGGTTTCTAAATTTGTATAGCAACAACTGGAAATAAAATGAATAGTTATTTTGTTAGCATTTAGATGACTAGAGTTTTTGAATATTTTTTATACGATGAGTATTAAGTTTTAGTCAAAGAGTAATTGGGAGTCTTATCATTTTAAGTGTTTATGTGATAAGAGAGACTTATAATATGTTACCCACAACACACTGACTTGTCAGAGTTCAGGAAGTTGAAGAAGACATGCCAAACAATATGTTTTTTTTTATCAACTTTAAACCGCTGAAACTTTACTGAACATACTTCTTGGCCTTCTAAACCATGACTCCCAAAGTTTCACCAAATAGACTCGTGGGCTTGGATCATGAGCTGAAGATGAGATAACGTACCTTGGACTTTGCTGTCATTTTGTGTAAATATGGGCTTTTGTTGGAAAAGCTGCTTTCCTTGAATGTGATAGAGGTAATGTGGGCCATGAGTTTTGATTCATTGCTTGAGCCTATTCCATATATTGATGTCGATGATGTTGTGAGTCGTGAGCCCAATTGATGAAGAGGAAATATGGACCGTAAATTTGCCTCTTGAAGTGAAGATGTTGTGGGCCATATGAGCTCAATTCTTGTAGTTGAATAAGATATAAACTTATTTTGGGCTTTAAATAGATTTATCCAAAAATCTATAATATGTTGATGTAGCATGAGTTGCCAATGAAATAATGCCATGTGGCGTGAAAAAATAGTCCTCTATAGCCGTTGTACATGCTATCCCTACTTACGCCATGAGCTACTTCAAACTTCCGAATGGACTATGTGTTAAAATTACCTCAATGGTGAGTCAATTTTGGTGGGGCAAAAAAGAACAAAGAAAAAAGTCCCCACTCTTTGCTGTTTAGAATCCTAAAAGCGAAGTATTTTCCACATTCATCTTTTCTTACAGCAAATACTCCCCAAAATTCTTCATACACGTGGAGAAATTAAACATTGTTGGAGCAAAACATGTCATCGAACAAGGATCTAGATGGAGAGTGGGTACAGGAGAGAAGATTCTGATTTGGAAGGATCGCTGGCTACCATGCTCAACCACATACAAGGTGCAAAACCCACCAAACCTCCTGATTGACTGAAATACTTGTTGCTGGAAACATGAAATTATTGATGCTGTGTTTACACCAAATGAGGCTCAAATTATTAAATCCATCCCTTTAAGTCACAGAAATCATAAAGACATATTGATATGGAATGGGACAACTTGTGGAGTATTCACTGTTAAAAATGCCACACAACAGGGGAATGTTCAAATCCAAATAACAGTCAATTTCTGTGGAAGGGTATATGGGAGGTGAAACTTCCATCGCGGATCAAAATTCTAATATGGAAAGCTTGCTGCAACGGATTGCCAACAAGACAAAATCTATACGAAAGGAAAATTTTTAACACTTTTACATGTCCTTTGTGTCAAGAGGAGGCTGAATCTGTAGACCATGTGATGTACTCTAGTGTGGGACCTAAAGCATAGTTCTTCGACTCAAATCGCCTGAAGAGCTGAGCGTATACTACAGACTTCCTAGATAACCTGGACTTAAGGAGAGCTGTACTACATGCTCAAAGTGATAAATGGAAACCCCCTCCATCCCGTCTATACAAGATTTAAATTGCCATTGAGAAAAAGAAGAATGAGCCAACTGGAGGCATGGCATTATAATCAGAGATGGTGAAGGTGAGACTATTGCGGTTTGCTGTACAAAATTCCAGAATTATGGAGACAAAGTGCAACTCATGGCTGAAGCTGCCCTACTTGCTCTATCTTTTGCTGCTGACTTGAGTTTGTATGATATCATGCTTGGAGGTGATTGCGCAGATATATTCCTAGCTCTACAAAATCCTAAGACATGTCTTACACCTTTTGGAATAAATTTTTAGTTTTACAAATTTTTTATGTAATCAAGCAGCTCATATAATAGAAAAAGAAGCTCTCAAGAGAAATTCTATAGGAATTTGGGTGGAGGAATGCCCCCCATTTCTTCTTAATTCTGTACAGATAGATAAATATGTGGGAATGTAGTTGTGATTTTTTTATGGTAGACTAGGTAGATATTATATCTGCTCTAGAACATGTCATGTATGCTAGAGATTAGATATTGTTTCAAAAGCTTTTCAGTTGGAGAGATGTCTCCATCTTGTACTGAGCAAGTTTGCTCCTAGTATACAGTTTGCTTTGGAATAAAAAATTTCCGCCGTTTAATCTCACAATAAAATATAAATACGGTGAGAAACGTGGGGCATAAGGCCCATTTTGTGATTGCTTAAATACCATGTGTTTTCTCGATCTTAGGCTTTTAGGCATTTGTTTCTCTTCATATATTTCAGCCTACGTAAAACTATACTTGTTTGTGGTTATAGCCCATTTAGATATATGGGGAATTTGCAATGTTTGTGGTTATAGCCCATTTAGATTTATGGGGAATTTAGCCCAGCTGAATTGCATGTTGCAGATCGTGATGTCCAACTTAGTTCTAAGGATCATGGATTTCAAACTTACTTGTGGCCTTGTAGGGTACCTCATCTTCATAAGGCCCATTTGTGATAGGTCAATTCCCTTTTTTTCTCTCTTGGGCTTTTGGGCCTTTGTTTTTCTTCATATATATATATATATATATAATACATTCACTTTACCCATTTCGGCTTTCTTCACAAAAGCAAAAGATTCAAACCATAACCATTCCTTCTCTATTTTCCATTTCCCTCCAAAATGAACACCAAGAAACACAATGCACGTGCACCCCCATCACCCTCTCAACTTCCAAAGTACGATGTTGATGATCAATCACCCACCATCACAAAAGAAGTCCGTGACACCATGATTGAATTCTACGATGAGAACTACAACGAAGCCTTGAATCTTGGCAAGGCCACCGTATCCCACCACCCAAACTCCGCGCTTGCTCTCGGCGCCCTTGGCTGCTGTCACTTAAAACTCGGGTTTATAGTCAGAAAAGATCCCGAACTCTATCAGGACCGTCTCCACAAACTCGCTGAAACGATCGAACACTTCAAAAATGCCATCCACTTATCCAACGAGCGGTGCAGTTATGCCCCGGCTGCCTCACCTTCTGGTACTTCCATGTCCCCGCACTCTTCAGTTTAGCTGAATGCGATGCCAATGCCCAGCTTGAAGCTGTGATTGAAGCATGTGATGCCAGTTTAGCCATCGAATACCCCACCGTGATGGAAGATAGCTTGGATATTTATGACGAAGAAGATGGAAGTACAGAGTCCCGAATTGAAGATCTCAGAAAGAATCTCAGAGTCTTCAAAATACAAAGCATCTATATCATGGACGCTGACTCTTTAAGAAAAATAAAGAATGAGATTCAAGAGCTACAAGACAGAAAGGAAGAAATCGAACAGGCGAGATACACAGTGGCGGCACGAGTCAAGGCTTACTGGAAAGAAAGTATGAGTATGTGGAAAGAAAGAATCACAGGCGGCTGTGGCAGTGGTGATGCAGGCAGTGGAATATGTGAAGGCGGCAAAAAATTGGAAGTATTGGACGTGTTGTCTTTGCAGCGAGAGGTTTTTCGAAGTCAAATTGAATGCGGATCATATGAAGAGTGTGCATTTGGGGACTTTATCCGATGAGTTACGATCTGTAGAGCCAGAACTTGTATTAGATTCCGTCCATGACATCGGTGAATCAAGAAATGGAGACCCGTGGACGTGGTTGCCGCTAAGAAAATGATGGAAGATTTGTCAAGAAACAAGCGTGAAGATAAAGGCCTAAATGAGTCTAAAATTTTCATGTTCAAGGAGGACTGGCCTTATTGCAAAGATAGAGGGCGTGCCGACATGATTAATAGAATTCGAGCAAGGTTACATATGTTCTTGGAGCTTAGGTGTTTTGTTTCAAGTCATTTTTCGAGGTTGATGGACCTCATAATGGAAATTCTGAAGAAGCGAATCCCGGAACAGCTGCTTGAGGAACATTGGATGAACCAGACGCTGCTCTCCACGTGCTTTCTTGACATCCCGGAGCTTAATCTTGTGTTCGAGTTCTTGGATGATCTCCACAATACTTGTGGGTTACAGAGTCTCTGCTTCAGTCTTGCGAAGGATGGGGTCAGGGGTGAGCCTTGTTTTGCTAATCATGAGAAGATCGTATTCAATGAGGACTTCTCTTGTGTAGTTTTGGACAAGAGAATGTTGCGTGGAGAGCTTGTTGTGCCAAATGATGGAGCTGTTGTTACTTCTAGTGCTGATGAGGAAATCGAATTAAATGATGATGAATGTAAAGATGATATTGTGGATTGGTTATTGAAGGGGGTTTCTAATATTGGGGAGCAATTGAAGCAGTGGACAAATTTGAGAGAAACCAGTAGAAGTCAAGGGAAAGAGTTTTTCAAAATCTATGAGGCTGAATTTCATCGGATGCAGAACATTTGTGAGAAAAAAATACAGTATTTGAGAGACATTAAGGTATGGCAGAATTTGGAGAGTTTGTGTGTTGAAGAAGATAAGAGACAAGAAGAGATTTCAGAGTACAAATCATTGAGTTCCGAGTATCTCTTGTTAGAGAGGCATAGGCACATTCAGAGGACAAATGGTGATATTTTCGAGTTGGATATCATATGGAATATTTTGAGAAAACCTGTGGACAATGAAATAAAATTGGGGATCAAAAAGCAGAATGATGAAATAGTTGAAAAGGTATGATATAGCCAAATTTAAGAATTAGGGCAAATTTTCCAAGTTGTTTAATCTGAAATTCAAAGTCTCTCTGTGTAGTGTTTGTGTTTGATATTAAATATGTTTCTTGATGAACTGTTATATTCCAAAGGATGATTGAATTTCATAATGTTTTTTTTTTTTGCAGCTTTACAAATTTGATGCTATAATCAGGACAACAACTATTGCTATGCAGCAGACGGGGAAGAAAATTGATATGGTAACTGCTTATGACTACCGATCAATTATGGTGCCCCTGCTGAAGTCATTCATGCAGGTTTGTGTTGGATTCTCTGTGCTGTTTTGCTGAAGATTTTCATTTATTTACCTTCTTACCAGATATGATTTGATGTTTTTGGTGTAATATTCTCCTTCAATAGGCACAAATAGAAGATCTGGCTAACAAGGATGCAGAAAAGAAGTATAAGGCTGCAGAAGCAGCATTGTTTTCAGAACTTGATCTTAATGACAAGAAAAACTCTGACGAAGGAGGAGGTAATGCACGACAAGGACAGGAAAAATCCAAGGACAAAAAGAAGAAAAAAGATCACAGAAAGTCAGAAGAATTAAAGGTAGTTATTGTTCTGTTTCGTTTTTATGGTAATTGCAGTTGTCTAAAGCTAGCCAAGTATAAATTAATATGAATAAATGGAGAAAGGGCAGGAACTAAAACGCATCTAAACATGTTAAATATTAACATAATAGGCAGAAATTGGACTAATATGCTTTAATTGGATGCATAAGACTTAAGATATGGAGGAGCTAGAGTTAAAAGTTGAAACAAAACTGGAAGATACTAAAAAAAAATGGGTATTTCAGAGGTAGAGTAGCCAAGTTAGGAAAATGTGGATCAAGTTTATTAGAATAGCAGTACTTTAGGATATGAACTGTGAAGGAGTCATAAATTGAGTAATCTAATACATATGACATACATTAGACATTGAACAAACACACATTGAAACAGATTATCACAGCAGCTAGATAACTGCATAATTGGACAGACATTTAACAATATTTAATATTTTTTTTCTTTAATAAGGAATGGAATAATTGGATTACTAATAAATTAAGAAATAGGAAAGCTCCTGAGATCGGGTTTAATTAAATTTGATAAAACGCATACTTGTTTGAAATAGAAATAAAGAAAAAAAAGATACAAGATCTGCAGGGAGTTCCCAGTTCCCACAAAACAAAGAGAATCGATTATACAAACTAACATCCCAAAAATATATAATTTTCTTATTGTAGGTAACTGCATGCAGTGAGGAGGAGCAGGAAAATTTGGAGCAAATGTAAGTCTTTTTGTTTGTTATTAGTTAACATTTTCATTGACTAAAACACGTGTAAATTGTATGAATATGTGGCCATTGTGCTCCCAATCTCTAGGCTGAAATAAAGTTCATTGTGTTTTACTTCAGTTCCTTTCATGCTGCACATGGTGGAGATGATCCTCCTAATCCTGAGATTGTTGGTCCTGTAACCACTGATGAATTGGAGCAAGAAGAACGGAAATTTACACCTGAGGAGGAGAAAGAGCAAAGAATGCTTGAAGTGCATTTGGAGTATCAGAGGCAGATTGAGAATGAGGCCAAACAAAAGCGCCTTGCTGAGCTAAATAAAGCCGGAAGCAGTGCAGGAAATATGGAAAAAATGTCCCTTAGACGCATCAACTTTGATGACTTTCACTGGAAATATTTTTATCAAGCTCAGGGTGTCAAATTGGATGAGAGAGTAGCACCCAAGAGAACTTGAATCTGACTAGACCTAATTAGAAGTAATAAATTGTCTTGGATGAAACACCATTGATATTTGTTGAAAAACTCTTGATGCATGTGATTAATCTTAGTTGGAATTTTCCCCTTTCAATCTTAGTTTGCACTGTGTTCAGTTCTCTAACACCCATGCGACTGGCAGCAGATAGGAAAGAGAGTCCGGTAATGGAGGTTGGAAATCTTTAACAGAATGGGACACATACTGGCATCTCTCTCTGAGAGGTACTATGAGCTTGCTCTAATATGCTATTGCCTTCTTTCTTAATGATGAAACATTAGGAAGAGTACTACCACGTCCAAGTGTCCAGTAAATTTGTGTCTCAATGTACTTTTTCAGGAACATTTGACCCCACGAAACATACCACCTTTGCAGATTAACATAATAATTCAATCGCTTAATAGTTTTGTTTATGTTTGCAAATGAAATGTGCATATGTGAATGATTTATGGCAACTGTGACTCAAATTTGTGTTTGATCAGTGGTTGCTGTACCATTGACCATTGCTATATATTGTCAACATACGAGAGGAAAAATACGGGAAACTGGAAGACAAATCCATGAAGAAAATTTCATGACATAGATACAGTTCTTAGTAACTGGAATTGATAATAACCAAATAGAAAGCATAACAAATTAATGCAAAATGAAGATGCATATTCTGATGCATAACTTGTTTGTGATCAAAATGTCATCTAAGCCTTTCTTCAACATCAATCCTTTAATTTTGAAAGTATTTGTCTAGTAGTCCATATTTCTTAACAAAGCAATCCACTTAGAATTGTCAGAATCTTCTTCCCAATCTAAATTCTCAACCTTTCCAAAGGAAAATTGCCAGAAACCCATCTAAAATGGTACAAATAATTTTAAAAAAGAAATATGAGAAAGAGAGAGAGAGAGAGAGAGAGAGAGAGAGAGAGGATCAATAACACGTCTAATAATTTTCTGGACCATGATGGTATTGTCAGGTTTTTTACTGCAGGAAAATCATGCAGAAATCTTTCAACCAAATTGGCTAAATTCATTGATGATATATATAGTTATTTTTGCCTCAACTTTTTGAGATTATTTAGCAAGGAAAGTTTGCTTTCGTTGAATCCGACTAGGAGAATGCCATTGCATAAGAAGGGGGAAAAACGCCACAAAATTAAGGATATAGGTTTATTTATAACAATTTATAAAATTTAAACTAGAAGAGAGAATTGGTAACTTGGGGTAATTACCCAAGTTCAAACCTTCAAAATTTTTAAGCTTTCCAACAAGTTCCATCAATTTATCAAACCAAAGAGTGAAACCACTTCCAAGGTCAAATTGAAGACTAACGTTTTTAACCTTGGGGTATTGACAGAATAGAAGGGCGATTTATTCATTCCGCAATGAAGTGAAACTATATTAGGGGTTTCAACTTGTACCACCTCAAGATTTTCACACCCCTCTAATGTGAACTTCTTAAGCGTTTGGCAAAGAGATTTTGATACTTGTAATCTCACATGTTGAGATGCGCAAAATTTGAACAGTGGGGGAAACTTTGAACTTAACTTTGAAGCCACTCAACTGCCATGTTATTAGCCATGTAGTTCAAGTCTTTTCAGAATTTTACATGCTTCCAAGTAAATTTCACAATGCACATTCACAGGTTGATATGGATACCTAATATATCCCAATAATAAAATATATATTTAAACTTGGCACATTAATGACGAATTGTCCTAGGTCACTCCCCTTCTCCATCACCCATGCAAAAGTCCTGTATAGATTAGCCCGTTATAGTGAGGCGCTGGAAACCTGCAATTCTGCTCTATCAATCCCAACGGGTATTAATGATGACTCCAAGAAAGAACTTTGGGTTTTGAAAGGAAAAATTATGAAGAGACAAGATGCCATGTATTTGGCAACCGTAAAGATGAGATTCAAGAACTGCAAGAAAGATAGGAAGAGATCCAAGAAAGAGCCATAACAAGAAGGAAAAAAATCAAAATTCTTAAACCTCACTCATCATACAACATGGCGCGATTCAAGAATTACTAGCATACAATGACTATGGATCTAAAGAAGCAGTTTTTGAAGATTCAAATGGCAGATCTTAAATGCCATTTTGAGAATGACAGAGCGGCAACACATGCCCTAGAAGGCTTAAAGGAGATTAAGATCTACAAGGTGTGGCGTTGTTGGTGCAATTTCCATTTGATGTTTTACAGCGAAAATTTAATGATGCAACACATCCTCAATAAGCATTTATGCACTTCACAAAATTTTTTGAGGGAAACAATAGTACTAAATTGGAATCTTTCTACAAAATTTGTAAATCATCTGAGAAGTGGAGACCCGTGGACGTGGCTATAGATGTGAAAATAATGGAAGATTTGTCAAGAAATGAACAAGGAGATCAAGGTCAATATATCTCAAAAGTTTTCATGAACCAAGCTGAATGGCCTTATTGTAATGATAGCAAGCGTGAAGAGATAATTAATAAAATTCAAGAAAGGTTACATGAATTCTTGAATATTGGATGGTTTGATTCAAGTCAAATTTCAATGTTCATGGATTTAATAATGGATATGATGAAGAAGCAAATCCCGAAACCGCTGCTTAAGGAACATAGGATGAACTGCACTCTACTCTGGGTACGCTTTCTTGACATCTCAGGCCTTAATCATGTGTTCATGTTCTTGGATGATCTCTACAATATTTGTGGGTTACAAAGTCTCTGCAAGAGTCATGCGAAGGATGAGGTTAGAGGTGACCCGTGTGTCTCTAATCTTGAGAAGATTACTTTTAATGAGGACTTCTTTTGGGTAGCTTTTGACAATAGTGTTGGGCTTTGTGGAGCCTAGTTATGTTTGATTCGGTTGACAACCTAACTCGATCCGAATAATGTTGCGTGGTTTTTAAGGGAAGATTTTCTGAGGCTAAAATTTTTTGGCCTGTTTTGTAGTCCATTGTGTATCTTGTGCGCAAGAGGTAGAAAAACACAATTTTGGTGATTAGGGTTTTTTTGGTGGTTGTTGTTGTTCTTGAGAGATTGAAATACTGTAGCCACACTTTGTATTTTTCCCTAATAATAGTGAAATCCCCGCAACTCCGTAGACGTAGACAAATTGCCGAACCACGTAAATATTGTCTTATATGTGTAACTGTTTTTCTTTGGCGTATGTTTTCTTTATTTTTGTTTCTCACATGTTGGGAATTTCGGTTGAATTCCCTACAACTGGTATCAGAGCCTAGGGTTAGGTTTGAGTGGGAGCAATGGCAGAGGAATCAGGAAAGGCATCTGGAATAGAAAAGTTCAATAGCACAGACTTCGCGTATTAGAGGATGCAGATTGAAGATTATCTCTATGGGAGGAAATTGCATCTGCCTCTTTTGAGGACAAAACCTGAAACTATAACGGCTGAGGAATGGGCTCTTCTTGACAGACAGGTATTGGGAGTTATTAGGTTAACTCTGTCTAGGTCTGTTGCACACAATTTTGTAAAGAAGAAGACCATAACAGATCTGATGAAGGCTTTGTCTGGTATGTATGAAAAGCCGTCAGCAAACAACAAGGTGCATTTTATGAGGAAATTGTTCAATCTGAAGATGGTAGAGAACGCATCAGTAGCACAACATCTGAATGAATTTAACACTATCACAAATCAATTGTCGTCTGTAGAAATTGATTTTGATGATGAGATCCGTGCACTGATCGTTTTGGCTTCTTTGCCAAATAGTTGGGAGGCAATGAAGATGGTAGTGAGCAATTCTACAGGAAAAGAAAAGCTGAAGTACAATGACATACGAGATTTAATTCTGGCGGAGAAGATTCACAAAAGAGATGCAAGCGAAACCTTGGGATTTAGTTCTGCCATAAACCTTGAGACAATAGGCAAAGGTAACGACAGAAATTCAAATCGAGGTAGATCAAAATCCAGAAATTCTAATCGAAACAGAAGTAAATCTAGATCAGGTTAACAAGTACAATGCTGGAACTGTGGGAAAACAAATCACTTTAGGAGGCAATGCAAAAGTCTTAAGAAGAAGAATGAAGATAATTCTGCTAATGCTGTAACAGAAGAGGTACAGGATGCACTACTTCTTGCAATAGACAGTTCACTTGATGATTAGGTTTTGGACTCAGGAGCTTTGTTTCATACCACTCCACACTGAGAAATCATACAGAATTATGTTGTAGGTGATTTTGGTAAGGTGTATTTGGCTGATAGTTCAGCCTTGGATGTTGTGGGTATGGGAGATGTCCAGATATTGTTGCCTAATGGGTCTATTTGGTTACTGGAGAAGGTTCAACATATTCCTGATCTGAGGAAGAATCTGATTTCTATTGGACAACTTAATGATGAAGGGCATGCAATACTATTTGTTGGTGTTACTTGGAAGGTTACAAAGGGAGCTAGAGTATTGGCTTATGAAAGAAGACTGGCACTCTATATATGACCTCAAGTCCAAGTAATATAGTTGCAGTTGCTGAAACAAGTACTGATACAAGCCTATGGCACCGCAAGCTTGGTCACATGAGTGAGAAAAGGATGAAGATGCTACTGTTAAGAGGAAAGCTACCATAATTGAAGTCCATTGATTTTGACATGTGTGAAAGCTGCATTTTAGGAAAGCAAAAGAGGGTGAGTTGCTTAAAAACTGGCAGAACACCAAAGGCTAAAAAATTGGAATTAGTACATACTAATTTGTGGGGGCCTTCTCCAGTTGCATCCCTTGGAGGTTCAAGGTACTACATCACCTTCATCGATGACTCAAGCAGAAAGGTATGGGTTTATTTTCTGAAAAAATAAATCTAATGTGTTTGAAACTTTTAAGAAGTGGAAGGCCATGGTTGAGACAAAAATAGGTTTGAAAGTAAAATGTTTAAGGTCAGATAATGGAGGAGAGTACATAGATGGGGAGTTTAGTGAGTATTGTGCTGCACAGGGAATTAGAATGGAGAAGACCATAACTGGGACACCACAGCAGAATGGTGTGGCTGAGCGCATGAACAAAACTCTTAATAAGCGTGCTAGGAGTATGAGGTTGCATGCTGGACTACCAAAAACTTTCTTGGTTGATGCTGTTAGCACTGCAGCTTACCTGATAAACTGAGGGCCATCAGTTCCTATGGAGTTTAGACTTCCTGAGGAGGTTTGGAGTGGTAAAGAGGTAAAGTTTTCACATTTAAAAGTTTTTCGTTGTGTTTCTTATGCTCATATTGATTCTGATGCTTGTAGTAAATTTGATGCAAAATCTAAAATATGTTTTTTCATTGGCTATGGTGATAAGAAATTTGGCTATAGGTTCTGAGATGAACAAAACAGGAAAATCATCAGAAGTAGAAATGTGATATTTAATGAACAGATTATGTACAAGGATAGGTCAACTGTTATGTCAGATGTTACAAAGATAGATCAAAAGAAATCTGAGTTTGCCAACTTAGATGAATTAACTAAAAGTTCTATCCAGAAAAGGGGTGAAGAAAATAAGGAGAATGCAAATTCACAGATAGATCAAAGTACACATGTACTTGAAGTTCGTAGATCTTCCAGGACCATTAGACCTCCACATGGTTATTCACCCACTCTAAATTATCTTTTGTTAACTGATGGTGGTGAGCCAAAGTGTTATGATGAAGTCTTGCAAGATGAGAATTCAAGCAAATGGGAGTTAGCCATGAAGGATGAGATGGATTCCTTGTTGGGGAATCAAACATGGAAACTGACTGAATTGCTAGTAGGAAAGAAGGCTTTGTACAACAAGTGGGTATACAAAATAAAGAATGAGCATGATGGTAGCAAACGTTACAAAGCCAGATTAGTTGTTAAAGGGTTCCAGCAGAAGGAGGGCATTGACTGCACAGAGATATTTTCTCCAGTTGTGAAGATGTCAACAATTAGACTGGTGCTAGGAATGGTGGTTGCAGGAAACTTACATCTTAAGCAGTTAAATGTCAAGACGACATTCCTTCATGGTGACTTGGAGGAAGACATTTACATGATTCAACCAAAAAGGTTCATTGTTCAAGGACAAGAGAATCTAATCTGCAAACTGAGAAAGAGCTTGTATGGCCTAAAACAAGCTCCAAGGCAGTGGTACAAGAAATTTGACAGTTTTATGCATAGAATTGGGTTCAAGAGATGTAAGCTGACGACTGTTGCTATGTTAAGTTCTTTGACAATTCTTATATCATTTTACTATTGTATATGGATGATATGCTCATTGCAAGATCTAGCATTAAGGAGATTAATAATCTGAAGAAGCAATTGTCAAAACAGCTTGTAATGAAGGATTTGGGAGTTGCAAAGCAAATCCTTGGTATGAGAATCATTAGAGACAAGGCTAATGGTACATTAAAGCTTTCACAGTCAGAGTATGTGAAGAAAGTTTTTAGCAGGTTCAACATGAATGTAGCCCAACCAGTGAGCACACCCTTGGGTAGTCATTTTAAACTGAGCAAAGAACAGTCACCGAAGACAGAAGAAGAAAGGGACCATATGAGCAGAGCAAGGTGTCCTATGCCTCAGCTATTGGTAGCTTGATGTATGCTATTGTGTGTACAAGGCCAAACATTGCACATGCAGTGGGAGTTGTGAGCAGATTCATGACTAGGCCAAGAAAGTAGCATTGGGAGGCAATCAAGTGGATTCTGAGATACCTGAGGGGTTCATCAGATACATGTCTTTGCTTCATAAGTGCAAGTTTGAAATTGTAGGGTTATGTAGTGCTGATTTTGCTAGTGATATTGATAGTAGAAAAAATACTGCTGGGTTTGTATTTACTCTGGGTGGTACAGCTATATCATGGGCTGTAAATCTTTAAAATATTGTTACTTTTTCTACTACAGAAGCTGAGTATATTGCAGCAACTAAAGCTGGATAGGAGATGATTTGGCTACTTAGTTTCTTAGATGAATTGGGTAAGAAGCAGGAGATTGGCATTCTACACAGTGATAGTCAGAGTGCAATTTTTCTTGCTAAAAATTTGGCTTTTCATTCAAAGTCGAAGCATATACAGACAAAATACCACTTTATCTGTTACCTTGTTAAAGATAAGTTGGTAATACTTGAGAAGATTTGTGGATCTAAGAACCTAGCAGACATGTTGACTAAGGGTGTCACTATTGAGAAGCTGAAGCTATGTGTAACTTCTGTTGGCCTTCTAGCTTGAGGACAAGAGAATGAGTTGCAGGGATGAGGGATTGTTTTTTGGAAGATTACGGTTGATGTTGGTGATTGAACTAGTCTCAAAGTGGGAGATTTGTTGGGCTTTGTGGAGCCTAGTTATGTTTGATCTAGTTGACAACCCAACCCAACCCGAAAAATGTTGCATGATTTTTAATGGGAGATTTTCTGAGACTTAGTCCATGGAGTGGAGGCTTGGGCCAATAAGCCCAAGCCAGAACGCAGGAGGTAGAAAAAAATGCAGTTTTGGTGATTAGGGTTTTTTTGGTGGTTGTTGTCATTCTTGAGAGATTGAAACACTGTAGCCGCACTTTATATTTTTCCCTGATAATAGTGAAATCCCTGCAACTTCGTGGACGTAGGCAAATTGCCGAACCACGTAAATATTGTCTTGTGCGTATGATTGTTTTTCTTTGGCGTATGTTTTCTCTATTTTTTGTTTCTCACAGGTTGGGAATTTCGGTTGAATTCCCTACAAATAGAATGTAGCATGGAGAGCTTTTTGTCCCAAATGATGGATTTGCTTTTAGGTTCAGTGCTGATGATGAAATTGAATTAAATGATGATGAATGTAAAGATGCTATTGTTGATTGGTTATTGAGCGGAGATACAAGTATTGAAGAGGAATTAAAACAGTATAAATCTTTTGCGTTATATGGTAAAATTCAAACCAAGGAGCTTTTCAATATCTATAAGGCTAAATTTCAGCGGATGCAGAACATTTGTGCAATAAAATCCAAGTATTTGAAAGAGTTAGAGCATTGGAAATATTTGGAGTATCACCATTTAAGTCTTTCTTGTTAGAAAAGCAGGAAGAGATAAATGCTGATACTTTCAAGCCAGATATGATATTCGATATTTTGAGTGAAGAACAAGAGCAGGACAACGAAATAATATTGGTGATCAGGAATCAGATTGATGAGATAACTGAAAAGGCATGCTACAGACAAATTTATGAACATGTGAAATTTTCCAAGTTATGTGAAATTCAATGTGTTCTGTGAGATATTATATATGTTGGCTTTAATTGCATGGTGTCCTTTGCATACATTGTCAACACAATCTGCTTATTCTTGTACCAGTCTTACATAGTATAGACTAGGTGGCTCAAAATTTTGAGCCTAGCAATTAAATTCATGCATGCTTGCAAGACATGCACAGGAAATTAGTTTCTGAATTTAGTTACTGTTAGATGCAGATTGTTGTTTAGTAAGAAAAATAGAGAGAGTGGTGTGGCAATTGCAGAGAAGAAAAATTTCTTCTCTTTGTATTTGTGAGATGTTGTATTGGGGTTTTGGGTTTAGTCATGAACTTTTATATTCCGTAGGATCAGGGACGGACCCACGTTGGGGCAGAGGGGGGCCATTGCCCCCCCCCCCCCAAATTAAAAAAAAAAAAAAAAAAAAAAAAACTAGTAAAAAAGATTAAGATTTTCCCTTTAATATATATATATATATATATTTGTCTCTCTTCTAAAATATTTAGATATTAACCTACAAGAAAATAAATAAAATTCATGCCCCTTTAACTACAAAAAAAAAAAAAAAAAAAAAAAAAAAAAAAAGGACTAAACAAAAATCGCGCACAAAATAAGAAACAATTATTTTGTATGTTATACTTTGTTGATATGCTTTATAATATGAAATGTTTAAGAAATACTTATTTTGTATGTAGTATTTTTTTGAATATAAAATAGATATTAATTTTTATTTTCATAGTTTTTTTTTTTTTTTTTTATTTTAAGCTTTGGCCCCCCTCAAGTATAAATCCTGGTTCCGTCCCTGCGTAGGATGATTGAATCTCAGTATGTTTGTTGTTGCAGATTTACAAATTTGATTGTATAATCAGGACGACAATTATTGCCATGAAGCAGACAATGAAGAAAATTGCTATGGTAACTGTTTATGACTACCGATTAATTATGGTACCCCTACTAAAGTCATACATGCAGGTTAGTGTAGGATTCTCCACGCTGTTTTGTTCAAGGTTTCTATTTATTAGTTACCTTCTTTCCCATCTGTGGTCTGATGTTTTCGGGTTTTATAGGCACGCCTAGAGGATCACATAAACGCTGAAAAGAAGTCTAAAAAGGTTCCGGTTCTTTACTGTGGCCACAACTTGATAGATTTTTATCAAGAAACAAAGCGCCTTTCTGAGCTAACCAGTGCAAATTTCCTAAGGAATGAGGCAGAGGATGTGCCTTTCAATGGCTACAACTTTGGAACTGTTAACTGGATTGATTTTTATCGAGCTCAGCATTTCAGATGGGATGAGGAATCAAGTGAACCTGAACAACAGAAGGGCCCCAAAGCTCCTGAATCTGATTAGCACAAATCTACTTGTAGAAATGTTACTTGGTAAACCCAAAAAAATAAAAAATAAGAAACAAATAGCTAGCCAGATAGGATAGTTTTGAACTTAACTTTCATCCAATGAAATCAAGACATTTCCCAATTTTCATACACTATTACATTGACAACCCTGCTTTTACGCTTGAACTCAACAAGGTTTCATTTGATTTAAGTGCGGCATAGGATTAAATTCATTTTTTTCCCTAGTGTTGAGGCTTCTATATAACTGTGTTGTTTTCATATTGTTAATACAAAATAGTATACAATACATGAGGAAGACATATGATTAATTGAAAAAAAAAAAAAAAAGAACTATAATCAAATTATTTCAGCAAAACAAAATTATTGACTCACCTAAAACCAATTCGAAAACATTTTCATGTTTTTCTGGCTTACTCTGCAACAACAAACATTTTTTTTTTTTAATAATTTTTTTGACTACTTAAATATTGAGAAATTGATGTTTGAGAGAGAGAGAGAGAGAGAGAGAGAGAGAGAGAGATTGTAAATAAAACTCCACATAGGCAACATGCATAGCAAGTCAATGACCATCCATCATTCCAAAAGCAAGCAATAAAACATATTAAATCGAACGCTTCTTCATCCTCTGCAATTGAGATAATACAATTCATGAGTGTAACTCATTGTGAAGACCATAATTAAAAACCTGAAAGTAGGTTTTTTTATTTTCCATAGACATTTGACTGGTAATTTGAGCTAACGTAGATTTACATCCATATAATTTAATGAAATTGATTCCTGGAGCACATCATGGTTTTACTGCAAAAGAGACCAAAAGATTGATTATAAAGCAATATCCTTTGATCTCTGCTTTCCAAGGTCTTAAAGGCGCATTACAAAACCCATATGTTTAGTCCAGCAATATGTAACATACACGATAGAAAACGCTCACTCCTCTATTTTGAAAATAATGATTTGTTTGATGTTTTTATGAATTGAAAAAAGAGAAAGGGCAGTGGGTGTTATTTAGGCAAACATTCACAGTGAAAGACCAACAAATAGCACACATGAGAGAAAATTCTTTTTGGAGCATAGCATGTCTTGTTGGAGTAGAATAAGCAACAGTGAATCCTATGGAAAAATTAAAATCGTGAGAAATTAAAAATCATTAGACTTACAGAAAGAAGTAGATTACCTAGATATAATTACAAATAACGCAAGCATAAGTTGATGTAGTACCCTTTTGGTACCCAATTCACCACCAGTATATATTCAGAAAATTTGCAGGCACTGAAGAGCTTAAAGGGAAGAATATATCAGATAATTTTATGCTTTTTTAATATTAGACCCATGTTACTTTGCACTCTGTAGGTAAGCATGGAGAAGAAGGGGAAAAAAGAATAATAATAAAAACCATTGGAGATTGATGGGTCTATGAGAGAGAGAGAGAGACTTATGGGTAGTCTCTTTGACTTTTGAACCAATAACTCATTGGTTCAAAAATTTAAAAGGTTAAAAGTGCACACATGACAAAAAATTGGATCTCAAATTATGATATAGGTGGAACATTTTGATCGGTGAGTTTCATGATTTTATCTTCTTATATACTTGGTTCAGCTACAAAAATATTGCCTTACATACATAAGAAGGGATGTGGCATGAAACTCCATTCATAAGCCCGCTATTTAATGTAACTATCAAACTAATGATTAAAAAAAAAAAAAAAAACTTATCAAACTAATGGTTCAATAGAGACAAATAGAAATGCTTATTGTTAGTTAATATAAAGACATAGGCAGTAGGAACATTAAAAAAATCTTACCAGATTACTATGGAGTTGAAGTATTCTAAACATCCTCAGAATCAAGAAAATGTAATCTTTGAAGTAGACTGAAATGTAAAGCCTAAAAATAGAAATTTGATTTTCCCCTTTGTTTTGGGCTAAGTCTTAAAATATTGAGTTAGTTTTTCTTTATTTTGAGTTGGCTTTTCTAATTAACGCTTACAAGGGTTATTAAATTTTTTTTCTTTTTTTTGAAAACTACGGTTATTAAACTTTTTTTTTTTTTTGAGAAGTATTAAACTAGTAATTAACAATTTATTTAATATTAAAAAAATAAATATATTAATATATAGAGAGGGTGTGGTACGGTTTGTGTGGTTTTTATTATAAAACTGTAAACTGCACTACACCATCCGGTGCAGTGTGGTGCGATGCATTGTTACTTATGGTGCATTGTTACTTGCGGTGGGGTACGATTATGCCATTTTGCGGGCCGTTTTGGTACAGTTTTTGAAAATTGTGCGGTTTGTGTGGTTTAGTGAACACCCCTAACTCAACCACTTATTATTTTAAAAATAATTAAAAATTCACCAGCCCATCAGATTGAAAATTTTCAAATCTCTGTCAAACCGGTTTTTGAAGAACTTTTGGAAGGTAACTATATATGTATGAGAAAATTTTGGATATTGGAAGAGAATTCAATATCAAATGGGCATTGTGATGTTAAGAGAGTAAACTTTTCTTAATATCAAGAACCACCAAAGCACCATTTAAAAAAAAAAATGATTTGATCCAGTATACAAAAAAGATTTTTCAATCTGTGTGAGTCAAAATATTCAACAATTACCTTAACGAATCTAAGAAAAACGGAGTATATGCTCTGTATTACTACTGTTACAACTTAATCTACCAACCTGTGTGCAATAAAACATATCATAGTAACCTTACCATGAAAAATTCCTCAAGCTTACAATCTTGCGATAAATAGTCTTTTCAAACAAGTGACCTAAGTAAACCAAATACTGATTAATATGTCGTATGTTAATTGATTAAACAATAATTTTGTAGAAAAGATATAAAAATATATATATTTGGAAAAACATAGTCTAGTTACATAGTTTTCCATGTAAAATATTCAATTTTAAATTTAAATATAATTTTAACAGGTCTTTTTTTAACAGTTCTACTTGGGTCATATGCAAATTTTTATGTCACTTAGTTCCTACTCTTTTTTAGTATAGTGGACCAAATAGAATGAAGTAGACTAAATGGACGGAAGTAATTCAAAATGGACTGAAGTGAACTAAGTAAACCGAAATAGACCAAAATAGACCGAATGAATTAAAGTGCACTGGATAGACCAAAATTGACCAAAATGGACTATAATGGACTAAAATAGAGTGAATAGACCATAGAAGACCATAATGGACTAAAGTAGACTGAAATGGACTAAAATAGCTTGAAATGGATCAAATAGACCACAGCAGACCGTAATCAACCAAAGTAGGCTGAAATGTACCAAAGTAGCTCGAAATGGACCAAAAGGGTTCGAATTTTTTTCAGAAACAAATCTGCCACTGATCACTACTTAATGGCTACAGGTTTTTCTCACTCATATATGAATCTGGATTATATATATATTGTCGAGAGGCAAACTCATATAAGTAGTTTTTCTTCACTAGTCAATAATATTCATCAATTCAAAACACCAAAATGAGCAGAAGAGATGATGCACCCTCCTCTCCCTCTCACTCTCCCTCCCAACCTCCACCGTCCAAAGATGATGATGATCAATTATCCACCATCACCAGAGAAATCAATCACGCCATCAGATTACTCCACAGTGACCCAACCGAAGCTTTGAATCTCTTCAAGTCCATCCTTTCCCGCCACCCAAACCCGACGCTTACTCAAGCCAATGCAGTCTACAATTTAGTCGAATCTAGCCTCCAAGACCAGATCAATGCGTCCGAGAATGTCTTGGCTTCCAGACAGTACTACCGCGAATCACTCATAAAGGAACTCAGAACCCTCAAAGCGCAAAAGAAGAAGATCTTGTATGCTAAATCTATGGCAGACATGGAGAATGATATTCAAGAACAACAAAACAGAAAGAAAGAGATCGAAGAGAGAGTTAATACAGCGAGAAAGAACTTCAAAATACCAGAGGATGACAAAAGAAAGCTCAAGAAACACGCGTCCAAGGTTGTAGACACGGTGACTACACGGGTCGAGGCTTATTGGAAAGACACCATGAGTATGGAGCTAAAGAAAGAATTGTTGACGATTAGAATAAAAGACTTTAAACTGCATTTTGTTAAGGATATTAAATCACCCGTGGCTGAGGCTGTGATCATGGAGGCAGTGGAGTATGTGAAGGAGGCAAAGAATTGGAAGTTTTCTGTGTTGTTGTTGCAGCCAGCGGTTTTTTGACGTCAAATCCAATGCGGAGCATATAAAGAGCACACATTTAGGGACTTTTCCAGATGAGTTATCAGCCGAATCAGAAGTTGTATTTGATTCAGTCCATGACACCGTTGAATCCCGCAAATGGAGACCTGTGGATGTGTCCGCCGCTGAAAAAATGATGGAAGATTTGTCAAGAAACGAGCGTGGAGATGAAGGCCTAGATGAGTCAAAAGTTTTCATGAACCAGAAGGTATGGCCTTACTGCGAGGATAGCAGGCGTCACGTGATCATTAATAAAATTCGAGTAAAGTTATTGCTGTTCTTGAAAATTAGATGTTTTGTTTCAAGTCATCTTTCAGCGTTCATGGACTTGACAATGGAAATGCTTCAGAAGCGAATCTCAGAACAGCTGCTTAAGAAACATTGGATGAATCGCACACTGCTCTCCGTATGCTTTCTTGACATCCCAGAGCTTAATCGTGTGTCCAAGTTCTTGGATGATCTCGACAGTATTTGCGGGTTACAGTGTCTCTGCGAGAGTCTTGAGAAGGATGAGGCCAGAGGTGAGTCTTGTGTTGATAATCATGAGAAGATTGTATTCAATGAGGACTTCTCTTGTGTGATTTTTGACAAGAGAATGTTACGTGGAGAGCTGGTGGTGCTGAATGATGGAGTTGCTGTTACTTCTAGTGCTGATGATGAAATCGTATTAAATGATGATGAGTGTAAAGATGCTATTGTGGATTGGTTAATGAAGGGTGGTACTAATATTAGTATTGGGGAGCAATTAAAGCAATGGACTCATTTTAGGGAAACAAGTAGAAGTCAAGCGATGGAGTTTTTCAAGATCTATGAGGCTGAATTTCACCGGATGCAGAGCATTTGTGAGAAAAAAATAGGGTGTTTGAGAGACATTAAGCTGTGGAAGAATTTAGAGACTATCTGTGTTGACGAAGATAAGAGAAGAAAAAAGTTTTCCGCATACAAACCATTGAGTTACGAGTATCTCTTGTTAAAAAAACAGAGAGAGATTGAAAGGACAAATTGTGATACTTTTGAGTCCGATATGATATTAGATCTTTTGAGAGAAGAACAAGTGGAGGACAACGAAATAAAATTGGCAATCACGAATCAGATTAATGAGATGGATGTAAAGGTATGTTATAGCCAAATTTATGAACATGTGAAATTTTCCCAGTTGTTGGTTGTAATATTAAATGTGTTGCTTGATGAACTGTTATATTCTATAGGATGATTGAATCTTTATGTTTGTTGTTGCAGCTTTACAAATTTGATGCTATAATCAGGACAACTTCTATTGCTATGCAACAGACAGGGAAGAAAATTGATTCAGTAACTGCTTATGACTACCGATCAATTATGGTGCCCCTGCTGAAGTCATTAATGCGGGTTTGAGTTGGATTCTCCTCGCCGTTTTGTTGAAAATTCTATATAGTTACCTTCTTGCCTTTCTATGATTTAATGTTTCTAGAGTAATATTATTTTTTTTATAGGCACGCCTAGAGGATATGGCTTACAAAGATGCTGAAGAGAAGTCTAATGCTGCAAGCGAAGCATTGTTGTCAGCACTTGTTCTTAGTGACAAGAAGCGTACTCACAGAGGAGGAGGTGGGGCAATACAAGGACAGGGAAAATCCAAGACTAAAAAGAAGAAAAAGGATCACAGAAAGACAAAGGAATTAAAGGTGCTATATACTGGTTATTTTTCTGTTTCCTCTTTATGGTAGTTAACAGTTGTCCAAATCTACATGTATATAAATTCACCAGAAAAAATGGAGAAGGGGCAGGAACTAAAAGTGGGAAACATGTTAAATGTTAATATAAGATGACAGAAATTGTTGAAATATACTTGAATTGGATTCTAAAAACTTAAGATATGGAGGAACTAGAGTTAAAAGGAGAAACAAAACCGGAAGATAGTGTAAAAGAAACCGATATTTTAGAGGAACCAAGTTAGGAAAATGCGGATCATGGTTACATGAATAGTAGTAAATAAGGATCTGAAAGAGTGATAAATTGAGCAGTCTAATACATTTGAAATACAACAGACATTGAATGCAGGCACTTACTGAAAGAGATTATCACAACAGCTAGTTAATTGCATATAAAATATGCAGAGAATTGTAAACCTCAATTGTCTTTCCTTCATATTTTGCCTTTGTCTCAGCCTCTGCATAGGGTTTGAACTGTTAATTGTTAAACAAAATTCAGGCAGCTTCGTTATACTGATTACAGCAGATCCGGATAAACTTTTTTTTTTTCTGGTACCAAAAAAAAAAGGAATGCCATTACTGGATATGACTAATAAATTAAGAAACCAGAGACAGGAATGCAGCTAAGATCGTGGTTGATAAAACAAGTAGCTTTTCGAAATAGAAAGAAAGAAAGATACATGATATGCTGAGAGTTCTGAGTTCCCACAAAATATAGAAAATCTATTATGAAAATAATGTCCCAAACTCCCAATAATATACAATTTGCTTATTGTAGGCAACAGGAGGTAGCGAGGAGCAGCAGGAAAATGTGCAGCAAATGTAAGTCTCTGTTCATACTTTAACATTGGCATTGACTAAAACATATGTAGTTTGGAATTGCATATATCTTTGGCAGTATGTTCTCTCAATCCCTAGGCTCAAATAAAGCTCATTATATTTTCTCCTGTTCTGTGCTTTAGTTCCTTTCCAGCTGCACATGATGGAGATGATCGTCCTAATCCTGAGATCGTGGATCCTGTAACCACTGACGAATTGGAGCAACAGGAAAGGAAACTTAAATCTGAGGAGGAGAAAGAGCAAAGAATGCTTAAAGAGCATTTGGAGTACCAGAGGCAGATTGAGAATGAGGCTAAACAAAAGCACCTTGCTGAACTAAATAAAGCTGGAAGCAGTGCAGGAAATATGTAAAAATGTGCCTTAGTCGCATCAACTTCTATAACTTAACTGGAAATATTTTTATCAAGCTTAGGGTGTCAAATCAGATGAGAAATCATGTGAACTTGAACAAAAAAGGCACCCCAAAGCACCTGAAGCTGACTGGCATATATAGTTTTACAAACTAGGAAAAAGAAAACACAGACAAATTTGATAAAGGTGAGGGTTCTCTGGATTCATTTCTTTCTGGGTTTTGAGATTTTGCTAGTGCGACTTTCCTGAGTTGAATGACAGGAAGAGCATTTCTCAGACTCACATTCACCGTATTTCCTTCTAACCTATTTGATTAAGACATTCTTGATTGCTTAGTTAACTCCATAGATTTATTACATCGATACATAGTAGGACCACCCACAATCTTCTCATTATCTCCTACCACCCCCCATAAAATTATCACATCACACCTACAATGGAAAAATTTTGGTCTCAACATCAGAAATACAAATTTGCTACAACCAATTAGCAGTAACAGCTGTAGCAATATACTATATTACAGGGGAAACCCCTCTTTTTTACTGACTGAACAAAAAGGAGAAGATTTCTTATGGGGCAGCATGTAATGTAGCAAATATATATATATATATATTCCCCATCATTTCCTGCCCTCTGCCACACTCTTAACGCATATCCAATTTTGATTTCCAGATTTGATGCATAAGGGCAGCATTTCTCAGCACCATTGGAACATTTGCATTAAAATCTAGAATTGATGCGTAAGGGCCACACTCTTAATGCATATCCAATTTCAATTTTCAGATTTGATGCATAAGGGCAGCATTTCTCAGCAATATTGGAAAATTTGCATTAAAATCTAGAATTGCAAGTTAACATTTTCCAAAGTCCCCTTATTTTACTCCCCTCAATATTTTTTGTGTATCCAACAGGAAGTATCTACGGAACTCTTTCAAACCTTGATTTGTCAGGCCTATGAGAGTAATTTGAATTTCTAATTATCATATATAGAGAAGAACAATAAAATGGGCTTAGAGTCAATCCTTGAAAAATGAAAAACATAGATGTGTCTTCAATGTATTTGCTAATTCAATTAGCCAATGAAATACCTGCATAAGCACATCTCAAGAGCAGCTAAATGAAACATGTAATTGGTGGCTTGTTATGATATAAATGGAACCCATGGGTAGAACTCACCCTTAAAAACTGGATAGCAAGGGGAGGGTGCCCAAGGGCAGCTTGATTGGCTTCAGTGAACTCCAATGCATACCTTGTGGCTTTGTGGAAAGTTTGCTCTGGAGTTCACGATGGATTCACTCAGGCAAGATTCATTTCGACAATTCCACAACATCTGAATAATAAATCTTCCCCAAGTTGCAACTCTCTCAATCCATCATGTAATGCCTATATCAATCTCACAAAAGAGCCGCTCCACAGTAAATGATGCACAGTTTCTGGCTCCGCTGAACACATCCCACATGAATAGCTGGAAACAATGCATTTTTCAAAGAGTTTTGTTCCTGTAGGTAGGATTTTTTGGCAAGCTCCCCTTTTGGGGGCTTCATCTGCTACAACATATCATATATGCACTCTTTTCTGTAAAAATGCCCCAACGCAGTTCCAGCTCAAAAAATTCTGTCGTCCCTTGTATTTGAACTTAAAGGGATGCTTTTAATCCAAATAGTTTCATAGGGCAAGAAAATTCGATCAATTAAGTCCACACCCCAGCAATAAGAATCTGGGTTAATAAGCTCGTTCACATGAGAATTTTTCAAAATAATTTTCGGTGGAGAGATAATACTATATGAGGTTGATGAATCCACTTGTCTTGCCAGGCACGCGCTGAGTCTCGATTCCCAATCCTTCATCTTGAACCTTTTCTAATCACATCCATGGCCTGTGAAATACTATGCCAAGCATATGATACAATACTATACCAAAACTTGCTCATCATTGCATTTAGCTCTACACAAATAATTTGGGAAGGGAAAGCTACTCATAGTATAAGTCAGGATTGCTTGGGCTACACTCTTGATTAACAGCCCTCTACCAGCAGAAATATATTTCTTCTTCCAAAGTTCCACCCTTTGATCATATCCTAGATTCAAATTTTAATATCCTCGAAAGCTTTCCTTTTCCCTCTACCAATCAAATTTTTTTTTACAAAATGTTGTAATAGCAAATTTTTATTGGTTCATATATTGGCCCATGACTTACATTATTTTTTTACATAACAATAACCACTAATCACATTGAGAATTTATAAATTTAAAAAAAAAAATTATAGCTCTAGCATTTTCTTCCTTTTAAAGGCTATAAAAAATTTATAGTTCTAAAATATAAAACAAAGTATACAATCCTAGAAAAATTAGCCAAGCAACAAAAATTACCAATAGCAAACATAAAAATAAAAAAATTAAACTCAATCAACCAATTTTATCCAAAACAAATAACCCAACACTTTAAAAATTTTAAACAAAATAATTTTGTCCTTACCTAACAATATGCATCAAAGACACTAACAGAAGAAAAAATCTTAGCAACTAAACAGTAGAGCCAGGCGACAAAACCACCACACATTCCAATTCCTAATTATGTCCCTTACTAGAACAACATGATTACATTGCAAAGGAACACTAACAAAAGCAAATATCGATTTAGTAAAATAATATGCAAATATCATCTATATTATCAATATAATTTTACTTTACTATTTTTCCCTTTCTTCCATACATGGTGTGCCCTATTTTAAAAACTCATTATAGACAATTTTGTTTTGGTATGCCATTTTTGACAAAGTTGAAAGAGAATTTTCATATTATCAAGATTATAAAATAGAGGTAACCTTCTGATGACGAAAGTTTGAAGAAAGCACACATGATGCTTTCTTGATGGAATGACCCATATTTCTTGTTCTTCAACTTGTTGTAGGCACCCACAGGAAACCTCTCCTTTCTAAGTTAGACCAGCACTAAATCCCTAACACTGAAGATCTTTTCATGCCTCTTCTTATTAGCAACTTCCTTGTACTTGGCATTTGTAGTTTCAAGTTTTTGCCTCACCTCCTCTTTCATGACCTAAATACGATCAGCCATATTCTCTGCAGCTTGACTCACCCCTGGAAGCTCAAGTAAAGGTACAAAGTCCAAAGTGTGTTTTCGGGGCACGCAATAGATGATGGCAAATGGAGACTTACCAGTACTTCTGCTAACTGAGCTGTTGTAAGCAAACTCTACCTAGGATTATGCTAGATCTCACTGCTTGGGCTTCGCTCCTGAGATACACCGGATCAGATTCCCCAAAGTGTGGTTAACCACTTCTGTCTAACCATCAGTCTTAGGATGGTTGGTGCTAATGTAATTCAAGGAAGTGTCAAAACGCTTCCACAAGGTCCACCAGAAATGACTAATGAACTTGGTATCACAGTTAGAGGTTGTCACACCCCAAACCCCAAAGGGTCCAAAGCATGAGAAAGACGTCTCAAAGTACCTATAGATTTTTACTTTTTGACAATCCAATCCACAAAAATCATATCAAGTGTCAACATCAAGAATTATCATAATAATTACATTGAATATACTCTCAAAGTAAGTCAGAACTCTAAGCAATGATTACAAGGATCATTAGCCACAAAAGAATAGAAGTATGAATAAATAATTATATATCATCAGCTAATTGTCCCATTAGTGGGAATAACGTCACAACCACTATAATATACAAAAGAATGAGTCAAGCTTATTCTAAGATGTACATCAATTAATATCTCCATTACAAAAGTTCAGCTTCCATCAGTAATTAGTCTAACTAATGTTTGCCACCAAAAAGCTATCTCAAAAGATTGTTGCCTACTCTGAAAAGTTTATAAAATAATGGAATGAGATAGAGCCTAGTAAGTAGCATAATTAATGGAGGTGGGGGAAATGCAAGTTTCATCTTTAATAATAATAATATGACAAGAATGATTTAATAACGAAACACAAAGTTTCTCAAAGTAAATACCTTGAAACTATATATTATAATCTATGAGCACCAACAATATAATTTTCAAAGTCATAATATCTAACATAAGGTAAATTATCACAAATATACC
Source organism: Quercus gilva (assembly GCA_023621385.1). Lineage (NCBI taxonomy): Eukaryota > Viridiplantae > Streptophyta > Magnoliopsida > Fagales > Fagaceae > Quercus > Quercus gilva. The sequence continues at coordinate 17,854,542 of CM042477.1, forward strand.
ACACTACCACATAGACTGGTCAAGTGATCCATCCATTCACAACTAGCATGATATTGTCCTCTCTAGTATGCAGACTCTTGACCCCATGGACAGCAACCTCACCCATACCCTCAAGGTTTTTCTCTCCCCCCATGGGCAGCAGAAAGAGTGCGTCAAATAGAACCTCTCTTGCATGTGGTCTCTTGGCCCCATGAACAGCAACCTCACCCACACACAATCAAGGAACCTCTTCCCCCCATGGGCAACAAAGAAGAACGCGTAATCCAAAGTGAAAGGGCACTGACCTGGATTTGATTCCGTTGTCATAAAGACTACGAAAACCAAATCGGGTGATCACCGGGAAATCACACATGGCATGGTGTTAAAACCACATAAAGCTCATAGGTATACATTTCCTTTGAAGCACATAGTTTATAACCAGATAGTTTCACAAAAACCTTAAATAATCTAACTTCCACAAAATTTGTAAGGTTTTTAACTTCGTTATTGTCAAGAGATTTCTATCAATTTTCCAAATAATACAAGACAAGATAAGCATCTTTAAAATTTTCAATATACCATAAAATCAATGATTTTCTTATCAAAGATTAAATAAAAGATGCTCATTTTTCTATATCAACAATTCATGTATTTCCCCAAATACAATACCAAATATGATGCATTTTTATATATATAATCATATATACATTAAGGTTACGACACAATAGTTTTTAGGAAAAAATAATTTCCATAGGTAGTTTTCAAAAGCGTGTCTAACCCAAAAATAACATTTATGTAACATGGTTATTTTTCAAAAATCTCATTAAAAAGCTACTTACCTCGCAACCGCAAAATCCTAATTCTCCAAGCTCCAAGGAGATTAGCTAGAACCTAAATAATATCAAGTAAACCTATCACAATAAGCATAGAGTTTGAAATTGCATCTAGCTACAATTTAAGAATTGCCAAATGAGCACTTAATTAGAAAGTCTAGTATTTAACCTCATCAATAATAATATATTCCACTTCCAAAGTTTCTCAACAAATTGATTCACAAGGGATAAACTCCAATTTATAAAGTTAACCCTTTTAATATCATCTCCAACATCATGACTAGTTTTCATAAAATTCACACTACATCATTAAGAGACCCATGAAAGCAAAATCAAAATATCCTCCAAGACAAGAAATTTAAGGCTTCAACTAACTCCAAATAAACCCAATGGCAATGGAAAAATTATATTTACCATTCATCACATGTTATAACTCAAAACTCCTAAATTTTCCACCATAAATAAACCCTAGGTAGTCATCATAAGCACAAACCATATACCCACTCAACAAATAATTCCACCAATACAAAACCCATACACGAAAACACATAAATATCACTTCCAATGCTCATAAATCACATGGGTATCATTATTAAAGCTTAGATAAAAAAAATAACCTCAAGCAAAAGCATAAAACTCACCAAAAAGAATAGAAATTTCTTACCTCAAAAAAAGATATGAAGGTGCTTATGGGTTCACAACAAATTTTTCGGTGATCTTGCCCAAAAAATGATGGTGGAAATAGTGATATGGAGGTACCGGTGGGGGAGTTTGAAGGAGTGAAGAGGAGTGTTCTACCAAAAATAAAAAAGAAGAAAAAGAAAGAAAAGAGAAGAGAAGTGAGGAGTCGGTCAAAGAGAGTAAGAGATAAGTGAAAATTGAGTGGTGGGTAGTGGGGTTAGGTGGGGCACGTGGGAACCCTAAGAAATCTGATCTTGATCCTTTTAAAAAAAAAAAAAATGACGGGACGTTACAGAGGTGATGGACTTTGGCACTCCATGCAAATGCACAACTTCTTTAAAGAACAAATTGGCCACTCGAATAGCATTTGAAGTCTTCTTGCATGCTATGAAATGGGACATCTTCAAGTATCTATCAACCACAACAAAAACAAAATCTATACCTCACTAGATTCAAGGAAGACCCAATATAAAATCCATAAACAAATCCTCCTATAGTGCTTATGGAATTGGTAAAGGTATAAACCAGTATTCTGAGAACAAATTATTGATCATATGACAAATGCTTAAGAGTTCATACTACAGCAAATAACTCCAATTCATAGACCAACCATTTACTTCGAGCTTTACAAACTTTCTCATTGAAGAATGCTACTAATCTGTTGTCTTGTGAAAGAACAGCGCGCCTATCCCGACCACAGATGCATCACACTCCACCTAAAACACCTTATCAAATTTGGGTAATGCCAAAACTAGGGCGGTGCTCAAATTCTCCTTGATTAAGGCAAAGCTCTATTTTGCCTCCTTTTCCCATGAGAACCTCCCCTTCTTCGAACACTCAATGATAGAGGCTACTATGCTACTGAAATCTTGAATCAACCTTCAATAGAAGGTTGCTAGCCCATGGAAGTTTCGTACATCACTCATTGTCTTTGGGGTTAGCCATTCTTTAACTGCACGGACCTTGTCCTCATCAACATGAATCCTATCCACACTAACTACATGCCCTAAGAACAACAACTTATTAGTCAAGAAGCTGCACTTCTTCAAGTTGATATACAACTCATTGGCCTGCAACACTATCATTACTTCTCATACATGATTATAGTGGGCTACTTCTATCTTACTGTAAATCAAGATATCGTTAAAATAAACTACCACAAACTTCCAAATAAACGGTTTCAATACCTGATTCATAAGCCTCATGAAAGTGTTGGGAGTATTGGACAGTCTGAAAGGCATCACCATCCACTCATACAATCCCTCCTATGTCTTGAAAGCTGTCTTCCACTCATCTTCAAGTCGGATCCGAATTTAGTGATACCCACTCTTGAGATCCAGCTTGATGTAACACTTGGACCCACTTAGAATATCAAACATGCCGACTAGTCGGGGAATAGGAAGTCGGTACCTGACTATAATCTTGTTGATGGCTCAACTATCTACACACATATGCCAACTCCCATCCTTCTTCGGTGTTAATAATGCCGGTATTGCATATGGTCTCATACTCTCTCTAGTCTACCCCTTGCTTAGAAGCTCATCCACCTACCCTTGTAGAATCTAACCCTCCTGCGGATTCATCTTGTCATGTGGCAAATTTGTTAGACTAATTCCATAAGTTAAATCAATGCAATGCTGGATGTTGCGCATTAGTGGTAAACCTGCAGGTGGCTCTTCTGGAAAAGCTCATTAAACTCCTTGAACAATCGTTGAATTGCTTCAGGTATCTCAGCAACTTTCTTTGGCTCAACATCCCTCACCACTACTACATATATCTATTTCAACTCCTTATACTCCCTATCAAACTTATCCTCATTGTTGACTATGAGAAGTGATGGCTTTCCCTCCACTTTAGAAACTTTGGGTATACTGCCATCCTTAATAGGACCAAAGACAATTTTTCAGTCATTCTTAAAAAGTACATATATATATATATATATATACACTTAAATTAGGCTAGAGTAAAATTAATAATAATAATAATAATACATTAATTTAGGAATAGATACCAAACATGTGGGGTCAACCAGCTTGATAAAATAAAAAGACAGGATTTTTTTTTTCACATATTTTCACATAATAAAAATAAATAATTTTCATAAATTAAAAATTAAGAAATTTAATTTTAATTTTTTTTTTATTTTTTAACTTCTAGTCTTTGCTTTACTATCTTAACTTTTTCTTTTAACTAGTGTTCTTTTTTTTTTTAATACAAGATAGAAATTTTACTATAGCATAATCTAAGTGTATATGTGTATGAAGCGCAATCTTGTAGGCTTGAACACCAACTTTTACTCCTAACACCCCACAAGCACTTATACTTGTAGAGTGACTACACCAATGGTGTGCAATGGTCTTTCAACTAGTGTTAAGAACAAAATATTTTTAGTAAATATTGATATGACTTGTTACAATTAAAGTAACGTTATTTTTACTTGGGATCACTATTAACACAATTTTTATTATATACCCAATGATTTAATTATAATAAATCATGTTTGGAATCAAAAACTAGCATATCGACTTGTGCTGTGTAATGTCTTCAATTACATGATCAAAGGAAGCCTGACAGATTGCGTCACAGTGAAGGTACTAGATTAAAGTCTCGGAATCATGAAGTCCAATTTCCTTTTGCAAACTGAAGCGATGGACATCAAACTTAACCAATCTTCAAAATATTGGGGCATTTTATCTATCAAAAAACCCACCGAATGAAATATTACTACATTGCATCCTTTTCCTTTTCCCAATTTTCTATCATAATTGCCCACTAAGCTATTTTTTATGCACAGCAAAACATACAAGAATTCTGAATTTTTCTTGTAACACAGTCAACTAGTTTTGGCCCAAGGTCTCTTGTTCTATCAGAAAAGAATTTACCAAATGAAATGACTGAACAGATTCTTGCTTTTCTTACTTGCATCAATAATTTTTCTTCATATTCTTTACGCCCCAAATTTTGTTTCCCTAAACAAATGTGGAATATATATCCCATTATTGCTATTATGAAATTTCCTCAGTGTTCTCTACAAGTTTATTGGTTGCTCCTTGGGTCTCAACGGAAGATCCCTGTAGAGATCTACCCCAAATAATTTCAAAAATCAATCAGTAATGTTCATATGTGCGAAACAATGGAAATCCTTTAAATGGGCCTCAAATTTATGCCTAGTAAGAAGGACAATGCAGTCATTTACTGCTTCCAAACGTAACTCCAATATAAATTTCTTAAAATAGTAACCGTTTTTTTATTTTTTAAATGAGGGATTTAGATTTTATGATGTCATCGATATTTAAATCAATACTATTAATTATACTTTAACACTATTTTAACATTCATTAGAAAAAAAAAAAAAAAAACACATTTAACATTTATCTTTATATATTAAGAAAGAATCAGAAAATTAGTTATAGTATTTTTGACCTCCAAAAATGCCTTTAATTTAATTAATTTATTCTTATTTCTAAAACATGAAAAATAAGTAGGTTACAATTAACTCAATTAGTAAAGTTTCTGATAGTTGAATAAAGAATTTAAAGTTCAATCTCCACCTACATAAAAAACTAATTGATGTCTTAATCGAGTGAACGTCATAAGTTGAATCTCTCTCTCTTAACCAAAAAAAATTAAGAACTCTAGAAATTAGAAAATTATTTATTTTTCAGTTGGAAATAAAAACAAACATTCAAGATTCCTTTGTATGACAACCCAACTAGGCCCATCTCAAATAGCCCACGTACTTGAAAATAAAGGGCCTGAAAACTCATCTTCTATCATAGCCCAATTACTTATAAAATGCCCTCTCTCATTAGTCATTTCTTTTAAAAAAAAACTCTCAAGACTGTCTGATGAAGAAGCAGTGCTTTTCTTGGAGTACGAGGTAAGTAACTTCTTTTTTCATCGTGTTCTTGCTCATATGTATATGCGTTTGTATAATTCTGAAAAAGGTTGTCATTTCTTTTGATTGTTGATGATGATGCTTTGCTTTGTTTGGTTACCAATAAATTGTAGGAAAACTAAGGAAAGTTTTGTGACTTTTGAGATTCTTTAAAAAAATAATAATAATAAATAAATGATGGAGCTTTGGTTGATCTAAACATATTAATTGCTTATATGAGTAGAGGATATCTGTTTTCCGGAGACCCTGAAAACATATAATTCTTTGAAGTAATTGAAAGGACAGTAGTAAATAATACATTTGTTGAGTTTATGGGGATTTCAATATTTTTTTTTTTTTTGCCTTTTATTCTTCTGCTATTGAATTATATTTTTATTTTTTAGGGATTCAATGGGTTTTATAGAAGAACATCTTGTTCCATATCAGCATTTATATTTTAATTTGAAATTAGAGAAAGTGATTTCAATAGAATTTCCAAAATGGGTTATGTTTGAAGAATTTCCCTATTTTTATGGTTGAATATTCTGACACTGAATATTAAACCTCTATTTTCTTAATGATACTTCTGTAATAATTTGTTTCAACAATCTATGGTTTATGGGCAAGTAAGACTAAAACTAATGGTTAAGTTTTCTAAATTCTAATTTGTAAAACCATTTTGTAATAATGTTTTTTAGCATGGCCATTCTATACCTTTTAGGAGTGAAGCTTTATCAATATTATTTCCATCTATGATTTCTTTTTCTTTCTTTTATAAAGGAATACACCTACAGACTGCCAATAGGGATTCAAAAGGTTCACCCTGTAGTTGTTGATTTTTCTAAATTCTGAACTGTAAAAAACCATTTTATAATTTTAATAATGCTTTTTAGCATGCCCATTTTGTACTTTCTAGGAGAAAATAAATGTCATCAAAGTGATGCATGTTACTAATTCAGTGACTAGCAAAGTATTTTTGCCAAATAGTTTTCTTTTAAGGAATACAAATATTACATACAGTATGCCAAAAGGTTCAACCAAGAATAAACTCTAGTCTTCCCCAACCCGTGTACTCCTTTTTTGCCTTATAGTGTAGTATTTGCTTTCTAATTTCTTGTTTTTTGACTTTCTATATCAGCTTATGATGATTTCTAAGGTCGTTAGTTTTTTTCCTTGCCTTTAGTTTGCATTAGGACTTCCTAATGTTAAGGTTTACCATTTACAGGAAAAGGCTATACACACACACACATGGACATGCACGCACATGCACATGCACATGCACATGCACGCATATATAGTTTGTGCTACATTATATATATAGCTGAGCCTGTATCATGCAGCTAACAGTAGATGCTAGGAAATGTAATTGCATTAGTATTCAAATTTTGGTGTAAACCCATAAGAAGAGTATTACCCCTATCATATTAATCTTTATTTTTTGTTTTTGGAATTTCTGGTTTATTGTGTTTTTTAACCTATATTGCATTTATTATCTAAGGGTATTTGAGATCTACAATTGTTTATTTTTATTATAAATCTCCTAAGGAACTCATAGTTTTAATACTAATTTCAACTATTGCTCTCTGAGGAATTAATTCCAAAGTTTTCTGATATTCTCATTAACATTCTTGCTTTTTTTGAAGAATACCAAATGAAGTTCATGATTTTATAATTCCGGGAGAAGTAGTCCCACTACATGTCTTTCACCCCCATTCTTTCATTTCATTGTATATTTATCTAGAAACATTGGTTTGAGGACCATGCATATTCTTAACATTTCATGGAAAATAGTGATATAGGGAGCAAGTTGCATATCTTTTCAAGTGCATTTAGTATTGATGAACGGTCATGTCTAGTCTAAATAATGGCAAGAAGCATCTAGAAGTAGAATATAATCAATATATTGAAATTCACTTCATATGGCTTTCAAATCTTTGGTTTAGCGATTCCATATTCCCAAAACTTGGAAATTTATTATTAATTACAGTTAGTAACTAAGGTGACATAAATTTGTTTCTCTTCTGGAAGTGGCTTATATATAGTGATTTATCTTGTGATGTATTGAAGTAGATTATATAAGCATTCTGTGTTCATCCTTATAAACATCCTAAGGTGCAAATCCAATTAGCATTTGAATTGTGAAATTGGCCAACCAAGTTATTATGAAGATTGTGATAAATTGAATATTTGAATTGTGACTTTCCTCTCATGTTAGTTTAGTCTGGTGCTTTCTTTAGAGGTTGACTATATGGAAGTATTGTTACTTGCTTTAACATTCATGAAACCTCCATACTTGTGCTTGTTCATTAGAAAGTTATGTTGTAACATTTTATATGTATTCTTTCATTTTTCACATAGTGGGGATATTCTTCTCACTTTTAACTTCTGTTGTTTGAAGATGCCATGGAAAGCTTTGATTTTTTTTTTTTTTTTTTTTAAAAAAAAAGGTAATAAAGTTTAATAAAAAGCACAATAAGGGGCACAACTCTACTACACAAGATGTATGCAAGGGAAACACCCAATATGAAATCTAGCATCTAAAATTCAACAGATCAAATAACTCCAACAAATTTGGAAAAGAAAATGCAGTAGCTAATATCTAATCATTGAAGAGGTCACAAGAACAAAAGCTTTGGCCTCATTACTGATGATTTACAACCTCAGGAATGCTGCATTCCTTTCTCTCCAAAGGCACCATATAGCAAAACAAAACTACCTTCCAAATTCCCCACTACAATATCTACCAATATTCCTTTCTAGGAATGAAATAAATCAACTACCATCCTTGGCATGAGTCATGACCCATTTAACTCAGTAAACAGAAAGGAACTTACCTTCCAATTTTTACCACTACAATGCCTACCTGATAAGTGTCCTTTGCAACAATTCAATAAAGCAACATGACCCATTTAACACCAAACAAGAAAATTCAAGATTACATTTTTCTAGCAATGTCGAAATGAAGAAATTGATGATCCACTGTCTCCCAATTTAATTTACACAAATAGAAACAATCAGCAGTGATTATTTGATGCATTTTCTAGTTATCTATTATATGGATTTTTCCCAATGCTGTTATACAAGTGGAAATCCCCACTCTTGAGAAGTTTTGACTTTCCATATACTTCTCCTAGGAAAGAGCTGCCACCCTCTGAAATTAATTCCTTATAATTGCTCTTAACCTTAAAGCCATGGCTTCTGGCAGGAGAATCATTAAATCCTACCCTCTTGACAACCCTTGGTAAAGTATACTATCTAAAAGGATAAAGAAAACCTAAGGATGCTAATTCCCAATCTTGCACCATTCTTAGAAATCTTGGATTCCAATTAAAACTGCCATCAGACATAATGAGTGTTGTGTGCTGAAAATCGCTCTAAGGATCTTATTTGAATGGGAATAATCCTTTTTTTTATGCCTTTGCTTTGTGCAGATTTCAAATAGCTTTCCTAACTGTTTTGTTTTTCTGTTTGCCAACCCCTGCCTGCTGAGGGTGTTTGATTTTGATTTTGATTATTTCAGCCATTTTGTAATATACTTTTCTCCTTTCATGGATAATATTATCACAAGGGAAAATTTAGCCTAATGTAATATAATACTACTGCAAACAGGAGCTAGAATTGGAGGCGTCCATCACAAAAGTTCAAGGAACAAATTGTCTACTAGGGACAGAAAGAAGCTAAGTGGAGAAGATTTAAACACCGTTGACGAGACTGTTGGGCAAAGAAAGAAACTAAGTGGAGAAGATTTAAGTGAGTTGAACCATAGAGTTGAGTTCAGGGATATAATCTCCCAATTGCCTGAACACATCATCCATCACATCCTTTCTCTCCTTCGTGATACAAAAGATGCAGCTCGAACCAGTATTTTGTCAAGAAAGTGGAGGTAGATATGGACTTCATTCTCCATTTTGAAATTTGACCAGCAAAAGTTTCAAGAACAAGAGGGATGTCTGGAAATGAGGAACAAGACTAAGACATTTAAAGACTTTGTTGCCAACTCTCTGAATAACCACCTCAAGCGAAAATCAAGCATACAGAAATTAGTGCTACATATTACCTCATATGATTTAGAACTGGCCCCTCACATGGACCATTGGATCAATATTGCAATTGAAAACAACATGAAAGAGCTAGATCTGCATGTTGTTGTCAAGAAAAGTAGATATTATTATTTGCCCCAGACTGTTTTTGCTTCAAATACAATCACTGGATTAAAGTTACATGGGTGTAAGTTGAAATTTCGCAGTAGTATAAAGCTTCCGCAACTGCAAAAATTGTATCTCCACAAAGTCCATGTCGATCAACAGATAGTTGACAATCTGATCTCCAGCTGCCCTTTAATTGAGGATTTGAGATTCATACACTGTACAGGGTTGCAGAATCTGCAGGTTTCAAGTCTTCTCAAACTTGATAGGGTTGAGGTACACCATTGCCATGTACCGAAAGAGATCAAAGTCAATGCCCCAAATCTTCAAACATTTTGGTATTGTGGGAAGAAATCCTTACCGTGCAAAATTGACTTGGTTGCTTGTGTATTTTTAAAAAGATTAACATTGGAGGATGCCAACATGACAGACGAAATGTTTGAAGACCAGTTTGATAGATTTCCTTTCCTTGAGATATTGGACCTAAGCAAATGTAACAACTTGAAGAATTTAACGATTTCAAGTACACAGCTAAAAAAACTTGTTTTGAGAGGATGCAAAAATCTAATGGAAGCTGACATAGATGCTCCAAATCTTTTTTCGTTTGAGTATAAAGGTGATAAGATGCCTTTCTCATTTTCAAATCCTTCATCTTTGAAGGCAGCCAAATTTTCTTTTGAACCAGTACATATAGATAGCCATGAATTCCACCTTGGAGATGCAGATCCTCTCTGGTTTTTTAGATTGAGAGAACTTCTTGAGAAGTTAAAACACTCCAGTGGCTTAAAATTGATTGTCCGCTCCAAAAAGGTTATTGTTTTTCGACTTTCTGAAAATTTTTGAACCTTAATCAACTTTCTACATCTGACAAAATATCTACTTGCTGTGTTGATTTAGAATGTCATTATACATGAAGAATTGGAAGAAGTCTTACTTCCCCCACAATCTGATCTCAAGCTTGAAATAATCAAACCGTTAACATGCTTTGAAGATTTATTAGATAATTTGTTGAGGACATGTCACCCAGAGATTCTTTCAATAGTATCATCCTCCAGCAGTGAATTCCCCAAGGTATGATAGGATCTCACAAATACTGTCCAAAATGCTTTATTTGTAGATTCCCTTTGTATGTAAATGTGTGTGGGTACTGGGTTGTGCACATGTGCTGTCTCTGTGGTGTTTTTTTCCCTCTATACATCATGTTATGACCTTTCTCGTAGTTGTAATGTGTACTATGGAAGAATAAACTTATGATTTGTGCCTCCTGGAGACGTATTGTAACTGTATTCCTTTTTTTCTTTTTCTTATATGATGTATAGTTGGTATATGAAAAGATGATGCACAGAGGAGAGAACCCAAACTGCTGCCCATACAACACTCAAAATAAATGTTGGCGGCACTCTCTGAAGGGCATCAAGATTGAGAACTTTGAAGCAGCTTATGGTAAAAGTACATCTGACTGGATTGCTTGGTTGAAGTCATCTCCGACTTTGCAGTACCAGACAACTAGTTATCGGTTATCATGGTAATCTGATGAACGTGGTAGGAAACCAAAGCCCATTTTATGTTAATCAAGTGGCCTTTCTTTCCAATGTAATTGAGAAACAGAGGGTGATTTCTTTGGTTCAATCCTATATAGGTGTCCAACGGTACAAGTCTTCTTACCTATAAAAGAGAAAAATCATCCGAAATCAGACTTTAACATTTAGACTCTGTTTTTTCTTTTTTTGGTTAAAACGTTAAAATATAGTTTGGAACACATTAGTAAGATGTTAATGGATTATGCTTTGAATCTTATGATGATTGGTTTTCAGTAGCAGGAATATGTTCTGGCCATTGCCAAAAATGTTTGACACAAGCACATGCATTTGAGCATAAGGCATCTAATTGCCATGCATTGTATATGCATACATGATTGCATTAAGTAGTTTTCTGCTATCTGCAATAATAGGGAACCATGACTGGCAACAACACCCACAATCATATTACATAATGAAATGCTATTTCAGCTTTGAAGTAGAAGGGTATTTTATCTCCTATATCATAAAATGAATGTTACTGTGAATAAGAATGATATTCTATGATTTTATGATTTTATCTCCTTTCCTTTTCCCTTCTCTAAGCCAGTTGTGTGCTAACCGGCGGTATCTTTATAACAGCTCCAATTGTATGGTTTGAGTAATCTAATTGGGGCTATTGTCTGCCCTTATATAAGTTCAATCCTCAAGAAGGTATGGATTTTTTGGCCCTGTCAACTTGGAAGTTGGAAGTTGGAACAAATATGGTTATCTGCGTAAAGCAAAAGCATAATTGCTGGTCTTTAGATAGTGCTGGAAATGGAATCAGATACTGCAAGGGATGTACAGTTTATTCTCTATATTTAGCATCTCATTCCACCACAAACCACAACCAGTCTCTCATAGCACTATGCTTCTATTACTTTCTATACTCAGTATCTCCTCTCTCCAGCCATATCAACTTATATTATATGGTAAGAAATCCATTTTTCTATGATTTTTGAATCCGATACTTATTAACATGCCGGTTTTTTTTTTTTTTTTTTTTTTTTTTCCACTTTTGATGAATTTTGACTCACATAAGTTTCAGTGACTCAAAAACTCTTCATTTTTTTCCGCCTTTTTTCTCATTTATGGGTTGTTTGAAGGTGAGATTGAACCCAATGTTATCTGGTGTCCCTTTTCAGCCATAGCAGCCAGGATAATTTCTTTTCTTTGACCATTTACCCATCGCTCTGTTTTTTCTTTAATATTATTTTACAAGAATTTGAACCCCTTTCTAAAAGAATGCTTAATTGATAACCTCAATCTTTTTTTCTTTTCTTTTTTTCAATCCCATCTAAATCAATTACATCCTTGTCATATGTAAAATTAGTTCTTTTTTATCCTAAATTTTGCTCAAAACCCATATTTTATTAAAATAAAAATCAAATTCCATGAAAATAAAAATACCTAAATAAGTTTATTTCCCATACTACTAAAACAAAATTCAAGATGCAGATATTTCAAACAAAAGATGAGCCAAGTATTGATTTTTTTTCTATACAAGATCTTATAGATTTTTTAAGGATTTCTATATTATGGAATTCTTAAAATTTTACCCCTTCATTTTGAAACAAGTATTTGTTTAAATTTTGATACTACTCCATCTGTTTCGTAATAGATGAGATGAATATGATATCTAAAATTAAAACTACATGATCCTAGTCCAATTTTTCCTTTATGTTTATATCCTTAAACATTAAAACGTGTGTGGATTGAATGTTGTATAATATGTTAATCAAAAAAAAAAAAAATTTGTTGTATAATATGAATTTCATGTTTTTGAATATATGAAGGTGGGATAGATCGTTCAAATGGAAAAAAGAAAAGTATAATATTGCTGGGACCGTGGGGTGGAAATGGTGGGACCAATTGGGATGATGGGACCTATCATGGGTTGAGAGAAATCACAATAGTTTATGACCGTTGCATTGACTCAATTCGTGTAGTGTATGATAAGAATGGCAAATCAAATCAAAAAAAAAAAAAAAAAAAAAAAAAAAAGGCAAATCAATCCCAGCAGAAAAGCATGGAGGTCTAGGAGGCAATCGAACGGCTGAGGTTAGCTCAATTTTTAGTTTTCTATGCTGCCCCCACTTAAATTCATTTCCCTATTTTAGTTTTTCCCCTAAAATTAGAAACTTTTCTTAGATCCCATGATGATGGATTTTTTTTTTTTTTTAATTGGAAATTAGCCATTGATCTATAAATGAGCCTGATTCAAGTATTCAACTAATGGATTATATTCTTCAAAGTTTCTGAGTAATTCTTCCATAGATTTTTTTTTTTATTTAATTTTGATAATTCATTGATAGATGAGTGGTATAAATTTTGTCATATGATCAATAATTTGTTTAAATGTCAATAACATGGAAAAATCTAAAATATTTATTTATCAATGAATAGTCCAAATCTTAAGTTGAGATTTTTGCTTAACTCTCACTTCTCTTTCGCTTGAACGATTATTTAGCTTGGGAAAAATTCGAACCTTTGCTCAAACGAATTATGCAAATTTGATTTCCCTCACTTCAACAATTGGATTCTTTATCACTTTCAATTTCTAATATTTCAACCTACGTATATTTTTCAACATTTGTAACATATGATTCTACGACCATTTATATTTTATCCTTCAACCACCAAACAAATAATCGAAAAGAAAGTAAGGAACCATATTTTCCTAATTCAAAAACAATACTATATATATTTTTTTAATGTATTCTAGATTAAGCTGCAATACCCAGAGGAGTTCCTAGTCACTGTGAGTGGCCACTATTGTCCGGTAGTGCATGTTGGCAGCCCAACTATTCGATCACTCACATTCAGGAGCAATAAAAGGACCTTTGGGCCATTTGGAATCGAAGAAAGGAACCCCATTTACTTTCTCAATGGATGGAGGCTTAATTGTGGGCTTCAATGGAAGAAGTGGTTGGTACCTAGATGCAATTGGGTTTCGTTTATCTCGTGTCCAAACAACAAAACTTTTCCAATTTTCCAAAGGGCTCAGAAAAGTCTTAGAAAGCTCACCAGCATTGCTTCAAAATCTTCAGCCACCAAGGATGGTGAAATCAGAGCTCAGACTTAAAATGCTGGTGTAGTATTAATAGCTCTTCATGATAGTGACTGTGAACTATATTATATGTTGTACTTAAGCTAAAGGTAACATCCTATCGTATCAAACACTTGCATTTGCATTAATTTATTATGGAAAATATTATGGAATGCTCTAAGAGCATTAGTTTGAGAAATATTTTTAGAAACATTTTATAAGAAAATAATAAAGCAATTAATTTTGTTGACAATTTTTTATATTTTTCATAAAGGTGATGTCAAAATTTTCTTATTATGGTTTATTAACAGTTGTCTTAAAGATTCCCATTAACATGACCCATTTATTATTATATCAACCAATTTCAAATATTTTCCCTTGCATTCTGATTTTTTAAGTTTACATTGACTCATATTAAATTTGACATATTTACGTCTTAAAAATATTGACCGTTCAGTTAGTCCAGTTAGTCTCTCAAGGAAGTGAATTAGCTAGAGTCTACGGCAGATACAAGGCCAACGATGAATCAAGCCTGGCTATAACTGTTCCAAAAAGAGAAACTTTTCTTTTGAGCTTGACCAACCCTAGTTTGATTTGGTAGTTGGAGACCGGAGTTGCAGCAAGCAATATAGTACTATGAAACAGTCATTTGAGTATTTTTTTTTTCTTTTTTTCTTTTTTCACTGAAGAAATTATATTATGCATCGCACTCAAGATAGATACTATATGGTATCATGTCCGGTTAATGTATCATCCATTTTAGAAATTTTTTATAAAAAATTGAAAAAGTTGTCAAATAAAAAGTTAGTCACTTTTTATATTAAAAAAAAAAAAAAAAAAAAACACTTTCTTAAATAGTTTATTAATATATGCTCTAAAGGGCATATGTTACTAAAATCGTAATTGAAAAATGTCCAAAACTTTTGTCACAGCTAGTTTTGCAATGAGTTGTAAACATGGTTTTAAAAATCGGTACGAGCAAAGAATTGGTTGAACTAGTTTTTGGTTCCGATTCCCGATTTTTGACCAATTTTGATCCTAATGAAACCAACCAAACTCAACACAATTCCTTTGTTGTGTTTTTAATTGGTTAATGGGTTGGCTTGGCTTGGCTTGGCTTGTAATTTTAGTTTTTTGGAACCTTGGGTTGGGTTGGGTTTGTATTGGAAAAATTTTCAACCCAATTAACCTAACCAAACTTGTGCTATTAATAGTTTAAAAAATGTATGCATTTTAAATTGATAGTTTGATTTATTTTGAACTTTGAGACAAGTTAAATTGTGTAAATTATAATCATTTATTGAATTATTGGCTTAAATGAAACCCAACATTTTAATTAAAATTAGAAATCATACAATGATCCTAACCTTATTCTTTCTCTAAAATATATATGTAAACCTATACAAATTTCAGTCGTGACATACATGATAAAAGGAGACATGAGATTGAGTAAAGATGTTTAGATTTTAGAGCATCATAAAATGAAATATCTAATGACAATTTTGTTTTCAACCGTTAATATGTTTTATTGTTATTTTTTTCTTGGAAAACAAGTTTTATTGTTATTGATACAGAGTATAATATAGGAGTGCATTCAAAATAAGATTCATGATCCTCATTTCCTTCCTTCATTTTAAAACAAGATGAGAAAAGAAAAGTCAGAACCAAACACATTGGTTTCTCATGTTTTTCTTTTATATAGGCTGCTATGTTAAAGTTGAAATGGTTGAAAACCAATTTAACCGTCTCAGCTCATGGTTTTCACTGTCTGATTGGTGATTTCCAGTTAAAGTTGCTTTTTCTCTAATTTTCGATTTTTGATAAAAACTGGATTGGATTAGTGTTCGATTCTTGGTTGAACCTGTCAAACCGGCCAACCGGTCCGGTTTTTAAAACCGTGTGTGTATATACTATATGTCAAAGTTGTCATTAAAATTTTTTGAGTTTATTGCAACAAAATTTTTTGTTGCATAAACCTATTACCTTAAATTTTATTGCAACACCTAGTATCACTTATTGTAATAACTCTAATGTTATTGCAACAATTTTTTCATTCCAACAAACATTTTTTATTGTAGTGATCTAAACGTAGTTAAGAATTTGAAAATTTTAAGTCTTAACTAACAAATATATTTGCACGATTAAAATATAAAAAGTGATTGTTATACCTTAAATTTCCTCAACCCTTTCATTTCTCCTTCCAATTTGTAGTAAAAAGATCACTCTCTACACCACCTTTAGGCTAGACAATTCCAACACCTTGAGTGCTTTTTAAGATTTGTAGAGTAGCTAGTGGAATGAATTTGTTTAGGGAAAACTGAAGTTAATTTATACTGTGAGATAACTTAGAGGCCAAGGAAATACAGTGATGGATTTGTCCTTGGATAATTTTACTAAAAATGAAGAAATCATTGCAATAAATTGATATAAATTATTTCTGTAATTTATCGCAACGAAAATTTTAAACTAATAGCTTATTGCAATGAAGTTATCATTGCAATAATTTGATATTAATTCTTTTACAATCTATTCGAATGGTAAACACAAAACTGCAATGAATATATCATTGCAATAACCCGGTATTAATTATTTCATAATATATCGCAATGAAAAATTAAAATAATTATCTATTACAATAAAGATATCATTGCAATAATTTAATTCAACTTATTTTGGCCAATTATTTGCAATCTATTGCAATAAGATTCACGAAGTGATTAATAGCCTATACTTACAAGATATTCAAAACAATAAATTGTTATATATCAAAGTTGTCATTAAAATATTTAGAGTTTATTGCAACAAATTTTTTTTTTCAACAAACCTATCATCTTAAATTTTATTGCAACACCCAGTATTTGGAAATTTTCACTCAACTCTCACTTCTCTTTCGCTTGAACAATTATTTAGCTTGAGAAAAATTCGAATCTTTGCTCAAACAAATTATGCAAATTTGATTTCCCTCACTTCAACTATTGGATTCTTTATCACTTTCAATTTCTAATATTACAACCTACATATATTTTTCAACATTTGTAACATATGATTCTACAACCATTTATATTTTATCCTTCAACCACTAAACAAATCATAGAAAAGAAAGTAAGGAACCATATTTTCCTAATTCAAAAACAATACTATATATTTTTTTTAATGTATTCCAGATTAAGCTGCAATACCCAGAGTTCCTAGTCACTGTGAGTGGCCACTATTGTCTTGTAGTGCATGGTGGCAGTCCAGTTATTCGATCACTCACATTCAGGAGCAATAAAAGGACCTTTGGGCCATTTGGAATCGGAGAAGGAACCCCCATTTACTTTCTCAATGGATGGAGGCTTAATTGTGGGCTTCAATGGAAGAAGTGGTTGGTACCTAGATGCAATTTGGTTTCGTTTATCTCGTGTCCAAACAACAAAACTCTTCCAAAGGGTTCGGAAAAGTCTTAGAAAGCTCACAAGCACTGCTTCAAAATCTTCAGCCACCAAGGATGGTGAAATCAGAGCTCAGACTTTAAATGCTGGTGTAGCATTAATAGCTCTTTATGTTGGTGTGAACTATATTATATGTTATATTCTTAAGCTAAAGGTTAAATCCTATTGTATCAAACACTTAGCATTTTCATTAATTTATTATGGAAAATGTTAACAAATGCCCTAAAGGTATGAGTTTGAGAATTGTTTTTAGAAACATTTTATGGTAAAATAATTAAGCAATTAATTTTATTAACAGCTTTTTATATTTCACGTAAAAATTGTGTCAAAACTTTCCTATTATAGTTTTTTAACAATTGCCTTCCTCACGTAATGTATCATTACCATGGATAACAAGTTATTATCTAGGATAAAATAGCTATCATTTTATCTATTATCACCAACTTGAGATCCCAATCAAGTTGGGTTATGTGTAGATATAATGGATTGAACCCAGCCTATGGTTATAAAATAGATTCATTTAACATAGTATTAGAGCACAATCATTAATTTAATTATTAATGATTAAATAGAATATAGTAAATTTAAGTAATTAGAATATAGTAAATTTAATTATTTAACCATATACGAACACTCCATTGTATATACAAAGAATTTTATTTTATTTTATTTATTTATTTATTTTTTAGTGCAACCAAAAAATCATCTGAAAGAAACATAGAACAATGTTTTAGGACAATGTTCCCCTACCCCCTCAATATTTAGAGCAGCCAAGTAATGTTCAGTTATCATAGTTCATAGAGATCTTGAAATTAAAATCATTTGCATGATGAAGATTTTAAAGGGTGTGCAGCAATCAGCAAACAGAGTTGGTCAATCATGGGTTAATTTAAAATTATGTTCTTTCGAACTTTATTTGTGACTATAGACATTAATGGAAAAGATTCTACCTTTGGGCTTGGGCCACACAACTTGTATGAAAGCTATAATTCATCAAAAAAGAGTAGTAGGAAAGCTATAAAGCTAGACTTCCTAAACAGTCCTTCAAAGCAGCAATTGATTTTGGTTATCAAAAGGAGAGTCCTAATCCAATGCTCTTTCCTATAGAGACCATTGTGTCAACAATTGTATTTTATGTGCTTATAAAAGTTGGCTGTGCTAATGTTGTCCTTATGTGCTTATGGCAGATAGGTTAATGAGATCGATGAGATCATAGACTCAAGAGAGGAGCAACCACAGTAAGGGACAAAACACAATCTATTTTTACCCCATTATGAAATATGCGCCCATATCCCTTGTAGGTACCCTAAGCGACTAAGCTCTACTAAATACTAATGATTGAAGATCAATATTTGTGTGTTTCAATTAGCTCAACTGGTAAAATCTCTGATGGTTGTATAAAAGATTTGAGATTCAATATCCGTCTACATCAAAAACTGATTGGTGTCTTGGTCTGATAATAAAGAGCTATCATCAGGAGCGGATGGCATATGTTGAAATTCTCTCAAAAAAAAAGAAAAAAAAAGATCAACATTTAATTTTAATTCGAACATATTAAAAGTTCTAAAAAGGAAATTTGTATATTTAATAATGCGGCAAAAATGACTACTGATTTCTATGTGAATGCACACCTTTAGTAAGCAAATAGGATTCCATTGAGACAACTCATTTACAGAACTTTCTAGTACACAACTTACGTTTATTGGAAGATTAACTACTCTTGAACACTAGTTTCTTTTAATCAAGCGGGATGAGTAGCGTTACTTTTTACAACCTCAAGCCAGGCTAAGTACTCTAGGCATGGAAATAAATGGTATGCTTCCATTCAGAGGCCAAAGTCAGTGGAAAATTGGATTGAGAACATGGTAATTTACCAAGAAATAAATAAAAGATTGGTTTAAGAACATGACTAATCCAACTCAATTAATCAGAACCAAAAAGTTTAGAACACCATACAAGTTGCTACATGTCTAGAGTCATCGTACTGCAAAACAACCAGACAGCCAAACATTCACGAATTAGACCCACATATCAGCCAAATTATCATGTACTAGTGGCATATACCTGTGCGTTGCGCATGATAATTTTTTTTGAATGGTCTCATTAAATATTTTATTAATACTATAATTTTAGTTATTAACTATTGGTTTTTCATTAGTTTTTAAGTTATTAAAAATCTTAAATATACCTTTTTTTAACCTTTACACACACACACACACACACACACACACACACACACACACACGAATCTTTACACATACTTTTAAAAAAACTCTATATATTCCGCTTTTTTGGATGCGTAAAATTATAGACTACTACTCCATAATGATAGTCGCTAATTAATTATATATATATTTTTTAGTGATATCATTTATAATGCTTTTTACCATTATCATATATTTACTAACTGATGATTTGCATAACAAAGACAATAAATGAGAGGTAGCATTGTTCATGAAAGTAATAGTGTATGCAAAATTTTATATATATATATATATATATATATTATAAATAAGGTTAAATGAAATGTCAAAAAATGGATTTTTAAATTTTCTAACGTTATTTCTTATGTAATCTGTACAACTATCAGAGAACATCTCTTTTTTAGTTATGATTAATATGGTTTCCATTGTTAGAGTTTGATTAATTTTAAATTTAAATTTAGTACTATGATTGTATTTAATTGTTGATTTAATTTTTTAAGTGAATTTAACAGTTTATGTTACTACACTGTAAAGTTTTTAATGTTCTCCACACAGCAATCTCTATTTTATTTTTTACTTCTCCTTACAACCTCTTTGTTTTCCAATCAACGATTACTAATTGACGTTTGGTTTTTTTTTCTTTATCTACTCTTTATTACTTTGTATTGGTTTTTTTCTATACCATCTCTCTCTCTCTCTCAGCAACCTATTGTTTTCCAAAATTTGATGATGATTCTATGACATTAAATATGCATTTTTAGTTTTTTTTTTTTTTTTAAATTTAGTGTTTCTAACTTGATTTGTTTTATATTTCATTCTTCCTTTGATGCATTGGGTGTGAGAATGAGTGTTTCCCTAACATTACTCCACTTAATGTGGACAATTTTATTTATTTAATTTAAGCAAAATATTATATTTAAAATTTTTTTAAATAAAAAGGAGTGGAAATATAAATAATTTAATGATATATATGGGGGATGTGGCTGAATTTAAATGTTAAATAAAATGATATGAGAAAAAAATAAAAATAAAATACATAACAATAAACACTAAATTATCCAAACAATTCTATGTAATATAATAATAGTACATTCTTATATACTATTTTTAATTATTTATAATGCAATATGATAATATTTAACAATCAAAGTCATAAAAAAAATAAAAAAAATAATAAAAAACTTAAAACACAAAACTAAATCCCATCAACCAAAATAGAGTTCTGAAGAATACAAAACTTTATCATGCTAAAATAGAGATGCAAAAAAAATAAAAATAAAAATCCACCAAAAAATTGAGGGAGAAAGAGTGGGAAATAACCACATTTTTTGCGAGAGAAAATTATGTAAAGAATGGAATAGTGAATTATAAATTTATACTAAGAGGATGATAATAAAAAGAAACAAAATAAAGGAAGATAAAAGGAAAAAGGAAGAGTGATATCAAGGTAGAATGTTTGGGGAGATGAAAAGGTAAAGAGAATGGGAAAGGTTGGAGAAAGTGTAAATGTTAAAAAAAAAAATGAGTACAATTTGATTAGCACAATTTCCTTTTATTTGAATTTAAGTAAAATATTATATTTTTTATTTTTTAAAACAAAAAGAGAGAGAAAATATAATTAATTTAATGATAAGGAGGATGTGGTTGAATTTCACTATTGAGTAAAATAGAAGAGAAGAAAAAAAATAAGAAAAATTAAAAGATATAACAATAAACACTAAATTATCCAAATTATGCTATGTAATGAAATACTATTTTATTTTTATCTACTATCTTTAATTTTTTATAGTGTAATCAGATTAAATTTAACAATCAAAGAGCAAAATAATAATAATAATAATAACTTAAAACACAAAACTGAATTGTATCAACCTAAATTAAAGTTCTTAAAAACACAAAAATTTATCAACCTAAAGCAGAGATGCAATAAAAAATAAAAATCCACCAAAACATTGAGAGAGAGAGAGAGAGAGGGAGAGAGAGAGAACATTTTTGTGAGAGAAAACTATGCAAAGAATGGAAAAGAGTGACAAATTTATAGTAAGAGGGAAGGGATAAGAAAAGACAAATAAAGGAAGATGAAGGGAAAGATGAATAGCAATATTAAAGTGAGGGTAGTGGGGAGATGAAAAGGTAAGAGAAGAAGAAAAGTTGAAGAAAATGTTAATATTTAAAAAATAAGTGAATGTAAAAAAAATTATAGGAAAATTGGAAATAAAAAAGAAATATATATAGATGTTAAAACTGACAAAGATGAAAATGTAAAATCAATAATCTATTTATATATATATATATATATTGTAAAAAAATAGGAATAAATAATAAATAATAATGATGTGGTGAATGATGTGACAATAAGGTGGCGTAACAAGAGCTCAGCAGCAATAAATGTCATGCTTCAGCTTTTAGTAATATATAGATTATGCTAAGACCTAGAATTAGTCTCAACACCCCCTACCCTTTTGTTCTTCTTGCATTTCCTGTAGCACCTATATGATCCCCACAAACCGTAACTAAGTTACAAAAGCTAAATTTAACATTTTCACCAACTTAAGCATAGAATCCAGTTCACCAACATACCTTTTGGTCTTCTTAGATATCACAAAGAAGACCTATCAAACTTTACACCCCAAAAACTCTTGGTTGCATTTCCTAGTCACACAAACACGTGTGCGTATATATATTCGTTGGGTAATAATATATCACCTAAAACAAAGAACACTCATAATAGAGCAACATGGATTCCTTCCAAATCTTGTACCTATTCAAGTGCGGAAACATGAGAGTACATCAAAGCTAAGCTCCCAACAATCGGATGGTGGAAAATTCTCAAGCTATCCTGAGACATTCATTCTTGTGTTGGCAATTAATGAGGAACAAATTAGGCAATCCAGACTGTATATATGCTGAATTGGGGTTATACAAGTGATCATTCAAATTGTGTATTCTACAAAAAAAAATTAGTCTAGAATGTAGAGCACACTTGAGTGCTCTTTCATTAGAAGACTTTGGAAACAATAAATTTGTTTGTGTGGGAAGAGATTATTGATTAAGATGAAAAACCAGAGGAAGGTAAATTTCTAAGGCTCTATTTAGTAGGGAGGAAGGAAAAGTGTGAGAATGGAAATGCAGGGAGGATATAAGTAGGAGGAATGGAAAAAAATTCATGTTTTCTTTCATGTTTGTTTGGTACAAGGGCATACTTCATTCTCAAATTCCAAAAGCAGTAGACTGTTACTTAAAGAATATCAAATAATTTAACTCTATCGTAATAGCTTTACTGCCAGACACGAAACAATCCATCCCTTAAAAATAAATTCGAAGACAAACCACAATTATCTAGTGAAAAAAAGAAACTACAAAATATTGCTGGTTGGTAAATGTTCAAAGTAAACTTACAAAACATTCACTTTTGCAGAATTCATTAACTGAAAGATTCTACAATTTAAGAGTCACATCTATGAGACCTTTCAAGATTTCTGCGTTCTCTGAAAGATACCTCTCTAAGATCCTTGTATGTGCATATCATCTCAAGTTCAAAATTTGGATAACTTTCAAGCAATACCACCAACATGGAACTGGAAGTCCTCCAAGGCTTTTGCATTTTCAGAAAAATACTTGTATAGAAGCTCTTCATCTCCGTATCCTTTAAGGCTATCAATCTTGACAGTCTTCAAGCAATGCCGCCAACATGGAAATGGTAGAAATTTGCAACAACTTGGATTCTCCCCTTTATAAATAGGCTTCTCATATGATAACTGAAATAGAAGAAACCCGTTAGCAACATGAAAATCTCAGTAAACACACCATCTTAGCCTCCTAATTATCTCATAACAAAATAAGACACAAAAATTAAGGGAATAAATAGCAAGGAATCAGTCTACTCAAGTCCGAAAAGAGAAAAAGTTATTAAATCAAAATCAAATTATTGCAGTAGTAGCAATCATTGTGTTTTGCAATTTTTTTTTTCATTAATCATAACTTTTAGCATCAGTCAAGGCTATATATGGACCCAACAAAAGTTCTCTCTCTCTCTGGCTTGGTATGTTACACCCACCTAGTAGAGTGGTAGGTCTTAAACCAATAATATCACATCACCTTATTCTTACAAGTTAGTAAGGTGTCTTTTGAGCTAGAGGTTGGCATGGACCCACAAATGACCAAACCACACAAGCTATAAATTAGATATCATTGAAATACTAGAATTCTCAGAAACTACAGAAGCAGTTACACAATAGTAGATAAAATGTGAAATGTAAGGCCATTCAGGAAAGTAAATAAAATTACTGAAGCCAAATTCCTTCAATTATATTTTGCTTCAGATATAAGCTAGTAGATATTTCATAAAGAAGAATTTTTTTTTTTTGGTTTGGGATAATAAATTCCAAGTACTTCTTACTTGATATAGTTGATCCTTTGATTAAACAAAATCAGGGCACTCAAAATTTGTTAAAAAATTAATCCCATTGAGAAAATTCTCCAAAAGAATTACAAGTATTGGACCAAACAAAAAAACACATCCCTTATTCTTTTAACATGATTATCAACATTAAAAGGTAATTGTTTGACTCTAGCAATGCAATTATGTTTCTAGTATTTTCTGTTAAGATCCATCCTTTTTGCTCTTTGTAGAATCCACTGATGAGAGATTTAGCAAAGGCACAACTCTCTCAAGAACATTACTCAGCTGCTGAATTGGGAGATTTACTCCTATGCAGCAACATGAAGATTATGAACACTACATTGGTAAGTCCCCTCCCCTCTTCACAATAGAGGTGCAGATGGAGAATTTTCCTAATACCACTGTTTGTTTGGAAATTATTTTTCTATTAGAATAAGCAATTCTTCCATACTGTACAAACCTTTAACAATGATCCAACCATGGTAAAAACTTAATTGAGGATCTCATCAACTACTAAAGAAGGGAATTACTCCCTATTGCTTTTCAGACCAAAAAAAAAAAAAGAACCTTAATAACTTTCACAAAGTCAACCTATTTGGCTTGAGGATCATGAAGATTTCATGATCAAGGTAGGCAGTTGAAGTTTAATGGAGGAACCTCTTCTTAATGCTATTGCTCATGTCATGCCAACAATAGCATCTGATTCTTTGAGACCTAGAATGTAAAAATCACTATGATATATAGGTTTGGAACTGGAACATGATATGACAACTAGCTTGAAAAGTGGAAAGAAAGGGGGTGAGCTTTCATCTAACTTTTAGAACTTGTTCAATTTTAATTAGAATGTAATCAGGAAGATATAAGTTACAATCTTCATATTTAAAGCATCAATTACTAGAAGCATTATGATCCATATAAGATTTTGATAGTATTTTCTTCTTTCCTTTTGAAAATAGTGAAATTAAGAAAGAGGAGGAAAGTTTAGAATATCAAAGTGGTTACGCAATCACAGATGAATGTGACATGTACAACCACTAAAGAAAGAGTAATAATTGAAGCTTTGTTCTTACAATCATATTTTGCTTCGGATATAAACTAGCATAAAGTTTGTAATCTAAATTACATATTTTTCTCTGCAATAATAAAACACAGATTACTTCATATTTAATATGGTCGATCCTTTGACTAAACAAAGAACAAGCCACAAAAATTCATTAGGAAAATCACGTTGACAAATTTTCTCCACTAAGAATAACAATTACTAGACATAAAACAAAAACTCACCTACTTCCCTTTAATATGAACATAAAGTCATAGACTATTATTAGTTTCCTTTAACGGTGAAATTAGATTTCTAGTATTTGCTATCAAGATCCATCTTTCTTGCTTTCTGAACAATCCTCCAATGTGAGATTTAGCAAGGGGAAAAAAATGCTTATGAGGACTCCATTGGTAATCCCTCTCCTCCCGTCTTTCCAATTGAGATGGACATAAAAAAGTTTTCTAGTACCAAAGTTTGTTTGGAAATTAAATTTCTGTTGAATTAAGCAATTCTTTCCTTCTATACAAACCTTTAACTGTGGATGAAAGACACAATTGAGGATAATGACCTATTGAGGAAATGCATTACTCTACCACTTATATAACTATAAACTAAATAAACCTGAGAAAGTGCATTACCCCAAAATAGTAAAAATAATAGGGGTCCGCTGGTTAGTCCCTTCCCCTTTTCACCCACAGAGGTGGTGATAGCAAGTTTGCTTATCCTAGGCCTATCAATATTCCGGGCAGTTCTAAGTGCTTAATGGTATGACAGAAAAATGTAAGAGACCAAGTCAATAGAGGGAGGCAATAGCTCTCCCAAAGCTAGACTGATTGGCTTGAGGATCATGAAGAATTCAGAACAGGAACCTTTTCCTTAGTGCTATTGTCCATGACATGGCAGCAATAGCATCTGATTCCATGCTACCTAGAATGCAGATTACTATGATATGCAGAGCAAGAACTTTTTGCTAAATGGGGCGGGCGCCCGGGGGGGTGGGTTGTAAGCCTACATACAAGTGTACAACTTTTTATCATTGTTATAATTTCCATTACAACATAATCAGTAAGATTTAAGTGAAAACCTTCAAATCAAAAGGCATGGATTTGCTATAAACTTTATGATCTATATAAGACTCCTTTCACTTTGGAAAGTGTAAACAAAGAAAATTTGCATCAGCAATCTTATTGTAATAGAGCGAGGGGATCCTTATCATGGTTCACTAACTCCTATCATAGTACATAGTTGCCTAATTTTGATTTAATGAAAACTTCAAAATTCAATAAAAACCAAAATGTTCCAGTAATTGATGCTACTTTAAAACAATAAAGAGGACATATAGCATATACAGTGTGCATCAGATACCAAAATGATTATAAGAAATTCCCCCAAAAACATTAACTACTCCAGAAATCCTATTACTACAGTCTAACAAGTAATAGCTAATATATCCACCACATCAAAAGCAACCTTAGGATAGCATGAGAAGAAAAACATATAAAAAGAATGGTTTCTACAATATTAAGTTTGTTTGAAAAACTAAAGCACTATTTAGCACCCTCATTAGCCACTAGTGAAAACATAAAGAGTAAGATTGAAGATTACAAGAAATAACTAAATGTTAATACCTCAAAGGTTAATTTGTCAAAATTGGGATCTGACTTGTGACTGTTTGATTCAATTACTAACAATTCTGGAAGAGGAGAAATCCAAAGAAAGCCCTCTAGAAGTTCACTGATTTCGTATTCTGTAAATGGTGGAGGTATTATAAGCTTCAAATGCTTGACATTATATAATGGTGATGACAGGGTTACTCTCAATTCTTCTGGAATAATCACATCCTTTACAAAGAAATTAAACAAAAGAACTGATTAGAGTTTATATATATATATATATATATAAGATAAAAAATGAAATGAAAGAAATCAATGAACAAGATAGTCAAATAGGAAACAAATAAATAAAAGCAGAAATACCTTACAATAAATAGTTTTCAATTTGAAAACTTTTGAATTTCTCATCTTTGAAAGGAATTCAATCTTCTCAGCATCCCAAGTACCATAGCGAGGCCACAGCGTGTACTCAGCTTCCAACAAACCCAAAGCATTCAACGAAAACGATATTGCAGTTTTACCCAAATATGAGAGTCCACATAGTTTAGGATTATCAATCATGAGTTCAACCAGATTGTCACATAAAATCAATTTCAATGATTTGAGATGATGATGACTTGAAATATTTATTCTTTCGAGCTTAGAGCACAATAATAGATGTAAGTTCTCGAGGAGTGGAAGTCCGGAAAGATGTTCCTCAAGCCACTTCTCTGTTACATCTGGTGTATTTAGACTTAAATTTTTTAGATTTTTAAAAGGAGGCAGATTGAGAATGCATTGTAACTTGCACTCATTTATATATAGAGAGTGAAGATTTGATGCTTCCAACTCAAGCCTCCCATTGTCAAAATTGTTTTCTACCATAATTTCCTTGACTGTAGAAACTCCGAAAAACTTTATGCTTTTGATCCCCCAACAGCCTGAAATTCTCATGTATTCTATCACAGGACACCCAACAATTAGATTCTGAATACTTTGATCATCTGCATAAACGTTAAATAATGAGAATCTTTTCAGAGATGGTAAGTTAATGTCACCTTCACCACAGGTTGACACCAACTTACACTTACGTAGAGTCAATACACATAAGAATTTTGCAACCAAAACACTGTGAGGCAAGCGATAAGGTATATCAGATCCAAACGAAAGATCCAGCTCTTCAACCTCACTCTCAAGCACCAAGTTAATCCAGAGGTCAACACGAGACATCGAATTTTCATGAAGCAAGCTGTCAAAAAGGCTAAAAGTCTTTATACGAAGACTCTGGTTTCGGCGGTTCTGCAGAGTTTTTTCCACAGATGTATAAAAGTGGGCTTTCTTTGTCATGACATCAGGCTTATTCTTGTTTTCTGGAAGCCAGATATCTGGGTCATTGAAGACTTGATTAAATTGCAGGATCGGGAATGCAGTTATTACGTGTTTCCAAGTCTTGGACATTAGTGCAGTTTGAAAAGCTTGTTTGCCGGGAAGGAATGAAAGGATGTGATGAAGAACATGGTCAGGCAATTTAGATATACGGTCAACTACATCATCATCAACTTTGTGATCCATAATAAGGTTTGAAAACTTTGTTCAATCAGTGTTCTTTCACAACCTGTAACTATATAAGGAAGGACCCTTCGTACAAGTCCTTTTTCTACACAGAGTAGGAAAAGAATTAGCCTTAAACAGAATAAAAAAACTCAATAGATGGGAAAAAGTTTTGCTATTTCTCTCATCTCTCTGCCTCTTTTTTCTATTTCTCTTTCACAACTCAGATTATCAGTCAACAAAAATTTAGCAATTTTTTGCACTAGAGATTCAAACATGAGAGAGAGATTAGATATTCATATTCCCATAATAAGAAAAAAGAAGAAGAGAGATTAGATATTATACCAGATTTGGGGGCAGTGGACTGATGGTAGTGTGGTGTTGATCTATTTCTTGCTTCTGCTATTGCTCTGTTGTGTTGTGCCTGTGCCTGTGCTGCTTGTGCTGCCGCTGCCCAGCTTGTTAGAATCGGCTAAGGCTTTTTTTCTTTTTCTCTTTTTACCTTGCGTGGGTTTCTTTTGGATGTTGGTTGGGCTTAGGTTTGCTCTTAGGCTAATATTTTTGAGCAAGTCCTTTTTCTACACAGAGTAGGAAAAGGGTTAGTCTTAAACAGAATAAAAAACTCAATAGATGGGAAAAAGTTTTGCTGCGTACTTGCATGTATTATATATCATTATTAAAATTCAAAGTATTAAAAAATAACTCCCACACTAATATATAATTAAATATTAAATAAGAGACATGTATTTGGGGTAATTATTTTTATGTCTTTTTTAGTTGACCAAAAAATATTTATTTTTATGCCTTTTTTTAGTGAATTTTGATAATTGAGACTAATATTTTGTCTTCACAAAGTCCTAGGGAATTTAGTTGTAGGCCTTGTACACTCATTGAAACGCAATTCTTCTTGTAGGATGAAGAGTCCATTCACCAAAACCCACTGGACAAATCGCACGAACCCTAAAAGAAACCTGAGCTTTACACAGCCTAAACTTAAGCCATTTATTCCGGCCAAATTTCTCAATGGTTCATCTATATATATATATATATATATATAAAACCGAAGCTTTTGAAACTCTCACAATTTTCCACATCATCACTATTTTCTTTTTCTTTTTTTTTTTTGATTCTTTTTTTTTTAGGTTTTATATCTTATAACAATAATATTGAAAAACGTATACAAACTTGGAGGCCTATTTAAGAGCTCTATAAAACTTGATGGACAAGAAAATATATTCTAAAATAAGCCCTAATTAATACCTAACCATAATAGGAACCAAATTTGACCTAAAAAAAATTAAAAGAGCCTAAAAACAAGGAAATAAACCACCTAGACCTAAAATAACGTTTTTTGCATAAAAATACCAAAATCTCTTCTCTCCTTAAAACCCTAGCAATTACCATCTCAAAACCCTAAACTCAACTTCACTTTAAGATTAAAAAAATAAGGAGAGAGACTCACGTAAAAAAACAAAAAAAAAAAAAACGTAGGTTTTGTCTTTTTTTATTTACTTTCATATGTGCCTAAAATTTTCATTCTATCTTATAGTTTTATTATGTTTAGAATTGATTTTCTTATAAGTATTTGGGTTAATCTCTATATTTTGATAGTGTTTTTATGGGTTTGGTTTTTGGGTTGACATTCTAATAATTATTTTATATTGTATATGGCAGATGAAACATCTCTATTTTTTAGAGAATAATCAAAGCTGCAACCTATGTCTTCCAGCCCAAGGTGTGGTAAATTTTTATATGTTCTTGCTTTATTGAGAATTTTTATTTGGGTTCATGTGATTTTTTGTTTTTTTATTAAAGCTTTGATTTTTGTTGATTAATTATTTGTTTGGATTAATTTCAATTAATTATTTGTTTGGATTCAACGTAGAAGATAATGGAATTAGGTGTTATAAATTTGATAATATTCCATGTTTTGAATTGTTTATATTATTTAGACTCTTGGTAGGACTCTCTCTTCTCTCCTTAACACCCTAGCAATTACCATCTCAAAATCTTAAACTTAACTTCACTTTAAAATTAAAAAAATAAGAAGGAGAGAGACTCAACTAAAAAAAAAAAAAAAAAAACATAGGTTTTGTCTTTTTTATTTGCTTTCATATATGCCTGAAATTTTCATTCTATCTTATTGTTTTGTTATGTTTAGAATTTATTTTCTTCTAAGTATTTGGGTTAATCTCTATATTTTGATAGTGTTTTTGTGGGTTTGGTTTTTAGGTTAAAATTTCTAATAATTATTTTATATTGTATACAGCAGATGAAGCATCTCTATTTTTTGGAAAAAAATCAAAACTGCAAACTATGTCTTCCAACCCAAGGTGTGGTAAATTTTTATTTGGTATATTATATATGAATTTTTTGAATTTGAAGGGTTTTGTTTGGTTTTGAAGTAAAATTTGGGGATTCTATAATATGCATATTATTAACCCAATTTTCTATTTCTAAATTTCTTAGATTTTATTATATCAATCTTTTTTCTTTTAAATTCTTGGTAGGCAAATCAGTCTCTCACTAATTCTTTTACCTTAACGTGATGTTGGTTAATTGTTATTTTATTTATCTATTCCGTGCATCGCACGGGTTAGCGACTAGTTATTCCCAAGCACAAAACCAATTGGACATAAGCCCTAAACTTTATCAAAATTATAGCAAAAAACTTAAATTTCACAAAAATTACAACAATGCCCTCATCCGCTAGAGAGAGAGAGATATATATATATATATATATTTTTTTTTCAGTGTGGAAGGAGTAATTTTACAATGTTTTGTATTGGATTTAGACTCCAGTCAAAAGGGGTAATTAACTTTTTGGACCAAGTTGATTATTAGATTAATTATGCAAAGCTTTAGTTAATCAAGTAAACATCAATATCATTCATAACAGAATATAAATATGACACAAGATATGATGATAAAAGAAAACCAATGAAATAAACCAGTTTTATAGTAAAAAAAAAACTTGGGAGGTATTTGACCTTATTAATCCTAAGGTGAACTAATCTACCATCAAATAGAAGCTTATAGACTGAGTAACCATATTCTTAATTAGTAAACTTAACTATAGTTACCAAATTGAGGTTTGAGATCTACTGACATGTCTGACATGGATATGCTCCTAACGTAAATCTCCAATCCACGACTTCAAGATCACCACTTGAAGGTTTTCTCAACGTAAACTTCTAGTTCACAACTTCAAGATCACTCTTGAAGGTTTAGATCCAACATATTTTATGACTAGTATGAGGCGGTAACTTCTAAAATATCAAATCTTGAGTTTCTTCAAAAAAAATATTACTAATAGAAGGTATGAGAAAGTTTTGGATATAAAAACCCTAGATACAAAATAGGAGTACTACTTCAAAAAATATTACAAGACATGTTTTGCTCATGGATTGCAAACATAAATAAAACCACACTTTGGGTGCACAGTAAATGCGCATCCCTCTTTTCATATGAATAATTTAATTAGTGAGACATATTAGATCACATATTTATTGTGCTTTAAACTCCTGTCCAAGGGGTGCATTGTGCAACTAAATATTTTTAAAGTAATGTTATAGACACAAACTATTTTACAATATTTTTACAAACTGCTGATGACCTGATGTGGCTTTAGTAATTTTCAAATAATTATTGGCAAATATAAATGTGATGTTATTAGTGGACTCATAATAGAACTAATAAGAATTTGTCACATCAATAGTTTGTAAAAATATTATAAAATAGTTTGTGACTGTAGCAATACTCATATCTTTAAACCACTATATGCAATATCTAGGGAATAATAAAATTACGGGTTATAGTATACATATTGATTGAACAATGTACTTGCAATTTTCTTGATGTTTATGGCATTCACATGGTTTCTAATTACTCCATATTGCTCCTTAAAAGAAGAAAAAAAAATTACTCCATATTAATGTGCATCATAAATGCAAAGTTGAATTTTGATTAATTAGCTTACATTAATGTGTTCTTTTACTTATTTATGTTGCACCATTAGTATGATGATCACTTCACAAGTATAAAGTTCTTATATGGTGGAGGGTAAAAATCGGAATTCAAGTCTTTAGGAGTTCTTTAGGAGTGGGCTTCACACACATTTACATTTAGATTAGAACTCATTTTTCTCTCCTTGTGTGTGTTTGTTTCTAAAAAAAAAAAGCCATGGGAATTCATTGAAAAATCTTTCTCTAATTGTTTTTTTTTTTTTTTTTTTAAGGTCACCACGTGCCTTACCCTTTCCCCGAGTACATAGCTAAACTTGACCGGTCAAGAAGTCACGTGTTTGTTAGAACTAAAGTTTGGAGTGCTGGGCCCATGCCCCTTTTTTGGGTAACTAGCCCATTGGTGACAACAAGGGCCCAGTATGGGATAGTGCTGATGGGTATGGTTCCCCAAGTCTTACAGAAGGAGGCCTAACGGGCCAAATTGTGAGCCGAACCTAATGGATACTTGAATCATTATTAGCAGTGAAAGACGGCCCATGTCCTTCTCTCTGTGTGGTATATTCTCTTTCGCATTAGCAATTTTTTGTTTTTTGTTTTGTTTTGTTTTTTTTTTTTTTTTATTGGGGGAGAGGTTGAACTTGAACATTCTATTGAAACATTAGAAAATATTGGTTAAAATACAAACTCTTGAAATATTCAAGAGAATTTTGATATTAAAATGAAGTAAATGTATAAATCTATATACAAGCTTGATGTGTGTCTCTATAAAATTAAATCTTTAACGTTGGTATATACATATATACTTTGGTTTGGACGTACACTGCATATCGTTATATTAAATAATGACATAGAATTTATTTGTAACAAAAGGAAAAATACTATTATTTTTTCTTAACAATTCAATAATGGGGAAAGGAAAGATTTGAACCCCTAGAAATCTTTGTTGAAAATGTCAAAATTTTCAATTAAGTTACGAGACTCTTGGGAAATATTTAAATAATTTGATTTATTTAGTATTAAAAAAAATCATTTGATTTGTGAGGTGCCTAAATTTTTTAAGCTTAATTAAAAAAAGTCTATTTTTAGAAGGGGAAAAAAAATTCCTGATTTGTGTGGTGTCCAAAATTTTTAACATTAATTAAAAAACAGTCTATTTTTAAAAGGGAAAAAAAATTCCAAAACTTAGCTATTAATCTATATTATTCACGGATTATTTAAAACCAAGAATAAAAAAAAAATTCTATAAAAAAAAAAAATGAAAATGAAAGGAATTATCGATTAAAAACTTTATTGATATTCCCTCCCAAAAAAAATAAATATTGATAAATCTACATCATAAATGTCAAGTGAAACTAATATGATGTTAATTAATATGACAAATATATAAAAGATATTACATCTGTCACGTACAAAAAGTAGAGGTTGATCACAGAAACTGAAAATGTTACCTATATTAATTAATTTTTTGATTGAGATATTTATTAATGTAGGATTTAAAAGATGAAAATAGATTGATGCTCACAAATTAAATAATGAAAACATATACTTCCTTTCTAAATTTTTATGTGACATATCTTCCCTTTTCCCCTTCTTTCTACAACATCCTCTAATCCTTTCACTTTATAATCCTCTCAGTTTATAAACCTCAACCAATTAAGAGAAAATAAAAAATCCTATGACAAGATGGATTACAAAAAGAAAATTTACCCACATTCCATCATTTTCCCTTTTTTTCTTTTAATTAATTATATTTAAGTTACAAACTTTACACTTGCCGGTAAAGTTTTCACATACTTTCAGACATTAAAGTGAAGGCATCTTAAGGTCATACATACATGCATAACAGCTAAAAAATAGAATTCGTTAAGTAAATCATAAGAATTTTATAAATTTTCTTGTAAATCATTGGCTCCTCACTAGCTTGACAATGATAAAATTAATATTATTGCAAAGAAAGGTAAGTAAACGATAAATGACATATCACACATATGGTTAATGATATATCTAGGTATCAATGAACGATATTAGGTTTACATTTAACTAACACTCTAGGAATTGCCTAGAATTAATTCATTCAATACATATTATTTTTCTTGTGAGACTGATGAAAAATTCCCCATGGGGATGCCTAGAGTTAGACAAATAGGACTGAATTTCTTTCAATTCATATAAACTTCATAAGATAAATTTTTTCTCATAAGTGATGAACAAAAACCAGCAAGTAGATTAGCCACTAAAATTACCAAAGTACAGCCAAGGGTTGAAATTTACCGAGTCCTAAAAATGTGCAATGGGAGAAATTACTCTTCAATCAAACAAGAGACATGCAAGGTGTTA
The DNA here is from genome assembly GCA_023621385.1 of Quercus gilva. Classification (NCBI taxonomy): domain Eukaryota; kingdom Viridiplantae; phylum Streptophyta; class Magnoliopsida; order Fagales; family Fagaceae; genus Quercus; species Quercus gilva. The sequence goes on from CM042477.1 coordinate 17,889,189, forward strand.
TTCAGTAATACTGTTTATAGTAATCATAATTATCATGTGTAGCATTCATGACACCATATATCATTGGATGCCCTAATAGATGCATCAAAGAATTCATAAAGATATAGATATATCATATATATCAATAATCATATAATAGATCGATGTTCATAAATTTTTAGTTCCACTGTTGTGGATGTTCTTAGATGTCCAAGATAGTTATAAAGTGTAAATAGTGTCCAAACACTTCCCTTATTTAAAGTAAGCATTAGTACATTAAGTCATTACCCAAAGGAAGCTTTAAAGGGATTTCCATACTTCCTTGTAAGTTGTAACACAGGTTACACAAATGTATATATGAAATGAAATTCATGTCCAACTCCACATAAAGAGATATCTTCAAGCATGTATTAACTATTAAGGCTATTAGATTTGGTAGTCAAAACATGTACTAGAATTCAATATTAGCATGTGGCTTAGAAGCCTAAAAAGTTTAGGTAAACTCATGATGGGTATTTTCTTTTAATATATTCAGAGTTATATATCAATAGAATGCTAGCAATACTTTTAAGAATGAGAGGAGAAAACCTCCCTGAGGCTATGGCTCGGGAGGTTCAAGAACAATCCCACCATTGACCATTGGCGTTAAGGTTCCACGGCATTTCCATGGAGTAGTTATTTGCGACCGGTTGCACCCTAAGGCTGTTGGGGCTCAGGCCTTGACAAGTCCGCACCTTCGTTGTCATACCCAAGTCAAGCTGACTAGTTCAAACAGACATCCAAACAATATAACTTAACATCTTAGCTGATTGGTTTATAACAGAGGTAGTCTTACAGGATCAATGGCACTTCATAATGGAGAAATAGTTCAAGAAGTGTTCCAAGGCCTATGCATGTAATCCAAGCGTTTCTGCACGTGATTTTCTTACTTTTGGCATGTGAGGGGTTCTTGACTCAATCTTGGGGACCTTTTTACTTGTTAATGTGAACCTAATACAAGAATACCAGGGAACTAGCAAAGTAATTTATTTTGTTTAAAGCAACTAATAAAAACATCAATACATTTCATTTTGAAAATAATAAGATGGTATTAGAAAGAAAACCAACTGTGACCTAACTGTTAAGGAAACAATATTATTGAATGGCAGACCGTTTTTGTATCTACAGCAATTGAACTACATCGCAAGCAACTGCTATAGGTGTTAATTTGTTATTGGATTTCAGCAATTACAAAAGACAACCATAGAAACATGTTGGAAAAAAAAAATTTTAGTTAAGCTGTTGTAGATTTGAGTGTGTAGTTGTGCACACCCTTGCATTTCTCTTTCATGGAACCATGTGTATAACTTGATATGGAAAGCCCTATGGATAAAGCTATTTTTTACACCCAAATTCATAATATGCTTAGATGTTAGCTTGTGATTGGTGCACTCAAATTCACTTTTTTACAATTATCAATGATAGTTTCATGTGCTAAGTGACGATATCCAACCACAAATTAACACTCGATCATATTGTAGATTTTGGTGCGGAAATAGTTGTGTCAAAATGAGGACTTGTGAGAACTGGGAAATTAATAAGTATGTGGACTTTCGGATTTGTTTGAATAATAGACAACATGATTGATGGTGTAAGAAAAGTTAAGGATTTTAGGCTGTCAGACTTGTCTCATAGGTGGGCTTTTGAATTCTTTTCCAGATTTTTATTATTATTATTTTTAATGTTACTTATATAGTACTTAAGTTATTAAATTTCAATTATCATAAGACTAAATATATTAGAAACTCTCAAACATACAATTAAGTTCTGAAAAATAAAGATAAAGTTCAGAAAACTAAATATTAATCATTACAACCAAATTCTAAAAAATAAAGATAAAGTTTAGAAAACTAAATATTAGTGCATTACAACCCAACATCAATAAATTTGAAATTGGAACAAATGTTCAATGCTGAATCAACATAAAATTTTGCCTCCAAGTCATCACCATTAATAGAGGAGGTTATTACCATGCACCACTAAACCTAAACATGTTTTTAGCACAACTCCATTGCACTCAAACTGCATGAAAGAAGCAAATGCACCAGGCTGGATGTCCATCTTTCAGAAAGACCATCCATGGCCTGGGACCAGTGTTATCGGGTACCATTGTTATCTTGGCTTTTGAATAACAAGGTAATCGGTTATAGCAAGAAAAGAAAGAAAAAAACATAAAAATCATATAATAAAAGTTTTAGACACAAATATTAAAATTCCCTTTTGTGTATAAGTTGCAGGTTTGGTCATATTATATCATTTGATTTTACTTGTATTGAGTAATATATACACAGTTAAATTTTTTTTTTCAATACTTAGGTTGAGTGTAACAACTGCAATGATAATCAAGACATACTGTAACCCTTGGAGGTATGATAAGGGCTACTATCTGTGAACAATAGTGATATGATTAGGACTGGTCATACCACCAAGATCACAGATATGTCACAATTATATCATTGCAGTTGTTACATTTAATATAAGTTTTGAAAAAAAATAAATAAACTGTTCATATATTATTCAATAAAATAAAATAAAATGAGCCAAAGGCCTTATAGTTGAATTAGTACCTTCTCATGTACAAAGTGTTAACAACATGTTGTAATTATTTTTTTAAAAAAAAAAAGATATAATACGACCCAACCTGCAAAAACTGCATTCCAACTCAGATTTTCAGAGCAATATCATTAGAATTTTGGATGGTGCCAAGCAAAGTTTGGAGTGACAACTTACTGTAGTAACAGATTTCTACAAAGGAATGTAACTCTTACAGTGAGGGCATTTCGAATTAGGTATATATTTTCAATGCCACATACCAGATTTCTACCAGCAAAGTTATTATGACAGGAAAAAAATGAGATATTTGTGAGGATTACCGGCCACAACAATTGTATTTTTTTTGAAACCAACAATTGTATTTGTTGTGACAGCTTTTGAGCATGACATATATATATATATATATATATAAAGCATTTGGGAAACATTTTTTTATCTATCAAAAATAACCTTTTTTTATTTTTAGTGAAGACAATAAGTCAAATCTACACAAGTGTAATTTCCATAATAATAACTCCTAAGTCGCCACCAGTTCATTGGAATTGCTCAAATAATTTTGTGTTAAGAGTTATATTTATTTATTTATTTTGACAAATGAGGTATCAAATTCAAGTTTTTTTAAAAATCTGACTATTTTACTAAGTATATGCAGTCTCCCATCCCATACATACTAAATTATTCTAGGGAGAAATCTTTTAAAGTGAGTTGTGTTTATAGAATTACATAGTTATGATTATTGTGTAAATTAAATCCACAGCACAATACTTGCAAAAATCATACGATAAAGAGGTACGATACTACCAAAAATCACATGATAAAGAAGCAGGAGAGGCACACAAGATGCAGATCTTAAAACTATGCTAGTATTAACTCTTACCTTACCGAGAAATAATCAAGGACGTTGACGACATAAATTTAAACTACTATCAATCCAAAAAAAAAAAAAAAAATCTTACCTTATCATAAGCATGTTATCAATGAATTTTTGGCCACGTGTGATAGTTAGATTACTATGATAAAAGTAAAGTTAGAAAATTCTTATCCCAAATAAAATGGAGTGGATTCTCAAAAAAAAAAAAAAAATGGAGTGAAATTAAAAAGAGAGGTTAAATTGGAATAATTAAATTTACACTATAGAGGGATTTAACCATTTTGTAAGAAGGTAATCTCTTTAAAAAGGAAATTCCCAAAATGTTATGTGTCATCCCTATTTTGCATTTTAGACTTGGGCAGCTCAATAATCATATTGAACGCAATAAAAAGTCTAAATATAATGACATTTCTTGAACTTGTAACAAATTACTTATCTTTTTTTTTTCCACCCTATAATGTTTACTCATGTTGTTAATTGATTCTCGTTAAAATAACTCAAGAAGATACATCCAAAATTAAGTCTCATTTTGTACGATTGTACGTAATTATATCCAACTTATTTTCTAAGAATGGTAAATCAATGAAAATAAGTTATACCAAATCAAGTTAGACTTGAGCATAAATATTACACTTAAATATAATTACATGCATATGCATGTATGCATTTAAAAATAAACCTAAAAATTTATAAAAACTCTCGACACTATTTTGATAGTGCTCCAAGACACCCTTTATTATTCAATCATATAAGAGAATCTATTAATATTTATCAATTTTAATTACCTCTAGTTTTGTCTCCACCCCCCCCCCCCCCCCCCCCCCCCGCCCAACCAAAAAAAAAAAAGAAAAAATGAAAAAAAGAACAACCTTTGATTTAGTAAAAATTCTAACTCGTGAAGATATCATTCGAGGTACCACACACTCAAAAGGCTAGAAAACTAGTAGGAGCAACTGCTATTAGGAATTTTTTGAAATGGAGCTAAATTTAGTGTATTATATTATAAATAACAATCATGAGTAAAAATCCAATTCATACTAAATTAAATTAATAAATACACTTGGTTGCTAAACTCCATTGAAAATGCCAAAAGTTGTCAATTGAGTTATAAGAAACTTGGCTCAAGCAATGAATAGCACGAAACCATTACCCTCATCCAATAATACAAAATTAAGGACCGGTTACGAACAGAAAACGCTGGAGTTAATTTGCAATTATTAAGCATTAATTACTCTAGTTGCAACATAACAGTTTACTAAGTATTAACTCAGCTTGAGGCTATATAAAGCCAAGGAAGACAGGTAAAAAAACATGAACACACAACTGCTATACAAATTACAGATTTTCCAAAAAAAATAAGCTAACTTAAGCATTTGAGGGTCCTTGACAGGCTCCAAACCGGAGCCCTTATCTATTAAGTGCTTTCTGTGACACAGAATTTTCAAGTCATCCATCATAGTGACGAGGGACATATTGACGAGGCGAATTTCTACTTCATCAGTACTGATAATTTCAATTATTTACTGCTGTAATATTTGTTATCAATTGTGTTGTTACCATTTTCTCAAAAAAAAAAAAAATTGTTGTGACCATCTAGGCTTATCCTTAAAAATAAAAAATATAAACTTATACGTGTGGAAAGCCCAGCCCATATTTGTTATTCATTCCTTTTTTATGCTTTGTTTGAGCATGGATCTTGTGCTTTTGGTTCAGAAATTTCAAATTATTTGTGATTGAAAAGCTCTTTGAACATACACAATCAGAGTGAAAAGATAAACAGATCTACACATGCTCGAATATTAAAAAAAAAATAAAAACAAAACAAAACAAAGACCTACATAGTTTACTAGATCCAATTTTATTTTTTAAAATAAAATAAGTGGGTCGGGGCGGGACTGAGTTTGGATATCCACGGGTAAAAACTCCAAAAGGAATCAAGTATGAGTATTTACTATTTATTGGGTTTTAGAGATGGATATCTATGGATAAAATTTTGAGTTGGGTTAGGATATACCCTACCTAAATCCCAGTTCAATCCATGGCTACCCTGTCCAATAAAACCTGAAAATTTATTATATTTAGAAATATTTTACTGGAAGAATGGTAAAACAATAAATGTTATTAATTTTTTATATTTTCCATAAAAATGGTGTCAAAATTATTCTATTATAGTTTATTAACAATTGCCCTAAAAGCATCCGTTAATGTAACAAAAAAAAAAAAAACCATTACATTATATTTAATAGTTAAAAGTTGAAACAACAAGAACACTAGGCTAGAATCTCAACTGAAGCATGTGAAGTAAATGGGTATTATATTCAAAAGATCACTAGGCTTAGTATAAACATATGGGCAATAAGGTGTGACCCTAATGAGTGAGAAAAACCATTGGATTTCACATCTGAAATGTTTCAGAATGGGAAAATGCAAAAATTGATCCAAGACGAAATGATTTTGAATTAATTCCATTTTTTATAGGACTAGGAAGGGAATCGTGCTAGTTGAGTACATTCTTCGCAAATTAGTGCATTCATTTGATTGGAAATTTCCAAATAGGGTTGTTGAGCTAAGTATGGACGAGTCCTTTGGACTTGTATTGCAAAATGCAATGCCCCTTTCGACTATAGTTAGCCCAAGGCTGTTTAGGTTAGGTTAAAATTTGTAGAATTATAGGGTTTCATCCTTGCTTACATAGCTTTAGTCATGCATACGTAGTCTCTCCAAGAAAGCAAGATTTTTTTTTTTTTTTTTTTTAATTGTTCTTTACTTTACATTCTGTTTATTTTATTCCTTACCTTCTATAACACGCTATTAACATTTTTAAGATGTGAATAACATGTTGAAACAAGAATATGTAAATTATAAAGCATGATAAGAATATATTTAGCTAACTAGTTTCGTAAATTTGCCTTGATTAGTCCAATTTCCTACTCAATATCATCTTGTCACTATGACTTGTTGTATCTGAATTTGTTTCTTACTTTTTTGCTCAATGTTGTATATGAATTTGTTACAATGTAATTTATAAATCTTTAGTCGGAGAAACAATTCTTCTTGATTAGGTAGCAAAAGTTCAGCCAAAATGGGCAAATGCCCTTTTCAGGCAAACAATCCAGCATTTTGTGCCATTTTCCAAACTAATTAGGGAAATGCCCTTGTTTTGAAACTCGATTTTCTCAAAATCGAGTTAAGCCCTATAGTGTTGTTTTTAAAGAGCCTATAGTGACGTTTTAAGGACTTATAGTGACATTTTGTAACTCGAGCTCCATGAACTCGAGTTATAGGTAAAAATAAAATAAAATAATTTGTCTATAACTCGAGTTCATGGAGCTCGAGTTCCAAAATGCCACTATAAGTTCTTAAAACATCACTATAGGCTCTTTAAAACGTCATTATAGGGCTCCAGAATTTTTTTTTTTTTTTTTTTAAACTCGATTTTTAGAAAATTGAGTTACAAAAGAGAGGCACTTCCCTAATTAGTTTAGGAAAATGGGGCAAAACGCCACTTTTTTTACACAAAAAGGGCATTTACTCATTTTGGCCGCAAAAGTTCTCTTGAGCTTGAATTGGTCAACATTCGTTGACCAAAGGATGTTGGCCAGTACAATCTCAAGATTGTATACATTTTTTTTTTTTTTTAAGTGCATATGGATCATTGCATTTGTAGAGTGTATTGTATGCTTACCTACTCTTAATCTTTCATCTATTATTATAGAATATATATATATATATACACACACACACTCAAGTTCCATTTGAAAGCAGGCTTGGTTCAGCAAAACTCTCTCTTACAAAATCCTTTAGTAATCTTGTAATAGGAATTTCCAATCCTGTAACCAAATGGCATTTATATTTTGTTTTCTGTGTAATCATATGACTCTAGTACTCCTTTCAGAATAATTTTGTAAATTACCCCTTTGGGGCATCAGAGCCAAGTTGGCCCGTAATAGTTGTAAGTTACATTTCTATGCATTAATTTCAAGTACATTAATTTTAGTTTCAAGTTATTTTCAAATTGCATACATTTGGCCGGTTATACCGCCTTATTTTCAGTATCATATCATAATGTCTCCCATTCTCCATATTTTATTTTACATCTATTTTATGATAACTCTCCCCTTCCCCTTCATTTATTTCTATATCTGTTATATTTTCTCCATTCTCATCCTTCCTTATATTTCCTCTTTTCTAGAATTTTTGTTTTGGTAAGCTTCTTTTTATTCTCCTATTTAAAAATTATGTATTATCAGTTTATGTTAACTAGTTATCTTCCAGTCATCTGCTTCTTTCAGTTTCTGTGTTTAGCCCAGCAATTTGTTTTAGGGAGGTACGAGTTTGACGTGTAAGTCCTGGAATCCTAAGCGAGTGGCTGTTTAGTTGGAAATAGGCGTCTAAGGCATAAAGTTAGGAATGACAATCAGTCATGGAAAGCATCCCTTGAAATAAACGAAAGGTTAGGCACAATAATTTGGAGATAAAGGTGATTAGGATTTTATTACTTAACATAATTTTGATCCAAAATTATGAATCATTTGTTTAGAAGTAGCTCTTCCACCAGCTCTCGATCTTCCATCCCTGAGATTTCAGAAGACACTGGAATTCTCAATTCAAAGTCTTTTGAAGTTTTAGACTTAGATTTAAATTTAGGAGATTGGAATATCCCTAAGGTCCCTACCAATCAGATCTATAAGTCTTCTTGGTCCCTTAAAAAAGCTTTTAAAACAGACTACTATGTTAAGACTATAGAACAATTCTGTAGTATAAACAAAGAATATGAAACTTGTTACTTGTTTTCACCAACTCTATTTGCACACCGGAAAGAAGGGCACAACTTCCTACACATAGGTCTTGTCTAGGTAGAAGTTAAACCCCTAATCAGAGAAGGATTGAATTACTCAATTCTCATGGCCCTTAGAGACATAAAGCACATCAGATTTGAAGATAGTCTCTTAGGAACCATCCAAACCAGTCTTAGTAACGGACTCGTCCATTTCGATTGCTTTCCTAACTTCACAGTCTCCCTTCATGACCCATAAATCAAGAAAGCCCTTACCTTAAATATCAAGACCTCAGGAACCCTTATGGTACCAGGAACCCAATAGTTAGCCTTAGTATATAGGGTTTACTACAAGTGTATCAGGACAAACCTCAATGTTCAAGCCCTTAACAGGAAAACAAAAGGCGAAACCACCCTTATCCAGTCCTTAGTACCTGGATCTCAAATTCAAGTACCCAGAATCCTTAAATGGACAAAGGTCACATTCCCATAAGACTAGACCTTGCAAAATGAAAATTATTCTCTTCAGGTCCAACACCCTACCCGAACCCCAGATTTAGAGTTTGTCCAACAGTTAATTGATGGATTTGTAAGGCTAAGTTTTGACCAGTCCAAATTTAGATTTCCTTTAGATCTTCATCAACCCAAAATGCAGTCCCTTATTCTCCTTAGAGACAAACCTACATCCTAGTGTAGCTCATCCAAACCTCCAACCCCTAAGAAAGACCTGGACATAGAACTCCAAGGAGTCAAAACTAGATCCCAAGTTAGCATACCATGCTACAAAGGCAAACAAGAATCAGTTGTAGAGGAGGATGAAAACCACAATCAATCCTCTCCAACTCAATCAGACTTTAAGCAGACTGAACCCCCAATAGGCCACCCACTCAATGTCATGAAAAAATATTTCACCCCAAACCATAAGTCTTTAGGTCATGATTTTGATTCCGAAACAAACAAAGCCAAAAGAGAAGCCTATAAGGCAAATCATACCAAGGAATAGAAGATAGAAGTGTACATTAAATGGCAAGAGTTCATGAAAGAGATATTAGCAAATGTCCCTTTCTTTGAATATTTTAAGAACCACTTTGAATGGCACAAAAAGTATTGTGTCATCACCAAAACAAACTGGACCAAAGAAAACAAGGAAGTAGTCCGATCTAGTCACCCTCCCCTAGAAAACATAACCATCAAACACCAAGGCTTTGAAATAGTTGCTACTCCTTTTAGAAAACCTACTAGTGAGGATAAACCAAAAAGGCCATAAAGCAAAACAACTACACCAACCAATGTTTCGATGTCATAGGAAAACAACTAGACAGAATAAAAGATAGGATAGAAGCCAAGGCCAGAAACCTTGTTAAGCCCATCCCGTCTTTAGAAAAACCTTTAGTCAAGTTGCCAGTAACTTGACAAACTAGTCTCAGATCCAAAGATAAAACCGCATTAGAAATAGTCAACTAGAAGTTAGAAGAACTAGTCAAAAAGGAACCAGCTAACTCTTCGACTAACGGAGACCCCAAGTTGGCCACCCTAGACATCCATATCGCTTCTAATAGCAGTAGCAACAACACCTCTTTAGAATTTGAAGAGGAGATAAAACAATTAGAAAACCAGTTTCAAGATTTACAGGTGAACAAACTCCACCATCGTAGGGTAACCCCAACCAGTCTTACCAAAAATTAGTATCCTAGACCAACACCCCCTGACCTCCAGTTTGAGGAAAAGAATGTTAGCAACCAATTCTTAGTATCTTCTAATAAACTCTATGAATGGAATACAGACGGATTATCAAAACAAGAAATCATAAATAAAATCCAACACACGACTATGGTAGCCAATAACTACCTCAATGAAGGTCGCCCTCATATTGAAGTAGTTGAACTTTTGGTCTTAGGTTTCATAGGAAAACTTTTATCATTGTGGAACCATTACCTAATAGAAGAATTGAAGGAAGAGATCAAAAGTGCAGTCCAGAAAGATGAGGAAAGACGTCCAATCTTTGATGAAACCATAGGTCAAGGTGTCCTAGATGGAGTAAACACCTTAATCTATACCATTACAAGATATTTTATAGGAACCCCCAGCAATGTCACGACTAGTTAAGTAACCTCAGGTGTCCTACCCTTAGTGACTACAGGTGATATGAAGATGTCTTTACAACTAGAGTCATGCACAAAAGCGATTGTAACTCTCCCTTTTGGAAGAAGAAATTTATCAATGGCTTACCCAGTCTTTTTGCCCATAAGATTAGGGAAACTCTCAATAACTCCTCAGGTATCATAGATTATGATTACTTGACTTATGGAGATATATCTAGTGTCATCCGCAAAGAAGGCTTAAAAATGTGCATAAACATGAAAATCCAAAACCAGGCCAATAAGGACAAGAGAAAAGCTAAGTATGAAGTAGGAAACTTCTATACTCAGTATGGCCTCCTTTCCATAGCCCCATCCAAAAGGAAATATAGAGGGAAAGATTACCCTAGGAAAAGAACAGCCTCCAAGTATTATAGAAGTCATAAGAAGGCCAGTAACTTCAGCAAAAATGATTTCTATAAGAAGAGCAAGAAACTGCAAGATTGCCATAAAGGCAATGGTAAAAGAAAAGATTCAACACAAAAATCATTCGATAATAAAAATAGCGAATATTATAAGTGTGGCAAGAAAGGTCATTTTAGGAAAAAGTGTAGCTCTCCCATATGTCAAAGATTTTAAGGAAAAAGATATCTCGACCAAAGCTCGCCCATCCAAATGAGCCAAGAACTCATGGAATTTTGTAATAAACAACCTCCTTAGCAAAGGAATCATTAGGAATTCTAAGTCCTCTTGGTCATTTCCGGCCTTTTATGTCCAAAAAAATGCTAAGATTGAGAGAGGTGTACCTATATTAGTCATCAACTACAAGCCCCTTAACAAAGTCCTAGAATGGGTTAGATATCCTATCCAAATAAAAGAGACCTAGTTAATAGGCTAAGTAGGGCAGTCATCTTCAGTAAATTCGATATGAAAAATGGGTTTTGGCAGATTCAAATCAAAGAGTCTGATAGGTACAAAACAACCTTCACTATACCCTTTGGACATTATGAATGGAACGTAATACCTTTTGGTCTAAAGAATGCACCCAATGAATACCAAAACATTATGAATGAGATTTTCAATCCATTCTCCAATCACTCTATTGTTTACATAGATGATGTACTTTCTTTCTTTTTTCTTCAGAATCTATTGAGCAACATTGGAAACATTTGCGATCATTTCTCAATACAGTCAGGCTCAATCATCTTGTGATTTCAGCCCTAAAAATCAAGCTTTTTCAAACACATGTTCGGTTCTTAGGTTTTGACATCCATCATGGTTATATATATATATATATATATATGTATATGAGAAAAAATTCTAAATGAATGTAAACTTTTCTAGTATGTAAAGCATGACTCGTTAATTCCTTAACACCAAAGTTCTCATTTTACAACTTAGAAAAGAGGTCACACATTATTAGACAGCCACCTTCTCAAAAAAAAAATATAAAATAAAAAAAAATGAAAAAAATTATTAGATCGTCAAACACAAACTAATCTAAATTCTTTCACTCGGATAATTGATATTTTTTTAATGCGAGAATAATTTGATAGTTTATACTTAATATCAATTTTGCCATTTTTTAAAATTTTAAAAAAAATCCAACTGTAGGGACTGGGTTTGAGCACTTCTTCTATTGGGTGAGTGGACTCAGATCCAACTCGTCCAATACAATAAATTTGTAGAAAATGGATTTAAGAACTAGGTCCTAGTGAGGATTACAACAACTTAAACATGGCTACGAGTGGATTGAATAAGAAAGACTTGGACTAAAGTATGAAATTCTGTTCCTCGACCCTAGCTTGAGGAACTTGTAGTTCTTATTATTGCTTCCGCGTCTGGTTACAAAGATCTTAAGTATTACACCAATTGTTACAATATTCTCTCCGCCTTTTTCTTCCTCCTTCATTTTGGAGGACTTCTTACATTATATACTCTTTCTTAGTTGATCTTGGCCCTCCATCTGTTGATCATACATGTTACTACTTGAGTGCTTGTCCCATCAGCTACATTCTTCAGCTTTCTGTGAGCTGCAGCAACCTAAGCAACACTGTTCAGGGATCATTTCCTTATTAATGCGGCCAGAAGGTTAGTTGTGAGCATTTAATATGAAGGTGACAGTTTTTCCTTGAATTGCTCCTCTACCATGTTTCCATGGCTGACCCATTGTACTTGTCTTCTTCTTGGGATGCTTTAGGAGGCTGCCTTTGGTAGCGTGTTGCTCTTCCCTTCTATGATCTCAGCTGGCCGAGGACAGGATTGTCCTCGGCAATGTTTCTTGGGAACTTAGGTTTCCTACTTTTATCCTTGGACGTTTTTAATTCCTCGGCGTGGGCCTTTGGGCCTAATATAAATGAAGTGGGCTGGGGTTGCCAAATTCTTAGGTCCCAAACCAACTAATTATTAAAAAAATAATTTCTAGAACAAAATTAAAAAATATATATTCTTAATGAAAATCAACATTCAACAACTAGTTGTGATGCTTGTAATGTTTTATTTTTAACAGAAAATACGATAACTTCATAGTGAAGAAAATAAATACAAAACATCTTGAATTATAGATGACTCAATAATTTTCCTCTATCCAAATTTCAAAATTATTTATTTATTTGTAAAGTTGTGGCAAAATATGTTCTAGTTTATTTCCTTGTCACCTCGTTGTTTTGAAATCTTGTTGCTTGTGGTGAATGCATGTGATGATGTTAACAATAACAATTGGGGGGTGATTGAGCTAGTGAGAGCATCAGAGACAGTGCATGAATCTGTCTAAAAAATGACATCCCTAACTCCAATATCGCCCCCCCCCCCCCCCCAAAAAAAAGAGATTGCTTTATCCATAGCTCTAGCTTCAGCCTTTAAATGGCCTGATGGTAGCGATAGGTGTTTACTCAAAGCTGGCCCTACCACAACACCTTTATGGTCAAAATAGGTAAAATGAAGAAAAAAATATCCAATTTTGTGTGTGAGAGAGAGGATAAAATTAAATTAGGTATTGAAATAAATTACACATCTAAGGGACGAAAGGTGTTGAGAGAGTGAAATGGTTGTCAAAAACACAAACCGAATTGAATCCAACGACCAATGATGGATAACATTTAGAATTTGATATTATGGGTATAATGGAAAATTCTCACCAATTAGTGCAAATTACCCATTAAGAGATTTTGGATCTCCTCATCCATCACAATTGGCTAATGGTACGCCTAAGGCTAAGCCGTTCCCTACTGAAAATTCTAGAAAAAGATAAATAAAAAGCATCTTGAATCACGAAGGACTCAATAATAGATGGACTTCCTTTATTCAAGTTAAAAAATTATTAATTCCTATGTCAAGCTTCACCAAAATATGTGTTGATTTATTTTCTTGTTGCCTCACTTGCAAATTGGGTTGTACTGAAATCTTTTAGTTTTTTATTTTTTTTAATTTTTTTATATAATAAAAAAGACTAAAATTCTTATTATAGCAAAGGCAAATTTGCCTGATAAACATCAAAGGTGTATAGTGGGACATCTTCCATCCATAAAGAAAAATCAATGACATGTCGTGCATGCCTTACTTGGTTGTGGGAGGGGGGATACCTTGGGAAGGAAAGATTGTGGTTTGTGGAAATCATTGTGTTTCATCAGTTCTAATTTGCATAAGTAATAACACAAATCTTTGTGAAAACAATTATTTCTATAGGGTTCACCAATGACACTCCAATGATAAAGTTGGACTTAGTTTAGTTCAATAGAGTATTAGTTTTTTGTGAGTTTTTATAGTTATACTTTTTATGAAAGTAGTTCTCCCCTTTTCAAGCTTAGATATGTCACACCAACCTTAGGTTTTGAGGTTGACCTGACTTTTATTACTCTCACATCAGCCGATAGAGCATAACTAGGCATCTTTGATCTACCCAATAAGAAAACTAATCATATCACATTTAATGCGATGTGAGGTAATTGTGACGCAATATATGTTGAGATGGTCGTACCTAAATACCCAGCTTTTCTTTGAGGCAAAGCTAAATGACCAAAGCTTCCTTTTAGGTTAAGCTTATCAACATGATGTTATGAATGGTTAACTCATGAGGTCGGTATCCCTTTGCAGCTTTATTGATTGGTCTCTCGTTGTCCTTGGCTTCATTTTTACCCTTCACATTACCTTCTAACTGGAACAACATAATTAATTAACTTCAACCACATTGTTACTTTTGAGCAGTTTTACGAACAACAGTTACAACATATCACATATATAGAGATAGCGTAAGTTCGTCACACAACATGATGCTATACGATGCTATATTCTCAATGAGACTAGACATTGAACAACCAGTTGTGATGCTTGTCATGTTCATTGTGTTGTAGATAAAGTAAAGAAGAAAGAAATACTCAATTCTAAACGAGAGAGAGAGAGAGAGAGAGAGAGAGAGAGAGAGAGAGAGAGAGAGAGAGAACTTTTGTGAAAGGATAAAATTAGATTATATAATGAAATAAATTAGAAATCTAAGGGACAAAAGGTGTTGAGAGAGTGAAATGATTGTGGAAAATAAAAATAAGAAACTGAATTGAACCCAACAACAATCAATGATGGACAACATTTAGAATTTGATATTATGGGTGTGATGTCAAATTCTTCCCAATTAGTGCAAATTACCCATCCAGAGATTTTGGACTTCCTCATCCATGACAATTGGCTAATGGTACCCTTGAGGCGAAGCCATTCTCTATAAAAAAATTTAGCTCACAGGAAGACTTCTTTTGTTAGAAGGGAGTAGACGAAGAGTGATGCTAAAATGGTATGTTTTTTAATTAAAAAAAAAAAATCAAGAACATATTTTTTTATAATCAATTGGTTTTTTTTTTTTTAATTGTCAAGAAAATATTCTTTGCAAAAAAAATATAGGACCACGACTTTCTCTCTTTCGCAAACTCATACTCAAGTTAGAGGACCACAAGATTCAATCGAGTCCTTTAAGTTTAACCATAAAAGTATATTTTGTAGCTAAAATTTTGGCTTTGACATAAAAGATCTCAATGTTCTCTTTTATGTGTATAGTATCGTACCAAAACATGAGCACATATGGAATGAATTTTAAAAGTTATCTAATTTCTTTCATATGTTCAAACTTCAAGTTTATGTTTAAGTACAAATTTATGTTAAAACAATGTTTGTTAAATTCATTAGGAGAAACAACATTCTCCCTCCCCTTCCCCTATTTTTAGGGCAGTTCACAATTCCCTCCCTTATCTTTGAAACCTACTAATTTTCCATTCTATGTTTCCAAAATGAGCAAATACTCCCATTCCAAGTAAAATAAAATGGGGAAAAAAAATTAACCTAACCCATAAATTAAACATAACATATACAATTTATTCACTTCATCTTGTTTCTCCAAAAAATTAAAAAAGCCCTTCGAAAGTGATGGAGATTGTTAGGAATCAGTTGCAAGATGTGTCCTTAACAGCGAAAAGAAATCCTAAAGTTGTTAAGTTAGCACTGATTGTTGAGTTTTAATCTCAATAAATGCTCAATTCTTTATAATATTACATTAGATTTTCTTATTAAGATACTTCAACTAATCATAGTTATATTGCATTATTTAGGTTTGATAAGTATTATTGAGACGTTCCTGATTAGGAACTTCAAAGGTTTCCCGTACTATAACTTTTTTGAAATGGAGTCAAAAACTAGACAAACAATTGAAATGTGAAGAGAATTACATTTGTAGTCACCAACATTATATTCACATGTTCAAATTAAATTTACAAGTTGGGTTAAGTTTACTGGGGTTTAAATTACATGGGTTAGTTTATTTGGGGTAGTATTGAAATTTAATTTTTTAGTTGTGAGTATTTTAGACTAATATTCTAGGATACAAAAGATTTCGTTGGACTTAATTGAGGGAGTTTTGCTCATTATGGAAACATAGAACATAAAATTTGTTAGTTTCAAAGATAAGGAGGGGGATTATGAACTATTCCAAACATAAGGGAGGAAGATAATTTTTCCTCTAGTGAATTTAACAAACATTGTTTAACATAAATTTGTACTTAAACATAAACTTGAATTTTATAAATATGAAAGAAATTAAATAACTTTTAAAATTCACTCCATATGTGCTTCTGTTTTTATAAAATGCTATACACGTTAAAGAAAATATAGAGAACTTTTATGCCAAAACCAAAATATTAGGTATGTGATCAAACTTTCTCATGCTCACGTGCTAAGTTACAAACTATACTTATGTGCTCAAAGTTAGAGAACTGAGTGTGAGGAAGACAAAGAATCCTTAGTTAAATAAACATAAAATTTAGATGACTTAATTGTATTTTGGCCAATGTTAGAGGGTATAATTTATAATTTAGCCTTAAGTGTACATATTTAGAACTATAGATATATATATATATATATCTGTCTCTGTGTTCGTGTGTGTTGGGTTTGGGGGTGGGGGGGTGATGGATTTAAAGTATTGATATGATACCGTATATTCCAAGCCACAATTGCAAAACTAGCAAAAGTCTTTTTTATACGGGTGGGGTTTTTGTCCAACGCGTCCAGTGGCCAGTGGCCACTGGACAGAAGCCGAATCCTTTTTATATAACCGTTGCAATAAACTTGATAAGACGTGTTTACCTTGCTGACAGTGACACACAGGACATGCTGCCGTCACAGGAATCCTTTTCCCTACGTAATTTCTGCATAGTTTGGATAGAAAAACCTTGAATTTATTTGGAAGCTCCAAACACTAAATAATTCTCCATAAGTTCATATTATTATAGAATTCCTATTTGAAGAACCTGTCATATATAGCATAAGCAGATTTAGAACAAGCAAGATAATAATTAAGCAATTTTCACACTAAACTCTCACGTCCTTGAGATTCAGAGTGGCTCCACATTAAAGGTAGGGTAGTCAAAGGATCACCTTGACCTGAAAAAATTATTATATATTATTATATATAAATTTTAAAAATTTTATAATTTTTTTTCCTTAAAAATAATTTGTGACCACCCTAATTGTTTTAGGCTCAACATAATTAAACTCTGTACAAAGTTTGGCAACAAAATGATTGTAGACTAAAGTTACAACTTTACTCAATATTTTTTTATTGGATATGAATTTTGACAAACCACTATTTTCCTTAAAAATAATTTGTGACCACTCTATTAGCGACCAAGAATTTTTGACGGACCCAAAAAGCCCACTCAAAAAATCTTATTTGCAATGGCAAAATAAATCTCTCGCAAATATTTAGTAAAATGTGAAATATTTGTGACGAACAAGAAAAATTGTTGCAATTATGTGTTATAGCTGTCACAAAAACTAATATTTTGGAGGGAAATTTTCCCTCCATATTATTTGCAAGGGACAATTAAAAATCTCTCGCAAAAAGTGTATTATTTGTGACGGTTAAAAAAAAACCGTCACTAATACTAAATTATTTGCGAGGGCTAGGGTCGACCTTCACAAATAATCATTAAAATGTCAAAATTTTTGGATGGAAATGATCTCACCAAATTATTTCCAAGGGACAATAAAAATCCCTCGCAAAAAGTTTATTTTTTGTTTAGGTTAAAAATATGCCCTTACTAACACTAAATTTTTTGCAAGGGCCACGATTGACCTTTGCAAAAAATCATTAAAAAATATATATATATATATATATTTTTTGGAAATAAAAGTTATTCTAAAATTCAAAGAAAAAAAAAAATGTATAAACATATAGAACTTTGTATTCTTTAGATGAACCTTTTGTTTATAGTCTAAAAAAAACCTTTTATATACATCTTATATAAGAAAGGTTTGTCCTTATTTTCTAAACAATTGTATCTATAAAAAAATGATAACACTTTCAACTTCAAGATGGTAGCCTAAAATTAAAGAATTTTAGCCTTTTGTACTCTCTCTCTCTCTCTCTCTCAAAAATGAATAAAAATTTATTCCGATTAAAATAATGCATAAAAGATGAGTTTAAAGATCAAACGGTAAACTACATCCGATTGGCATGAATATTGGCATGCATGTTAACAACATATAGAACATGTAATCCAACAGTCGGATTTTTAGAATATGAATTTAATAATAAGTTATTGGGTGATGTAACATTTTTTAGTGTTACATCACGTGTAACTTGAACCCAATTCTATATTTCTTAATTCGATGTGAATTTCGACAAATCTACTTTTAGATTTCATTATCTTCATATATTTTTCATGCTTATAAAATTTCAAGATGATCAAATATTAATAGTCATGTTATCAATCAATTGTCTAGATTCAAGTTTTAGTAGTTTAAAATAATGCATAAAATATGAATTTATAGATCAAATGGTAAATTACATTCGATTGGCATAAAAATTGGCATGCATGTTAAGACCATATAGAACATGTGATCCAAAGTTTGGATTTTCAAAATATGAATTCAATAATAAGTTATTGGGTGGTGTAATATTTTTAAGAGTTACGTCAGGTATAACTTGAACCCAACCCTATATTTCTTAATTCGATGTGAATTTTGACAAATTTACCATTAGATTACATTATCTTCATACATTTTTCATGGTTACAAAATTTCAAGGTGATCAAAGATTAATAGGCATGTCATCAATCAATTGTCTAAATTCAAGTTTTTGTAATTTAAAATAATACATAAAATATGAGTTTATAGAACAAATGGTAAATTACATCCGATTGACATGAAAATTGGCATGCATGTTAAGAACATATATAACATGTAATCCAACAATTGGATTTCCAAAAATATCAATTCAATAATAAGTTACTGGGTGGTGTAACATTTTTTAGAGTTACATCAGGTGTAACTTAAATCCAACCCTATATTTCTTAATTCGATATGAATTTGGACAAATCTACCGTTAGATTACATTATTTTCATATATTTTCATGCTTAAAAAATTTCAAGGTGATCAAAGATTAATAGGCATGTCATCAATCAATTATCTAAATTCAAGTTTTTATAGTTTAAAATAATTCATAAAAGATGAGTTTAAAGATCAAACAATAAATTACATCCGATTGGCATGCATGTTAACAACATATAGAAATGGTAATCCAACGGTTGGATTTTCAAAGTGTGACCGAATTACTACTGAAACCTAAATCATGACCAAAACACTTTCGAAACTTTAAAAAATGACCAAACCCCCCCCCCCCCAAGCGCATAAAATTACCAAAATATCCCCCTGAAACATGGAAAACGACCATAAATATCCCCTATGTTTGAAAAAGACCAAAATACCCATCAGGGGTATTTTGGTCATTTTTTGGGTTATGGTGGCATTTTGGTCATTTTCTAGGTTTTAGGGGTATTTTGGTAATTTTTAGGTTTCGAAGGAATTTTCTTCATTTTTTTGGGTTTTGGGGGTACTTTTGTATTAATTTTTAGGTTTTGGGTGTATTTTGGTCATTTTTTAAGTTTCAAGGGTTTTTTGGGTTTTGGGGATATTTTGATAATTTTTAGGTTTTGGGTGTTTTGGTAATTTTATGAGTTTTGGGGGGTATTTTGGTCATTTTTTGGGTTTTTGGAGGTATTTTGGTCATTTTTAGGTTTGGGGGGTATTTTGGTTATTTTTTGGGTTTTGGGGGTACTTTGGTCATTTTTTGGGTTTTGGGGGTATATTGGTAATTTTTTAGGTTTTGGTGATATTTTGGACATTTTAGAGGTTTTGGGGGGTATTTTGAACATTTTAGAGATTTTGGAGTTATTTTGGTCATTTCAGTGATTTTTAAGCATATTCGGTGATTTTAGAGATATCGGGGGTATTTTAGTCATTTTAGAGGTTTCATGGGTATTTTGTTCATTTTAGAGATTTTAGGGATATTTTGGTCATTTTAGTAGTTTTAGAGCATATTTGATAATTTTAGAGATATCGGGTTAAATGGGTGGATTACTAATTAAATGAGTGGGTTGGTAATGGAAAATTAATTTATATATAAACGGGTCATAAATGGATAAATGGGTAATTACATACTTAACCTATTTGTGACCCAACCCGCCCATTTGCCACCCCTACCTATGGGGTATTTGGTTCATTTCTGCTATTGAGGGTATTTTGGTGTCTCAGCCATTTTTTGAGTTTATTATGGGGTAAGTTGGCCTATTTTAGTCTTAGGCGTATTTCAGTCGTTTTTAAATGAATATTGAATTATATTTCTTCCAATTTTGGTTTTTTCTTATGAGTTAAGGGTATTGTGGTCTTTTTATAGGCTTCACACTAAATTTCAGTTATTTTTCTTGCTTTGGGGGTATTTCAGTCATTTTCTTGGTGGTGCGAGTGTCTCAGCCATTTTTTGAGTTTGTGGGGTAGGTTAGCCTTCTTTTAGTCTTAAGGGTATTTCAATCGTTTTCACTGAATAATACATTATAGTTCCTCCAATTTTTGTGTTTTCTTAGGATTCAAGGGTATTGTGGTCTTTTTTTAGGCTTCAAAGGTATTTCAGTTATTTTTTTTACTTCGATGGTGTTTGAGCCATTTTTTGGGTGGTAGGGGTGTTTTGGTCATTTTCTATGGTTATGCAGGTAAGTTGGCATTCTTTTAGTTTTAGGAATATTTTAGTCACTCCAAAGTAATATTAAATTATATTTTAATTTTTTGGTTCTCCAATCTCATCTTACATTTTTTTTTCTTCTAGTTATCACATCATATTTTAGTAATTTGCAGTGAGGAATTATATTTTATTAATTTGAAGTATTAAATTAAATTATATTAAATTAGTTTGAAGTATTAAATTCAATTAAATTTTTTTAAATTGAATTATGAAAATATATTTCTATTAATTAATATATTTCATTTTATTAATTTGTAGTGCTAAATTATATTTCATTAATTTGAAGTATTATATTAAATCTTATTAATTATTAAATTATACTTAAATAATTTGTAGTATTAAAATATATTTACATAATTAGAAGTATTAATTATATTGTTATTAATTAGTAAATTATATTTTATTGACAATTGTAGTATTAAATTGCATTTTAGTAATTTGAAGTATTAAATTATATATTTGTTAATTTGTAGGATTAAATTATATTTTGTTAATTTCAAATATTAAATCTTATTTTATTAAAAAAATCCGTAAAGATCTATTAAGGCGGGATTAATTTTCGCTACAAAAAGTTATATTCCCGTCATAATAAACCATAGCCTACTCTTTCTTTATTGCAGCAGCTTTAAAATTCTGAATGTTGTCACAATAAAAATTATGAATTCCCTCTAAAACTCTTCGGTTCCCACCAAAACACTTTGTCTCTTTACTCTCTCACTCAAATCAAACCATCGGACTGCCGAGCCTCACCCAAACACTCTCTACCTCATTCTTCCTCACTCTCGTCTTCGTACCCTCGCCGCTCGGACTGCCGAGCCACCACCGTCCTCCCCACCGCCGGTCCAACAGTCCTTCGACAACCTCATTCTCCCTCACTCTCCCTCACACTCCGTCGGCCTTGCCTTCTGCCGCCGACACCACCACCTCCAACAACACAGCCACCGCGGCCATCCTCGGACTCCTTCCCTCCATCAGCCGCCTGACATACCCCTGACGGTATAGCTTCCACTCTTTATTTATTTAGCACTTTTTATTTTTGTTTTTTCATACAATATTTGTCTTGGGTTTTTGGTTTTTCAATGATGGGGTTATTCGACAATGAATTGGGCCACAATAGATTTTATTGGTAAGCTCATATAAATATTCAAATCCTGCAATATGTGTTTAGTTGTTTGCTGTTGTATTTATGATGTTACTAAATTGGACCCTATTTGAATTTTTGGGTTTCTTTTACTGTAGATTAAAATTTGCACGGTTCTACATATTTGTTTTTATTGCATTCCACATGTTCGATGAAATCCCTCTTAGAATTGATATGTGATGTTTGGGTTTGATTTTTCCCACCCCATACCTGAGTGTCTCCCCATGTGCATTGCTGAAAGCTTTCCTTATTTTCATATACATTCAGTCTATTATGAACACCCAACAAGTGTGTGCGGTCGTGTTTCAGTGCATTTGTCTCTGCACATACTTTAGAGCTTAGTATAATGCAATGGCAATAATTGTCAGGAGCCCCCAGGATTGTACTATTGATTCATCAAACTCATTCTGAGCATGAAGTCTTCATTTTGACTTTTCCTTTTAGCATTTAACCAACCTTTTATTCCTTAGAATTTATCCTAGTAATTATCTAGTGTGAAACAAAGGGACTAATATTCAAATACTTAAAAAGAGTTCCAACTAGCTGATTAGCAAAAGATAAATAAATAGTCATGGCTTTCATTGCTCACTTTTCTTGACCATAAATTATATTATACAAGCAAACGTTGGATTCTCACTTTTCACGGCTTTCATTGCTCAGTTTTGCATAGTCTGTCTTTATGTTTTGTTAAGATGTCATAGATTCGTGTAATTTGTGTGATTGATTGTATGGTCCCCGGCTGTGTCTGTATATTTGAGCGATTCTCTTTTTTGATATCAATAAGAATTGCATTACTTGTCAAAAAAAGTTGGATTTTATACTGTGTTGCTGTGAAATGTCAAGTTCTTAAATATTATAACATGTAGAAATAATTCTTTATCAAATTTTTAAAAATGAATTTATAGAGTGTACATGTGTCGTGTGGGACATTGGCTAGTAATAATAATAATTAAATTTTTTTTTCTCATTTAAATCCCAAACATGATTACTTCATGAGGGAGTTAAATATTTACTTTTTTTATATATATTTCATTCTTCATAAACTTCCAAGGGTTAAGAGTCTTGAGACTCCACTCATACACCAGCTATCTTTTTCTCATAGAATGCTAAGCACTATCAGTGCTGACTAAGGAGAGGGACTCAGTGCACCAAGAAAAAGTGTCCACAATGTGGGGGCATTGATTGGGTTTACCTAATCCTCACTGAGGATCAATCAGATTGAGTTTAATTAAGGATATCATTTTCTTTGAAAAAAAAATCGGAAGAATGAAAAAAATTTTATTTGTCTTTCAAACTTTGCCAATAAGAGTAGATATTCTAAGATATTTAGCAGCGTCATCCTAGACCTAAAATGTTGAGTTTGCCAATTATAATATTAGTGGCTGTAAACAGAGGAAAGAGAGGTATTGCCAGCTCTCCCTCCTGCACTTTTCTTCAATTAGCTAATGGTGGTAAGGTTTTTGTTTAACTGTCTTTGTTGAATGACAATGTAATCCATCTGACACTTAAAAGCAGTGTCTTCATAGTGTGTTCGCATTTGTTGCGTTGTTGTTGTTGTTGTTTACTTAAGACTATTAGATAGTACTAGAGGGAGATGGATTTCAAAGTAAAACATGGGATGGGATGGGGAGGTGAAAATATTGGGATCAATCATTCAATTTTTGAGGGAGATTCTGAAATTGTAGATACTCTCTTCGCAACGGTGATATGCTAGGTTCAGCTTTTAATCATTTAGGTTTGGCTTTGAATCATTTAGTAAGGGATACAGTTCAGATTTTTTATTTTTCTCATATATTTATAGGCAAGGTAATGCTTTAACCAAAAGTGCGGGACTTTTTTTCCCTTTATTAGTCTGGATAGAGGTTGTTCCTCCAAACATTGTTGATTTTTTTAGCTAATTTACTAGCTACTTAAATAAAAAGCATGCCGATCAGTTTCTAAAAAAAAAAAAGGTGTGTTAAATTGTGCTAACTGAGAAGAAAGTAATTGCAGTAACCGCACCTTCTTTCCCTTTTTTTTTGAGGTGACACTAACCAAACTTGGCTGCTATATATGATTGGAGGTATTAATTAGTGGGGTTTACTTTTATTTTTTTGCTAAATTAGTGGGGGTATTTTTAAACGTTAGCTCGAGTGTTAGTCAGAATGTTCTCGTCATATTTTCTAGGACACATTATTCATCTCATTCATCTGAAATCACACAGCATCTCCCAGTGTTGACCACCTCTTTGAGGAATGCAACAAATTAAGCAAGCAGAAAAGAGATAAGCCCCTTGTCAACCAATTTTAGCTTGAGGTGGTCCTTGTTACATGTAATATATGGGGACTATTAACTTCATATGTGGGATTAGGTGCAATTAATGCACGTCATTCCTCATTAAGTTCAAGCCACGTCATTATCAGGTTGCCCATTTTTTATAGCTGAAATTATAGGAGCTGTCATTGAGATGCACGAACATGAAAGTGCCTTGGAATGTATTTTAGTTAGTCTTTGGATTTTGAAATTACAGAAATAGCCATGCTCTATGGATGATGAATTAGTGATCTGCTATTTGCACCAAAGTTAACATTGATAGTATGATTGATGTGTAGGTGTAGAAAAAAGTTTTAAACACCCAAAAGTGGCAAGATCACCATCACGCAATTGTTGCAGAAAAGCTGCCAGACTTAAATCCTTTTGTAAGTTTTTGCTTCCTTTTAATTTGCTTCTTCTATTTGATTTGTAAAGAAGAGTTGGGCTTGTCTAATGATCTTCATCGTCCCATTTTTGTTATATCTGTAGCCTTTTGTAAATTCCTGTCACTGAATTATTTAAAAACAAAGTTTTGAATGGGTTTATATCTATATTTATTTATAGCTATGAATTTATTTTTTCGTGCTCAACCTTTACCATTCTGATGTAAAGAATTATTGTAGTTCTTTGTTTGTATGGATCATATTGTTTGAGTTTTTTTTTTTGGATAGGTAAGAAATAATTATATTCAAAAAATTACTAAGTGCAAAAAAACACTAGCAAATCAAACGTACAATACAAGAAAGAAAAGAACAAACAAAAAGAAGAAAAACACTAAGAACAAAGACAAAGAGAGCTAAGGAAGAGCGGAAGAGAATCATTAGATGTGAGTCCCCAAGCCCTAGCCCTAGCCCAATCAAAAAGGGAACCAGTAAAGAAGGCAAGCATTTGGTCATCGGTTCTATCCAAATCCTCAAATGTCCACTGATTGCGTTCCCTCCAAATACACCACATTAGATACAATGGAACTAAATTCCAAATGTGAGAATAACGCTTCCCCAACCAACTCCACCAGCTAAAAAGAAGATCTGAGACCGTACTAGAAGGAACTCGTGAAATCCCAAAGGTTCTATAAACAAAACACTACAACCGATAAGCCTTTCCACAATGTAACAAGTTATCCACTGTCTCCCCGTAGCACCGACACATAATGCACCAATCCACGAAGTCATAGCCCTTAAGCCTCAGATTATCTCCTATGAGAATCCTATCCCATGCTGCTGTCCAAACAAAGAAAGAGACACGCTTGAGTGTCTTAACCTTCCAAATGCCTTTCCAAGGAAAGACAATGGGAGAAGAACCATGTAACTTGTGATAAAAATAGCGGATAGTAGAATCCCCTTTCTTAGACAATTTCCATCTCATACAATCACCCTCGGTTACAAGGGGTTGATTGGAAGCCAAGAATCAAAAGAACTCATCCATCACATTTGCCTCCCAATCATTAGGACCCCGAATGAAGCAAACATTCCAAGTTCTCCTATTCCTCTCTCCTTGGCACAACAAAGAAGATTCTACAGAAGCTTCCTTGTTAGCAGCAAAAGTGTACAAGATCGGAAAAGCCAACTGGAGAGAAAGGTCTCCACACCACTTGTCTGTCCAGAATTTTACTCTAGCCCCCACCCCAACCTTAAAGTGGACACTTTTGTGAAACATTTCCCATCCCATTCGAATACTTCTCCACAGACCACACCCATGAGCACTTATTCTCAACTTAGAGGTCCATCCCCCCCATTCTTCCCAAATTTCAAAGCTATCACCCTCCTCCACAGCCTATACTCCTCTGTCCCAAAGTGCCAAAGCCACTTCTCATGTAAGGCTTTATTGAACGTGGTTAACTTCCTAATACCCAAACCGCCATTAGCCAAAGGCATACACACCTTATCCCAACCCAACAAATGTGTCTTAGTGTCACCCCACAAGAAGTCCCTTTGCAGCTTCTCAATTTTGTTCGCCACATGTGTAGGAATGGTAAAAAGAGAAAAGAAGTAAGTAGGGAGGCTAGATAACGTGCTTTTAATCAATGTCAGTCTGCCACCTTTTGATAAATACAATTTCTTCCAACCTGCTAGCTTTCTTTCAATTTTTTCTAATATAGGGTTCCAAATAGAGGGAGCTTTATGGGACGCCCCCAATGGCATACCAAGGTAAGTCATAGGCAGGGTCCCAACCCTACAACCTAAGATCTCAGCCAAAGCATGCACATTATTTACCTCTCCTATAGGAACTATTTCGCTTTTAGCTACATTCACCTTCAAATCAGTCACAACCTGAAAACAAAGCAGCAGCAATCGAATATGTGGGATTTACTCCATCGCTGCCTCACAGAACAAAATGGTATCATCTGCAAACAGCAAATGCGAAATACATTCCCCTCTGCCCCTCCTACCATCTGCCCTAAAGCCACTAAGTAATCCTGCCCCCTCCATTCTCTTCACCATCCTACTAGACACCTCCATCATAATTAAAAATAACATGGGAGACAGTGAATCCCCTTCTCTCAAACCTTTAGAGCTGCCAAAGAAACTAGCTGGAGACCTGTTCACTAACACAGAAAACTGCACTGTCGAGATACAAGTACGAATCCAGCTGCACCATTTCTCCCCAAAGCCCATTTTCTTCATCAACTTCAGAAGGGCCTCCCAATTCACATTGTCATATGCTTTCTCAATATCTAACTTACAGATCACCTTAGGAATCTTACTCTTCGTTCAACTATCCACACACTCATTTGCAATAAGAGTTGAATCAAGGATTTGTCTACCACCCACAAAACTATTTTGAGATTCAGATATCAGTTGATCTAGCACCACTTTCAACCGATTAGCCAAAACCTTGGCCAAGATCTCATACAAGCTCCCCACTAAACTAATAGGTCTGAAATCTCGAATGTTAGAGACATCATTCTTCTTGGGGGATTAAAACTAAAAAGGTCGCATTTAAAGATTTCTCAAACTTACAGTGCTGATAGAACTCTTCAAAAACTACTAAAACATCACTTTCTACCACTCTCCAACAGTGTTGGAAAAAGGCCATAGAAAAGCCATCTAGACCTGGAGTTTTATCCCCTTCCATATCTCTAACCACTGGCATTATCTCGTCCTTCAAAAACCTTTATTATCATTTACTTCCTTTGCAGTTTTGTGTTTTGGTTTATTATCATTTACTGCTTTTGTAATTTTCTGTTATGCTTTGTGATTACTTAAGTAGAGCTATTACTAATCAAAATGTCATTACTCTATAAATAAGCTTGTTCATGAAGACTAGGAATCATCTTACATAGGAATACAAAAAATTTAAGGAGGGACATAGAATACTATATATACTATATAGACACACATAACAATAACCAACCCCATAGTTTGGGGGTTAAGGTTCTGTTGCTTAATTTATTGAATTGGGTACCAAAAAAAAATTGATTGAGCTTGCAAGTCTGTTTGGTTAGGGTGATAATAAAAAGAATTGTTATGGGTGTTAAGATACAGTGATAATGACTATAGTGTTGATTATTCTAATGTTGAATAGGAATTTAGGAATGGCAATTGGGGAAGTCCTTATGTATGGTGCCTTTGATATTGGATGGCCCTAAAGTTGCAGATGCACATGTTTCTTTATGATGCTGTTTGGTAATTTAAGTGTTGCTGTCTGAAAAATACAATGTTTTTGCCGGTTGATAATTTTGTAGGTTGATTTTCAAACCACATGCTCATATCTTTTGATTTTCATGATGGAAATGATGGACTGTATGTAATTTAAAGTCTTTAGTGTAATCTTTAATGTGAGTTACTAAATTCAATTGTGGATTAATGAAACTAAATAATATGATTCTTATTCTATTAAGTGGACATTTTCATGTTGTGGGTCTTTGTTTTTGTCAAGGAAGCTAATAGTAGGTAGACATGGCAAGGGCTTAAAAAAAAAAAAAAAAAAAAAAAAAAAAAGGTAGACATGGCAAGGGAAGGTAAAAGTAAAGGTAGAATCATCACACCAAAAGCTACTCGAGAGATTAATATTCTTTTTCACTCAAACCTGAATGGAGCTTGGACGACTTTTACTGAATACCCAAAATCTGAGTATGAAACTCTATATGCTTGCTATAGAGCTCAACATTTTAAGCATAAGCAACTAGATGAGGAAGTGAAGAAAGCATTTGTAGAATTGGTGAAACACTATTATTCTGATTGGATGTTTCACATTAAAAGTTCTATTTTTAAAAAGTATACAGAGAAAGAAGATTGTTATAAGAATGGTTCTTCCTTCATTCCTACGCTCTTTTGGAAAAAGATGGTTGATAAATGGATGGATGGAGATTAGGTGGTAAGTATAAATAAAATACATGTCATGAATTCTCTCTGTCTCTCTTGCACTCTCTTTAACCATTATTTGTTATTTTTTTTATAAAAGCTAATATTCTAGTGTATGAATTATGTTTAATGTTTTTTCTTAAGGATGGTACTAGTAGAGATGAAGAGGACAACTTAATCAATAACACGAGGGAGGTTGAAAACAGCTTGGAGGGTAACTCAAAGGAAGACTAGTATAGATAGTGTCATAATTCTAGTTGTTTAAGTTTAAAACAAGGTTTAATTTCAAGATTTCTTTGTATATTCTATATTTTAAAGTTTGAATTTATATGAATTTTTATCTCTCAATTGATCAATTTTTAGTAATTATTGTACTATCATAATATGATAGTTAAAAAAAAATTATATAAAGTAATTAAAAATAAATAAATAATAAAATATTTCCAAAATTATATAAAATATTATTACCGATGACATAAAAATTTGGTCATAAATAATTTTATAGTGATGACAAAGTCCCTTGCAATTTATAGAATAACAATGCCACTTAACCCCTTGCAAAAACATTTTAAGCGACAGTTTAATGTCGTCACTATTATTCCTAACTAAAAAAAAATTGTGAGGGGTTAAAAGCCCTCAAAAATAAATTTTAACGACGGCATTAGTTGTCTCTAAAGAGTATGTCGTTAATTTGAAATTCGCAAATAACTAATTGCAAGGATATAAAAGTCCTTACTAATAGTTGTTAACGACGACTACTCTCCCTCGCTAAAAATAAATCAACTTTTTTTGTCGTTTGGTAATATATTTGCGAAGGCGGATTTGTTCAGTAACGACAATAAATTGCCCTTGTAAATTATCTATTTATGAAGGCGTGGTCGCAAAATTTCTTTTAGCAACAAGAGCAAATACGACGGCCTTCGAGGGCCACATGCCCTCGCTAATAGTCTTTTGCGACGATATTTGAATTTTTGCGAGGGCATTTTACCCTTGCTAGTAGACTTTTTTCTTGTAGTGAATGTTTGGCGACAAAATGGTTGTAGACTAAAGTTATAACTTTACTCAATATTTTTTTATTGGATATGAATTTTGACAAACCACTATTTGATTAAATTTTCTTCTTATAATTATATTCCATGCTTGCAAAATTTTAAGAAGATCGACGATCAATAGCTATGTCAACAATCAAATGGTTTAAATTTCAAGTTTTTTTAATCTAAAATTATACATAAAAAAATAAAGTTTATAGATTATATAGTAAATAACATACAATTGATATGAAATTCGACATGTTTTTTAAGAACTTAAAAAAAAAAAAAAAAAAAAAAAGCAATTCAACGGTTAGATTTTCAAAATATGTAGTCATGTTAATTTGTTTAGTGACAGTTATATTCTTAGGTTACAACTAAGTTTTTAACCAAACTTGTAACTTGCAAAATTGATAATAAAACTATTATACAACAATTTCAAGATAAGAAAACTTGTAGAGAGAAATTGTGAGATTTATTGTATTTGCATTTTTTTTTTTTTTTTGTCAATATATGAAGTTCTCTATTTTTTTATTAGATTTTGTTTAAATTAAGTTTCTTAACGAGCATCTTGAAAAAAATTCTTGGAGTTGACACGATTGAGATTGTACAAGAAATGTGTTATAAAACGAGTCATGTTGTCATTTGTATACATCTAGAATGAGACCACAGACTTTTTTTGGTCAAAGGGAAAATTTATAAAGAACAGCTGCAAAGCCAAAAAAAAGGCAAAGTAGCGACTTTCTGCCCATTAAAGTACAAACCAGTAGCATCAGAATTTAAAATATTTTATAGAACAAAGTTTCTCTCCAAACTAGTTTGGAGTGAAACTCTACAAACTCCTCATATGTCTCTATATTGAGTATGAATTTTGGAAATCTAACCGTTAGATTGTATGTTCTTATTATATTCTTCATGCATGTAAAATTTCAAAAAGATCAAAGATTAATTGCTATCTCATCAAACAAATGTTAAAATTTCAAATTTTTATGATCTAAAATTATATATAAAAAATAAGTTTATTGATTGAATAGTAAATAATATCCAGTTTGAACAAAATTTGATATACATGTTAAGATAAGAACATAAGGACTATGAAATTCAACAGTGAGATTTTCAAAATTCACACAAAATATATATATATATATATATAAAACTTTGTTCTATTTTAGAGAGTTCAACAGAGGGCAAGGAATTAAAAACAACAAAATCCCAATTTGCTCAACACAACGTGGGACAGCGAAGAAGTTTAGGGTATCTAGTTTAACTGAAATATACGAACTACATCCTTGAAAATTCGTAATGCCTATTACTTCCTTGCAAATTCATAATGCCTATAAACTTTTCAGGTTCTTCCCAGTTCAAATCCTAAACACTTCACATCCAAATCACCTCTAGAGTTTTATCTCATCCGATTTTCTTTTTCTATGAAATGACTATTTCTCAATTTCTCTTATGACAACGTGTAAGAAACTAAGAATCCCATTGGTAGATAATTAGGTTTCTAAAGAATCTCATTTGGATTTTGTTAAAAGTTACTTTTTCTACTCAATGAAAGAATCAATTGCTCTAATATCTTTCAAAAATTCTTCCTTCACACACATTATTTAATGCCATTAGCATTGATTCAATATTCTTAGTCAAAACTTAGATTAATACCTTAGATATTATTTCTTAGATACCCTTCTTAAAATTTAGCCAAAACTTAGATTTAATATCTTAGAAACAACACCTAAGCCGAGCCACATATTCATGAACATATCATTATTTTTGAGCTTGACTCATTTAAATAGTTGAGTCTAAATTTAGGCTTGAGATTGACTAGTTTGTTGAATAGACAAACATAAGCCAAGTTTCTTTTTTTACATTAATATGAGGCTGAGCCAAGCTGTTTAAGGACTATATTTTAAACCCCATTTTGTTTTTGCCACAAAAATGAGCAACATAGGTTGCCTCTCTAATCACCCAACAAAGGAAATATCAACAAAATTCAAAATTATTCAGCCAAAAAAAATCATAATTTGTCATCAGCGGCATCATAATTCACTTAAATTGAATCATTCTAGAAGCTTACCCTAAGCATGGAGATGCTTCTTAGAGCACTTACAGTGGTGGAGGCATATTGCTATATTGCTAAAATTTAGCTCCACAAACACAAAAATCTTGTTGCAGCAGTGGAGCTAAATCTAAAAATTTTAGCTCCATTGCTACAATGCACATCTATAGATAGATGTGCACTGTTCATGAGAGCTAAAAAAAATATTATTTTATTTTACCGGTTAATTAAAATATTATTTCATTCTCTCTCTCTCACTCCGTGCCTCTCTCTCTCTCAGTCAGTGACTCTCATTCCATCTGAAACTCTCATCCTCTCCCAAAACTCTCTCAAGCTCTTATCCTCTCTCAGTCACTCTCCTCTCTCACCATCATCTCTCTATCTCAAACCCACGCCGATCACCTCTCTATCTCACCAGTGGTGGTGGTGGTTGTGTGGGTAGATCGGTGTCGATGGGTGGCTGGGTTCGTCGGCATTGGTGGGCTGTGGTGTGGTTGAATAGTCGCTGGGCTGTGGGTTGTGGTAGGTAGATCGGCGTCAGTTGGGTTCATTGGCGTCGGTGGGTTGTGGTGTGGTTGGTGTGCTATGGTGGCTCGGTTGGGTTTCGTGGTGATGGGTGTAGGTGTTGCCTGGTGGGTCGGGTGGGTGTGTGCTGGTTGATTTTTTTTTTATTTGTTGTGGTGGCAGTGGCGGCGGCGACGGCTATGGTTGTGGTTGTGGTTGTGGCAGTGGCAGTGGGTTGTGGTTGTGATTATGGTTGTCATGGCTGGTGGTTTGTGGTGACTGGTGGTGATGGGGTTGTGGTTTTGTTTTTGTTTTTTTTTTTTTCTACGTTGTGTTGTGGTTGCCAAAGTAGAGTGGTGGTTGTGGCCGGTGGTGGTGGTTGTGGTGGTGGTTGTGGCTGTGGCTGATGGTAGAGATGGTTGTGGTTGGTTTTGTGGATTTTTTTTGGGTGGGGGGATATATTATTTTATTGTAGAGAATATATTATTTTGTTGTGATGTTTATATTATTTTATTGTGTTGAAAGCTAAAATAGATCCACTGCTGTAGCATGTGTGTAAGTAAAATAGATAAAATAACTTTTGGTGGAGCTAAAAAACTAAATTTTTAGCTCCACTAGTGTGGATGCTCTTACTTTTGTTTTGAAGGTGAAACCCATCAAATCCTATTATGCTGTTAAAATCCTTAAAGGATCCTTAGCTGCAAATCAATTTTATTCAAACTGCCCCTACTGGAACAGTACCCTAAATCAATTCTAAGCTTCTAGATTGAGTTAGTTTTGATTATAGCCATTAACGTGAATTGATCTTTAGGCACATTTTAATACTATCAGACCCTACTGCTACTCCTAAGAAAAAAGAACCATTTTTTGTTTCTTGGACATTGAAATGTCATGGCCCACGTGAGTGAGCTCTCTTTTGGAAATCCAAGACGTAGGCCTATTCTAAACATGGGCTTCTGGCCTAGATGAAGGTATGGAATTGATCACCTTTTTTGGTTTTACAATCCAAAAACCGACTCTATGATTCCCATATGCAAAGATCTACTTTCGAGATAGATTGGGTCAAGAATTGGGTATTAAGAGTTAGGAAAATGTTTGGCATTCATTTAGTATTCTTAGCCATAAACAAACTTGAAAGTAAAAGACTGTAATTGACTTAGGTATAAACATACCTTATTATTCCCACTAATAATTCAATATCTACTTGTGGGAGGTGGGATACTTTGGGAAGGAAAGATTGTGGTAATTATGGTATTTCATCAATTCTAATTTACACATGTACTAACACAAATTTTTGTAAAAACAGTTGTTTCCACGAGGTTAACCGATGACACTCCAATGTTAATGTTAGACTTAGTTTAGTTCAACAGAGTAATAGTTTTTTTGTGAATTTTTATGGTTATACCTTTTATGAAAGCATTTCTCCCCTTTTCAAGCTTAGATATGTCACACCAACCTTAGGTTTTGGGGTTGACTTGACTTTTATTACTCTCACATCGGCCTATAGAGCCTAACTAAGCATCTTTGACCTGTCCCATGCGAAGACTAATCGTATCACATTAATTGAGATGTGAGGTAGTTGTGACGCAATAAATGTTGAGATGGCCATACCTAAATACCCAGCTATTCTTTGAGGCAAAACTATATGACCAAGGCTTCTTTTTAGGTTAAGCTTATCAACATGATGTTATGAATGTTTAACTCATGACTTCGGTATCCCTTTGCAACTTTACTGATTGGTCTCTCGTTGTCCTTGGCTTCATTTTAACCCTCCATATTACCTTCTAACTTGAACAACATAATTAATTAACTTTAACCATATTGTTACTTTTGAGCAGTGTATGAACAACATATCACATATATAGAGACAGCGTAAGTACGTCACACAACACCTATTTTTTATGGTTCATATGTTTTCTTGTACTGTGTATAGCCCAATATGGTCCAAAACGATGTGAACCCAAAAAATGGCAATGTATGGCCATTGAAGCTCCTTAAAACCTATCCCCCCCACCCCCCCCCCCCCCCCCCCCAATTTATAGCTACATAAATAAGATGCATTCCATGTTTGCAATTGGTAAAAGAGACTAATTCAAATGGCCCTATAAAATTGGATTTCTTTTTTGTAATTGTTGCTGAGTGTAAACTCTCATTCATCTCTCTCTCCATTTTCCTTTTTCTATCTTGTTTAGCCCCTAGTTTGCACTCCCTTTCTTTGTCAACTAACAGTCATGCATTAAATATTTACAGTAGATTTTAGCTTAAAAAAAAAAAAAAAACCTAAAATATGATGTTTAAAATCCTATTGAGTAAAAACTCAAACAGCTAATTACTCTTCTTCACATGTGATTTATCATGTGTAATATATATATATATATCACGTGCTTTTGAAGGTTTCAAGTTTATTCAATCAAAACTATCCTATCAACTTCCATTAGATGTTGCCGCGAAGTGTCCCAATTTTTTTTTTTTTTTAATTTTCAAGTTAAAAAAAATCCAATTACTTATTAAAAAATAATTTATGGGAATTTTTTTATAAAAAAAATTCTCAATAAGACTCGACATTGAACAACTAGTTGTGATGCTTGTCATGTTCATTGTGTTGTAGATAAAGTGAAGAAAAATATACTTAATTCTAAATTGGAGAGAGAACTTTTTTGAAAGGATAAAATTAAATTAGGTAATGAAATAAATTAGAAATCTAAGGGACAAAAGGTGTTGAGAGAGAGTGAAATGATTGTGGAAAATAAAAATAAAAAAACTGAATTGAACCCAACAACAATCAATGATGGATAACATTTAGAATTTGATATTATGGGTGTGATGGCTAATGGAGCCCTTGAGGTGAAGCCATTCTCTGCAAAAAAAAAAAAAAAAAAAAAAAAAAAAAAAAAAAAAAAAAAAAAAAAAAAAAAAATCTAGGGCAAACACAAATAACAATCACAGGAAGACATCTTTTGTTAGAAGGGAGCAAATGAAGAGTGACGCTAAAGTGGTATGTTTTTTAATAAAAAAATCAAGAAAATATTTTTTAATAGTCAATTGGATTTCTTTTTAATTTTAAAAAATTCGAATAAAAATCTAAGGCCACAACTTTCTCTCTTTCCCACACTCACGCTCAAGTTAGAGGGCCACAACATTCAATCAAGTCCTCTAAGTTTGACCATATAAGCATATTTTGTAGCTAAAATTTTAGTTTCAACATAAAAGTTCTCAATGTTCTCTTTTATGGGTCCATTTGGGAACAACTTATTTAGTTAAAATTGAAAGCTTTTTACTGAAAGTACTATAGATAAAGGTAAAAATTAGCTGAAATAATATAATGAAACTTATGAATAGTACCACAAAGTGTAATGAGACTCATGAATAGTGGCAAAAATAAGCTAAACAGGATAAGAAGCTGCCTAATATAAGTTTATTGCAAACGCAACCTATGTGTATATTATCGTACAAAAACATGAGCACATATGGAATGAATTATAAAAGTTATATAATTTCTTTCATATGTTTAAACTTCAATTTTATGTTTAGGTACAAATTTATATTAAAAATGTTTTTAAATTCCTTAGGGGAAACAAAATTCCCTCCCCCTATATTTAGGGCAGTTCACAATTCTCTCCCTTATCTTTGAAACCTACCAATTTTCCATTATATGTTTTCAAAATGAGTAAATACTCATATTCCAAGTAAATTAAAATGGGAAAAATTTAACCCAGCCCATAAATTAAACAAAACATATACAATTTATTAACTTCATCTTGTTTTTCCAAAAAGAAATCCCCTCAAAAGTAATGGAGGTTGTTAGGAATCAATTCCAAGATGTGTCCCTGACAGTGTAAAGAAATCCTAAAGTTGTTAAGTTAACACTAATTGTTGGGTTTTGATCTATAAGAGCTCAATTCTTTATAATATTACCTTAGATTTTCTTATTAAGAGATACTACAATATATATATATATATTTTTTTTTTTGTATTGTATTGCTTAGGTTTGACTAGTATTATTGAGACATATCAACACTAAGAAATTCGAAATTATTTCGGTCTTTCTTATATTTGGATGCAGTCAGAAGCTAGAACAGCAATTGAAATAGGAACAGAATTACACTTGTACTTACCAAAGGTATATTCCTGTATTTAGATTAAATTTACAAGTTGGGTTAAGTTTACTGGGGTTTAATTTACATGGGTTAGTTTATTTGGGGTAATTTTAACATTTTATTTTTTTAGTTGTATGTATTTTAGACTAATATTATAGGATACAAAGATTTCGTTGGATTTAATTGAGGGAGTAACAAAATTGGGTATTTGCTCACTTTGGAAACATAGAACGGGAAATTTGATAGTGTCAAAGATAAAGAGGGAAATTATGAACTATTCCAAACATAAAGGGAGAAAAAGTAAATTTTCTTCTAGTGAATTTTTTTTTAAAAAAATTAACATAAATTTGTACTTAAACATAAACTTGAATTCTAAACATATGAAAGAAATTAAATAACTTTTAAATTTCACTCCGTATGTGCTCGTGTTTTTGTATGATGATATACACATAAAAGAGAATATTGAGAACTTTTATATCAAAACAAAATATTAGCTACAAAAATGTACTTTATGTGGTCAAACTTTATCACACTCACATTCAAGTTACAATATATATTTATGTGTTCAAAGTTAGAGGACTAAGTGTGTGAAAGACATGTAAGCCTCAATTGAATAAATTTGAAATTTAGAGAACTTAATTGAATTTTGGTCAAAGTTAAAGGGTATATATTATAATTTAGCTAAAGTAAAATTGTTATTAAAATATATACTGTTAGTAAGTGGCTTAAAGGTATGAGTTAGGATGTAACTCCCACCAAAATGGTGTGTGTTACAGTGTGTATATATACATATATGGATTCAAAGTATTGAAGTTTGAAATGTAAAATGTATTGTTAAAATAGATAAAATAATTTTTTGGATAGGTGCATATTTTTATAACAAACTAATGTTTAAAACGCCCCTTTTTGTTTCTTGGACATTGAAATGTCACGACCCACGTGAGTGGGCTCTCTTTTGGACATCCAAATTGTAGGCCTATTCTAAACATGGGCTTAGAAATACATATCAGGCCTTCTGCCCAAGACGAGAAGTAAGGAAGTCGATCACCACTTGGTTTTACAATCCAAAAACCAACTATATGATTCCCATATGCAAAAATATACTTTCGAGACTGATTGGATCAAGAGTTGGGTATAAAGAGTTCGGAAAATGTTAGGCAATCATTCAACGTGGCATGTGGGTTAGCATTCATTAGTATTCTTAGCCATAAAAAAAGATGAAACTTAAAATAAAAGCGATTTGGAAAGGAAAGATTGTACTAACACATGAAAACAGATGTTCCTGTGTGGTTCACCGATGACACTCCAATGATAAAGTCTGGTTGAGTCTAGTTCAAGAGCGTAATAACTTTATTTTTGTGAGTTTTTATGGTCATACCTTTTATGAAAGTAGTTCTTCATTTTTATAGCTTAGATATGCTCCACCAATTTCAGGTTTTGCGATTGACATGACTTATATCACTCTCACATCGGTTTGTAGGGCATAATTAAGCAGCTTTGACTTGCCCAGTGAGGAGAGTGATCGTATCACTTTAAATGCAATGTAAGGCTGTTGATGCGCAATAAATGCTTAGATGGCCGCACCTAAATACCCAGCCCTTCTTTGAGGTAAAGCTAAAGGATTAACTATACTTTTTTGGTTAAGCTTATCCATATGAGGTTATGATTGGTTAACAATATTCATGAGGTGGTGTTCCTT
The DNA here is from genome assembly GCA_023621385.1 of Quercus gilva. Classification (NCBI taxonomy): domain Eukaryota; kingdom Viridiplantae; phylum Streptophyta; class Magnoliopsida; order Fagales; family Fagaceae; genus Quercus; species Quercus gilva. The sequence continues at coordinate 17,927,160 of CM042477.1, forward strand.
TCAGCTGTACGGATTGGTCTCTCACTGTCTTAGGCTTATAGCCTAGAACGATGTATGGACCCAAAAAAAAAAGAAAAAAAAAGGCAATTTATGCCCATTGAAGTTCCAAAAAACTTGATCCCCCCATTTAAAGTTACAAAAATAAGATGCATTCCATTCATGCAATTAATAAAAAAGACTAATTCATGGGCCTATAAAATTGAATTTCCTTTTTCTAATTGCTGTATTCTATCATTCATCTCTCTCCACCATTTTCCTTTTTCTATCTTGTCTAGCCTCTACGTTGCACACCTTCTCTTTGTTAACTAACAATTATGCATGAAAATTTGCCATTATTGATACCGTATTTTGTCTGCTCTCGATTTGCATGCCAAACTCTGAAAAATTCAAAAATGTTATTTTCTCTTCATGGGGCTGCGAGAACATTAAGAATGACGTGGTGCAACCCATTTGGACACCTAAGCACTCAAAGTGCATTTTTCAGCTAAAATGATCAAAATGCCCTTGGTCAACCTAGGGTTGACTGAAAGTCAAATGAGGTCAAAATTTTCACAAAACAACATTTTTCATAGTTTTACATCAAACTCAAGCTTTTCGAAGATTTTTGGCAACTTTGAGACCAAGTTTGACCTAGTTCGACCTAGAGTTGACCCTGAATGGCCCCTAAAAAACCCTAATTTTTATCTAGCCGTCAGAACAAGTTGAAACCAATGTCATTGTGAAAATTATCAAATTCTCAATCCAACAAAAATTCATGGATCGAAATCGGAGTTAAAACGGCTAAGATATCTCGAAAACTGGGATAACACACTGATTGATACACTACTAACTTCCGAGAGTCATAACTTTTGATCCAACTGTTGAATTTTCAAGTTCCATACATTTTCAGAAACAAGAAATCAAGGTCTTTCCAAGGGTGTCAAGATCAATCTGATCTGAGGACATTTGAATATGGCGGCCCTTGAAGGGCCACCGCCTCGTAAAGCGAGCTAGGGCTATAAAAAGGCCTTAGGCACCCCCCAAACCAAAAAAAAGGAGACTTCTTGGCTGCTTGCTCTCTGCCTAGAGGTTTTCCACACATTTCTCCTCTCTTCCGAACACAAAAAACATATCAAAGTTTCTTAATTCTTCTCTCTTCACCAAAAATACAAGGTATTGTTCTTATACCCAATCTTTTTTTCCTTGGTTCTATACCTTGGGATTTGGGGTTTAGGAGTGTGGATGTAGCCTTTTAGCTACCATCCACACCCCTAACTTTCTAAATTTTTTTCTAGCATTTATTTTACTCTTTTTGCCCTAATAACATGATTTATTGCCTTCCTTAGCATATTTCTTGCTTTATCTTGCCCTTAGCATGTTCTTCCATGCTTGTTTATGGGTTATTTGTCTTTCCTACATGCTTTATGCTTTATGCCATATTTTCCTATGCTTTGTTCCTCTTTTTGTTTCATGTTGATGTTAGGGTTACATGCTCACATGCTTGTATGATGTTTTCGTCTGTGCCTTGCTTAGATCTACATGTTTACATGTATGTTTCTATGCTTATATATCTAGATCTATGCCTTCACATGCTTGTATGCTTGGATTTGTGTTCGTCCATGCTTTTATGCTTATATCCACATGCTTAGATGTATAGCCACATGCTTACATGCGCATTTCTGTGCTTATATGTGTAGATCGGTGCTTACATGCTTAGATCGATGTTCTCTACATGCTTTATGCCATCATCTATGTGCTTGCGCACTTCTTGCCATGTTTATGTGCTTAGGCCTAAATCTTGTTTGTCATGCCATGTGCTATTGTAGCCCCTTTTGTTCCTTTTATCACTTTTTCTTGTGCTTTGGCCTATTGGTTAGGACCCGATCTAGACCCTATGGTCTTTGTCATCGTCCATACACCAAGGTCCACATCAAAGGGTTTGGATCATCTTATTTACATGTCTATGCTTGTTTGTTTCTATGCTTTATGCTCATGTTAGCCTCTGTTGTCCTAGGCTGCACCATGCTTGACGCCCTCTGTGAGCTTGATCTTGTTTGGTTACATCTAACACCCATAACGCCTTGTTTGGGTGTAGCCACTTGGGATGCGTCTCCGAATGCCAAGTTGCTTCGTGCGTTCCCTTCCCTTTTGATAGGCCAAAAACGAATTGACCCCTTGTGATGAATTAATTGATTAATTAGTCAAGTTTAATTAATTAATCAAATTAACATGCAAACGCGTGGTAGTGCAAACAAATCACCAATTAAGCTAAGTATGCAGCAGAAAATAAATTGACACGGTGATTTGTTTACGAATGAGGAAAACCAACACAGCAAAAACCCCATCGGGTGATTTTAAGGTCACCACTCTTGAAATTCCACTATTATCACAACAAGCGGTTAAAAGTAAAGGAATCCTAGTACCTTATACCAACCTACAGTTGAACCCTTACCCCAATACCCAATTATAGTCGTTCTGTAGTGACAATTTCTCCTTTTGATGCACGACTCCCAGTACGTGACTAACCAATTGCGCGGATCCCAGTATGCGACTTCAATCACCGACCAGAGAAGGTTGTTGGCTGCAAAGTTCTTCAGTTCATCCACGATGAAGATCAAGAAGATGCTTGGTTACAAAACCCTATGGTGTACAAACATAGCAACTTCTTCACAAGAATGATGAACTAGGGCAAAACTCTGTTTCCGGTCACAATTTGCTTGAACAAACTTTGCTCAACACTTATGCAACTTGTGTCCTCTTTGACGACCCTTAAAATAATCCTTTTATATGTCTAGGGTTGTGAGAAAAGAAAGCCCAAACACATAACCACGGATTAGAGTTAAAATAGATCTGAAACTCTGTTTTTCATAAACCTTGACAGATGCCTATCTGTCGAGTTGCTGTCGAGCAGTTGTCAAGCCGCGGGGCTAAAACAGCTTCTTAAGCTCGATAGATGGCTAGCTATCGAGTTTTAATGACAGGCACTTCTTCAGCTTAAATCTTGGACAGACTTGCATGTCTTTAACACTTGATCTTGAAACACTATTTCTTAAAGTATTAAACACATCCTAGATCTACCCAAATACAAGTAAAGTGCGTTTTGTCAAAGGATTAACCAATTACATAAATTATTGACATAAGTTCCTAACAAGTGAATCACATATGTCCTAACACCTTTTCTGCTTCGTGTGATGATGTGCTTGCCACGTTCGTTTGTGCCACCCGTCGACTTTCTATGCATCTTTATGTGCTTGCTTACATGTTCATGCATGAGTCTTGCTTGCTAGTGTGTAGTCCATACTTCAACCCAATGAAGTTATGGACACCCGATCCAGACCTATATTTGTCCCTCGTGGACACCACCTTTTATTTGCCTTTTTGCTTGTTTGTATTCTTTCTTGTTTGCCTATTTGCCTTCTTGCTTTCTTGTTTGTTTGTTTACCTCATGGTTCGTCATGTCTCCTGCCATATGCTATGCTTGCCATGTCTATCATGCTTATCTGTTTTATGCCTCTTTCATATGCTCTTTACATCTTTTTCCTTCCATTTCTTGTCTATTGGTTTCTTGTCTTTACCTTTGCATGTACACACATGGAGCGAGGAAGCACGGAGCTAGGGCACGGTCTCCCAGGCACAAGCAAAAAGGGTGAGGATGCGAGCATGTGGATATAAGCCAAGCGGCTACATTCAGTAGATTTAGGGTTCTAGCCTCTCCCATTTGGTTATGTACTTTTTTAAACCCCTTTCCTTCCTTCCTCCTTTCTCTCTTAGATGAGTTGTATAAGGTATATCATGCCATGTACCATTTGTCCTCATCTCTAGAGTATGGCGACCCTTGTTTACTTTCCTGCACCTATATTTTGGGCCATGCTCTAAGGATGTAGGCATTTACTTTCTTGCTTTATGTGCTTGCATTGTGCATGATGTATGTATATATATACCTGCACGCCCTTTTCGGTGTGATTGTCGCAGTTCATGTCACCTAAGGCAAGGCAATGCCTAATTTCTGCAGCAAAAGTAAGGTGACATGTCACTAGATTTTTGTTGTGGAAATCTAGTACTTTGCTCAAAGGCCTTAGGAAAGTATAGATTTGGACCACACCTATTCAAAAGCCAAACCTCAAAACCTCATGCATGCAAAACCCCGAAAGCCTGTGCCAAAATCATGTTTTTTACTGCCAATCTTTGAAAATTAAGATTTTATCAAAACAAAGGACTGTACTTGGACAGGCGTTGTGGGGTGCCTAACACCTTCCTCACACGTAACCAAACTTCCGGACTCGAGAATCAAGATTTTTTGCCATTCACATTAGATTAGGAAAATTTTCATTTTTCCTAGCCTAGGATTGATAATAAAATTATCTAGAAATAGGTGACCAATCACACCTTAGAAAAACCCAGTGATTGGTAGCGACTTCACTTACCTTTGGTAATCCTTTAAAATTTGGCTAAGAATCCTACCATATCTTCAAAGGTAGACAAATACCTTCCTCCACTGAGAGAGAGACCACCCGAAGCACCGTGCAAACAACCACACGCCAATCATAGAGAGGGGCTTCCAGCAGGCCTCGCACATGTGGGAGCGTTGCCACGACAAGTGGTCGAATGAAGGCCTGACGACGGTTTTCCATTCCGATTGACGCCGGGCGTCGACATCCATTTTGGCATAGATTTTTTCTTTAAAAAAAAAAAAAAAAAAAAAAAAAAAAAAAAAAAAAACTAGCATATGATGTTTAAATTCTATGGGTTCTTTTTTTTGACAACACACAGGCCCAAGTAGAAAACAAGGATCCTGGGCCTTGTGCTTAAGTTCAAGGGATTGGCCTTGGTTCACCACAGGTAAGTGGGGCTGATTTCGAACCAGGTTGTGCGTAAAACATGGATCCTACAATACATACATACTAACACATAGAAAATACATACGTACTGCACAGTAAGGAATAGTAAAGAATGATATAAATAAGAGGAAAAATGAAATAAAACGTTAGGGATCCTCAAGATAATAAGAAATGCTTCATTATTTTTTTTAAGTTTTTTTTAATACATTATGATCTCATTGCATTAGGATATATCACAAGGTCCAAATAAGTTCAAAAACCACAGACTTAGATTGCTCCTTTAGGCTTCCAAGACTTGTCAGGTTTAAATCCCTTTGAATTTAAGTGTATTCTCTAGTGTCTGTCTCAAATTCCCAAATGGTGTTTTCCCTCTCTTTTCTCTTTTTAAACTCTAGAGGAGTTTTCTAAAGAATTTTTTCCCTTTGATTCACAATTGTTGAATGATTTTTACTGTTGGCTCCCCCCCCCCCCCCCCCCTTTATAGTGCCATCTTAGGGCTTTTGGTGTACCACTAATTCCCTCTATTTGCTGCCCTGAGTACCAAAACTAATGTGGTATCAGCAACATTGGTGACTGGCCCCTTCCTTATTTTCTCACTATTTTCCTTTTTTGAGGTTCCCTCTCTAAAAGCCTTTAGCTGACTTTCCTATTATGGGAGGTCCTAAAGGGCTGACTTCTAATCTTTCTTTTCCCAAAGCTTCTAGATACCACTTCTTAGACCCATTTTTTGGCTGCTTTACCTTTTGTCACTTTCTTTAAATGGGCAGATTCCTTTTCTATTAGGTTGAAAGATCCCCAGCCACCTTCCTTCATGGTCCATCTTCCTAGGTTCCCTGAGGTACTAGACCCTTTTTTATGAAGTGTTGGTTCCCAAGTCTTCTGCCCCTTTTCTGCATCATTAGGTGGCTGATGGGACACATTTGCTCTCATTTTTCATGTTCCTGAGCATGCTCCCTTGAGCTGTCTCAATCCCAGCCTGGTCCTACTGCATATCTCGAGGATCCCAGGTTTCTAGGAATCCCTAGGTATCTTGATATAGCTTCCTCTCTAGGTTCCCCAAGGATTTTCTCCCTTAAGGGTTGGGCTAAGCTTCTCCTTTTCTTAGTTTCATGAGGCCCAAAGCTTACCCATTCAAGGGCTTGGGCCCCTTCCTACTGACTTTTAATGAATTTGGGCCTTACCTTTTCCTTGAAAGCCCAAATGGTTCTTAGATTTCAATTTTTTGTATTGTTTTAGGCTTTGATACAATATTGTAATATTTTGGACCTCAACATTTAGCCCCCCGAACTTGTGGGTTGCTTGCAGGCCACATGTGAGTAGAAGAGATTCTTGATTTTTGCAAGGATCTCCACTTGTTGTCCTAGTCAGCTTCAGGATCCTTTCTCTTTGCCTCTTGAGATCCTACTCCTTCACATTATCCTTTGGCGTCTTGATTTTCCACATATTCCACTTCTTTTATAATTCCCCCTTTTTTCCATAGAATGTGGCAGTTAAGTTTCTGGGTAAACTTCCTCCTTTACTTTTTACGTTTCCCATAATTCCCATTAATAACTAACAATAACTTTTTCTTATAAAATTGAATATTGGCAACTGGTGCATTTTTCTATACTTCGTCTTCTTCAACTTTTCTCTGCGCCATTATTGCAGTAACTTCAAGCCATCTTTTCACTTCCAGAGATATTTCCCAACTCACCTTCTTTCTTTCTGCTTTTTCCTTTGTCACCTTTTTCTGTTCTACACTCCCTTAACCTTTCCGCTACACCATCTTTCCATGGCTTCTTCCTCTTCCTCACAAAAAAAGAGAGAGCGTTCTCCCATTACCTCTGAAGGCGAAGGTTTTTCAATAGGGTTGGCGCAAGGTGAGGTACAGGAAGTTAAGGATCGTCTTACCTTCCCTTTATGGGATCCCTGGTACATTCCTAGTCTGTTTTTTCCTCAAGTGTCCCATGGTGAGGCTCCTCCTTCCCCACATACCTGGGTGTTTTTTGGTCAGCCTGAGTTTGCCAATTCTGCTCAGATTCCAGATCTAAGGGAGATTTTGGACCTTCAAATTAGGTGAGGGTCTCACGAAGCAATTCCTATCTTTTTCGATTTTGTCCCCGAGAAGATTACTGGTTGGTCCAGTTGGGTGGATAAAGAACTTTCTGATGGTTAATTTGTTAACTATTTGGAGCGTGCTAGGATCCTAAAGTCAGTAGCGATTTCTAAGAATCTTGAAGGTTTCAGGGATGCTAAAGGCCTTAGACATTTGGTGTGTCGTTGGTGTCCTTCTCTTCACATGTTCTTCTTCTCCGTCAGTGAGCTCACCATTACTTTGGAAGATGTGGTTAATAACTTTCTCCTCCTAGTGTTTGGCGACGAAAACCCCTTTGATATTAGCCTCTCTGGTGAGGATCTTAAGGTTGAGGATAAGCTTTTCAGTCTTTTCGATGGGTGTATTGCTTCTTCTGGGGGGAAACCAGCTAGAATGGGCAAATGGGTAGCAACCCTTTCTCAAGAAAAGGATAATATGGTTAGGCAAGCCGAGTTCCTGACATTATGGTTGAGTAAATTCCTTTTTAGCGAGTTTCCTAGATATGGGATTAAGTCCACCTTTCTTCCTCTTGCTATTAGGTTGGCCGGGGGGGGGGGGGGGGGGGAATATCCTCTAGCCCCCATGTTTTTAGGCCACGTCTACTCTCAGTTGGACTTGCTTCATGGTGACGAGGTTGAAAGCAATTCCTGTTACACCCCTGCATTGTGCCATTCTTCAAGTGTTTACGTGGGACCGCTCTTCTGTCACTTTGGCGAAATGCAGGAACTTAAAGCATGTGAAAGATAAGTTCTAGGGATCCCCGGACGTGATCAAGGGTCTGTGTGGCAGCTCTACTAATAGCCACTCTATCATCTTTCGCTGGTCCAACCTGAAAGGTGGTACCCTCAATCTAGTAGAAGTGTTTGACCATGAGAGGCATCTGAGTTAGCATCCCCCCAAGAGTTTAGCCTTGGGTTTGTGTGTGATTCCGTCTTGTCTTCCTTCTTCAACTCTCCAAGGCATACTTTTAAATGCAGCAGAAAATAAATTTGACAAGGTGATTTGTTTACGAATAGGGAAAACTACTGAGGCAAAACCCCACCGGGTGAATTTTAAGGTCACCACTCCCGAGAATCCACTATTATCAAAACAAGCAATTACTAGTAGAAGGAATCCCAGTACCTAATACCAATCTATAGTTGAACCCTTACCCCAATACCCAATTGAACTTGTGATGTAGTGACAATCTCTTCTTTCAATGCACGACTCCTAGTACATGACTAACCAATTATGCATGGATTCAAGTACGTGACTAATCAATGATGCACGGATTCAAGTACATGACTAACACACCAACTTGAGGAAAATGTTAGCTGCAAAGTTCTTCAGTTCATCCAACGATGAAGATCAAAAAGCTGCTTAGTTACAAAACCTTTGGCGCAAAGACGCAGTAGCTTCTACAAGGAATATGATGAACTAGGGCAAATTCTGTCTTCGGTCACAATTTGCATGCGCAATCAATTTGCATTGAGTTGCATCACTTTGCATCACTTGAGACGGCCCTTAAAATAATCCTTATATATGTCTAGGGTTGTGAGAAAAGAAACCCTACACAAATACACATGGATATGCCTGAAATCATATCTAGCAATCTAAATTTCGTAATTCTCGACAAATACAGCTCCTGTCAAGCTGCTATCAAGTTTTATCATTAAACCTCAATGGATATGAATCTGTCGAGCATTAATGAACAACATTTCTTCACTTGTTTCTTGAACAGATTTGTATGGCTTCAATACTAAACTTGAACTCTTGTTCCTTGAAGTACTAAACCCATTCTAGATCTACCCAATTACAAGTAAAGTTCGTTTTGTCAAAGGATTGGCCAATTTACATAACATATGTTTCTTAACAATTTTCACATATGTCCGAACAATCTCCCCCTTTGGAAATCCGTGACAAAATCACAACAAACAAATAAAGTATAAGAGAAGTCTTAAATCACTAAACTCATAATCACTTGTTAAATACACGAAAATCTAACCCTAACACAAAATCTTAAAAAACTTTGCAAGAAGAGAGTTCGTGCCATGATAGATTTTCACAACCTGTCTTTCTGAAACACGTTAAACAAAACTCATCAAAGCATTTTAGTGTGAAACAGAAATAAAAGATTGCATGCATAAAGAAACATATGTATAAAGAGAGAAAAGAAATAACACATTGAGAGATAGGTGAACAACAACATACATCATCATATATATATGAGAAATAAATACAATGTATGTCATAAATAAATAGTCACAAGACCAGTGTACAAGAGGATCTACAAGGAAAGAAAAGAAAAGTACATAAAATCCTCACTACATCCTAAAAAAAAATAGACACTCCCCCTAACAAAAATGTGTTATGCTAACTCTCCCCTTAGATACAAGACTACTCTCATCATCCCAAAACTACTTCCCCTTTTTGTCACAAATGACAAAGGGTAAGTCATCGAGAGGTCATCATCTCATCATCGCTGGAAGAGCTAGCATCCTCATCCTTAGAAGCCTCTGGAGCAGGAAATGGAGAAGCAACAAAGCCACCAAGGCGAGCCTGTCGTCGTGCGATATGACTGACACGTGTGTTCACCTAACACAACTTATCACTGAGAGTGTCAAGGCGAGCATCCATACACTAAAGCTGCACCATGATTGCCTTGAGAGTCACACCACCACCCGAAAAAGAAGGAGCGAAGGTGGAAGGAATAGTAGGGATTGGAGGATTAGTCATTTCCGTCCGTGACTGCTTTGGTCGAAGCTAGGCCTCGCTCTGTCGAACAAACACTGCGCTAATGGCACCCATGATAGTGTAGTAGGGAGAATTAGGGATAGGAATAGAAAAATGGCAAAGGATCTGCATGATAGCTGAAGGAAAAATGAGCTTATCACGGGTCATCGTATCCCCATAGACATCTATGATGGAAGTGATAAAGTGAGAAGGGAAGTCTATGGAGAGGTCCTCTAAGAGGGATAACAAAAATCGAGCACGAGGCTCTATGATGGAGTTATAGTGAGATAGTGGATGGAGAATAAAAGTCATCACCATATTAAGGAATCTCGAACCTTTTGCAAAGCCCAAGCATGGGGTGTTTTGACGCTTACCCCATATAGAGGGTGTCTCACAAAAATGAGACAGAAGCTTGTCCTTAGACATAGTTCTCAGACGCTGACAAGTGGAGTAGTCAGGATGCGCTACCCGTGGGACGTGTAGTATCTCAGATACAAGATCCGGAGTGACTACAATATGTATACCTCTAAGTATCATAGCAAACTGAGGTACAAATGTATCGATACCGTGCATATTGGAGTAAAACTCCTGTATGATCACAATGGGACACCTCAAGGGTATCTCACAAATTTCACAAAGAGATTCCCATCCCCGAGTGTGAATGACATCAAGTAGAGAAGTATCGGAGAAGTCCAATAGAATCACATGGTTCTTCGAATGAACACCAAGTTTAGAAAAGTTCTCAGAGAAGTCCTAATGGGCCTTCTCATCACGGAACTGAACGTGAAGAGGGGGAAGATCAAAAGAAGATGAAGACTTGAAAAGAAAAGGGTTCCGAGTTGGAGTAGATTTGCGCTTGGGTGCCATGTGCAGTCTATCCAAGAGAGAGAGAGAGAGAGAGAGAGAAAGAGAAGACAGAAAGAACACATCACAAGAGAGCAAAATAGAAAGAAAAGAAACAGTACATATGCATGAAATATGTATGAACATGTGACGTGCTAAAAGTAATTACATCATGGGTTGAAACCCAATCTAAACCTACCAGCACACAATTTTCAAAATTCAAGCACACATCGAAATGCATGAAACAGTGTGAAAATGCTTATAGAATGCAATGCATGATCATATATCATCAAATAAACAACACCCAACCCAAAGATTTCACAAAAATCTCAAAAAACCCAAAAATTTTCCAAAACCCAAAACCTAGGTCTAAAATGCATGAATGCATGAAGAATGAAGGATTTAGGACACTTATGAAGTGATTTGATCTTGGTCTAGACCGAAAATCATGTGGGTAGAGGGATTTGAGTGAGAAGAGAGTGTTTGGAGGGAGGGAAAAGATTTTCTATCGAGAGAGAAGTGAGAAAAATGAATTTGATTTGGCACTAAAGATATATATAGAAATCACAGCTCGATGGATCGAGGAGTTGTCGAGATCTGTCAAGCACTAAATCCCAATAGATATGAATCTGTTGAGGTGCTATCAAGAATCTATCGACAGCAAAAGTACCTTGATGGATCAAGATTCTGTCAAGAATCTATCGGCCAGACAGAAAGTTTCTCGATAGATCGAGAAGCTGTCAAGAAGCTATTAAGGCAAATTACAAAAAACTCGATGGATCGATTATGCACTAACTTCTATCTAGAAAGGAAGTCCAAGGGGTTCGATAGATAAGAAGCTGTCGAGGATCTGTCGAGAAGCTATCGAGCTTGAAGAAAATGAGTTTTTCAAAGAGAAGAAAAACACATAAAGATGAATGCAACAAGCAAGCTACTCAAACATAGATCCAATCAACATTTTAAGCTCTCAAAAACATCTCTCAACAAGAAAAATGCAAAGCATTCATGATCCAAAACACACACACACACACACACACACACACACACACACACAAACACACACACTAAACAAGTCTAACCAATTTTATATTTCAAAAACAAGTTAAGACAGTTTAGTAAGCATACATTTACACATGTATTCCTTGTGATGGTCAAATCACATTGTACCTGCACATGTATCAAAAGTAGCAAAGAATTTACGTGTTGTGTGTGAAAAACATAGCAAAAGTGTATAAGGGCTTCTTTGGTTAAAAAAAATTGTCACTCATCATTCATCACTCAATTTTCGTCACTCATCACTTAAAATACCCCAACTCCCTACACCCCACCCGTTTGGCACCAACACTCACTTGTCATCACTCAATATTTTTCAACTGTTTATGGGCCCCATACCTATCACTTGGTGCAGCTTTTACTTTTTTTTTTTCCTTCAACCCCTAATACCCAAACTCACTAAACCCGGTGAAAAAAAAAAAAAAAAAATCACCAAACCCAATGAGAGAAAAAAAAAAAAAAAAAAGAGTCAAAAGTTGCGGCTGACTTAACTAGTGGGTCCCTCAATGTATGTTTAATTACAGAAATGCCATTGAAAATAGAGTTATGGAAATTGAAAACATCTAAAATGTGTTTTCAGTTTCCATAACTCATCACTCAAAAATTATAAAATTGAGTGATGGAAACAATGATCCAAAACTCATCCAAACAAATGCTTATTCGTGGGACCCACATGATTTGGATGATGGAAATAGAAAATTGAGTTATATCACTCAAAACTCATCCCATCCAAACAAGCTCTAAATGTCTCATATTATGATGATTTGAGATATGAGAAAATCAATATCACTCACACACAATCATAACTACTTGATGGGGACTATCATCTTCGAGGTATATCCTATAACTCCCACATCTTTTAGAAACATGCTTGCAACCATATTTAAAAACATTTTGATTATTTTTGCTTTTGATTTTCTTTACATATTTTTCTTTTTGAGCATATCATGCATGGGAACATAAAAGAGAAAAAAGAAATACCCAATTATGTTAAGCCAAAAACATCACAATTTTGCTATGTCAAAGCACACAGATGTTATTCATAATTGGCAGGCTTTAGTGGTGAGATGCTTATTTATATCTTTCTCTTAGGATTTTTTAGTCTCTCCCGTCAAAAAGAGTGATATGAGTGTTAAGTATAAGAAATTACTTAATCTTACTCACCACAAACAAGAGCCACAAAGCTTATTTGCTTAGTTGTGCATTGAGATGCTCATCTAAACTACAAAAGATACAAAGTTTAGAAAACTTTGTTTCAATGGCCATCCAAGGTACATAAGTACCAATAAACAAAAAACACACACTGTTCTTGTATTTTTCTGATTTTTCAATTTTTTTTAATGAAAACAAAATAAATCAAAACTGAAAACAAACAAACAAAAACATGTTAAACTAAGCAAAGTATAAAAACTAGATGCAAATGCACGAGGAACGAGGAGAAGGAGGAGGGATCACTCCATGGAGATTACACCAATGTTTTGGCGTAGGAATTCAAACCATTTGCTATCAAGAGGCTTAGTGAACAAATCAGCCTTTTGATCATCAGTATGGATGAACTTAAGAGAGAGTATGCCATCTTCAACAAGCTCTCGAATGAAGTGGTTTCGAATCTCTATATGTTTTGTTCGATAATGTTGAATAGGATTTTTAGAGATGTTAATGGCACTGGTATTGTCAAAATAGATGGTAAGATGTTCTTGACGAATACTATAATCAAGAAGGAGTTTTTGCACCCACTGAAGTTGGGTGCAACAGCTACTGGCAGCGATGTATTCACCCCCAGTAGTGGATAATGAGATGGAATTATGTTTCTTTCTCATCCAGGAGACAAGATTATTACCCGCATAAAAACAACCCCCCCCCCCAAGTACTTTTTCTATCACCAGCATTTCCAGCCTAGTCTACATCAGAATACCCAGCTAAGACATCTTGGTGTCCTTGCTATACCACACTCCAAAATCGGCAGTAGATTTGACATATTTTATGATTCTTTTCAAAGAAATCATATGAGACTCTTTGGGGTTAGCCTGATATTTAGCACACACTCCCGCACTGTAACTAATGTCAGGTCTACTAGCAATAAGGTAAAGGAGACTACCTATCATGCTTCTATATAGAGAAGAATTAACACTTTTGCCTAAAAATCAACTATGAGTTTAACATTTGGGCTCATGGGGATTCTAACAGAATTATCAGATTCCAATCCAAACTTTTTCACAAGATTTTTAGCATATTTAGATTGAGATATGAATATACTTAACTCTTGCTGGCAAATTTACAATCCAAGGAAGTGATTCAACTCTCCAATCATGCTCATCTCAAACTCGGCCTACATAAGCTTTGAAAAGTTATGAGCAAGTTCATCCTTTGTAAATCTGAAGATGATATCATCAACATAGACTTGAGCTACTATCAAATCGCCATTCTCCTTTTTAATAAAAAGGGTTTGATCAGCTTGTCCTCTTGTGAAGCCATGTGAGACCAGGTATTGTGTAAGTCGGTCATACCAAGCTCTAGGTGCTTGCTTTAGTTCATAGAGAGCCTTCTTGAGGTACAACACATGATCTGGTAAATGGGGATCAATGATTCCTTTTCTCTGAGCAATATAGACATCTTCTTTGAGAAACCCATTTAAGAATGTAGTCTTCACATCCATTTGGTAGAGCTTGAACTTCAAGTGACAAGCCAGGGCTAAGAGGACCCTAATGGATTCCATGCGAGCTACAGGAGCAAATGTCTCATCAAAATCTACTCCTTCCACTTGAGAGTATCCTTGGATCATCAAACGAGCCTTGTTAGGGATCACATTTTCCTCCTGATTAGTCTTATTGCGAAATATCAACTTTGTGCCAATGATGTGCTCTCATTCCAGTCTAGGTACTAGGGTCCAGACATCATTCCTTTGAAACTGGAGTAGTTCATCATGCATGGTCTCAACCTAGCTTTCATCCTGGAGAGCATCCTCAACCCTGGTGGGTTCAACCTGTGACAAATAGCAAGAATAAGACACAAAGTTAGCAACACATTTATCAACTGTACGCTTTCTTAGTGTAAGTTCATTCATATTTCCCACAGTAACTTCAGGAGGGTGATTCAGCTTGGTCCTTGAGGAAGGTTCTTTCTCTACATGAGATTTAGAATCAGGTGATGTAGGAATATCTGTTGAGACTTCTACAACACTTAGAGCACTTGGAGAGACGAGCTCTTGATCAACTATTTCTTGAACAGCCTTAGGCTTTAAAGGAAGAGTTGCCTTGGGTACTTCCTTATTAATTTTTTCAGAACCAAAATATAAAGCTTCATCAATAGCAACATTGACAGTTTCCATCACCTTCTTGGTTCTTTTGCTGTACACCCAATAAGCTTTGCTAGTGGAGGAGTATCCCAAAAATATTTCTTCATCACTTCAGGAGTCAAACTTTCCCACATTCTCTCCATCTTTAAGAATGAAACAAGTACTCTCAAAGATTCTGAAATACATCACATTTGGCTTTCTTCCCTTCCACAATTCATAGGGAGTCTTCTTTGTACCGGGTCTGAAATACCCTATTAACCGTATGAAATGCGGTGTTGATTGCTTCTCTCCATAAATTTCTAGCCACATCCTTGTTGTGTAACATGGCTCTAGCCATCTCCTGAATGACTTTGTTCTTTCTTTCTACTACACCATCTTGCTGAGGAGTAATAGGAGCAGAGAATTCTTGAGATATACCAGATCTAGTGTAAAAGGATTCCATGTATGAGTTCTTAAATTCTTTACCATGATTACTACGAATTCGATCAATCTTCAAGTTCTTCTTATTTTGCAATCTTGTACACAAAGCTTCAATGTGCTTAGGAGCATCTGGCTTGGATCTTAAAAGAATGACCCAAGTATACCTGGTGAAATCATTTACCACAACCATGATGTATCTTTTTCCTCCAAGAGACTCGATTCTAGTTGGACCTATGAGATCCAGTTGTAGTAGCTCCAAAGGACTAAATGTAGTTGATGTCTAACTGCCTGGATGTTTTGCTTTCATCAATTTCCCAAGCTAACATAGTCCACACACAATATTGTTAACTCTGCTGAGCTTTGGTATTTCCAAAACTGATTCATGCTTAGATACAATTGACAGGTGTTTGTAGCTAGCATGTCCCATCCTTTGGTGCCATAGGTCTTTATTTGGCAAACGAATACTATTGCAAACTATATGGCATCAGGTACCAATCCATAGTAGTTATCCAAATTGTGGACACCACTTATGAGTTTCTTCCTAGACTTATTCAACACAAGGAAGTTTCCTTTTGGGAATAGCACCATGAAGTCTTGATCACATAGTTGACTTATGCTCAACAAGTTCACTCCCAGACCTTCTACATACAACACATTTGTAATGTTTGGCAGTCTAGGTAGAGAAATGGTTCCCTTCCTTTTTATTTATGATTTGCTCCCATCACCAAAAGTGACATTTCCACCTTTCTTAGATTCGAAAAGCTTAAAGAGAGAATGGTCTCCAGTCATGTGTCACGAGCATCCACTGTCAAAGTACCACAAACATGTGTCCATTACCTTGAATGCAAACTTTATCATAAAGCACACTTCATGCTTGCATGACAAATTGGCAGTAATGGTTTTCTCTCATCTGCCATTTTAGAATAAAACCTTTAAGTTTCACCCTTCTCAGATGAACTCCTTTGCACATTTTTATTCTGAACAGTCTAGTTTCTTCTTTGTCAGACCAAGACCTTTTTCAATAATCATCAAGATAGCTTTCAAATAACTTTTAGACTTGCATTTTCTGAAACACTCAATCAAATAGAGATTAGAAAAGCAAGATGTATTTGAAATAAAAGATCTTTTCATGCCGTTTGCATACTTTTGACCTCTACCGGGGAGACCATCTAAGTTAAATGTAGCGAAAAATAAATTTGACAAGGTGATTTGTTTACGAATGGGAAAAACCACCAAAGCAAAATCCCACCAGATGAATTTAAGGTCACCATTTCTAAGAATCCTTTATTTTCAAAACAAGCGGTTACAAGTAAAAGGAATCCTAGTGCCTAATACCAACCTACAGTTGAACCCTTACCCCAATACTCGATTGGACTTGTGATGTAATGACAATCTCTCATTTCAATGCACGGCACCTAGTACGTGACTAACCAATGATGCACGGATCCAAGTACGTGACTAACACACCAGCTTGAAGAAGATGTTGGTTGCAAAATTCTTCAGTTCATCCAACGATGAAGATCAAGAAGCATATTGGTTACAAAACCTTTGGCGCAAAGATACAGTAGCTTCTACAAGGAATATGATGAACTAAGGTAAATTCTGTCTCCGGTCACAATTTACATGCACAATCAATTTGCATTGAGTTGCATCACTTGAGATGGCCTTTAAAATAATCCTTATATATGTCTAGGGTTGTGAGAAAAGAAACCCTACACAAATACACGTGGATATGTGTGAAACTGGAAATTTGAATTTCGTAATTCTCGACAAATACAGCATCTGTTGAGCTGCTGTCAAGCTTCATCATTAAACCTCGATGGATATGAATCTATCGAGCTTTAATGAATAGCACTTCTTCACTTGTTTTTTGGACAGATTTGCATGACTTCAATACTAAACTTGAACTCTTGTTTCTTGAAGTACTAAATCCATCATAGATCTATCTAATTATAAGTAAAGTGCGTTTTGTCAAAGGATTAGTCAATTTACATAACATATGTTTCTTAAAAATTTTCACATATGTCCTAACATATATGATAGCAAATTTTAGACCATCCAACCCAATGAATTCTTCTTTCATTTGCCTTCTAACCCTACCAAAATGAATTCATATTTCTTGTTAAATCCTTACATAATTCTAATGGAAGCTTGAAACAACTCATAACAAAAGTAGGAATCAATTGTACAACAGATTTAATAAATACCTTATTCCCGGCATTAGAGAGACACTTTTCCTTCCATTCATTAATTCGATTCCAAACTTTATTCTTCAAATTATTAAAAACTAGCATCCTTGATCTACTCACATTAGTAGGCAAACCCAAGTAACGTTTCAAGAGCTTCCAATATGGCATGTACAGTCACATAGAGTTGACCTAAAATTTCTAACAATTATAAATTTATAATTAAGAATAGTGTTTATTACACACACTCCTATACACACACTAAAAATAAACTGAAATCATGTTTGAATTGGTGTATGTGTAAATTTATTTTCCTAGTAATTAATTCTATTTGTCAAATAAAGTTTAATTAAGAATGTTAACACTATTATGTTTTTTTTTTTTTTCTTTTGAGAATGACAAACTATGTTTATTGAATTTTTAAATAATACTATATTTTAAGACATCCCAAAACAAAATAGAGAACCAACAATATAGTACCAGTGAAATATTGAATAGTTTATATTCAAGAATAAACAAACTTTTACATTTACAAAGTGAAAAA
This sequence comes from Quercus gilva, assembly GCA_023621385.1. Taxonomy (NCBI): domain Eukaryota; kingdom Viridiplantae; phylum Streptophyta; class Magnoliopsida; order Fagales; family Fagaceae; genus Quercus; species Quercus gilva. The sequence continues at coordinate 17,945,104 of CM042477.1, forward strand.
GCATCAAAATCAAAATCAAAATCAACATTATGATTATTATTTTTAAAAGGAACTATTATTTTTTTTTTATTTGATAATATCTAAATTATCATTAGTAACACAATGCATGTACAAGAAATATGCTATAACGAGGGCATGTTCTGTCTTGTATATATCTAGATATGATGCGAAGGTCTCAATGCTTATTGATCTTCATACTCGGGCATGGAGGACTGACATGGTCTCAGAGTTCTTCTCACCAATGGATGTAGCAACTATTCTAAGCATTCCTTTAAGTTATCAGCTCCCTTATGATCGGATGGTTTGGGATTTTACACCCAAAGGGAACTTCACAATTCAGAGTGCATATAGGTTGGCCTTGGACATGGTAAATAGCGCTGCCAATGGGGAAGCTTCAGACAGTCATCAACGCAGTCTATTTTGGAAGACACTTTGGCACCTAAATGTCCCTAACAAGATTAAGTCTTTCACTTGGCGTGCATGCAAAAACATCTTACCCACAAAAGATAACTTATGCCAAAGGAAGGTGATTGATATTCCTACGTGTGAGGCTTGTGGCTCTGGTGCAAAGAGTACAGGACATGTCTTTTGGGAATGTGAGAAAGCACAAGAAGTTTGGGTCTTGTTAGGTATTCCTTTGGATCCACCAGTGCTCCTTGCTCCGGATTTGTGGACTTTCTTTGGCATCTAAAGTTTAGGCAGAAGATGGAGGATGCATTGCTAGAGTTAGTGGTTATGGTGGCATGGTGTTTATGGTTTAACCGCAATGAAATGAGGCAAGGTAAGGCTTGACAATTGGGGTTTGCTATTCTAAGCAAAGCCCTGTACTTACTAGATGAGTTCCAGACAACTAACCTTAAGCTGTCCCAGACCATATCAAAGGATGAGATTCGATGGGCACTTCCAAATGATCCATGGTACAAGGTTAATGTGGATGCAGCGTCTTTTCCATCACAAATTCAATTGGAATAGGAGCTCTCATCCGAGATCATGAGGGACGTGTTGAAGCTACTATCAGCAAGTCCATCCCCATTCCATTGTGACCGTTAAGAGGCTGAAGTTAAGGCTTTGGAGGAAAGTGTATTTTTTGCATGGGATGTGGGTGTTAGAGATGTGATATTTGAATGTGACTCCCGAATTGTTGTTGATGCAGTAAATGATATTTGTGAGCCACCTACTGCTATTGGAAATATTATAGACGACATTCAGCAAAAGCTGCAGGACTTCCGTTGGACCAAAGTTTCTCATATTTGTCGACTAGATAATCGCTCTGCTCATATTTTAGCTTGGTATGCTTCTCATATCGTTAATTTTATAATATGGATAGAGAAAATTCTTTATATGATTGAGTCTACTATGACTCAAGATGTATTGTTTTTATCTTCTTCTTAATAAAAGTTATGGTCTTCTTATTAAAAAAAAATGAGACCACAGACTCTTACCAAACATGACCCAAGCTCAAAGTTGCAAACCTTGTTATGCTTACTTTCGGTGTTCATACTTCTCGCAATCACATATCATGACATCATGTAAAATTGTAAATCAAAGTCAGCACATCATCAAAAAAATGTAATCCATGCTAGATTGTAAAAGCATAAAGTAAATTTATAAATTCAGAAAAAATAATATATATATATATATATATAGGTTCTATGGTTTAAAATTCATATTATTAAAAATAAAAATTACTAACATTTATTTGATATGAATTAAATTTCCATGCGTTCCAACTCTTGCTGGTTAATTTCTTCAAGCCCCACGTAGACCAAAAATTCAACACAATTTCTTTAAAAGAGTTTTGCTAAAGACGTAATGAATTGTTACAACATACTCACAACAACAAGGATGTCAATCCCTCGTAGGTTAAAATAAAATAATAAAATATTTTATTGGAATTCACCTCAATTAAAAGTAAGGAAGTATTTCAAATATATATATATATATATAAATGGGTTCAAGTTACACATGGTGGGAAGAATGAGGAGAGAGAATGGTATTATAAGCATTCCAACAAATCATCCCTTTATATCACTTCATCGTAGATTTGTCTCTTTTTGTCTCTCCTTGATAATATGTTTAGCAAATTAATGAAAAAAACAAAATAAAATTTCCACGGAGTAAGTACTATTGTATCTAGTTTAAAAGCACACAAACCAACAAGGAGATGGAGTCGTCAAATTTGTACGAGAAAATGTTGGTCGAAAACAAGGCTGAGGTGGTGGACGCATTAAAAGCCTTGAACAAGTACAATCTGTTCTTGGTGGGAAGAATGGCCCCAACAGTACCCTTAGTGAACAAAACCGATTGTCCAGAGTTGGGACCCGTGGGAAGCTTTTTAGCATGGTCAGAACTTTCCACCACAGCATCAGTTTTGGTGGTTCAACAGCATAATCCCTCTGCAAATCTTCATCCACTCATGGAGGAACAAGCTTATTATGGTGAAACCTCTAACATGCCTGATTCACCTCATGGGGTACCATCAGTGTAAACAGAGAGCTACTTGAATATACATATTCTTCCAGAACACCCACTGGACATGGGTGGTGTTTTACTTTTATTGATTTGATGTTACTTTAAGGAAATGAGAGCTCCCTCTATGCAGCTATATGAAAACCATTCGTGTCATATGGTGAGAGAATTGGCTAAGTTCGCAAGTCACCACTACCATAGGTGTATAGGGGTTTTAACGAGATCTACTGTAATAAATGAAGTTGAGTAAGTCATGTACAGTAATTAGTGATCTTGAGGATTTTAAAAATTTTACTATATTAATCTTACAAACTTCTTTTTCTACCAAAAATTTATGTTTTGACTCAAATTCGAGTGAATTGGATGTAATCTGCACTACCTCAATTAAGAGGACTTTTGGGAAAGAAAGATTGAACAACACGATAACTATAATAAAACCAATGCAAATAGAACAAACAGCTTAGAAGTTGAAGAAACTTGCATTAACAAAATCTCCTTCCTCCGCTTACTCAAGAAACTCTGCAAAGATTGCTCCCTCATCATCAATAAATGAATTTGTAGGGAGTTGAACCTGGGGGCTGGGACCAGTTATCTTCTACTATAGATTTTAACCAACTCTTCCACATTAAAAAGTTAACAATTAAGACATTTAAGAAAGAGCATATTATGATCAAAGCACTAATATTGCTCCTACAAATAATTGTATTATGTAATGAGTCTAATCACTCTACTAATAATATGATGTAACAGATGTTATCAAAGTTCTTTGAAAAATAAAAAATAAAAAAGCATAATATTTGTCCAATTGAGATGCCTAATGCACATTAAAGAAATCTTAATATAGAATTTTAAAGAGCAACCAATTGACAACAGAGTTAGCTTTTCCATGTAGAGATACTCTTTTGACCGAGCCCAACAAGGTGTTTTTCGTTTGAAATGATTCTTATTATTCAGTGATCACTTGAGTGGTGCCTAAAATCGTGAGATAATTACTATTAAATTTATTCCATTAATATTTCCCCAGATAAGTGAAATAATTTAAACTACAAAATGTCAATGCCTCTGGCAAGTATTAGGATTACTCTAGTGACATCAAACAAATATGGTCATATAAACATTAAATTTCATACAAAAACAATACAACTGTTACAAAACTCAAAGGTGAGAGATTCTATGAGGACCTTTTGCATTGTTAGCACTAGTTATTAGAATTAAAATGACAGAGAAAGAACCCAAAGATGGAGAAGCAAAAGCTGCTGCCTCTAGTTCATGCTTTGTCAATAGCCTGGTTATGGGACAAAATTTTGTATTTACAGATGCAGTAGACTCAATGGATTCTGCCTCAGCTGATCTTAAGGAAAAGTGGGTTTTAGTTGCCTCTATAGTTCTGCTAATAAATTTTGATCTTGACGTATAGTCCTTCATGCGACACTATAGCAAGTAAAACCCTTCATCAGCACATTTGGTCTGCTACTATAACAGTCCCTTGAAATGAATCCAGCTAGGCCCTCTATGAAAATAACCAATTATCCAATAAGTGCAATAGAAAATGCAATTCAAATAGTACATCCCAATAAGATCATCAGAAGAAAAGCAATCAAATAGTACATCCCAATAAGATCTCCTCATTTGGTTGTCTGATGCCATTTGTAGCTCCTACCATGAATATTTTTGCTTGAACGTTTTGTAAAACAGATATAAGGAGAGTGATATTCAGGGAGAAAAAAAAAACTAAGAAATTAGAAACGTAGGAGAAATTGCAAAGAAAATGGAAAGAAAGACTTAATAAGGAGAGAGAAAAAGAGACATAAGAAATATTTAATGAGGAGAGAGATAATGAGGAGACTATTAATTAGGTAAGTATTTAATATTGTAATGGATAATGATGTTTTTTTTTTTATCTGTTGGATCTATCATAAATCTACGGTTTAGAAAATGTGTAACTCTTGTGGAGTTACACCAAATGCAATTTGAACACATCTCATATATATATATATATATATATATAGGCTTGAGCTTGACTAGTTTGCTGAATAGACAAACATAAGCCAAGTTTCTTTTTTAAATTAATCTGAGGCTGAGCTAAGCTGTTTAAGGACTATATTTTAAATGCCGTTTTGTTTTTGCCACAAAAACGAGCAACGTAGGTTGCCTCTCTAATCACCCAACAAAGGAAATATCAACAAAATTCATATTCTGCCAAAAAAAAAAAAAAAATCATAATTTGTTCAACAGTGGCATCATGATTCATGATTCACTTAAATGAATCATTCTAGAAGCTTACCCTAAGCATGGAGATGCTTCTTGCTTTTGTTTTGAAGGTGAAACCCATCAAATCCCATTATGCTGTTAAAAGCCTAAAGGATCTTTAGCTGCAAATCAATTTTATTCAAATTAACTGCCCCTACTTGAACACTGCCCTAATTCAATTCTAAGCTTCTAGATTGAGTTAGTTATGATTATAGCCATTAACGTGAATTGATCTTTAGGCACATTTTAATGCCGTAAGTCCCTACTGCTACTCCGAAGAAAAAAGAGACCAGAGTAAGCACCATTCTTTGTTTCTTGGACATTGAAATGTCACGGCCCACGTGAGTGAGCTCTCTTTTGGAAATCCAAGGCGTAGGCCTATTCTAAACAGGGGCTTCTGGCTCAGACGAAAGGTAATGAATTGATCACCATTATAGTTTTACAATCCAAAAAACTGAATATGTGATTCCCATATGCAAAGATCTACTTTCGAGATAGATTGGATCAAGGGTTGGGTATTGAGAGTTAGGAAAATGTTAGGCATTCATTTAGTATTCTTAGCCATAAACAAACTTGAAAATAAAAGGCTGTAATTGACTTAGGTATAAACATACCTTATTATTCCCACTAATAATTCAATATCTAGTTGTGGGAGGTGGGATACTTTGGGAAGGAAAGATTGTGCAAATCATGGTATTTCATTGATTCTAATTTACACAGGTACTAACACAAATCTTTGTAAAAATAGTTGTTTCCACGGAGTTCACCAATGACACTCCAATGATAAAGTTAGACTTAGTCTAGTTGAACAGAGTAATAGTTATTTCGTGAATTTTTATAGTTATGCCTTTTATGAAAGCGGTTCTCCCCTTTTCAAGCTTAGACATGTCACACCAACCTTAGGTTTTGGGGTTGACTTGACTTTTATTACTCTCACATCGGCCTATAGAGCTTAACTAGGCATCTTTGACCTACCTAATGAGAAGACTAATCATATCACATTAAATGCGATGTGAGGTAATTGTGACACAATAAATGTTGAGATGGCCATACCTAGATACCCAATTCTTCTTTGAGGCAAAGTTAAATGACAAAGGCTTCTTTTTAGGTTAAGCTTATCAACATGATGTTATGAATTTTTAATTCATGACTTCGATATCCCTTTGCAGCTTTACTGATTGGTCTCTCGTTGTCCTTGGCTTCATTTTAACCCTCCACGTTACCTTCTAACTTGAACAACATAATTAATTAACTTCAACCACATTATTACTTTTGAGCAATGTATGAACAACTTATCACATATATAGAGATAGCATAAGTCTGTCACACAACAACTATTTTTTATGGTTCATATGTTGTCCTGTACTGTGTCTAGCCCAAAACAATGTGGACCCAAAAAATGGCAATGTATGCCCATTGAATTTCCATAAAACCTATCCCCCTCCCCCCCCCCCCCCCCCAATTTATAGCTACATAAATAAGATGATGCATTCCATGCTTGCAATTGGTTAAAAGAGACTAATTAATTCAAATGGCCCTATAAAATTGGATTTCTTTTTTGTAATTGCTCTTGAGTGTAGACTCTCATTCATCTCTCTCTGCATTTTCCTTTTTCTATCTTGTTTAGCCCATAGTTTGCACATCCTTTCTTTGTCAACTAACAGTCATGCATTAAATTTTATTATAGATTTTTGTTTAAAAAAAAAAAAAGAATACGATGTTTAAAATCCTACTGAGTAAAAACTCAGAGAGCTAATTACTCTTCTTCACATGTGATTTATCATGTGTAATATATATATATATATATATCACGTGCTTGCGAAGGTTTCAAGTTTATTCAATCAAAACTTTCCTATCAACTTCCATTAGATATTGCCGCAAAGTGTCCCAATTTTGTTTTTTCTTTTTTCTTTTTGAATCTTTCAAGTTAAAAAAATCCAATTACTTATTAAAAAATAATTTATGGGAATTAAAAAAAAAATTCTCAATGAGACTCGACATTGAACAACCAGTTGTGATGCTTGTCATGTTCATTGCATTGTAGATAAATTTGAGAAAATAAATACTCAATTCTAAACTGGAGAGAGAAGACTTTTGTGAAAGGATAAAATTGAATTAAGTAACAAAATAAATTAGAAATCTAAGGGACGAAAGGTGTCGAGAGAGTGAAATGATTATGGGAAAAAAAAAATGAATTGAAACCAACAACAATCAATGATGGATAACATTTAGAATTTGATATTATGGGTGTGATGGAAAATTCTCACCAATTAGCGCAAATTACCCATCTAGAGATTTTGGACTTCCTCATCCATGACAATTCGCTAATGGTACCCTTGAGTCGAAGCCATTCTTATTAAAATCCTCCAAATACCTGTTTGCCGCATAGGTTTATGTAACTTGCTCATTTTGAAATGTTGGGGGGTAGGTACACTCAGGATTAAGTGTCTTGATCCCAAATGTGCAATATTTAGTCACCATTGAGGCATAACACCTCCATCCACAGTTGTTCTTACAATGTACAAAAATCTTATTCTTCTCATTCAACTTCCACTTGATATCAATGTGATGCTAAATCACATACTCCCTCAAATCCTTCCTACAAACCTTGGAGTTTGGAAACTTCATCCCTTTTACCAACTGAACATTTGTCATATTAGTCCTCTCATTGAATTCTAGGTTGCTAGGCCTCTGCTCATCAATAGAACCATCCACACTTGCAATATCATCCTCTAAAGCTGGTTCAGCCCACTCTTCATCTAAATCTATGTTTGGAGGTGGAACATTGCTTGGCTGAGGTGTATTAGTGGTTGGTTAAGGTGGAACAATGTTAGGCTTAGATAGAACAGTGCTAGGCTTATGGGAACAGCTTAGAGAGGGTTTAGGTACATCTATCCAAGAATTAGTGGTTTTCTTGTTACTAAGGAGATACTCTTCTTGTATTTTAGCAAGTCCAAAGGTTGAATTAAGGTTTTGTGGATTAAACATCTTGATAGGCAAATGAATTTCATCCCTCAACCCATTCAAGAAGTAACTAAGTTTGTGTTTTTAGACAATTCCTTGATCCTATTTGATAAAGCTTCAAACTGAGCCTTGTAAGAAGAAATAGAACTTACTTGCCTTAGATTTGTTAATGCTTCCATTGGATAATCATAGGCCAAGGCTCCAAATCTGGTATGCAAAGCTTTTACGAAGGCTTCCCAACTTATGAATTGCCCTATCTCCTCAGCATCTTGAAACCAGATCAAAGCTTCATCCTCTATGTGATAAGAACTGGTGAGCCTTAAAGACCCAACCTGAGGGATTCTCTCCTCTGAATCTTGGAAACTCCAATGTCACTGTCTTTAGGACTGATGCAAGTGAGTCCAATTATGTTGTTGTAGTAGTAGGAGATAAGGGTGCAATCCTATGATGCCATTGATTTCTAGCTTCAATGAGCCCTTACACAGTTTCTATCAATGTCTATAACACAGAAGTCATAGCATCTATTTCCTGATGAATGCCTCGTATTTCTTGTTCATGCTGGTCAGAAGTGAATGAAAGAGTGTTGTATTTTTCATTAAGACCAGCCAAAGATCATGTTTCTGCCTTAAAGATAGAGTAGGCTCTGATACCAAATTGATAGGAAATAGCTTAGAGATGGTGATTGTTTTCAAGGGTTCTTCGAGGGAACCAACCTCTAAGGGAAGGAAGTGGAAAACAAAAAGATTAGAGAGAGATTTAGAGATTAGAGAGGAAAGAAAACAAGAATATGCTTGTGTTATTTTTGCTTAACCTCCAATTCTCATAGCTCTACATTATATATAGTTGAGTACAGTTGGTAGTTACAACAATTACAATCATTAGTCAATCATTAGCTCAGCATATAGCTGGCACCCTAACCAACTTCCTAACTAACATGCTCAACACTAACATACTCAGCTCCACAATTCTCACACACGCAACACCACACACTCAGTATCTATATACCAAGTAACTCATACACTCAGCACTAACTCCAACTCAAGTCAATCAACTACTCCTATCATAGGCTCAGGTGGAACACTGTGAGGTGAAGACTCACCAAAAATATCATCGGCAAAGTCTTCTCCTTCTAGACATTCATTCAACCAATCAAACTCCTCTGCCCCCACACTAGCATCACCCCCTGTAGCAGCCCCTGCACCAACCCCTTCAAGAACTTCAATTGCAAGTGAAGCATGACCACTCTCCACATACAGTATGAGGGTAGCTTAAAGATATGAGTTAAAATGCAATTCCCATTGAAATATTTTTTTTAATTTTAGTTTATTTCCCAAAATAAATTAAAATCATACTGTAGGGACCCTTTTTTCTGCGCGACGCGGGGTTCAGGATTTTCACCCCACCAAGGGCTGGCCTTGTAGTGTAAAGCCTGACACCTTAATCCTACGTCGGCGAGAGAAATGCTTCGATACAATAAATTTATAGAGAGTGGGTAGAAGGACTAGGAATTAGCGAGCATTACAATAGTTGGTGCGGGTTTACAAGATCATCAAATAGGATTTGGCTAAGTGTTCTAAGGGAAAGTTTGTCCTTGGCCCAATCTGAGGAACTCTTCCTCCTTCACTAATGAATATAGGGTTTCTCCCCTTCGAACCTCCAACTTCTAAACTCCAAACCCCCTCTTCTTTGGGGGTTCGTTCCATTATATAGTCCTATTCAGCTAATCTCTGCCCTTCACTTGTTGATTATCTGAGCTTGTATCTAAGGGCTTGTCCCATCAGCCGCCTTTCCAGTCCTCTCGATAGTTGAAGTAACCAAGGTATTACTGTTCAGTGGTCAATTCCCCATTAATGCGGCCAGAGTATCAATTGCGTGCTTTTAATGTGGTGATGATAGCCCATTTCTCCAATATCGACCGGATAAGGACATGGTCGTCCTCGACGATGCTTCTTGGTAGTTTGGGCCTTCCCCGCTCATCCTCGGATGCCGCATTGTCCTCGGCATGGGCCTTGGGCCTGATATAGAGTGGACTGGGGTTGCCAAATCTTTGGGCCTCACAATAGTCCCTCAAAATTCTGCTACCCAGCTCCTCGGGCAGGGAGGAGGATTTTGATGTCCTCAGGTCCTTGTCCTGGCCTGGTGAATCTTATGCTCCTGTTAGTACCAAAATCCTTCTAACTGCTCTGGGAACGCTCTTGACGTTTTCGTACTTGGAATGCACCTTCATTAAATTTTGGAGGCCCTATGTCCTCCACGTTCAACGGTGTAATGATGAATGGACGGTAGGGATGCTTCTATCTTAATGGCGGGAAGGCCTGTGCAGTTACTTTTTAATTGGGGGTATAAATATCCAATTGAACCAATTTACCCCTTCACTTTTACACTCAAGAGCTCTTATGCACATACGCTGAACTTAGTCAAGCCTCCAATCGTCCGTACGCCTTTTTTCAACACAAAAAGGCCTGCCCGAGGAGCTTTTCCTCATTTATGTAAGTTCTCTTCTCTTTCTTGTTCGTACTTTCCCGCCTGAGTTCCTTGTCCTCTTATTCCTCTTTCTCTTTCCTATATTTTCCATGAGCCCTTCGTTAGCTCTTTAGGATAGGTAAGTTTAAGAAGTTAGTTGAGTCTGAGGAGGCGATGGAGAAATTCGTTGTTGATTATAAGATCCCCGATACAATGGGTTTGAGATACTGTAGAGATGGGGAGTGGAGCACCAGGAGAAAAAAGGGTGAGGTGGCGGTTCCTATAATCGTCTTTTTAGAGGGTGGTATGAGGATCCCCATAGGGCCAGTAATGAGGGATTATCTCAGGCAGTTCGGCTTATCTCCCACCCAGTGTGCCATCAACGTGTTTAGGATCCTAGGCTGTGTGGATGCCCTGAATGAGAAGATGGGGCTAGGCTTGACCCACCACGATGTAAACTGGTGCTACAACCTCCAGCACCTTAGAGGGAAGTCTTATTACCTAAAGATGAGGGACGATAGGGTCCGGCTCATTCAGTGCCTTCCTGAGTCCAGCAAGGGGTTAAACAAAGACTTCCTTATTGTGTCCAGAGAGTGGCACGATGGCCTTCATTGTCCAACAGTGGAGGGTACTCCAGGTGGGACATTCAGACTAGGAGAGGGTTTAATTTCTTGCGCCTTCGTGTTCTTCTTTGCTTGGTTGTTAATAGGGACTTTGTTTTCTTTTATGCAGATCCGCGCGCTTTTGAGCGTGACTTCGGCTTGGTTAATAAGGAGGATTTGTAAACCGTATTGAGGTTGGAGATCTTTGTGAACGAGGTTGATAACTAGGTTAGGGCTGCTCACAAGATTCTAGGGTACGACCCGATTCAAACATCGTTATCGACTCCGAAGTACGTGATCCAAGCTAAAGATCCTTGGCTGCATAAGATAACGGTAGTCGAGCACGGATTTTTTATCCCCAAAGGATCTCCTATTCCGGAGGGCGTACCGTTGGTAGGTACCTCTTCATCGTCTCAAGCTGCCAAGGCTGCAGGGGGAGAGCCAGGAAAAGAGGAAGTTGCTGACTTAGGTCCGTCCTAGGACGAGTTTGACATGTTCGACCAATTTCATTTGCCTGAGGACCCTCTTGGCGATTTAGGTGACCCCAGCTTAACTGAAGCGGACCTTTTATCCGAAAAAACCTCTTTTAAGTCGAAGATGAGTTTCAAGAAATGACCCCAGACAAGTTTGCTGGCTTTGATTGAAGGGCAGCCAGGGAAGGATGCGCCAGGGAAGGATGTGCCGGGGAAGTTTCCTCCCAAGCTTCCTCCTTCCCCACCCCAGTAGGGTTCACCATCTAGGTCCAAGCCCACCAGTCCTCAACAGAAAAGGGACAAAGGAAAAAGGCCTAGGGGGGCGAAGAATCTGATCCTTCTCGGGGTGACGACAATGCTCGGCAGCCATCGAAGCAGCTGAGGGATGGGCGTCGAGGTTAGGAGAAATAGGCCATCGTCCAACCCAGGGCCCAGGCTTGGTTCCCTACCCCCATGTTCCATGGGAAGCCTTTGATGGGTGATGCCTCTCTCAAGAATCCTTAAAGGGACGAGGGTGCGCAGGTGGCTGACGCATTGGGGAGGTCCTTGCTGCTCCCCATGGATATGGCCCAGCTGGAGGTTCAGAGGAGCAAGGAGGTCTTCCTCGGTCTCAAGCAATGTTTGGGCATGGTAAGTTTTCTGATCACTTGTGATCCTCTTGACTTCCTACCTTTTAGCTCCTTACTTATCGTGCATTGGTTTTAATTGGCAGGCCATCCAGGTTACCTTTAGGTTGGAGGATGTTGCCAATAGTCTAAGCAAGGCCACGGGCCTAGAGCATAAAAGGATGCTAAACGCTACTCGGACCCTCAAAGTCTCCAAGCCCGATCTCTCCAAGGCGATGGAGTAGTTGGAAGAAATGAAGAAGGCTCGAGACATTGCCAAGTCAGGTCTAACTAGCGCCCAAAGGCAGGCCCATGATTAAACAAAACGCCTGCTACAGGCAGAGGATCAGCTAAGGGTCGCCAAAGAGGAGATCGCGACCCTGGAAAAGAGGGTGCTCGAGGTAGAGGGGGCCAGAGGCATTGCTGAGTCCGCCAGGGGTGAGGCCTTGAAAGCCAAGGAAGAGGCTGAGTCTGCCAGGGATGAGGCCGAGGCGTCCAAAGGTGAGGCCGTGTAGGAGGCTTATGAGTCAGGGGTGGCTGATATAGAGGCCACCCTTAGAGCCCAAGTGCTTGGAGTATGCAGGCTTTACTGTTCCTAGGTGTGGAATGAAGCCTTGAAACAAGCAAGTGTGGAGGCTTCATCTAACCTATGGAAGGTAGAGAATGTGTACTACCCTTTTGCCATTCGCGAGGTCGCTTCTTCCAGCTCCGAGGCTGAGGTGACCCCTGAAGAAGTTGGGGCTGCTCCTGATGAAGGTGTCCCGGCTGCTACCACCTTAGACGAGCCCGCAAAGGAAGCTGATCCACCTAGGGCCATTGAGACAGGCAGGAGTCCCACCGCGGATGCGCCCGGGGAGGCTACGAACCCCTTAGCTAATGTCCAAGCCCCTCACGTTGAGGAGGTGTCTCCTTCAGTGAACCTTCCCCAGGCTGTGGCCTCGAGCAAGGGTGGCAAGGGCCCTGGGACCTCTTCTGCCCAGCCCCTTGAGGGAGGGATTGAGACGGAGTTGAATGAATGATCCTCCATGGCGCCTTCGCTTTGTTTGTTTGTTTTTTCTTCTTTCTTCTTCTTTTTTTTTTTTTTTTTTTTTTTTTTAAAGCATTGTAATGGCACTTTTGCCTTGTATAATTCTTAAAGACTCAATGAAGTGCGTATTTTGTTTTCTCTTATTCGTCCTGTTTGTATTATCCCTTCTTTTTTTTTTTTTTTTTTACTTGCACAATCCTAACTTTAATTGCATTCCAGCTGACCACATACTTATCTTCTGAAGTATCTAGTTTCCCGCACAGTTTTAAGTCTGAGGACCATGCAATACCTTGGTTCTATCTAGTACTTAGTTCTTCAGAAGTAGTTAGTTTCCCCATAGGTTTGAGTCCAAGGACCATACAATACCTTGGTTCTGTCTAACACTTGATTTTTCTAAAGTAACTAATTTCCCTATAGGTTTGAGTCCGAGGACCATGCAATACCTTGGTTTTGTCTAGTACTTAGTTCTTCTAAAGTAGTTAGTTTCCCATAGGTTTGAGTCTGATGACCATGCAATACCTTGGTTCTGTCTAGGACTTAGTTTTTCTGAGGCACCTAGTTTCCCCACAGGTTTGAGTCCGAGGACCATGTAATACCTTGGTTCTGTCTAGGACCTAGTTCTTGAAGTAGTTAGTTTCACCATAGGCTTGAGTCTGAGGACCATGCAAGGCCTTGGTTCTGTGTAACACTTGATTTTTCTAAAATAACTAGTTTCCCCATAGGTTTGAGTCCGAGGACCATGCAATACCTTGGTTCTGTCTAGTACTTAGTTCTTCTGAAGTAGTTAGTTTCCCCATAGGTTTGAGTCCGAGGACCATGCAATACCTTGGTTCTGTCTAACACTTGATTTTTCTGAAGTAACTAGTTTCTCTATAGGTTTGGGTCCGAGGACCATGTAATACCTTGGTTCTGTCTAGTACTTGATTTTTCTGAAGTAACTAGTTTCCCATAAGTTTAGGTCCAAGGACCATGCAATACCTTGATTTTGTCTAGTTCTTGGTTCTTCCTTTAGAGCCTGGAGTGGGGGAGCTCGTCCTCCTCGTTGGAGAGTCTGCCTTTAGAGTGATAATGGCCTTAAGCTTGGCAGAGCTAAGAGGGGACCCTTCTTCGGCCTGGCCCCTTGGCCAAGCGCGCCGCTTTCAATTACGAGGCGTCTTTTGGGCTATTCGAGTAACACGTTTGACGCTTCGGTGCGCGAGGCGCGTCCTCATTAATATCCTTGCGGATTTACAAGGATCCAGCGGCTGATAGGCTCTTTGGAAATTGGGGAAATTTAATACCTCCAGTAACTCCTTCTTAGGATTCTGCATAGTCTGGTTTTCACCAACTCTTGCCTTCTATATAAGGCATTTCGGGGTAACCTTTTCTTCAAATTTCACAATCACTTTGGGTTCAATAGGGGTTCAAAGCTCTCCATTTGCCAAAATAATGACCTTTGCTTGAAGGGGTGGAGTGGCCTTTAAAAAGGGCAAGGACAAGGAAGCCGAACCCCCTTCATGAGCCAAGGATACCACCCCGATCCTAAACAACACAATGGGGGCGGTATAAGTGGAGGCAAAAGATCCTCCTTCTTTTCAACCTAGCTAGAGAGAGGACTCCCCTTGCAGTTAGGAGGGGGATCCAAAAGGAACATAACGTCCCTCCTCCGTGGGCGAGTCCACCGGCCTTCCAAGCTGGTAGTGATTCGCTAGTGCCCGGTCGTCGTGGGAACTGAGAGGGAATCCAGGGGGAACCCTGAGGTTGGACCGTCAGGCGCTGCGCCTTCCTCTTCCTTCTCTTTCAAAGCGCCGCCCATGTTGGTTGGGGAGTTGTGGATAGTTTTAGCATAGATCTGTCTCCACCTCTCCCTCCATGCATAGCTTAGCTTTAAAACAAGCCTGCCTAGGCCCTTTTCTTCTTTTTTCTCTTTTTAGCTTCAGCACAAGCCTGCCTAGGCATTTACCTTTGTAGTTAGCTTTAGAACAAGCCTGCCTAAGCATTTACCTTTGTAATTAGCTTTAGAACAAGCCTGCCTAAGCATTTGTTGTATGATGTAACTTTTCATTGATTAATAAAAGTAGTCACATTTCGTTTACTTTACTTCTCGCATCTTTCATTTCTTTATGATGATTGCCTTCTAAATAGTGTGTTTCTATAGCTTGTGTGTGTGTGTGTGTTTTTTTTTTTTTTAACTTGGAAGAAGTGTTGTACACCAACCATCGTGCTTGCTAATTCTCAAGTCCTTCCTATAGACGGCGCCAATTGTAAGGATCCTTTTTTCTGCGCGACGCGGGGGTTCAGGATTTTCACCCCACCAATGGCTGGCCTTGTAGTGTAAGGCTTGACACCTTAATCCCACGTCGACGAGAGAAGTGCCCCGATACAATAAATTTATAGAGAGTGGGTAGAAGGACTAGGAATTAACGAGCATTACAACAGTTGGTGCGGGTTTACAAGATCATTAAATGGGATTTGGCTAAGTGTTCTAAGGGAAAGTTTGTCCTCGGCCCAATCTGAGGAGCTCTTCCTCCTTCACTAATGAATATAGGGTTTCTCCCCTTCGAACCTCCAAACTTCTAACCTCCGAACCCCCTCTTCTCTAGGGGTTCGTTCTATTATATAGTCCTATTCAGCTAATCTCTACCCTCCACTTGTTGATCATCCGAGCTTGTGTCTGAGGGCTTGTCCCATCAGCCGCCTTTCCAATCCTCTCGTTAGTTGAAGTAACCAAGGCATTACTGTTCAGTGGTCAATTCCCTATTAATGCGGCCAGAGTGTCAGTTGTGTGCTTTTAATGTGGTGATGACAGCCCCTTTCTCCAATATCGGCCGGCCGAGGACATGGTCGTCCTCGGCAATGCTCCTTGGCAGTTTAGGCCTTCCCCGCTCATCCTTGGATGCCGCATTGTCCTCGACATGGGCCTTGGGCCTGATATGGAGTGGGCTGGAGTTGCCAAATCTTTGGGCCCCACACATACAATTATCAAGAATAGATATATATATATATATAGTACCAATGGTTTTATTAATTAAGCTCCAAATATTCTCCAATAAATAAAATGTAGAAAAATTGGTATAAAAAGGTAGTGCTTGTTCATTGGATGTGGCAGTGCTTGCTCTTTTTTCTCTATTTTAGGGTATAAAACTCATTTAATCTCCTCCACACAAATGCTGAAAGAATTCATTAATTTCTCACTAGTAAATAATTTTTTTAAAACAAACCAGTAAATTTATCCTGAATTCAGGAATATAATGCTGGAAATCTTGATTGGAAAATTTTTTTTGGCAGTGCAGTAAATCAGAAAACCAGATGTTAAAGGCAACGAAATAAAAAAGGTTCAAACCCAATACAACGGAACCATATGCCATCTTGGGAAAACTTGCTTTCTCCATGATGTTGGGCCACGCAAATATCAATAAATGGTTCCTAATTTTTTTTTTTTTTTAAATTAATAGATAATGGATACACTAACTTTTAGGGCTTTAAAGATAACTCTCTTCTTTGGGCTAGTTAACAACAAGATTTTCAGACTCGGACCGTTCATTAAACTGTAAAAAGGAGAGGTTCAAGGTTTTTAAGGTTAAACCAAGGTTGAACCGGGGTCAAACTGTGATGACGTCATAATTAATTTAATAATTATTTAAATATAAATAAATATATTAAATTAGTATAAATAGAAAAATTAAATTAAATGACCCAATTAAATATAAAAATCTATCTTTCAAATCTATTTTTTCATATCATAATTTTCCGGGGACAAAAATAAGAAATATCATATCCTAAGCATATATAAATATAATATTTATTTATTTATTTATTTATATGTTGATTAGTTAAACTGGTGATAGTAATATTGTAATAATATAGGAATTAGAAGGACACTTTGTAATTTTAAATTAAAATAATTATTTAATAATTATTATGTACTTAATTTTATATAATAATGAGTGCACCTGAGTGTGCCAAGTCCTCAATAACTAGTGGAGGCCTCATACGTTTTTATTTTTTTTTGTTGTTTTACTCAATTTGATTTTTCTTCTGTATTCACCGGTGGGCTGGGTTGACAGTCATCAAATGCTTGACACATATCAATCTATCAATAGTCACATCACGGGCTCAGCTACAAAAATCTAATGGCCGAAACATTTTGCCATCTTTAATTCAAAAATTAAAAGTTTTCTTCTTACCCAATGTAAATCACGTGAAAGGGCCTTGGAAACATAAAAAAGAATTTAAAAGAATCAACACAAACACAAACAGAGAGAAGGTGAGAAATGGAAATCACAGCAGTGGAGACAGAAAGAAGAAGGAGAAAAAGAAGTAAGAAGAAGAAATAGAAGCAAAAGACGAAGATGAAGATGAAGGCCGTGACTGGCAATTTGTGCTAGGTTGCTAGCTTGCTGCTTCAACTTCGCACAGCCCCTACTTTGTCATCTTCTTCTTCTCAATTTTTTTTCTCTCTCTCACAAATCTTTTGATTCCAGATCTAAAAAAAGTCCAAAGTGCATGCCGGCCAAATCTTTAACTTCAGCTGGTATTTGCTAAAAAAAGGAACCGCGAGAACCGTTCACAGTTCTCAAAACCGTGAGGTTCGACCGCAGTTCGCATGGGTTTCTGCTTTTTTCCCATAGAGCGGATCTTGAGACTAAAAGAACTGCAAAAATGAGCGGTTTGAGGTTTTTCCGGTCGGACCATATGGTCAGGTCCGGGTTTCAAAACCTTGGTTAACAAATCTTAGAACAAAATATCTCATGTAATGACCTGAAAAAATAAAACATAAAATATCAGATTCATGTATTACACGTATCTTGTTGTGAAACGTACACAGTTTTTGGAAGAATATAAATGAATATTTAGAGAAAAGAAGATAGAATTTGGTTGCTTCAAATGAACAAAAATTAAACAAGGAATAATAAATTTGGATTTGATTTGAGGAAATCCTAACGTCTAGGAACCAATTAGATCCAACTTGGATTAAAACTCCATATGTCAAAAGCTAAATTTAAGCTTATAAAAAAATAATGCTAAATTAAATTTAAGGACTCAAATAGTAATACCAACTTAGGCTAAAACAAAGGATTCAATTGGATTTCACAAAGAAAGTTACAAAATGTAGATATTTGCACATTTTGGAAACATAGAATGGAAAATTAGTTAGTTTTAAATATAAGGGGGAAAATTTTGAACTAAACATAGAAGGGGGAAAGTGATTTTTTCCCTAATGAATTTAACAAAAATTTTGTAACATAAAGTTGTACCTAACATAAACTTGAAGTTTAAACATATGAAGGAAATTAGATAACTTTTAGAATTTATTACATATGTGCTCGTGTTTTTGCACAATGCTATACACATAAAAGAGAATATTGAGAACTATTATGCCAAAAGCCAAATTTTAGCTACAAAATATACTTATGTGGTCAAACTTAGAGAACTCAATTGAATGTTGAGGTTTTCTAACTTGAGTATGACATGAGTATGAGAAAGTAGGGGTCCTAAGTTTTTTTTTTTTTGTTTTAAATTTTAAAAAAATTCCAATTAATTACTAAAAATTATTTTCCAAATTTATTAAAAAAAAAAAAAAAAAAAAAAACCGACCCTATCGTCATTCTTCATTTGCTAGCCGTTAACTTGTGATTGTTATTTGTGTTCACCCTAGTTCTTTCGGTAGAGAACGACTTTGACTTAGGGGTACTATCAACCAATCGTAGTGGATGAGGAAGTCCAATACTCAAATTTTATTTAGAGGTATCAAATATATAATTTTAAATAAAATTTTGAATAAAATTTTTTAGTATTTGGTTGCTTCACTCAATAAATAATGTTTATTTTACTTGTTCTGTCACTGAGTAATACAATGGATTCTTTTTAATTTATAATTTAGTATCTAAAAAATATATTTTAAATAACAAAAAATCAAAATTTAAATAAATCTTTTTATTAATATTCAAAATGAGTGGTTCTAGAATAACAAATTATTCCCCAAATTTTTTGTCACAACTCTGACATGGCAGACAATGAATTATCATTTACACATGGACTCTTTTTCTTCTTCATCAATCACATTCTGCCACGTCATAGTAATTGCCGAAAATTGTGAAAATATTTGTGATCCTAGACATTTTTATTCAAAATATAAGAATAGGCTTCACTTAAATTAATGGCCTTAGGCCTCACAATGCCTTTAGCCAGCCCTGGCTCCTCTTGACAAGCATATCAGCAACACATCCCATTTTTCTCAATACATGGGATAGCGAAGAAGTTTATGGTATGTAGTTTAACTGAAAAATACAAACAGAAAGAATAAAGCCAAATGCAGGTTCAATTTCTTTCTCCAAAAAAAAATAAATAAATAAATAAAAGATGCAGGTTCAATTTTGTCAACTTCTACATCAAGGACTACTTCCTTGAAAATTCATATTTCCTGTTACTTCCTTGCAAATTCATAATGCCTACAAACTTTTCAGGTTCTTCCTAGTTCAAATCCTACACACTTCACATCCAAATTACTTCCAGAGTTTAATCACATCCATGATTTTCTTTTTCTTTGTAGAGGAAATGACTATTTCTCAATCTCTCATATGGTAACGTGTAAGAAACAGATCAGAATCCCATTGGGAAGATAGTTAGGTTTCTAAAGAATCTCATGGGATTTAAAAAAAAAATTCCTTTTTCTACTCAATGAAAGAATTGATTGCTCTAATACCTTACAAGAATTCTTCCTTGACACATTATTTAATGCCATTACCATTTCTTTAGTATTCTTAGTCAAACTTATATACAATACCTTAGATATGTTTCTTAGATAGCTTTTTTAAAATTTTGCCAAAACTTAGATATAATATCTTAGGAACTCACCTAAGCCGAGCCACATGTTCACGAACACATCATTATTTTGAGCTTGGCTCATTTAAATATATATATATATATATATTTGTTAGGTTCTAAAGATTTAGGATTTTATGTATTTAGAACTCTAATGTATAATGTTGGCAAACCATGATCAAAACAATATGTTTAGTCTTGTTTAGGCTTGCTCAAAGTATGTTTATTTGTAAAACTAGAATCGAGTGATTGCAGATTTATTGGACTAAATCTGTAAGGCTCGATCGATCGAAAATTAGACTCGATCGATCGAAACACATACAGATTTATTTTTCTGCAGAGTTCTAGTCCAGCCCAAACTCTATTTAAACGTCTTGGAGATCAAGTAAAACATTCCTATTTATAAGTAAAACCCTAGAACGTTTTTGTGACTTTTAAGAGAGAGATTAGAGTGCCTCTTGTGCCTCCTTTTATTTTTTAGGGTTTTGTACCTAAACCTCTCTAAGTCTTTGTTGCTCATATTTGTGGTTTGTGTGAATCTCTTGTGAAATCCTTGAGGAGCTTTCCTTCACATAAACTTAGGGTTTTCATAGTAGAGATATTATCTACATCTTGATGATCAACAAGGTTGCTGCCATTGGAGCTTAAAGAAAAAAAAATGGGGAGCTTGTATCATATTGGAGAATCCAAGAAAGAAGGAGTCCGTGGATTCGGAACTTGCACGTGGTCATGTCAGTAAGTTCTACTGGTGGGTAGCATTAAGAAGTCGACCGGGGAGCTTGTAAGTCCTTTTGTATGAACTTCGATTCTTTCATAGTGGATTCAGGTTTACCTTTAGGATAGCTAGGTCAAATCCTCCATAGGTTTTTACTGTGTGGTTTCCTGAGTCATCATATCTTGTGTTATTTATTTTCCGCTGCTTTATATTTTCTTGATATGATTGTGTGATTGTGATTATCTAGATTTGCATAAATTGACTAAGTTAATCACTTGGCTAATTAACTAGGTTAATCCAATTGTTTGTTTTTAAGGGGTCTAAATAAACCAACAATATTTTTTTTTTTTTTTTAGAAAGTTTCAACCTATGGCGTCCATTTCTTATTATAGTTCTTTTACCACTTGAGTTAACTGAAACCCACAGCTCATTTAAATAGTTGAGTCTAAATTTAGGCTTGAGTTGGACTCGATGGCTAAATAGACAAACCTAAGCCAAGTTTTTTTTTTTTTTTTTTTTTAATCTGAGACTGAGCCAAACTATATTTTAAACTCCATTCTGTTTTTGCCACAAAAATGAGCAACATAGGTAGCCTCCTCATCACCCAACAAAGGAAATATTAAAAAAAAAAAAAAAAAAATCATAATTATTCAGCCAAAAAAATATTCATAATATGTTCAACAGTGGCATCATAAATTCATAATTCACTTAAACGAATCATTCTAGGAGTTTAGCCTAATTAAGCATGGAGAAGCCTTTTACTTTTGTTTTGAAGCTGAAACCCATCAAATCCCATTATGATGATAAAAGCCTAAAGGCTAAAGGATCTTTAGCTGCAAACCGATTCTATGCAACTGCCCCTACTTAAACACTCCCCTAATTCAATTCTAAGCTTCTAGATTGAGTTAATTATGACTGTGACCATTAACGTGAATTGATCTTTAGGTCCATTTTAATGCCATCAGTCCCTACTCCTAAGAGTAAAGAGCCCAGTGTATGCGCCCATTTTTAGGATCTCGGACATTGAAATGTCACGGCCCACGTGACTGAGCTCTTTTCTGGACATCCAAGCACGGGCTTAAAAACACATATCAAGCCTCCTTGTCAAGACGAAAGGTAAGGAATTGAGAGTCAGGAAAATGTTGGCAATCATTCGACCTGGCATGTGGGTCAGCATTCATTTAGTATTCTTTTAGCCATGAACAACTTGAAAATAAAAAGCTATAATTGACTTAGGTATAAACATACCTTATTATTGATAATCAACTAATGACTAACGAATGTTATAATGAAATGCACAACCGATCGAGCATCCAAGGCACCCCCACTCTTGAGACTGCCTCTTTTTGGCTCTATAGCAAAAGTATAGCCCCTATTTTGGAAGTTTGATGTTTAGATATGTAGGATTGTGTATTTTAGGATCTTCTAGTGGGAGCTGTATATTTTAGTGTAATTAGAGATGTATTATGTCAAAGTGTTAAATTTGAACAAGTGATGGATTGTGTTATTCCTTGAGTACAGTGTAAATGTTTTGAATGTCAAGTGAAAAATTTTATATCAAAAAAGTAAAGAAATAAAAATGAAAAGAAAGAGGAAAGTTTTTGTTTAAAAGTTTAATTGGTTCTTGTTAATATCAAGTTCAAGCTTTATATTAGTATGTCGGTCATGGTTACAAATCCGGATGTCAGGTTTGGGTCATGACAGTTATTGTGTTAGATTATGTAAGCATTCTATTTTCTCAGGTTAGTTAATATAACCATCCTTATTGGTTCTTTTGTATTCTCTAATTTGGGATGAAATATTCCAACATTTAGAATTGGTTATCGAATTTGAATAATAGAAACTGTTATTAATATGGCACAAAAAGGGGCGGAAGCAATGTCCATATTTTTTGTTTGAATTTCTTCAACTATGTAAACCTACTTAGACTATTCTGTCCAATTTGTATCCTATTTAACTCGTATAAACTTATAATCCTTATGAATTTATATTGAGTTAATAGAGATATAGAGATGTATTATGTAAAAGTGTGGAATTTATTAAGCTCAATTAAGTAACTCAATAATTTTGTGTTAAAAACAAGTCTAATAACTTGTTGGATTCAAATAAAAAGTACAAATTTTAACCAAAAATACCCATTTTTAACCCACATGTCTACATATCATACGATACATATGATACGCACCTATGTATCATATAATTCATGAAAATACACCCTTACAATAAGTAATTTTTTTGCACACAATACGATATGTATCGCTTATCGTACAATAAGTAAACCTAAATAAACACTTACGCATTGGGCAATCTAAACCTAAAAAGACAAATGTAATCTCATCCCTTTTGGCCCTCCCCATCCCTATTTTTTTCTTCTCTCCAAAAATTGAAAAGTGAAATCCCATTCCCAAATTAATCACCTTTTAATAAGCTTAGTTTTTTGTCAAATTGATGGAATAGCTTGTTATAATTTTTCCTCTTTTTTCTCGCATCTGTTCTAGTATATAAATACACAAAGCTTATGTATTTTATTCATTCAATGAGAAAGCATTAATTTTCTCACTAGCCAAACCCAGTGCCTCAGTTCTCAATAGAAATTCTAATAAACTCTTTAGTGCCTCAGTTCTCAATAGAAATTTTAATAAACTCTTTCTAGGTCAATATTATAATCATGTTCATCTTGTTATATTATTTCTTTCATTGACATTTTTTACATCATTATCAGCATTTACTATATACCTCTTATTGTTCTTTATTTTAATAATTATATATATATATATATATATTTCTTCTGAACATTTTAGCTTCTTACACTTATAACTATAATAACTTGTAGATTGTTATTTAATACCTTATTCATAGTATAGAAAAAAAATTTGCAAATATGAAAGTGATGTGTCAAGTGAATAATTCAAATTTGGTTGGGGGGGGGGGGGGGGGGAGGGAACCTCATGGGTATGGTATTTTATTAAGTTCAATTAAGTAATCCAATAATATCGTACGATTCTTGAAAATATACCCTTACAATATGTAACTTTTTATAAATGATACAACACGTATTGCTTATCGTACAATAATGACAATTATGTTTAATATTACAGAGTTTGATCTTTCTTTAACTTTTTTATATTATTTAAGCAAGTATGATAAAGTGCATTAGAAAATTTCTAACAAATATTACACAGTGGCTATGCAATTAAAAATTGGTATTGCAATAGCATTGGGGGAGTAAAAACCCTCCAATTGCTATTTTACCAACCAAGATACAAAAACATAGCTTTACCCAGGTATGGGTATCTAAAATATTTTAGCATTTGTGAACAATAAGGTTGTATATATACAATTCTATTATTCATGGATTGTAAACATAAATATAGGTATTTTATTTTCTCTCACTCTCATTGGTTGTAAACATAATTTTTTTTATATGATTTGATTGTGTAGTTTATATTATTTTAATGAGTTGTATGTAAAAATAGAAATTTAAATGTTGGGTGAGTTGCAAAATGAGATGGTAAAATAGATAAAATAAGTTTTGAGTGTGTAAAATATATGTTTTTTATTAATCCCAAATGCAAATGCTTTATTTACAAAACCAGACATAACCGCGAAGTCCAAAACTAAAAACTGAAAGCCAGAGCCTTGTACTTTAGGTGGTGTAGCAACAGTTGTACATCCTTTAGACTCTTTATAGGAGTTTTTGTTCGTTTCTTTTTAGCCCGCAGCAGTTATTTGAACTCATTATTGATTTCAAGGAAACCAATTACACATAGAACAAAATTCATACCATTCATCGTGCATGAATTTAAAAATTATATTAACAAAATTATTCATATTATAAAGATAAGTGCATCAGTGGTGTGACATATTTTGAACAAAAATATTTAGGTGATGGCATTGAACATAGCTTTTCACATGAAATCTGCAATTCCCACTGGGAGGTGGGGGTCGGTTTCGGTTCTTATTTGTAATTGACAATGACAAACACATAATTATTAATTTATTATATCCTCTCAATCTTCCATTTTTGGCTATTGATATGAAAAAATTATAAAAATTCTTCTCAGATTGAAGCCTTAAAGCCCAAGAAACTTCCCAAAAAATTCACGTTAGTTATATTCATTTGTGAGGGGTCCAAAAGCAAGAGCTTTGTAATTGATGAAAGAGTCATTTTCTTTTAAGGGTGTTTTTTGGTTATGATAGGTTGTCAGTAGTGATTCTAGCAGTGTGAGTAATTGGTTCAAAGGGAAGAGGAGGAGGAGTAGAGAGCCTAGGGATAAATAAGGGATTTAATGTAAACAAATTTGCCCCACTTTTGTTTTTAGCAAATCCATCATGCCCATGAGAACCAAACACTAGGTCCATAATTTTATGACACACAGAGGCCAATGATTGCTTCTTTTTCAATGCAATTCCAGTTGTTTTGTTGTTAGGACTTCGGAGGATAATGTGACTCAAAGGATTGGATAAGAATGCTCTAAGCATATTAAAGAGCGGTCCTCACGAGTTATTTCAAGTTTATAGCTAGACTAAACTTTTATTATTATTATTATTATTATTATTATTATTATTATTATTTAGTCAAAACAATTGAATCAGATCATTTAATAAAAGAGGTCTTTCCTTTGTATGGTACATTAACTTACCACAAAACTGTTGCAATTTTAAATCCATCTGGATTAGAACGTAATATGACTAGGTTGGTATAGGAAGAAGTCCTGTCAAAATAGAGGTCTCTTTTTTCTTTCGGAAATATATACATGATCGATGCTCTTCCCAATTGCATTTGCTATCACTTTTCATTTAAATGATTTTGGGTTGGCCACACTAGCTACCTCTTAACGTGCCTTCTGTTAATTTGCCTTTTCCATTTTGGGCATCTAGTACTATGTTACTTATTTCCATTCGAATTGTATGTTGGTACCCTTTATGTCTTTCTTTTTGGGTTTAGCTTTTATAGTAACATGTGGACCTGTAAAGAAATTTGGGGCACTGAACAAACAAACAAGAAAGAAGTGTATCAAAGAAAAGATGATATATGTGGTTATTGTTCGAATTATGATACTATGGTTATTGTCAGAAGAATCATGTGCTTATATGACCATCTTTCTTTTCCTATTACTTTTTATATATATATATATATATATATATTGTGTAACTATAATGTTCATTTACTGTATTAATGGATTTGAGCGTAAAGTTATTATTATACAATATGTGTTATAGTTGAAAATTAGTAAACAATATGAATTCAGTATTCAGTAAACAATATGTATTAGAATGAGACTCATGCATGTTTGATTGCCACGACAATTTGACAAGTAACAAAAAATATGCATTTAACCCCAGGTCTGCCTTGTAACTCATTGATATTAACCCCATGTTACTTGACCCTTATTGCATGCTCTCATCCTTAAAGTAAAAATCACATTCTCACATGCAGAATCACATTCGTTTTGCCTTCTTTCTACTGTTAATCATTTCCCTCTTTAGATCCACAGAACTTGCATCCGCGTTTAGAAACATATTCTTTAATTCCCACTTTATATCTATAAAAAGACTATCAACTTTGTCAAGAAATGCCAAAACTAATTTCCTAGTTATTAATCATTTTTAAGAACCCAACTAAAAGAATATTTATTTTGCATAAGTATTAATCTTTTTTTTTTTTTCATGATACGTGAAGAACATGTATTTGTTTGTGTGTTCGTTATTTTTTATTTGGCAAAGAAGAGTGAAAAAGGAAAACATTGATCGGGTTCAAACATAAATCTGAAAATGAAGTTAATGAAGTGAATTAAATAAGATGGCAAAACATTGGAATCCAAACCAAACTAAAAATTGAAAAACACTGATCTGGTACAAACAAAATGAAACTCAAAATGCCACATTATACTTAGAAATGAAAAGTTAGATACACGATATTGGGTTATATAATAAAATCTAAATAGGTAAGACCACTTAATCGAACTAGGTCTAGATCAACACAATTTTTTTTTTTTTTTTTTTTTTTGACTTAGATCAACACAAATGTTGATTCGACCAGATCAACGACAACAGTTCCATCGTCACTGAGGTATTTTCCGTTCTCATTAAAATCAAAATCTCCAAAGTTGACATCACTGAGATTGACTTTGTACTCCCAATTTGCACCTGGAACAAATCTTTGAGGAGTCACTTGCTTGCATTTTAAATTCACCAGCGGCACCGGCAGCTGCCCACGACGACCTTCAACTCCACTAATTGCACGTCCATGTCCCGGAATTAGCTCAACACTGCACTTTGTGTGACATCTTACACACTAAAGAGAATAAAGAACAGTGAACTAGTCTTAAGTCTTATTGCACAATTAAAATATTTATATATAAAAAATAAAAATAAAAAAGATTTGTTGCACCTTAAATTTCTTAAAGCCTTTCATTCCTCCACCGAAGCAAACAGAAGCCACTTGATTTCTTCTACAAAAGCTACATTGCACCTCAAATCTGTAGAAAAACTCTCTGCTCTCCACACCACCTTTGGGCTGCACAAGTTTAACCCCATGGCCGACAACTTCTACATTGAGAGAGTAGGTTGACATGGTTGAGATGTTTTTTCAGAGAAATTTGTAGAGTAGCTAGCTTAGCTAGTGGACTGAATTCTTTTAGGAAAAGCTTAAGGCAATTTATAGACGGGGTTAGACCAAGGAAATGGGCCGTCTTTCACTGCTAATAATGATTCAAGAATCCATTAGGTTGGGCTCACAATTTGGCCCGTTAGGCCCCCTTTTGTAAGACTTGGGGAACCATACCTCAGCACTAACCCATCCTGGGCCTTTGCTGTCACCGATGGGCTAGTTACCCAAAAAAAGGACATGGGCCCAGCACTCCAAACTTTAGTTCTAACAAACACGTTACTTCTTGACCTGTAAAGTTTAGCCATGTACTAAGGGAAAGGGAAAGGCACGTGGCGACCTTTTTAAAATTTACAAGAAAAAAAATAGAGAAAGAATTTTCAGTGAATTCCCATGGCTAGACCTTAATAACATGAATAGGCTTTTTTTTTTTTTTTTTTTTTTTTTTTTTTTTTTTTTTTTTTTTTTTTTTTAAGGTGTGACATAGTACAATATAAATAATTAAAATAACACATTAATGTATGCTAATTAATCAAAATTCAACTTTGTATTTATGATGCACATTAATATGGAGAACATTTTTTTTTTCTTTTTAGGAGCAATATGGAATAATTAGAAACCATGCGAGTGCCATAAACATTGAGAAAATTGCAAGTACATTGTTCAATCAATATGTATACTATAACCTGTAATTTTATTATTCCCCAGATATTGCATATAGTGGTTTAAAGATATTTAGAGTATGCTTGGTAACCATTTTTTTTTTTCCTTTAGTTTTCTGTTTTCAAAAACAATTTTCTGTTTCCTAAGGCAAAAAACTTGTTTGGTAACTTATTTTGGGCAAAAATCAAAAACTGTTTTCAATTTCTTTGTTCATGGATTACTACGAAATTGCTTGAAGTTTGCTATGTATTTTATGTAATGCAATTTGTGTATGTGCGTTGAATCTGGGTTTATTTAGAATAGGTATTTTTAAAGTGTGTTTGGTTTAGGATTTTGGGGTTTCGGGTTTGCTTTGGCCGTGTTGGTATGCTTGTGGGCTCTATGATGTAGTCGTGTTTCTTGCATTCATGTTTTCTACCCTTTTTGAGTGTTACCTCCCCTATTTTCTTGGTCATTAGCTGAAAAAAAAAAGGAACAAACTTTTGGTTGCGGTTGTTGCTGGTTGTTGTGATTTGAATGTAACAGCATATGTGGTTTGAAAAAATTGTTGTTGTTTTGTGTTTGTAGTTGTTGTTGTTGGTTGTTGTTGAGAATGGTTTGAATTAACAGTATATGTGATTCGAATTTAAGAGATTTTGCTTTAAAAACAAATACCTCAAGATCCCAATTTGTTCTGTGTTTCATATGAATCTGTCCAATTATAAAGGTTATAAAGGTGTGATTTAGTATGTCCCACTAATTAAATTATTCATATGAAAAGAGAGATGCACATTTACTGTGCACCCAAAGTGTTGTTTTATTTATGTTTGCAATCCATGAGCAAATAGTTTAAATTCGGTCCGGAGCTGGCGTAAAACACTGCTTTTACGCCAGCCAATGAAAATATGCCACGTCGTTATTTGACTTATTCTTGTGTATCATCTCTCTCTCCTCTCACAGACCCACTCATCATCTTCTTCTTCTTTAGATTTTCTCTCTCTCTGTTCCCTCTATTAACTGTTTCTTCTCACCTTTTTTTTTTCATTTCCATACCATCAAATCCATTGCTTTCCTTCTCTTATGTACTCATCTTCCCTGCGCTGATCCATGCATCAACACAGTGGCAGTAGGCATTAAATCTAAAAGTCTCAGACATAACAAGTTGAAGGAAAAGAAAAGTAACACCAAAACTTATTCCGGCCAAAGCTTGCATTTTGGCCGATATTCACCAAAAAGCACCGAAATAGCCGAAACACACCGTATTGGACCGAAATTTGTTCTGGAATTTGTTCTAATGGGTTTTATTTGTCAGAATGAGTTTTGTTTGTTTATTGCTATGAATGTGTCAGAGGAGCTACTCTACATTCCAATTCTTTGCTTCTTTGTTTGTTTGGGTTCACAGTCTTAGAAATTAGAATAAAGTATGCCTATCTGGTAATTTCAAAGTACCAATGTGAGTGAATGTGATACTCCGAACGTTTCTTTTTTTGGCTTTTATTTATTTATTAATTAATTTTTAATATTACTGATTGTGTTTTGTGTTGTGATGGAGGATTTTTAGCTTTTCATGTTAAGTTTAGAACTAATCTTGAATGAATTCAAGTGGCTCTAAATTTATAAATGAGATATTTCATGATTAATTTGTGTGGGTTTTGTTTGGTACTGAATTTGGGTTTTTTGGGAGCTTAAAGATTAAAAGCTTTTACTTTTTGAGGTTGATGTGCTTGTTTTCTAGCTCTCTTTTTTACTTTCAGATTTAATGCCCATTGCCACTACGTTGATGCATGGATCAGTGTGGGGAAGAGCAATGGATTTGATGCTATGGAAAAGGAAAAATAAAAATAAAAATGATGCGAGAAGAGAGAGTTACAGAGGGAACGGAGAGAGAAAGAAAAATCCAAAGAAGAAGATAAGAATTGTGAATCAAGCCAAATAACAACGTGGCATGTTTTCATTGGCTGGCATAATAGAAGTGTTTTACGCCAGCTCTGGATCGAATTTAAACTCATGAGCAAAACATGTCTTGTAATATTTTTTGAAATAGTACTCCTATTTTGTATCTAGGATTTTTATATTCAAAGCTTTCTCATACCTTCTATCAATAATATTTTTTTGAAGAAACTCAAGTTTTATATTGTAGAAGTTACAGACTCATACTAGTCATAAATTATGTTGGATCTAAACCTTCAAGAGTGATCTTGAAGTTGTGAACTGGAAGTTTATGTTGGAGAAAACCTTCAAGTGGTGATCTTGAAGTCATGGATTGGAGATTTATGTTAGGAGCATATCCATATCAGAGATGTCAGTAGATCTCAAACCTCAATTTGGTAACTATAGTTAAGTTTACTAATTAAGAATATGGTTACTTAGTCTATAAGCTTCTATTTGATGGTAGATTTGTTCACCTTAGAATTAATAAGGTCAAATACCCCCCAAGTCTTTTTTTACTATAAAACTAGTTCATTTCATTGGTTTTCTTTTATTATCATATCTTGTGTCATATTTATATTCTGCTATGAATGATATTGATGTTTGCTTGATTAACTAAAGCTTTACATAATTGATCTAATAATCAACTTGGTCCAAAAACGAGTTAATTACCCCTTTTGACTGGAGTCTAAATCCAATACCAAACATTGTAAAATTACTCCTTCCACACTGAAAAAATATATATAAAAATCTGGTAGATGAGGACACTGTTGTAATTTTTGTGGAATTTAAGTTTTTTGCTATAATTTTGATAAAGTTTAGGGCTTATGTCCAATTGGTTTTGTGCTTGGGAATAGTGAACCATTGAGTAATTGGGCCGGAATAAATGGCTTAAGTTTAGGCCGTGTAAAGCTCAGGTTTCTTTTAGGGTGTGTGCGATTTGTCCAGTGGGTTTTGGTGAATTGACTCTTTATCTTACAAGAATTGGCTTCAATGAGTGTATAAGTCCTACAACTAAATTCCCTAGTACTTGTGAAGAAAAAATATTAGTATCAATTATCAAAATTCAATAAGCAATTCTTTCCTTCTACATAAGCCTATAACTATGTGTGAAAAATTCAGTTGAGGATCTCATCAATCTATTAGGATCTCATCAATCTAGTGGACTCCAAAATAGTTAAAATATTAGGAGTCCACTGGTTAGTCCCTTCCAGTTTTCACCAGCATAGGTGGTGATAAACAAGCTTTCCTGATTGGCTTTAGGGTCATGGAAAATTCAGTACAGGAACCTTTTCCTTATTGCAATTGTCCATGACATGGCAGCAATAGCATCTGATTCTTCTTTTTTTTTTTTTTGATACGAGCATCTGATTCTATGCTACCCAGAAAGCAGATCACTAAAAGCATGGATTGCTATAGAATTTATGATCTATATAAGACTCCTTTCATTTTGAAAGGTGTTAATAAAGAAAGAGCAAGAAAATTTGCATCAGCAATCATTTATTTATATGTATAGATAGATAGCCAAAGATAAGCAAAATATGAGAAGTCCAATATAAATAAATTATAAAAAACTCAAATATATATCTAATAATATATATATCTAAAATTAAAAGAAGATAGTTTAAAAGATTATACTTACCAATGTCATTTGTTTGTCCAGCTAAAACATAATTCAAATTTATCAACTTCTTATGTAATACTATTAACATAGTTATTTATTACTCCGATCATAGTACATAGCTGCATAATTTCAATTTACACAATAGATTGGAAAGCCAATAAAAACCAAAATGTTCAAAGTAATTGATGCTTCTTTAAAAAAATAAAATAAAGAGGGCACGTAGTAAACACAATGGGCACCAGATACTAAAATGTAAAAAGATAAGGAATTTCCAATCTTATTACTAAATTACTAACAAGTAATAACAAAAATATCAACCACATTAAAAGCAACCTCAAGTAGCACCACACGAAAAAATAAAATGTAACAACAATAATTTCTAAGATAATACGTTTGATTGAAAAACAAAAGCACTATTTAGCACACTCATTAGCCACTAATGAAAAGATAATGAGCAAGTTTGAGGATTCTAAGATATAAATAAGTGTATTAGCTCAAAGGCTATTTTATCAAAACCAGGATCTTACTGTCTGCATAATTCCATTACTAACATGTCTGGAAGAGGAGAAATCCAAAGCAAGCCATCTAGTAGTTCCTTGACTTTGCATCTTGTAAATGGCAGAGGTATTGATAGCTTTAAATGTTTGACATTATATAATGATGATGGTAAGGTTTCTCTCAATTCTTTTGGTATAATCACATTTTTTACAAAAAAATCTGATTAGATGTTATATAAGAAAATGCAAATCCAAGATAAAAAGTGAAATGAAATAAATTAATGAACAAGATAATCAAAGAAAGAAATAAAGATAAAACCAGAAGTACCTGAATTGCAAAAATACTCAATTTGAATACTTTTGAATTTCTCGTCTTTGAGAGGAATTCAATTTTTTCAGCATCCCAAGAACCATAGGAAGTCCACATTGTGTACTCAGCATCTAACGGACCCGAAGCATTCAACGAAAAAGATATTGCAGTATTACCAGAATATGAGAGTCTACATAATTTAGAAGAATCAATCATTACTTCAACCAGAATTTGGCAATTCATCAATACCAATGATTTAAGATGATGATGACTTGAAAGCTTTATTCTTTCCAGCTTATATCAAATTGCTAGCTCTAAGTTCTCAAGGAGTGGAAATCCAGAAAGATTATCATCAAACCACTTTCCCGTTGCATTTGGTGTATTTAGAAATAACATTTTTAGATTTTTTAAAGGAAGCAAGTTGAGCTCAGATAGCCGACCCTCGATTATACGTAGATCACGAAGATTTGATGCCTCCAATTCAAGCCTGTCAAGGTGATTGTTTTGTACCAGAATTTTCATGACTTTAGGGAGACCAAAAATCTTTAAACACTTAATGCCCCGACAGCACGAAATTCCCATGTCTTCTACCATAGGACACCCAAAAATCAGATTCTGAATAATTTGATTATCTGTATAAACGCCTACTAAAGACAAACTTTTCAAAGATGGTAAGTTTATATCACTACGAATTGAATCCAACTTACAATAATGTAGAGTCAACACAGTTAAAGATTTTGCAACCAAAACACTATGAGGCAAGGGATAACGTATACGAGACCCACCAAAGAAAAGAATCAGCTCTTCAACATTACTCTTAACCGCAAACCTTATCCAGCGGTCAACGCGGGACTTGGATTTGTGATTCTGCACGCTATCCATTAATGTAAAATTCTTTATATGTGGTCTCTGACTTTGGCAGGTTCGTAATCGTAAACATTTATTCAAGAACTTGTAAAAGTTACGCCTCTTTATCTTGACTTCCGGATTTTTCTTCTTTTCTGAACTCCACAACATGGAGGTTTCATCGAATTTTAGAATGGGGAATGTAGTCCACACGTTTCCATAGTGTAGACAAAAGAGTAGATTGAAATACTTGTTTGGTAGGAAGGAAGGACAGAATGTGTTGCAAAACATCTTCTGGCAACTCAGATATACGATCAACTACTACATCATCATCATCATCAACTGTGAACTTTTTTCTCTTAGAATCCATGGAAAAAATTTCTGTGAGACTCAGGAGGTTCAGGTTTTGTAGAGAGAGTCAAGTCTGAGAGATTGTATTCTAAAGGTTTAGAAAGATATCACACGCTTTTAAAACCAAACTTAACCTAATAAAAGTGTACGTGGGAAAAGTATCCTAAGCTGATTCAGAAATACTAAGTAGATTCGGAAAAGAATTACCACCAAAGACAAATTAAAATCGGCTTAATCTTGTTGACTTTAATCTTCTTGTTTCAACTTTCAACTATCGAATATTTTGTAATGCCTTCTCCTTCTTTTATATATATATATATATATGTATGTATGTATGTATATATTTTAAATTTATAAATTTTCCCGTATTATTGGATAGGGGATAGCGATGGACCGAATTTGGATTTGGATAGGGTGTATGTAAACTCGACCCAAAATTTTTATTCGTGGATATCCAACTCCAAAACCAAATAAATGCCCGTCCTTGATTCCTATTGGATTTTTTACTCATGGATAACCAAACTTGGATCTGCCCCAACCCGAATTATTTTATTTTATTTTATACCAAAAAATATATATATTGGATGCAGTACAGTGTGCGCGCCTTATTTTATTTGTATTTTGTAATGAGCTTATGTAGATTTTATTATATTTTCGCTCTGATTGTGTAAATTCGAAGAGCTTTTCCCTCATAAAAAATTTGAAAATTTTGAACCAAAGCACAAGTTACATGCTCAAACAAAGCATATAAAATTTATGAAATATAAATTTGGGCTGGGCTCTTCACACATGTAAGTTCAAATTTCTTTTATTTTTTAAGAATAAATCACAACAAAATTGATAAAAAATTTTACAATCATAAGTAAATTGAAATTATTTATATGATATATAAAAATAGAAGCATCTGCAAACTACAATTAATTAATTCACCCATTCTCCTATGATGCCACGCTTGATCCTCTAGTTTCTTCTCTCTCTTTTCCTTTCCTTTTACAACTAGGGGTGGTGTTTAGGGGATTAAAATGAACCTTTAAATTCAAAAAATAATACACACACATATATAATATATTTTTTTATTAGTTTATTTTATACCTTGATCGCATATTGCCCAAAACCAAACAATAAATAGATACCTAGTATATTATTTTTTTTAGTGATTCAAAATAAATAGTAAAGTTACTGATGTTAAAGCATTTGATTGATTAAGAAGACACTTAATGTAATATATATGTATGGATGAGTGTGGTTATGTGAGTTAATAAATAATATAGTGTGGGTTGCATTTTGTCATTTTTTTTAAAATATTTTTATTAAAACTGATGGGACAACAACTCTCCAAGTTCGTCCATGAAGCTCGTCCACATGACATAGCACGCGCATTAAGATGCTCGTCCCTGAAGAGATCGTCCTGGTAGAGTCCTGGTCAAATATCGTCCTGGAGAGCACGTCTTAAGCAAACTCGTCCTGGGTAAGGTCATGATTCTTCATTACGAACCGTTGTCAGCAACGGTTAAAGAAAATAATGCCAAGCAATATCACTTCCATGGCAGTTATGGAAGTTATCTCCAAACTTTTTGGACTCCGCAACAACGGAGAAAGTTACATCAAAGAAATAACTACTTATAAACACTATATAAGCATTCTACACGAAGGTAAAGGGATCCGGTTCTTTTTTTTCCAACATATTTGGGATAACACAAAATACTGACTTTGCCATCGGAGGTTTTTTGTCCGGCCTCTACCGTTCTCTTCTGATTTTTCTTTGTTTTTTCACTATTTGCCAGCACCCTTTTGATCGTTAGCACTCAAGAGTTTCAGCCCACTGATTTCTGAGGAATTATCGAAAACAATGACAAATAGATAATGAAAATTGCACAAAAATAGAAATGTTATAAAAAATTAACAAAATAAAATAGTCACACCTAGGCACATTGATAATAGATAAAAACCACTAAAAATAAACTATCATGTAATGGTTTCAAAATATGAAAACTCGTAGAAAAAAATTGTAAAATTTCAAATATTTGCGTTTTTCTTTTTTGTCGATAACTCATTACATTCAAGTTTTCTTTTTATTAATTTCGTTTAAATTAACTTTCTCGATGAAACTTTTGTAAAAAAAATTGCAGGAGCCGCGACTACTTTATTTTTAAGTATTTTGGTATTAAAATTGATAGTGGATTTAGTATTTTTTTTTTTTCACATATTTAAATGAAATAGTTAAATTCATAACTATTATTTTGGTATATCAAATACTATTTCAAACCCTATATTATTTTTACCTCTCATTTAAAATCATATTAATTAAGAAGTTAGTAAATTCACATTTAGGTTAACTATGCTCTGACATTTTATTCTATCTCAAATAAAAATTCCAACATTTTATCATAGAGTTTGCAGTATGACTGGAAAATTGTACCTTCAAAAAGTAAAATCTATGAGCATGATGCCAGTGCAAGGCTACCAGGGGATAACCCAGAGCAGGTAATTATCACATAGGAAAGATGAAGTTACATGAGGTTTTGTATTTTTCTATTTTGGGGAAATGAGTCTTTCAGTATCTAAGTTATAAAGTGATTAGCCTAGAGTCTTGGGCTATCACTACCATTGTTCGAGTTGTAAGTATGCTTTAAATTCCAATATACTAGTGGAAGCTATAGTATATCTATCTTCCTCAATAAAATTTTCAAGAGAGAAATCATTTTTATTTATCTAGTTGATCTGTATCGTGTTTATATATTTGTTATTTTATGTCAAAACTATTGTGAATATAAATTCAGAAGCCTCGACGGCATGACCTTGATTCTAGCAAGGCATAACAATATCTCAAATATATATTTTTTTAAATATTTTTCGTTTCGCTCATGGTATCATATCTAATAATTGACCAATTTTTTTTTTTTTACAATATGTTTATTTTTTCATTTGCCTCCACCACCACCACCAATTTGTCTTCCCCAAACACATCTCCCACCAACCGTAGCACCACTCACCACTTAATATAGCAAATTTAAACACACAAGTAAAGAACATCCGATCTTATATCAAATCCAAATTGTTAACTGTTTTGGTTTATCTATGAAATATATTGGGTCAACCCATCTCTTTACCTTTACATCCTCCTCTCTCTTACACAATGTTTAACACGTTTGTCACATTATCAACAATTTAATTTTAGTTCATCATATACATAATTACACAAGGATACTACTACATCTATGAAACATATGGACTGTACATCTCCCCTCCCACTTTGAACCATCATCATCCTCCTTGTCGCACTTTGGCGAACACATCACTATCACTCAAATCACACCCTCAATTGGGTGTCATCCAGTTTTTTAGAATTGTTTCTCAAGTGGTTTCAAAATTTGGTCATATTCTATATAATAAACAATTTCTTCTTTCCTTTCCATCTACTAAAATAAAATTTCCGCTAAGGTTGATTTAAACATATGTATAGGGACCATTTCCTATTTTTTCTCAAAATGATAATATTTATAAAAAAAAAAAAAAAAAAAATGATGTTCTTTTCATTTACAATAGATAAACTTGACTCTGCTTATCAAAAAAAAAAAAGATGAACTTGACTCTTTCACATGACTTGCAAAAATGATGTCCTTTTCATTTTTATTCAATTTCAAAAATATGTTGAGCATTAATTCAATTTAAACATAAAGTGATATTTTTAATCATATCTCATGTCTACACACTGTCCAACAAAATGGTGTTGTTTAGCATAAATATTAGCATTCAATATTGAAAGCTCATATTTGTGCTAAAATACAAGAGCTTGTTCAGGCCCCCAAATAAAAAAACACGGCTAGATTGCTTTTACTCTAACTTATCTAAGTGCGGAACAAGAGCAAGTGAAGTACAATCCCCGAAACTACTCTAGTGCACAAACATGAAAAATAACCAATAAATGTAAAGCAC
This sequence comes from Quercus gilva, assembly GCA_023621385.1. Taxonomy (NCBI): domain Eukaryota; kingdom Viridiplantae; phylum Streptophyta; class Magnoliopsida; order Fagales; family Fagaceae; genus Quercus; species Quercus gilva. Next base: position 17,982,221 of record CM042477.1, read on the forward strand.
AAGAGTGAAGGAAGAGAGATGCAAACACAAGATAATATCAAGACGTGTTATCGAAGAGGAAACCAAAGAACTCGGCGAAAAACCTCTGCGCGACCTTCCAAGTCGAAATCGATCCACTAGAGAATAAAGTTAGAATATACAAATAACAAAAGACCCTCCAAACCTAGTCTACCCAATGTACTTAAGCCCTCCAAGCTCCTGCTATCAACGGACTCTTCGGTGTCATGTCTTCTCTAGCTTTTCAGATCCCACAATACGCCCTATTGCATCTACCAAGCCTCATCGGCTTCTTTTGGCAAATCTCCAAAGCTTTCCATGCTCCAAAACACTTTCTACACTCTAAAAATGTGTGGGTTGTGTTTGGGTACAAATCTCCTCTCAAGGTATGACAATAGGAGAGGGAAGAAGAAAATGCTACAATGATTTCTCACTAACGATGAGTAACTTTCCCTCTAAAAGATGGGTGTGTTGTGTTGTAGAAAACCTATATAGGGTTTTTCTCTCTAAATTACCTCCTTTACTTTTATGGGTAAAAAAGGTATATATAGTATAGGTGAAGGATAAGAAAGTCACATTTAAAATCCTTTAGGCAGAATGTTTCGCGGGTACTTCGCAGATTGGCCTTTCTCGCAAGACACTCATGAAATTGATAGCCTGGCATGACACTTCAGCTTCCAGCATGTGCTTCTCACGTGGCCTTTTCACGGGTTACTCCTCTCACGAACTTCTTGCAAGCTAGTCGCGAAACTGCACTGATTCTTCAATTTATACTCAATTCTTCACCAACTTAATACTAAACCCAATACAATAAAATCCCATAAAATACAAGGAACAAAATTAATGCAATTAAAATACTTTTTCTCATAGAATAAAGCCAACATAAAACATAGTTGTAAATCACAACTTTACAATCTCTCCCTTTGGCTATTCCGTGACAAAACACCTATAATAGACTCTAAGCTTAAACTTGAGTTTGGGAACAATAGCAAAACTCATTCACACATAATCTAAAACCTATGATGAACTTGGAACATATATACCTGTAACTTAAAACATTTATACAAAACACATTAGACCCTTAAGGTAAAGCAAGTAATAAAAGGATAACTATAATGTAACAAGTACAAAAACGATCAAGTAAACATGATGTGAAACATATGAGCAATTTGATCAAATACAAAACAATCATATGGAAATGACTATAATGATTATATAGCAAAGCAAATAATCATCCGAACATGCAACCAACAAAGCATAATAGCCTAAGGATGTATGCATGTCCAACACATAAACACGATGCAATGAGAGCAACAAAGCATAGATACTAAATGTAACTCAAAGCACCATATAGTAAAGAGAAAACAAGCATAAAGTAAAATAAAGCAAAACAAGGTTTTCTCATAAAAAGATGTCTTTTCCCCCTTAGTATATGCATCTCCCCTATGGCTTTCTCTCCCTACGGATGTGCATGAGATAGAATTTCTTCCCCTAAGAATATGCACGAGTCAAATAAAAATGAGAAAACACTTTGGTATACTCTCTCTCTTTTTGTCACAAATAGACAAATGAATCAAGAGAAATGAGGGAAAGAAAAGAAGATATGAACAAGAATAAGATGCATGAGGGGTGCAAGATGAAAGAGAAAATGAAGCTCAAACAAAAAATAAAACATCTTAAAGACACAACTAGTACGAAATCAATTCAATCAATTCAATGATCAATTCAAAGTTTAGTACGAAATCAAATCAAAGACACAACTAGTGTGGATCAAGTATGAACTAGTCCATAGTTTAGTATGAAACTTCAATAATCAATTCAATCAAGTCATACACAACTAGTACGAAATCAAGTGAACATATATGACCCCTTACCAATGTGTTTACATTTGATTGAAAGTTTTTCATTTGGCTTTCATTTTTCATACTTTTGATCAAATACAACTCAAATTTTTTAGAAACGATGCCATAAACTTTTTGATATTTTTTTGATGAATAAGTCTTTCACTTTAGCACCATACATTTTAATACATATTTGCTCCATCTTTTCCTAGTCAAACTAATTTTCGAAGCAAGACTTTTTCAACTCTTTCTCTTTTTAGATATTGACATTGAAGAGCTCTTTTGAAAAAGAAAAAAAAAAGTGAGGAGATATATAGGCACAAGTTTACGCATGTATCAAGATCAAACAAGACTATTGACCAATCATTCATGACAAACTTGAAAATCTATTTACAACAATCAAACATAGATTTCTAGATGTCGCTCACACTTAAGAAATGTGTATACATAACAAGCTAAGCTTGCAAATGCACTACGTCCATTAGTACAGAGGTACTAGGCCAAACTTACATGTGAAATGTGTGTTGGGATTTGTGCCCTAAAATCCTATTGTATGATGCTATGTACTATATTATGTATGACATTATGTATGACATGATGTATGACTTAATATTGTTATTAATAAAGTTGTTTTATTATTATCTGAAATAAGGTAACATGAATATTTGGACATTATCATATAATCCTTGAGATGCATAGTATGTGATTTATGTGAAAAGTCACAGAAGATATAAATCACAAGTTCTTTGTAAACTCAGAATTATAGTTCGTAGTCAGTGATGAAATTGGGTATTTCATCTGCGAAGACTATAACATATCAACTACGATGATTTGTCTTGATCATGGAAGTGGAGACTTCTAGTTGATGTGTTAATATGTTTAAAGAGTTAAGACATATTGAACTGGACCGCTGTGATATTTATTATTCTCCTAATGACTGTCAAATGAATAATAAATCTCACGACTTATATTTGCATGAACTCTTAATCCTGGGAGAATAATGGACTTGATCATGAAGTGTGGGTTGTTTTGATATATCAGGAGTGAGATCTAAAGTAACGGTCAAAACCTCAGTATGTTGGGCAACTACACTTAGTGTTGATGGAACATATATTCTCAAGATGAAATTCATAGTCTCTTATCAGAGATACAAAATATTCTCTTGAGATAAGTTTAATGGATTTGTTATTCAGATGAGTTAGGCCTAACCACTTTAGTAAGACTAAAGTATATATTTATGAAATTGGATTTCATAAATATATGTTGAATAACATTAAAGGATTAAACCGGGTACTCAAGGATTAAGATGTAGTAATTCACAAAGTGGCAGTCTTCATTCAAGACTTTGTGTTACTACGAATATTTTATGAAGGGGTTGCATGTATAATAAAGTCTAGGGATATAATTTATAGATAAGACCTAGAGTGCAACTATATTTATATAGTGGTATTAAATATAGTTAATGGTAACTTTGGACTTGTCAAGAGTTGACAGAAAAGCCCAAGGCCCATTGGAGCTAGTGTCTTATTGGTCCCTTTTGGTCCCACTCCAAGCCACACACTTAAGCCCAATTGGTAAGGCCCAAAAGGCCAGTCCAATTAGATAATTGGTTAGATACAAAAGGGAAAAACGTTCAGAATTAAAAAAAAAAGAAAAAAAAGAAAAAAGAAGAAACACCATTGTGAAATGGTATGTATGTGAGTTTTTGTCACTCACTAGTCATCCCTTTGTTACCAATTGAGAGACCACACATCTTGGGCATCTAGTGGAATTGGAGTGAAGATTGAAAGTCTTCTCAAGAACTTCTGATCTTCGTTTTTGATTTTCACCGCTTCAAGGTACATTCTCTTGTTCTCTAATTCAGAAACTTATATGGCACATGTTATCAATTGTGAATGAAGTAGATCCGTTTAAACTTATTTTTCCGCTGCGTTCATCCATATTTCCATCAAATGGTATCAGAGCGGTCTTCAATTTCCAATCTGTATAACATGTTTTATGAGTTTCGGAATTAGAGATAATAGTTTCAATATGTTAGAAGATTATATATCTATTTAATTTTCTGCATGGTTGTTGAAACTATGATTTGATAAAAACTGATATTGATGTTATGATGTTGTTTAAATTTGAATTTAAGAATGTTAAATTGAACTTTAAGGCTATAGCATCAATGGAATTCAGTTTTGATATCAAATTCTGTCAGTCATGTTCATATGGTATTTGTTTGTTCATAGAAAACCGTTGAAACTGTTCAGAGTTTCCCTTCAAAAACTGAAAACACGGGTTTTTCGCGGGTAAGCTTAGTCGCGACATACCCGCGAGACAGTAGCGAAAGTTTCTGTCTGTTTTTTGAGTTTTTACTATTTTGCATTAACTCAATATCGCGGGAAGAGATTAGTCGCGAGATACCCGCGAGACAGTAGCGAAAGTTTCTGTCTGGATTTTGTGTTTTCGCTATTTTTTCTTACGCCTTTTCGCGAGAAGAGCTTAGTAGCGAGATACTCGCGAAAAAGCCACTGAAGGGAATTTTGAAGTTTTTCTGTGTGTTTTTCAATTGTTTAAAGTGCAAGGCAATGTGTAATTAGATTATGCATGTTTAATAATTTAAAAACCTTCTTTAAAACATCTAGTGGGAGAGAGATACAAGAGTTGGATCTCACGGCCTCCATTGTCGGTTCATAGTAGTATGAAATAAATACTTTGTCTTTGCTTCGAGCTTAGCATTCCATGCGGAGAGTATTTATTTCATGGTACTACAAGATTGAATTTCTTGGTTTATAGTGGTTTGATCAAACACCTTGTCTTAGCCTCGAGCTTTGCATTCCATGCGGAGGGTGTTTTGTATCATGGTACTACAAAATAAGCCTGTTAAGGGGATGAAATGTGGCTACACATGATTCTAGACAATGGTATACACTAGACTAAATATTATAGTATCCTCTATGCTGAGTTCTTACTATCATTATTTAGAGGCCAAATGTATAACGGCATATTATTAGTGTTTGATAAGAGTTATCATGATAGCACTAATGATGAGAATAGTTCTCAATCAATCATAGTATTTTATATTCACTCTATGCTGAGGGATATTGAATATGGGATTGGGTTGTCGTTGCATATAATATATTATGGTTTTATTAAGGTTCCATACTATATGTAGATATGCTAAATTGATAATGTCCAGTTTATTTATCATATTCATGTTTATTGTTTTCAGATTTGAACATGGCATCATTTAGCCCACTTGTTACCATTCTTAATCAAAACAAACTGACTGGATCCAATTATGTTTACTGGAAAAGAAATTTGGACATAGTTCTCACTGCTGAAGAGCACAAATATGTGCTTACTAAACCATGTCCTAGCTTTCCTTCATTAGATGCTCCTCTTGAGGAAAAACAGCGATATGATCGTTGGCAGAAATCTAATGAGATGGCTAAGTGCTACATCCTAGCATCTATCTCAAATGTTCTACAGCATCAAATGCAAGATGTAGAACTAGCTTTAGACATCATGCTAAGTCTGAAGGAGATGTTTGGTGAGCAAGGCCGTTCAGCAAGGCAAGAAACCATGAGACAAATTTATAATACCAAAATGGCTGAAGGTAGTTCAGTGAGGGAACATTGTCTTACAATGATTTCCAATCTGAATACATTGGAAGTTTTAGGTGCCGATATTGATGGAGAATCCCAAGTGGATATGATACTCCAGTCACTACCGGAATCATTCAAGGAATTCAGACTCAATTATAATATGAACAAAAAGATTTACTCTTTGTCTGAATTAATGAATGAATTGGTAGCGGCGGAAGGCATTCTTGGTACTTCCAATGTTGAAGCCAATGTGGGTGAAGCTTCTACTTCTCAACCTAAGTCGAAAGGCAAGGGTAAGAAGAAAAAGAAGAAAGACTTCACCAAGCAAGAGGGTAAACAAATTGTCTTAGGGGTTGCTGACAAAGGAAAGAAGCTCAAAGGAAAATGTTTCCATTGTGGTGAGAAAGGACATTGGAAGAGGAATTGTCCAGTATTCAAAGCTGCCAAGAATAAAGGTATGAATAATACATTCCTTCTTGAAATATGTTTGGTACAGAATCCCACGGATTCCTGGTGTGTGGATTCAGGTTGTACTAATCATATCTGCAATTCCTTGTAGGGGTTCCAGGAGACCAGAAAGCTTAAAGAAGGGGAGTTGTTTCTTACTTTGGCTGATGGGAGCAAGATTCCAGTTCTAGCTGTTGGTGTTTATAGTTTATGTTTTGTATCTAGAGTTCTAATATTAGAAGACTGTTTATATGTACCTAATGTTCGTAGGAATTTAATTTCTGCTACTTACTTAGGTAAACATGGATATTGTGTTATCCTAAAAGACAATGTTGTAATAAAGAAGGATAAAGTGTTTATCTGTTCTGGCAATATTGTGGATGGTCTTTATAATTTAACTCCTGATAAGCATGAATTATATAATTCTGAATTAGATAATGACTCTCATGTAAAATCATTAAAGAGAAAATTTCCTTCTACTAGTGATGCATATCTTTGGCACTTGCGTTTAGGTCATATTAATTCAAATAGGATTCAAAGACTGATCAAAGATGGACTCTTAGAGCCCATGGACTTTGATGAATTTCCAGTTTGTGAATCTTGTTTGGAAGGTAAAATGACCAAACGACTTTTTAATGCAAAAGGTAGAATAGCCCAAGATTTGCTAGAGCTAGTGCATTCTAATGTTTGTGGTCCTATGTCAATCCAGGCAAGAGGAGGGTATGAGTATTTCATTACTTTCACTGATGATTACTCAAGATATGGTTATGTGTACCTAATGAAACGGAAGTCCGAAGCCTTTGTAAAGTTCAAAGAGTTTAGGGCTGAAGTTGAGAATCAATTAGGCAAACGCATAAAGGCCATTCGATCTGATCGAGGTGGCGAATACCTTCTTGGGGATTTTAAGGATTACTTAACTAAGAATGGAATTGTATCCCAATTGACTGCACCTGGAACTCCACAACAAAATGGTGTAGCAGAAAGAAGGAATAGGACTCTTTTAGAAATGGTTAGGTCCATGATGAGTTATCAACTCTACCTATTTCTTTTTGGGGATATGCCTTAAACACTGCAATGTATCTTCTGAATTTAGTACCTTCAAAGTCTGTTCCTAAAACACCTGTGGAGTTGTGGAATAGGCGTAAGCCTAGTATGAGACATCTCCATATTTGGGGTTGTCCAGCACATGTGTTAAAAGGAAAGTCTGACAAGTTACAGTCTAAAACAGAAGTGGTTTTCTTTGTTGGGTATCCAAAAGGAACTGTTGGAGGTTTATTCTATAGTCATAAAGATAATAAAGTGTTTGTTAGCACAAATGCAAAACTCTTAGAAAATGACTATATGAATAATTATACTCCTAGAAGTAGAGTTGTTTTGGCTGAAATGAATGAATCTGTAAATAAACAACCAATAGATGAAACTAGGGATGATGTGGCTGTATTAGATACACCACAAGATACTACTCATGACAAGTCTAGTACTCAGGTGCCTCGTCGTAGTGGGAGAATTGTTCGGCCTCCTATAAGATTCATAGGTTTGGGAGAAACTTATGAAGCTATGTCAGAAGAGGTTGAATCGGATCCCTACACATATGATGAAGCAATGAATGATATAGATGCACATCATTGGGTCCAAGCTATGAAATCTGAATTAGATTCCATGTATTCCAATCAAGTTTGGGATCTTGTAAAGGCGCCTAACGGCATTAAACCTGTTGGTTGCAAATGGGTTTACAAGAGGAAGAGAGGGATAGATGGAAAGGTTGAAACCTTTAAAGCAAGGCTAGAGGCGAAAGGGTATACACAAAAGGAAGGTATTGATTATGATGAAACCTTTTCTCCAGTAGCAATGCTTAAATCTATCAGAATTCTCTTATCCATTGCTGCTTATTTTGATTATGAAATTTGGCAAATGGATGTCAAGACTGCATTTCTTAATGGCAATCTTGAAGAGGAAATCTATATGATGCAACCGGAAGGTTTCATAGCAAAGAACCAAGAGCATATGGTATGCAAGTTGAAAAGGTCCATTTATGGACTTAAGCAAGCATCTAGATCATGGAACATCAGATTTGATCAAGCAATCAAGTCATTTGGTTTTGATCAAAATCTTGATGAACCATGTGTGTACAAAAGACATCAAGATAAAGTAGTAATGTTCCTAGTACTTTATGTTGATGATATTCTACTCATTGGAAATGATGTAGGGGTAATGTCATCTGTAAAGGTTTGGTTGTCAAGCCAATTTGATATGAAGGACTTGGGTGAGGCTAACTTTATTCTAGGGATCAAGCTTTGGCGAGATCGCAAGAATAAGATGTTAGGCTTATCACAAGCTGGATATATAGATAAAGTTCTAGAACGGTTTAGCATGCAAAACTCCAAGAAAGGATTACTTCCTTTCAGACATGGAGTTCCTCTTTCTGATGACCAAAGGCCTAAGACTCAAGAGGAAGTGGACATGATGAGACAAGTTCCTTATGCTTCTGCAGTAGGAAGTCTCATGTATGCCATGCTTTGTACTAGACCAGATATCTGTTATTCAGTTGGCATGGTCAGCCGATATCAATCAAATCCAGGACCAAAACATTGGCAAGCTGTAAAGCATATTCTCAAGTATCTACGGAGAACGAGAGATTATATGCTTGTTTACCGTTGTGAGGATTTGATTCCCATTGGCTATACAGATTCAGATTTTCAATCAGATCTAGATTTCAGAAAATCCACTTCAGGATGTGTTTTCACCTTGGGAGGTGGAGCCATTAGTTGGCGGAGTATTAAGCAATCTTGTATTGCAGACTCCACCATGGAGGCAGAATATGTTGCTGCTTGTGAAGCAGCAAAGGAAGCTGTATGGCTCAAGAAATTTCTTTCTGACCTTGGTGTAATAAGAATGGAGCAAGTTCCAATCACATTGTTTTGTGATAACAGTAGAGCAGTTGCACAATCTAAAGATCCAAGAAATCACAAGAAAGGAAAGCACATTGAGAGAAAATATCACATCATTCGAGACATCATTGCTCGTGAAGATGTGATGGTAGCAAAGATTGAAAGTGCAAGCAATCTAGCAGATCCCTTTACTAAAGCCTTGCCTCAAAGGATCTTCGAGTCACATTTGGAGGGAATGGGAGTTAGATTAGTGCACAATAGTCTTTAGGGCAAGTGGGAGATTGTTGGGATTTGTGCCCTAGAATCCTATTGTATGATACTATGTACTATATTATGTATGACATTATGTATGACATGATGTATGACTTAATATTGTTATTAATAAAGTTGTTTTATTATTATATGAAATAAGGTAACATGAATATTTGGACATTATCATATAATCCTTGAGATGCATAGTATGTGATTTATGTGAAAAGTCACAGAAGATATAAATCACAAGTTCTTTGTAAACTCAGAATTATAGTTCGTAGTCAGTGATGAAATTGGGTATTTCATCTGCGAAGACTATAACATATCAACTACGATGATTTGTCTTGATCATGGAAGTGGAGACTTCTAGTTGATGTGTTAATATGTTTTAAGAGTTAAGACATATTGAATTGGACCGCTGTGATATTTATTATTCTCCTAATGACTGTCAAATGAATAATAAATCTCACGACTTATATTTGCATGAACTCTTAATCCTGGGAGAATAATGGACTTGATCATGAAGTGTGGGTTGTTTTGATATATCAGGAGTGAGATCTAAAGTAACGGTCAAAACCTCAGTATGTTGGGCAACTACACTTAGTGTTGATGGAACATATATTCTCAAGATGAAATTCATAGTCTCTTATCAGAGATACAAAATATTCTCTTGAGATAAGTTTAATGGATTTGTTATTCAGATGAGTTAGGCCTAACCACTTTAGTAAGACTAAAGTATATATTTATGAAATTGGATTTCATAAATATATGTTGAATAACATTAAAGGATTAAACCGGGTACTCAAGGATTAAGATGTAGTAATTCACAAAGTGGCAGTCTTCATTCAAGACTTTGTGTTACTACGAATATTTTATGAAGGGGTTGCATGTATAATAAAGTCTAGGGATATAATTTATAGATAAGACCTAGAGTGCAACTATATTTATATAGTGGTATTAAATATAGTTAATGGTAACTTTGGACTTGTCAAGAGTTGACAGAAAAGCCCAAGGCCCATTGGAGCTAGTGTCTTATTGGTCCCTTTTGGTCCCACTCCAAGCCACACACTTAAGCCCAATTGGTAAGGCCCAAAAGGCCAGTCCAATTAGATAATTGGTTAGATACAAAAGGGAAAAACGTTCAGAATTAAAAAAAAAAAAAGAAAAAGAAAAAAAGAAACACCATTGTGAAATGGTATGTATGTGAGTTTTTGTCACTCACTAGTCATCCCTTTGTTACCAATTGAGAGACCACACATCTTGGGCATCTAGTGGAATTGGAGTGAAGATTGAAAGTCTTCTCAAGAACTTCTGATCTTCGTTTTTGATTTTCACCGCTTCAAGGTACATTCTCTTGTTCTCTAATTCAGAAACTTATATGGCACATGTTATCAATTGTGAATGAAGTAGATCCGTTTAAACTTATTTTTCCGCTGCGTTCATCCATATTTCCATCAATGTGCTCAAATATATATAATCAAACTTTTTGAATTTTCTACGTTTTATGCGTTTTTGAATTTTTACTCACATAAAACAAAGGCATAAAAGTAAGATCAAATGAAAAATCAATGCATATAAATAAATGCAAGATGCACAAATGCATCAATATGAAACATCTAATGCATAAAGGGTCTTACAAAGATCAAAAGAACTAGATCAAGAACCAAAAGAACAAAAACTCAACCATAGGAACATTTCTTCATATAAATAGAATGATTGTTTGGAATGCACATCTCATGAGAATTGAAACGAGGGTTGGAAGAATGAGAACCGGAGATGCACATAGACAAGGAGGTAAGAGCATTAACCACATGCTTCAACAACTTACCATTTTCAATCAAATCCGGTTTGGCTTGCAAAGCACAACTTCTAAGAAGCTTAAGTTTCTCTTTTCTTTTGATTTTTTAAGAGCTTGAAACTTAGAGCAATGAGGTCTTAGATGACCAAAAATACCACAATGGTGACAAACAATAGGTTTAGGTCCACTAGGCTTTTGAAGGAGGGATCTAGCAACATGGTTTTGTTCTCTCTTCAACATGGAACATTGAGATCTTATGTGACCAATTACACCGCATTAGTGGCAAGTAGGAACAAACTTAGATCCACTCAAATCCCTAGGATGAGACCTAAACAAAGGCTTAGGCTTAAGAGCATTTCTCTCCACTTTTTGGTTTCTTTTGTGTGGAGGAATGTACACCACAATTTGTCTTTAGATGTAGAACTCACAATAGGCATAAAATTAGGCACCATAACATGATTACAACAAAGTTTTTCTTCATTTTTTGCAATAGGTTCAGCAATCAAACACTTGGCATGCATCTTAAGAGATTCATTTTCAAATTTAAGATCATCAACTAGTTTGTTAGACAAAATAAGTTTAGCATCCAAGTCCATATTCAAACATTCAAACCCCTTTAGGTTTTCAAGAGAATGTTCAGCAAGTTTCTTATACTTTTCAACCAATTTATTGAATTCATTGAGCTTAGTAATCAAATCATCCTTTTCACAAACGAACTTGCTCAAATTCTCATGAAACTTCTTAGCCTTTTTCTTCAAGAGTTTGACATTTGGAATATTAACAACACCCATAGATTCATGTAACATGTCATCACAATCATGAGGATAAACATTCATAAAGGCATTTTCACAAACACATAGCATGTTACAATCAACAACATTCATGGAAGCATACAAAGTATTATCCATGGCAATATACACAAGGGGTCAAGGATCACATTTAGGCAATGAAACCAAAACAAGTGTACCCGCTATGATACCAAGTGAAAGCTCAAATTTGTACTAAAACACAAGAGCTTGTTCAGACCCCCAAATAAAAAAAAAACACAGCTAGATTGCTTTTACTCTAACTTATCTAAGTGCTGAACAAGAGAAAGTGAAGTGCAATCACCGAAACTACTCTAGCACACAAACATGAATAATAACCAATAAATGTGAAGTATAAGAATAAGGAAAGAGAGATGCAAACACATGATAATACCAAGACATGTTATTGAAGAGAAAACTAAAGAACTCGGTAAAAAACCTTTCTGCAACCCTCCAAGTCAAAATCAATCTACTAGAGAACAAAGTTGGAGTACACGAATAACAAAAGACCTTCCAAGCCTAGTCTACCACTTGAGCCCTCCAAGCTCCTACTACTAATGGACTTCTCGAAGTCATGCCTTCTCTAACTTTCCGGATCCCGCAATATGCCCGATTGCATCTGCCAAGCCTCACTAGTTTCTTTTGGCAAATCCCCAAAGGTTCCCAAGCTCCAAAACACTCTCTACGCTTTGAAAATGTGTGGGTTGTGTTTGGGTACAAATCTCCTCTCAAAGTATGACAATGGAAAAGGGAAAGAGAAAAGGCTATAATAATTTCTCACTAAAGATAAGTAGCTCTCTCTCTTTAAAAGATGAGTGTATTGTGTTGTATAAAACCTATCTAAGGTTTTTCTCTTTGAATAGCCTACTTTACTTTTGTGGGTAATAAGGGTATATGTAGCATGGGTGAAGGGTATATATACTGAAAACTCACCATTCAGTATAAACAAGTTTTGCTTTACTTACCCACGCCAATATTCCTCTATATTTTTGGAATGATGCTTTTCAAAATTGCTTGTTATTTAATAAATTGCATTCTCACTCCCACACTTCAAAATACATATTCTTTTGAATTACTCTTTCACACTTTTCCTAATTATTCATTTTTGTGAGTTTTCAATTATGCTTGTTTGTCCAAATTTTTGTGAGTTTTCAATGTGTTTTTCTTGGTTATAGCCTAAAACGTAAAAGTAACAAATGTTTCCACATGAAAAAAATGGCCATGTTTATATCTCATATGTTGTCCTATTTCAAGATTTTTTTCCCCTTTTCAACGAAAATCTCAATCATCCATATCAAATCTTCAAACTTACTCCAACATTTCTCTCATATTTGTAGAGCCTATAGTATCTCATTTTGGGTTCCAACATAACAATGTTCTATATTTTCTACTTTATGTGTGTAAATTAATTCAAAAGGGAACACTTCAAGAATGCACATAAAAGATTATTTAATTTATTTCTTATGGGTAAAATACATGTTTATGTTTCTGTTTTTTTTTTTTTTTTTTAATAATTATATCAAAGATTAAAAAATAAATTGCAAGCTGATACTTTATTAGTCTGATGTTACAAGAAAATTGTTTAAATTAAAATAATAATAAAAAGCCCAAAATGGGAGAGAAAGAGATGAACAAATAAAACAAACCATATAAGGTGTACAAAATATGACTTGCCATGTGAAATTATAAATCCACACAGTTTAGAGCCATTTGACAAACTTGCCTCATGGCAAGCACTAAACCCCCAAAATGTCAAATGACAGATTCTTGAGTTAGTCTTACTTTACTTTTACACACACACACACATCTATATATATATATATATATATACACATATATTATATAATTTTATGGTTTTAGAATTATGGAATGCATTAACAAAATTATAGATATGAATATATGATTATATTGCAATTTCCTGATTAAGTAACCAAAACGGTGACTTTGATATTATTAAAACAAAGATAAATTACAAGATTGTAACTATTTCTACAATATCTAGTGAATTTGTGCATTATGCCAATTTCACTCTTTATCTCTACGAAAGATCGTATCTCTCTAAAATATTTTTACTCTTTATTTCTCTCTCTCTCTCTCTCTCTCTCTCTCTCTCTCTCTCTCATATTGTAATTCTTTTCTCACTATTTTATTTTTTAAATTTTTTCCAGGTTCCTCATTCTTGGAGAATCGTATTGGCCATTAGACGAATTGCCAGCATTCTTCAATTCAACTTGACGCTGATGATTGTTGGATCTCAATATTTTTTCTTCGTTTACATGGAATTACAAAAATATTTATAATAGTATCATCTTTTATTTTATTTTTCATCTTTGTAGAATTTTTTTTTTACATATTAGATATCAAAAAATATTTCGTTTTACTCAAATTTTGGTTTTAGCATAAACTTATCAATTCTTTCTTTATTAGTTATATATATTAAAACAAAAATGCATGTGCACAAATATGGAATGAACATTAAATAAAATTATTCAATTTATTTCGTGTAAAATACAAGTTTATGTTTATGTGTAACTATGTCCTCATGTTTATGTTGTTGTCATGAAAATAAGGGTAAAATACTATTTTTGTTCTTAAACTTTACTAAGAGTTTGTTTTTTGTTCTTAAATTTTAAAAAGTTCATTTTTTATCCTTAAATATTGTAAAGAGTTTTTAATAGTTTAAATTTTCAATAGTTTAGGGATAAAAAATGATTTTAAGGTTTAGAAATAAAAATAAACTTTTGGTAAAATTTAAAGATCAAAATAGTATTTTACCCTAAAATTAATTATTAATGATTAACCAACAAGTGATTGCAAGTTGATACTTTAATAATTTTTTTTTTTTTTTTTTTTTGAGAAGATACTTTAATAGTTTGATGTTACAAAACAAGTAATGATTCTTTGGAGTATAAGTTGAATGTCATTTGTTATAATATTTACTTTTATTTAAAAATAAGTTTTCACTCAAGAATATAAAAAATAATAGGGTAAATTACATATTTCGTCTCTAATGATTATGGTGTTGTGTCAATTTGCTCCCTTACGTTTCAAATGTATTACTTTAGTCCTTAATATTTTAATAGTGTCAAAATAGTCTCTACTAATACGTGATGCATGAAAAATACTAACATAGTTAACAAACAAAATAAAATATTATTTTTATGCCATGCATATTGCCACGTGAGCATTTTAAAAAAATAAGGGCACTTAAGCCAAAGGCTAAACACTGTACTGCCTTATGGTGTGACTTGTGTCTTTAAGTTTATTTTCTGATTTTTTTTTTTTTTTTTTAAATTTCCTCTTGCATTCTCAGAAACCATTAGGGTTAAAAACCTAGAATTGAAAACTCAACTTCATTTTCTCTCATATTTGCAGCAACCAAACAAAGAAATAACAAAACAAGGAAGCCACCCTTAAATATCCATTCTCATATTAAAGTTTTATTTGCCAAATCTTTAAATAAAACTAAAAGCTTTTAACACTTTTCCCAAACAATATATATCAATATCAGTATTTTTAGTGACTATTTGAATTCAGCGTTTACTTGCGTCTCAGCGTTTGCGTTTTTATTCCAGCTGGGACCCACGTAACAGTACAAGCACGATAAACGCTGAGATGAAAAGAGCTGAAACGCAGGAATGAAATTTGAGACACACCATTTCAGGACTATCTGGCCTTTTGCCCCTTTGGGCAAAAATATTTGGCGTTATGCCCCTGTTTTGAAACTATATAGGGGCGTGCCCCTGTTTCGATACTCGCTAATTGTAAAACCGAGTTACTTAAATTACTCGCATATCCAAAGACCGAGTTCTAGGCAGCTCCTGCCACAGTGGCAATCCAGCGTGGCTTTTGGGAAATAAAATATTCCCGCGTAACTGTTTATAACTCGGCTTTGAGGAATCCGAGTTATTTATTACTCGGCTTCTATATAATCGAGTTCTTTTGCTACACCTTCTCCAGCAATTCTGCTCATTATTTTCAAATCAGCTTCTCCTCATTTTCAGAATTTTCTGTCAAATCAGCTTCTCCTCATTTCACCATAAAATTCGTGTATAATCATAATAAATTAGTAAACACATTATTATTATGTATTGTCATTTAATACGATACTATCAACCTTAACAAATCATTTTATTATAAATAGTAACTAAAATTTTATAACACTATTTCCAAAACAAAAAAAAAAAACAAAAAAAAAAAAACCAAAAATTGAATACGAACAGAAAAACTTCATACTGACATATTGGTTGAAATATTTTCGAAAGTAGGCAAAGATTCGGCAACATTCCTGGGAAACATTAAGTTAAGGTATACAAAACTATTTTCTCGATTTGTATCTAATTATTTATTTCCCTCTATACAATTTATTCAGTCTATTAATTTAATTTTTTCATTTTTCTTAATTAGTTGCAAACGCTTCAACAAGTTAACAGAAAGCAAACTAGTCCTTCAACAAATTCAACTAACCCCATTTTCAATCACCCAGCTCTACTACACGACAAAGAGGAAACCCTAATTTTTCGGTGCTATGAAGCAGAAAATCCCGATGCGCTACTGATAGTGCGAAGCCTTTGAAATACTTTTTGAATGAAGAAGTTGTTGAAGGAAAAAATTTAATTTAAAAAGCTATTCCATGTGGCAATTTGATTGTAGCTTCTCATCTACGTGGAATCATGCGACTTTGTGAGTCAAATCGTCGAGGCATTGATAAACTTTTGGAAATTTTAAATGATGAACATGGGAAGCGTTGGCTGCGGGAACCGCCCTGTATGAAATTCCAAACTTTCAAGCATGCCACAAAATTGGAATGGGTCATTTGAACCAAGATGAACGTTATCCTTGCATTAATGAAATAAACGTAAACCCCACAGGTCACACAACCCATAGCTCCTAGAAATCAATTATACAAATTCATTCAAACTATACTGATCTAAGGTAGCAGATAGACAATCCAAACAACATTTCCTATACACCCAACGTACAATTCACCTATGCACACAAACCACTCTTACGCCAATTATTTGTAAGAAATTACAAGTACAGCCCCAATTGATAAGCCATATCATATAGATGTTTGCTGGTCTACTCGATTGAAATTGTAAAAAAATAATGTAATGCTTATTTTTGTTAATGAAAATTTCTGGTTTGCATCCTATGAATTTAGACTTAATTGAGCCTTTTAAATATGAATAAACTCATGATTAATAAATAAATACAAAAACCAATAGTATCACTTAAATAATAAACTGCAATTTTTTTTTTGAATTGTTTTATTTAATTACCGCACGGGTTACATACGTTGCGCTTAATGCTGCTGCTCTCACGTTGCGCCACATCAGCTACCACGTAATTTCCTTAAAAGAAAAAAAAATCCTTCAATTTTTAGATGGTTTTTACAATTTCCAGCCCTATACATCCCAGCCTTATAAATGTAGCCTACTACTTATTTATTTACTCTTAATATCACCCTATAATAAATTTGTATAATTAATCCAGCCCACCTCTTATATATTTAGTTCCACTATCAAGCCCAACCCAAACCCTTTTAAGGTTCAGCTTAAAGGAAAAAGAAATTTAAAATACCTACCGTTCAAGCTGGTTTGGAAGAAAGAAAAAAAAAACCAAAAAAAAAAAGAAAAAATTCAAAAAATGTTGAAGCCTTCACCATATAGAAACGTGAGCAGAGAGAGTTTGAAATTTGAAATGTAGAGGGAAGCTTAAAGGGAGGAAAAATTAATCTTGATAAAAAAAACGTTGAAGCCTTCAAGTATTGCGTGATAAAACAGAGAGTAAGAAAGCTACCCACCTTCCTGCTCTATCGTTTCTCAGTAACGGCTGCCTATCTGATTTCCTTCCTCCCTTTATTCCTTTCCACACGATTTATAAATACTAACAGAACCTCCCTGCTTTGGTTGAGGTATCTCTACATGTCAATTATTTTTTTTTTGGATGCAAATCGTCTATGCTCTGTTTATATCAATATGAGACCCTTTTTTTGAGTTTGTTTGTGTTCCATAAACTGAAAAAAAGGGTCTCATACTCCATAAATAGCACCTTCGTTTCAAGTATAAACTCAGTAGATATTTATTCACTTCACTATATTTGATTTAACCCCTTACAGAATTTCGCACCAACTAATCTAAAGAACAAACGACAAAGAAAATAGGGATGCCATAGACACAACAAACCAATCTGAGTCTGTTTGGTACCAAACTGAGAAGCAACTAATTACAGCATTAAAATATGGTATATTTTCAGACCATGGATGCATACTTAGATCTAAGCTTATAGCACATGGGTATATGCTATGTAATAATTATTAATGCTCTCTACAATTTTGATTTGATAGCAAGATTGTGTTTCTCTTGAATGTTCCTAAATTCAGATGGAAAGTATGTTTCCTATCAAAGCTTTATGTAAAGTTGTTCGATCTTACAGCTCGTGTCTTTATTCCCATTAAATTGTCTAGTTGTTTTTAATATGTTTGTTCAAGCTTCCAACAAGTTTTTTGTTACAATTGTTTTTTTAAATATTTTTGATATAATTATTTTTGTTTTTTTAATTGAGTCACTTTAGTAGTACCAAGTCTTCTCAGATTTTTTTACTGTAGATGAGTCTGTATTGTCATGTTTTGTCACAAAGTGGCCAAGGGGGGAGTTTGTTACATTTTTAGTGTTGAACAATTCCATTAGATTTGTTTGTAATGATGAATTTCAAGGTTATTGGTGTTTTATCAGAAAAATTTAGAAACTCACTAGATATTTGCTCCAGACTTGACTCACATTGTGCTTGAAGTACTCTCCACATAAAGTAAGGGAATAGTAACAAATAGAAAAAAATGAATCCCTTAAGCTACAAATTTAAAATTAAAGATTAAGAAATAAAAGATTTGGAGTTTGATTATTTGATTTTCTTCCTTCTTTTTATTTTTGGAGATGAATTTTAGTAAATCAAGTTTTGGACCTGATTTTTTCAGGGGGAAAAAAAGTGAAATCTATCACCTTGGCATAAATATTAATAAATTCTGAATTAAGAATGTGAGTTGCTTTTGTTTGAGGTTAGAGTTTTGGAAATTTGAGGCACCTAGGTTTGGTAGATCCAAATTTTGCTACTAAAATTGAAATTCCTTCTTTTTTCTTTTTCTTTTTTTTTTGTTGGAAAGGTTGGGGAGGGGGCATTCATGGTGAGAAGAATTTTCTCAACAGTGGTATATTGGAAGGTAAGAGTTAGACTTTGAAGAATGTGGGAAGCTGTCAACCGAAATAAATCTTGAACTAATCAATTTGAACATGGTTCTTATACATGAACAGGTTAGATCTTCGAACAATAATATATTTTGTCATATTTTCTTTATTCGACTCGCACCTGAAAACTAAAATTGTGACTAACAAATTAATTAAATAAGTAATTTGATGACACAATACATGCGACAATTCAAAAAAACAATGTTAAGAAGTTTTAGCCACAAGTACGAGAAGGACAATTATATTCATTGTCCAATTTTCGAGTAGATACTTAGAAGGAAACAGATAGCTATCGGCCTATAAGTAAAGACAAGAAGTTTAACTTTCTACGAACAAAGGCTGAAATTAGTATCTTTCAGCATAAATTTGAATTTGTTGATTACAGAACAATTGTGAATCGCTTTGACAATAACAATCAATTGACAGGTACCCTAAAAATCTGTCAAATTTATTCTCAAGCATTAAGTTCCAAATTACTTAATCAACTTTATTTACTGTAGGCATCATTGGAAAAGTAGTTGGTGTTGGACCAGTAGAACATGCTCATGTTCCAGGAGCTACTGTCCCAATCACAAATATAAATATTATGAGCATGGGATAAGCTTTAGCATGTACAGATGGATTCATTGCATAATGCTACTGAAAAATCTTTATCACTTACAGTCTTACATATTTGTTTGCCATAGATAAATCAAAATAAGAATTACTCTCTAGGGACTAACATCAAATGAAATCGAGGACAATCTTTACACCAACAATCCAGGACCCTTGGTCATAATAGTGACATCTACTATTGTGAAAACATTTAGAGGTAATAACTTCTTTTAAACATATCTTTTCTTTTACATAATCAACATATTTGTATTCAATACAGGGGACTAGTATTTGTCATCTACATGTGCAACAAAAGTGTACATCAATGTAGAAATACCTGAAACTGCAACATTGATTGATAGGTATTTAGATTTTTCATACCATACTTTGCTTCTACTTTATTATTTTAAAAATAATCTTGATACTTTTATTTAGTACAATACAATCATCATATCAAATCATTATTCGCTATCTTTTGATTTAAATCTTCTACCATCAAAGAACTGTAGAATAGATCATTTTTTATTATTAATATTTCTTTAAAAAGACTTGAAAAAGTATTACTAACTGTCCTCTACAGTTTCCACCTACCATGACGCAAACTTCAAATTTATAAAATTCTGTCTATATAATTTTAAATTATTTAAAATTTACTAAGTTGGAAAGTCGGATGATCAGCTCTTCACTGACTACAAGGCCAACTATAGTTGTATCCTTTCCATTTCTAATTCGAAGACAATTTGTGTTATCATCATGGATCCTACAATATATTGTTTATACATATATAATGCAACTTAAGTAGTAATATAGTCAACAATATTTCAAATACTAACCCGATCATAACAAAAATTACCCACGCGCATGCAAATATAATGCAACATAAGTAGTAATACATTCAAAAATATTTCAAATAATAACACGATCATAAAAAAAAATAACCACGCGCAACGCGCGAGTCCGCGACTAGTTATCATAAAATTAAAATCATGTTTGTGGACCTTGAAGAGTACATATAATAATATAGAAATACTGGTAAATCACATGAAATCACTTTCATGTAATCTACGGAAGCTACAAAAAGTCCCCCACTACACTACAATCCCTACTTCCCTTGTGACAACAAATATTGCAAAAGGCAAACATCAAGACTTAGAGGGTGGAGGAGGTGAAAAAGCACCCCTATACTCTGAAAATTCCGCTCTCAAAGCAGCAACCTCAGCAATAAGCCCATCTAAAAGCTGTCCATGAGCTGCTTGAGTTGTCATAAAAGTCTCCATCATAGCACGAAGAGAGAGAGGAGGAGGAGGAATGGTGGGCTCATCATCACCATCGTCAACAACAGCAGCTGTAGGACCAACAGGACTCTCCTCAGCATCAACATCTGCAAGTAACGGCTGTACTCGTGCTCTTTTTGATGAACCAACACTCGGTCCAACATTCTTCTTTTGTGCACTCCGCTGCTTCAGAAAGGTGGCTCCTATTGGGGCTGTGATGTGGATCAAGTCTAGGGAAGGAAAGTTTTCTAAGTCTAAATAGTTTAGAACCCTAGAGATGAAAACTAGAAAGAATAGATTATGCTTCTTACAATTGCTCTTATGCGCCTCAACAAGTGTTTGAATGAAAAGGGAAGGAAAACAAATGGAGGCATCAGTGACGAGGGCGTACAAAAAGAAACATCTCTCTATAGGAATAGTATGGACATGTGAGATGGGGAAGATGTTGTGACAAGCTATCCTGAACAATATATAATTAAGCTCAGTTAACTCACTCGAGTTAAGTCTTCGGTTAGATCCCCACGTCACTGATCTTCCACAAAGAATAGTCATGACATCAGATATAGGAGGACGCTCCAAACGATCCAAGTATGGATAAGTAGGTCTAGAAACACAAGGTACATCAAGAGCCTTGGATACTATTGACTTATTTATGACAACACTAAGACCTCGAATCCAACTACCCAATTTATCATCTTTACGAATATGGAGATTGGAATAGAACTCTCTAATCAATGCAGCTGGAGGGGGTTGTATATCTTTACACAGAGACAACCAGTTCCTACACTGTAGATTCCTATGGACAGAAAGAGGTAATTCATCTAGATTGATTTGTCGTTCTGGCCAAATTTTCCTATGCTGAATTACGTTTTGAAACCTTTGTTCGTTTGTAACCGTTTCATGCCTTATTTGATCAAACGCAATTGTAGGCTCAGATGAGGAGGCAGACACTCTTTTGGCTTTGGTTTTAATGTTTTTAGATTTCTTAGGAGCCATGACTACGATCTACAGAGACGGAACTAAAGCACAACAGAAAACCAATATTCAGAACTGTGTTACAATCGCATAAACACACTGTACATCTGCATGACGAATAGAGTAAATGATGCATGGATACAATTTGGGCATGAATGAATGCATTGATATGATAAATTTTTTGGAAATATATGAACTTGATCCATGCAATTATTTCATTTCAAAAACATGCGAACCCACACTGCACATTGTGCAGCGGGTGTAATTTCAAGCCATTGTACCCAATTCAACAAAACCCCACTCTGAGCTATTAGAACACGAATGGCGAACGAACCAACATGCAACCCTAGATGTGAAAATTATCTACCATACACAATAGAGAACATGGCACCAACATGCATTCACAACAACCCATGAACCAGTTCAGATCAAAACATTGCTTTTATTCATCAAAATCCCCAAATTCCCAATATGATGACATGAACCCTAATTTCCAATTTTTCACAAATCATGAGTTCTTTGCAATTAAAGGGCAGAAAACGTGTGTACAACATCCATAGGAAAAAACCCATTACTTATTTCGCGTCAAAACACGCACACCCATGAAAATCCCCAAATTCCCAATATGATGACATGAACCCTAATTTCCCATTTTTCACAAATCATGAGTTCTTTGCAATTAAAGGGCAGAAAACGCGTGTACAACATCCATAGGATAAAACCCATTACATATTTCACGTCAAAACACCCACACCCATGAAAATCCCCAAATTCCATATGAACACATGAACCCTAAATTCATGTGTTCCTTTACAAATCAGCTATGTTTCTGTAATTAAAGGGTACAAGTCATTAACAACATACATATGTAAAAAACCCATGAACCATTTGTGATCACAACACCCAAAATCATGAAAATCCCCAAACTTGCATAATTCGAAATTTCAGCCTTTAGAGGGAGATTAATGCATTTTCAGTTAATTTGAATGCGAGGCAAGGGTAAAGGAGTCTTACTAAGTATTATGAGGATCGATGTTTGGAGCCCGGGCAGTCGCTTTCGAGCCTGAGGAATCGCGAGCAATCGAACAGCTGCTTCTTTGGGGAGTCGAGTGCAGCAATCCAGCAACAGAATAACACTGTCTGCTGCGATATGGGCAAAGCACACGTAACTCGATCTTAACAACGCCGATTTACATAGTACTCGCGAAACCAGAAATCGAGTCTTATAAAAGATCAGACCGATCCAATATCAATCGCAGAGCAATCGCTCCTTACAGAAGACTCTAGCTGCACTCAGGCGTTTCGCGATCGGTCACTTAAGTTTGGACTGATCTAATTAACATGTACTCGGTTTCTGTAGTATCGAGTTACATGAAAAACTCGCTTTTACTGAAACCGAGTATTTGCTGCATATTACTCGTTTTCTGTATTATCGAGTTATATAGTACTCGCTAAATCAATCGTCGAGCAATCGTTTCTTACAGCAACCTCTAGCTGGACTCAGGCGTTCCTTGATGGGTTGCGAATCTAATTACCAAGTACTCGGCGTTGCTGATATCGATTTATAATAAACTCGCTTTCACTGAGACCGAGTATTTCCTTATCCTCGTCATCCTGTGCATAGTACTCGTTTTGTAGGATATCGAGTTACTAAACGTACTCGATTTTCCTAAAATCGAGTTTTGGGGACACTACGACATACGTCCAGCCTCTCTATGCATGTTTTGTTGCCATCTCCAGCCCAGTTTGTCAATACAGCAGCTATGAAAGTTAACTTGAATTTCATGAAGCACCTGTGCATTGCATAGATCTAGTATGTTTGGGATTGCCCCTGCTATAAACAATTTAGCTATGACAGTTGAAGCTACAAATCATACTAATAAACATAAGGCATTGCTTCCCATCAACCAAAAAAAAAATAAACAAAACATAACGCACTGCTTGTACATGCTACAATTTACATGTAACTGAATTGTTTGCTTGACCAGCTTAGTGAAACCCCATTACATGTAACTGACTTGTTTGCTCAAAACAAAACATAACTGAATTGTATACGCCATTAACAAAGTGCATGACCACATAAGTACATAACAAAAGTAGAGAAACTTAGTATCAACTGCCAAGCAAAAAATGACCAATCTAACACCGTCTTCTCATGATGAAACCGAGTATACCCAAATATCATGTGCTTCCTTAGGCGGTAGGGATCATCCTGGTTGCGCAACGTACGTCCGTTATCACCCATCTACCTTGGCTCCCATACCTGCTGTAAACAGTTCAAATATGTTATGTACATTGTACCTATATAAGTTATTAACAACCAACATAGCCACAACAATTTAGCAGAACCATGACTTCTAACAAATAATGTGACAAAACTATTGACCAACATCATTTCGCGATTCTCCAACATCATATTTAAATACCAATTGGACTCATTCGCCTATCCATGCATGAACACCAACGTTTGTTTCATAACTACTCCAAATACGTACTATTGCAATAGAGAACAATTTACTACTACTCAGTTGTTAACAGTACGTCACGAGTTATATGACAAAAGTTGTTAAGAAATGGAAGCTTTACCTATGATGCAGCTCCACCACTTCTTGACTCTGCATTTCGAGTAGGACATGTTCTACGGTTGTGCCCCTCTTGGTGACACAACCCACATCTTGATTTTGGTCCATTCTCGATCCATAAGGAGCCCGGCAACTCCCTATCATTATCATCCTCGTCCATCTCATTGCGGATACGTGTGGACTTTGGCCGACCTTTGTTCCGGATCAATCGTGGGTTGGGCATCACTACTCTAGTTTCTTCCGGATCCGGCCATGCTAATCTGTCTTTCAACGGTTGGAATACCGGTTCGTAGGTGTGGTACCTATGACTCACGCTATAGCAAGGATCAATAAACTGTTGCGCATCATGCTTATACTTAGCACAAATTGCTATTACGTGTGAACACGGGATCTTGAGCGCTTCCCATTTCCCGCACGTGCATGTCATACTCCGAAGATCAACCCTATGCGTGTGTTGTCCGCCCCCATCGGTTAGAGGATTACCTGGTGTGTCAACCTGATATAGCCGCGCTTGTGCGGACATCCGTGTCACCATATGGTCCTTTGCCTTTGCTTGATTTTTTCCGAACTTTTCCATGGCATACTTGCACCATTCTTGACCCGCTTCCAATTGATCTAGAGTGAGATTACGACGAGCGTCAAAGTACGAGTTCACTTTGAAAAAGGTGAACCTCACCATTGCCGTTATTGGCAAACTGCGTGCACCTTTCAGTACTCCATTAAAGCACTCCGATAGGTTGGTTGTCATTGCTCCGTATCTACGCCCTCCATCGTGTGCAAGTGTCCACTTTTGTTTGTTTTCAGCTTCAAGGTACCTGTGTGCAGCCGGCTTGACATTGCGAATTAATTCAAGCGTGGCTTCAAACTTTCTGACTTGATTCGCACTTGCTGCCTTCCATACCAAGTTCTTCAACTCCGGACTTTTCCATTTTGTGTTGACATTGCTAACTACATGGCGGAGGCAATACCGGTGATGGACCTTGGGAGACTGCAACCAAGTCATACTTGTGTCATCAAAGCAGGCTTTTATCCCCGAATGTCGGTCGGAGATGATGCAAAGATTGGACCGGTCCGTAATATTGGTCAACCATGCCAAGAACCATCCCCATGTCTCCTTGCTCTCACTCACAACAATGGCAAACGCGAGCGGATAAGCCTCGTTGTTAGCATCCGTTGCCATTGCTATCAACAACTTCCCCTTGTACTTGCCATAGAGGTGCGTTGCATCGATGCTTATCACCGGCCTGCAATGCTTGAACCCTTCAATACACGGACCAAAAGCCCAAAAGGCACAATTAAACGTGCAAGTTCCTAGCACGTTACGGTTCTCGCACTTCAACTGTGTCACTGTGGTTGGATCTGCATCTTTCAACGCTGCCAGAAACCGAGGCAATTCTGCATAGGACTCATCGAAATCCCCGTAGATGGCCGCAACCGCCTTATGTTTTGCATCCCAAACCTTATAGTGAGATGCCCAATGGTCGTGCTTCGCATGCAAAAGACTACGCAGGGTTGCTATTGTTCTTGAAATGTCTTCCCGTACGTATGACTCGAGTGTGATGGCAATGAACTTCGAATCCATCATCCTTCCATCATGATCCACCTGGAGTGACGAGCAAGTGTGGGGACCCTTACATGATGTGATCTCCCACAACTTGTGCCTTTTGCTGTTGATAGCTCGAACTGACCATGGACATGCATCTTGTACACATGTTACAACCAATCTCTCGGGGTCTGACTTGATGTACTTAAATTTCTTATTGAGCCCCACAGAGAACATGGTTAACGCATGCTGAACCGCAGCTTTATTCAAGAATAGCATCCCCTTGCTCGGTTCGTCCCCCGGCCGCCAACTCATCAAACCTGTTTCCATGGAAGGTGATGGGTCATGAATGTTATCCCATGTGTTTGACGTGAACCAGTCGGGGTTAGGGTTTGGATTGGGGCAAGCATCCACATTGTTTTCAACTTCTACTTCATGTAAAAATTCTGGATTGACCTCCGGTCCATCATTATCAACGAACTCCTCGTACATGTCTCGAGTGTCATCCATTTCGATTGCGTCGTCGAAGTTGGTTTGGATATCTTCATTTCCGTGAGTATACACTTCAGCGTTCTCAATATTGTCCATAGCAACTGCATTGTCTGGTCCAACATTGTAGGGCAAAGACGTCTCCGCTGTAACACTTGGGTACACGATGGTTACAGGAACTGATTCTTGCTGTCCAGCTTTGCTGGCATACTGCGAACCCCCGTCAACATTAAACCCAACAGTGTCAACTGTGACATACAAGTCAGAACATATGAATTGCGGTGCCCGCTTTATCACTCCCCACATTATGTCCACATCATTGTCGCATTGCAACGGAATTGAATTGTAGAAAACTTGGGTACCCACCAATTGCTGAGGAGCCCGAAATACAATGGAGATGTCGTGGGAATCCTTGTCTAACGCTAGAGTTGACATTATCTTCCGTTTTAGTTTTCTCATGTGTATCCCACGTTTCACTTCAATAAGCGCCTGCTTTTGGTTCGGACCTCGGTATGATAGCCCATGCAAATCATTAATATATGCCTCCCCGTCGAAGTAAATGTAGAAGTAATGCGGACTCATTACGAACCTGAACCACAAATAGTAATAATAGTTGTATCATACAATGTGAATATGCCCTATGTTTAGGTGTGCATTCAGCTAAGCAAACCAAAGCAAATTCTGCTAAAACCTTCCCCTATTTTTTGTCATAAATTTTAGGCTAGTCATAAAAATTTACATGCAAAAAAATACTATTGAATAACTATATCATCTAGTCCATCAGACACCTAAATTCGGAAAAAAAAACATGTTCGCACAATCAAGTATTTAATTTCATGTAGACCCTTGTTAAACAAATGAGAATTCTTAAAGCATTGCAAATAAGGGAAATAATTCCTACCATGCAACATGTATACCATGCAACATGTGTAGTATGCACATGTGTTCATATATCCCTCACTGAAGACCCACAACATTCAAATAATTTGTGTTATCAGTTAAATGTACCACATATTTATTCACAATGACCCCCCACTAAAGACCCAATTCAGTCAAAGAATATCTTATTACCAAAAATTGGACTCATGCATTGTTCTGATACGATTCATTGAAGACACTTCTTTCAAAGAAGTTGTGACTGAAGGAGTTTATACTACATTATTACATTTACATACCCTCCATTGAAGACCCACAGCATTCAAAGCACAAGAGTGTTATCTGCCTAGGATCACAATATTATGTACATAATGGGACAGAAAATACCCACAATATTCAACGATTTTGTGTTATCAGTTAAATGTACCACATAATTATTCCCAAAGACCCCCCACTGAAGACCCAAGTCAGTCAAAAAATATATTATTTGTGTTGTTCTAAATTGTTATTAGTTGTTTACCTATACGGTGAGATGTTGACAGAATGGAGAAGGTGTATACAACAAACAATCCACGTTCAGCAACTGGTCAATGGAACTTTGAATTGCCAATATGGTTTGACACACTGGTAGGACGCTCAGACCAGTCCACCTTCAGAAGGGAACAGTTCAGCTCGTGCATGACCTCTACCAAGTGGTCCCAGAAGGTCAGGGTGTTTGGTGAATAAACTGGACAGTACTCGATTGACGAAAAATCGAGTCCTGTAACTCGGTTATGGAGAAACCGAGTATTACTAAAAGCACATACGGATGGCAGTACAGAGTAATTGAACTCGGCCCTTAAGAAATCGAGTAATATTTGGTTCACCTAATTTCAGTTGGGCAGCAGTTATTTATACTCGGGTTTTGGGAAGGCGAGTTTCTGTACTCGATACTATAATAAGCGAGTATTGGACCTTTATATTTTCACACAGCTTCCTGTGTGCATTCTGGTTGGGGCTATGAGCAGAAGAAAACAGTCAGAAATGGAGCAGAGAAGCCTCCTTTGCTTATAAAGGTAACATTTAAAAACCATGTTTGCTAGTTGTGATTAAACAATTTACCACTGTACAATTATAGATTATACAACAGTTTGTCAGATCTTTGAGCAAGCAACGGCAAGGCTGCTGTAGTAACGCGACATGGTACATGTTTATCTAATAGCTCAGATTCGATACTTGGTAAGTTCTAACCCCAGCAATACCCTATGCAATTTTCACATACAATGCTGTTGTATGTTCCTCTTTTAGGGTGGCAGATATTATGTTGTTTTCATTGGTCGTGCTCCTGGCATATACGACAATTGGGCAGAAGCAAGTAGACAAGTTCATAAATTCGCAAACGCCGAACACAGGTCATACAAAGATCGACGGGAAGCAGAATGTGCATACATGGAGTTCTTGCAACGTAATGGTAGGAACATGCAGTATGGTGCTTCTCCATCGTGGACATCTCCTACTATGTCGACACCAAGCCCAGGGGGGACATCTCAAAGCGAAGGAACCAGCTTTTGCGATGGAGATGTGAGGAACAGATTGTTGAGGTATCAGTTAGACGTTGCCATTGAGGAGCGTGACCACGCAAGGAGAATTGCAAGCTTGAGTACTAACATGCTCAGTGAAGTGCTAAGCCATGTTGTTGGGGATGATGAAGTTCATGA
Source organism: Quercus gilva (assembly GCA_023621385.1). NCBI lineage: Eukaryota > Viridiplantae > Streptophyta > Magnoliopsida > Fagales > Fagaceae > Quercus > Quercus gilva. The sequence goes on from CM042477.1 coordinate 18,011,117, forward strand.
TTCGACACGTCAAGAAAGTGCAAAATGATGGTGAAACTATGCCCCCTATTCCTCAAGTTGCACTACAGATGAAGTTTTCCATGTTGTTGAATAGAATTGTCGTTTCCCTGTTGAACTTGAATTTGGAATCTGTCTTGGCCTGTTGAAATATGTAATTGCTTGTTTTGTTGTTTGATTTTGGCTACGTTGCTTTCGTAATCGTAATTGGCTTTGGGCAATCTGATCCAGCCATTTGCAACAATACAATTGAATACAGTTATATTGTTCCGACTAAAGCAATCGGGTGTACTTTTACTCTTCCAAAAACACACATTTACAAGTGGTTAAACGTTCATGTTGGGTAGTTGTAATTTTTCATATAATTTTACATTGAAATATGAAGTACTATTTTGGGTTATAGAGTTGTTTTTTCAAAAAATTAATTTAATTTAGACATTTATAAGCAATGAAATTATGATTCATGAATTACAAAATACGAGTTCAAGAGAATGAGTTAACTATGCATATCTATACCTCAATATTGATGCCCAAAATTTACTAAAATTTATAATTTCGTACAGGTTAAATAGTACGGTTAACCCATGTATTCTAACACACATTTCTAATATTATATTCTTAAAAAAACCACACATTGAGTAAAAAATGAGGAAAATTCAAAATACACCTAATGAAATATCATTAATTTAATAAACGTATCTTTATCTCTAAATAAAAACAAATGGTTTAAGGAGCTTAAATTGAAATACCCTACCATTTTCTGTGATTACTTTGTTTCTTTCGTTTTAGAATTATTTTCATCGAGTGGACTTGCATTATATGCTTGACGGAATATTTTTTTATAATATTCCGTTTTTTATTTTTTATTTTTTGGCATTTGATAGTGCAAGTTAGGATATAGATAACAGTGAAATGTATATTGTAATAACCATTAAATTTGATTATCCAAACATTTCACTATGGAGATAGTGAAATGTTGTTGTAAAACATTTGGAAGGTTTAATAAAAGATGCCAATTCATAATCTTCTTTGTCATACACTATAATATATATATATATATATATATGGTTTATGGATGATAAGTATAGAACATTTTTATTATTCAGACATTGTTTACTTTATGAGATCCTTAGATATTGTAGTCATGACATTGACAAAAATGTAAGTTTCAAATGTGACTACAAATAACATATGAACAACTTGTTTGATTATGACCCGAACAATTTGGCGAATTAAACATTAAACTTAACTTGAATAACCTCTTCATCAACTCCCGTATATATAAATTCATAAGTCAACCATAAAGCAAGCAATAAAAATTCGACAGTTACCAAATCTATTGCTTATTATTCCATTCAACCATAAAGAGTCAACTTAGTAGTCCAAAAGGTTCCACCCTCCATACTATCACATTCAATAATATGTCAAAGTTCCATAATTTATAGCCCGAAGTTTATACAAAAGGCATCCAAGTTCCATATCAAAAACTAAAAGACATTACAAATGAAGACAATAAAAAACCAAAGTGAATACATGGCATATCAAAATATCCTTGATCGCAAAATCCAATTCCAACCAGGCAAGTGCCATATCAAAAAGTAAAAGTAATGCGGACTGATTAAGAGATTGAGGGTTCCATTGAAGACCCGACGCCTTCCTTGTGCTCATACTCAGTTGTCTCGTTGCTCATTTTCTCTTCAGTGAGCTCTTCCAATTGTGAATGTGCAAGTTCTACATCAAATAAATTGTTTCTCACCTCATTAAAAACGTGCCTATGCATTATAAATAACAAATTTAAAAACCGTTGTTCGAGTTATGCAATTGAAGCAGTTATATTTTTAAATAAATAAGTCATTTGCATAGTAATTATAGAAAACAAACTTGTAGTGTCTACTGTCTATCTCGACTGCCACCGAAATCTACAAACTATTATATTTTACGATGCATGAATATAACTTGTATTACATTGGTCAACCATACCATCATGCATCATTCAACTCAATTTATTCCATTTATACTACATCAAATAAATATTGTGCATATTCTATATGTTCTATGTTGATAACTCAAATCCGTGGTCCATAGAGCAGCTTTTCTGCCCTTTAAAACTATCTACACCTTTTCATGATTAATATATAAAATAGTAATATTGGCATTGGCATTGGCATTTGATGGGAAATCCAAAACCTTTTTGACATATGTGTTTTGTACATTGACAAAAAATCCATCCTTAACACTTAGAACTCATGCAGTCAACATATAAATGAAAAAGACATTACCTATATCTGGCACAGTAGAATGAGGAATGCTCAATGGCACATCAAATTTCCGTGGACAAGCCCAGTCCAATTGGCGCTTCAAATTTTCAGTAACATCTGCTCCGGCAGCAATATATTCCTTCCCACACTTCTTGCATTTGCATGTAGGCTTTCCTTCAGCTTTTGTCGGAAGAATCTGAAAGTAACTCCAAACAGTTGAAGTCCTCGTCCTCCTTTTGTAGACTTTGAGCTCAGTCTTAGCCTTCTTTGGCGGAGGAAGTTCAGCCACTTCATTGAGCTTCAAGCCGTCAGTGTCTTTTCCTTCACACTTACTGTCAGTAGGAATCTTCTCATCACTTTCCATCTAGACCAATTTAAAGAAAAATGATTGATAAGGAATTTAGTAAATCTACAAACAGTTGGAAAATACTAATGAATTTAAAATCAACAAAACAAACAAACAAACAAGTCCATTAGTACTAAACAGCCAACATTACAGTGATTATGGATCTTCAATTATTTTATGTTAAGGCATGTAAAAAGCTGAAAAAACTTGAGAAGGTATGACAGATTATTTTAAAATCAGCAACAAATAAACAGATCTACTTTTATTTTTTATATCAAGATCTCCTATTACTACAAAAAATCACTAGTATAGCGAGAAGCACAAAAGAAATGGATTTCTGCACAGTGGAGTTTTATGCACAGTGTTAATTTTCCACACTAAAGATTGGAAAAAACGAGGGCAGAGAGTGCAGCAACTGTCCAAAACGTGAAGAATTCTCTGTAGTTAATCAATGTAAAAATGTAACCATGCTCTCATTTTATTACCCATTTATTTTATACAACTAATAACACATCTTATCCCAAAAGAGTAGCTCATCACCATAAAGTACATTTCAATTTTTAACTCTACTATAAATCAGAATCCATTACCAAAGATCTAACTAGTTTGTTAGTTAAATTACGACTTTAATTAACATAATGCTACTAAAGAACTAATTATATGAAGTTTCAGTAGTTATCCTAAAGTACCCACATAATGGTTTTTAATACTGTATTTATTCAATTATGATGACTTGATGAATTCTATTTATATTTTTATATAGATCACAGTGTTATGTTCATACGCTTCACAATTTAATACAACTTATGACTCAATCAACAAATTATATTAGTAATAGCTACAAAGTTATATATTATCTTGATCATTAGCGTGCCACTTGAAAATTAAAACGTTAATAGACCAGGGGCGGAGGGAGGGGGGGCAGGTGCCCCCCCTGAACTTCCAAGATTTTTACTAATAATGTATTAGTTGCCCCTCTACACAAAAGAGAAAAAACTTTTCTATTTATTAGTAACAACCTACTGCTACATGGTTCAAAACTCAGCAGCCTTAACTAAGAACTCTGAGACTACGATCAACTCTAATATAAAACTATGGGTCCCACCTAGTAATCATTAAAAAAAAAAAAAAAAAAACCAAAAATTTACTGCTATACGGAATAGGAATCACAGCAGCCTAATACTAAATAGAACTCTGGAAAAAGAAAAGTGTATATATAAAAAAGTATACAGCACACCTCCCATAAAATGTATAAAAAAAAAAAGTTTTTGGGTGTTTTTAAAATAAACTAAGGGGAGGAGAATAATTAGGTTTTTTGTGGTTTGTCATTTTATTAATATAGTAAAGGTAAATTTAGTAATTTATTTGGTCAAACATTTTTATACTCTATTCTCTCTCTATATCTCTCTAATTGTGGGGAATTAAATCCCTCCACCTCCTCCCGTAAAGAAAATCCAAATAAAGTAATTTATCTTACTCTTCCTCTCTCAACTCCACTCTCCTCTACTCCCCCTCTATTCAAACAAGTTATTAGAGTTTCTTATGAGTTTTTAAAAACATTCGAGTTGAGTTTTTAAAAAGCGTTCAAGTCATTGAGTCACGTTTATATATTCACAAGTATATTGCATACTCTTAATAGTCATGTTTAAATTTTTTTAGATTAGGTTTTTTACTTTCAATTTTGTCTTCTAATCTTGCCCCCCCTGACCTAATTTTTGGCTTCGCCACTGTAATAGACTTTCCACATATATATTACACTAATCATCTTAATAATTACAAAGTAACATGGCAGAAGTATATTAGTTTACAACGTATAACGCATATGTTAATTACTTGACAGTGACACAACATAATATGTAAGATTAACTTTTATTATACTAAATGCAACATATGATAGAATATCACAATACTTTAAAATAAATTATAAAATTTAGTTGTTCTTCAAATTATTTGTAATAGAATTGTAGTTGATGATTATAAAATTCGTAACCGTGTGGGTGATATGATAATTTATTTCAATTTATACAAGTGACACAAATTCCCCTTTCAGGGAAAACTGACAAAAATTCCATCTAATAAAAACGAGTTCACTTTTAAAACTTCGATCTTTTATCTGAAACTCAAAAAGAAAAAAATAAAAGGCAACAAAAAAAAAAAGGAAAAATCAACATCATAGCGATTAACGACATAAACGAACGGATCTACAATTATTTTGTTTTAAGATGACAGCTACAAAGAAACATGAAAAGAAATCATAGGGCGAGATAATGAAGGGATTTTCTAAAATCAAAATAAAAAATAAACAAACAAGTATAGTATTAGCACTAAACAATCGACATGATAATGAGTAACACAGTCAACAAAATCTACAATTTGTTGAAAAACGTTCATTAGTAAGTAAAGAAAACAAAAAATATATATATAAATATACCTTGGTAGTGGACTCGGTGGTTGAAAGCTGAATACAAAGAACAGGGGCAGCCACGGTTTTTAGGGGAAGCTAAATTACGGGGGTCGGCTAGGGATTTGAGGGGAAGACGGAGTAGAAGGTTGAGAGACATGTTCAGTGAGTGATTTTTGATTTTATAGTGTAGAGATGTAGATGAAAGTTGGGGTTTTGAGGAGGAGAGGAAGAGTCACAGAGTAAAGGCTGACGACGAACACAAAGAGACACACAGATTCAGAATGGAGGGAGGCGAGAGGTTCATAACTCTGAGAGGAAGAACAATATATCTGATCTGATTGATGCTATACTCGATTAAGAAAATAGCGATTTTATACTACTCGCTTTCTATAATTCCGAGTATTACATGCATGTCAGCGATAGGCGAATTGATATTGACCGATCCAATTGTACAATACTCGGCTACTGCAATATCGATTTATTACCTTAACTCGTATCCTATAAAACCGAGTACTATAGAGTAGTGTTAGTCATGGCAACCCGTAATGCTCGATTGTACTAAAACCGAGTAATTATACTCGCTATCTGAAATATTGAGTTTATAATTTCTGACCGATCGCTTACCAATCGCCGTTCAGTCGAGTTTTACAGGGAGGTTCAGCTGGACCCATGCGTTCCACGATGAATCGAAGCCACTTCGACTGATCCATTATAATACTCGACTACTGTAATAGCGATTTCACAGTGTAAATCGTATCTTAGAAAACCGAGTAGTAGAGGGTGTAGAAAAGCATAGTACTCGATTATAGTAAAACCGAGTAATACTAATCGCTGTCTGAAAAACCGAGTTGATTGTTTCGACCAATCAACTATCAATCGCATATCAGTCGCGCTTTACAGGGAGGTTCAGCTGGACTCATGCCTGTTCCGCGATGGATCGAAGCCACTTCGATTGATCCAAGTACAGTGGTGGCGAGTTGTATAAACTACTCGCTATCTTTAGGTCCGAGTTCTTTAGAACTGGACTTTACACATTATATTCGATGGGTCCAATTCTTTAGTATCTCATTGTATAATTATTCAAATTAAACAAGTTCAAATATGTTATTCACATACACGTGTTGGTGGCAAGTTGCAAAGAAATAACTGTTTGTAATATTTCAACAATCTTAAATAGAGTCATACAATATCTTACTACTAATTTTATTTCTTTAAGATGCAATTTAGTTGGGTGTTTCTTAAAAGAAAAAGGGAAATTCACCTGCATAGTTACTTGGTCAATATGAAAGCATAATATGAAGGAATTTATTATATATATATATATAAGTTTTTAAGCAACCTAAGTTGTAGGTGTTCTTATGCAACCCACGATGTGGCTATTAAAAGAACCATGCAATATAGTATTCGACACAGTAACGCCATGTAGCCGAGTATAAAAATTCCTATTATCCAAATTGCATTATGTGCCTCACTTAAATACACTAAATGGAAAACTCCGAAATTTAAATTTCCATCCACAAAATTATATTGCAATCATCAGTATAACCATTGTATAACACTATATTGCATTCATCATGACGTCTCTGCTATAGCTAAATTTGCACTAGAGTATTTTTCTTAGAAAATAGAGCCACATCAAAGGAATGGACATCAACAAATCTATTGCTAAAATTAAACTTCTTGAATTCAAAGTTCCAACCATCATCACTATATTGCATTTGTCTAAAGCTGCCTTTGTTCAAATATGCAGATACATAGATACGAGTTATATATAGAAATGAATTTTCCAATTGACATGAAAATATCCACCCTTTGCAATTAAAATTGGTACCTAACACGAAGCTTAGTCAAACATGCACATATAGGACCTAAGATGCTTAAGTAGCTTCATTAGTTACAAAATATGGTTCAAAATATTGAATAAGATGAAATCAGCTGTCCAAAAAATCTGTCCAATTTTGCGGTGCTATGCTCTCCAAAAATCTGTCAAACTCTTCTATGTCCAAAAAATGTTGTCAACGTTGTATCCACTGACTGTTACATCAACAAAAAGACATTGTCCAACTACCATGCAAAAAACGACATCAACGGAAATGGTGGTTTTCGAAGTTTATCAATATTAGGGTCTACGGAAGCCTGCAAAATATGCCACCAAATATGAATCAGTAAATGAAAAAGAAAAAACAAGGAAGGAATAATTTCATATCAACTTTCATAGATCTAGTTTGATGTGCAGGGCAGATTTTATTAATAATAATTTCATATGCAGGGCACCTTTTTTCCAACAGTCTTGCCAATCAAACAAAGCTTAAAGCAAGGAAGGAAATTTATATGCTGTGTAAGTGCGTTCAATTTCTATGCCATGCTGGACTTATCTATATCTAGAGAGAGGAGAGAGGAATTCAGTTGCTTCAAAGCAACCACTTCCATTTATAGTCAAGAAAAATCCCAACTGCCTAATATTGTTTTTGATTTTTCTCCTTTTTTTTTGGTTTTGAATGTTAATTATCTGAAAATGAACATCAAAAACTAAAAAAACAAAAGAAGTCCAGATATTGGGCAAGGTTTTACCCCCATATGCTCCACAGCATCAACAGCTCAACGCTGTTTTCGTTTCCTCACAGCTGCCTTCGCCGGTCTAGTCTTACCTGAAATGCAAAGCAGAGCACATTACTTGAATGCACACATTCCCTAACAGCGAAAGTAGAGTTTAAAGAGAGGGATTGCACATTCCCTAAGGCAAGAATGATGTGGAAAGGAGCCATACAGCTTCTCTTTTACTCATCCACTAAATACGGGTCAACACTCAATAGGCTACATCATTGGGCAAATTATGTGAGGATTTTGTGAAATGAAAAAAGAAAACCTAAGGAGAAAAAATTCTATAGGATCACCCTTGACAGCACTAATAAGTTGGGTGATGAATTGGGTACACCTCCAATGTCACATGAGTACTACTAATAGATTACTACAACCACAAATAATGATGGTGAATAGCAATATATTAACTGCATTGCAACAATGGCAATAGTAGTTCAATACAATAGAGGATATACTTAATACTCTTGGATTATGTGTTTGATGATGAAGGCTTTGAAATATCTACCAAGTGAAGTGAGTAATAGTAGACGAACCCTCTTCTTAATTCAGTTATAAGAAATGTTTGATATGAGTATGATCATCACTTAAAGCAAACAACATCATATGCAAGTCAAGTGACATTCTATTAAGTTAAATGATAAACGGTTTACATAGCATGGAGGTGCACTGGGTAAAGAAGACAATCTAATGCAAACTGATCACAGGATTGTTAATCTAAACAGTCTAATTCATAGATAGCAATTAAGGAAGATGCCTTCCTAGTTGTGCAAATAAGTACCGTCACCAGTCCCACAACCAGGGGGGTGTATGTCAGTGCGGAGTGATCTTCGGAACCCATGTACCGGCTCAATATTCTCACTCTGTATCTGTTCAATCTGTGCAGCCGGTTCGTCATGGTTAGGAAGTGAAGGGTCCTGGGTGGGCTCAGCCTGAACTACAGGTGGGGTCGGTCGGCCAGGGGTGGGTACAAATATACAGCCACCGTCGTGGGCAGAGGCATTGAACAATGGGGGAGACAGCCGAGTGGGTGGTGGGGACCGAGGGCCGGCTTGAGCACAGGATGTGTGTTCTGCACCATAGTCATTGCCAGCGGGGTGGGATGGCTGGGCAGCAGTGTCAGACATGCATCGCGATGACCCGACGCCATCCATGTACATGTCCCAGTCGCCCTCGAACGCCTCATCATCTGTACAAAAACAGCTGTATTTATTAAGATGCCAACAAGGGATTGAGTCAAAAAATGTCTTACTATCTACAGCCTAGAAATGAATCAATGGCATTTGACCCTTTACAGGGGATTTACTTTGGGGAATGAAACCTCTCATATACCAGTTCCTACACGCACAAAATGTCGGCCCAGTTGCAGCGTCATGGTTGCTAAAGTTTTATGGTGTTATTGCTTGTTATTCTGATTGCATATTTTTCCATTTGCAATTAAAGTATCAGATTTTGCCCCAAAAAAGCAGAAATGTCTAATATTTGCTGTAAATTGTTTTGTTATTGAATAATTATTTCAAGTTTAACAATACAATTAAAGAAAATTCTTGAAGGTGAGTGATAAAATATAATAAAAATGTTTACGATGGAGAAAATTTTCTGACTGACAGTGGGGAAAGATTACTTACACTATCAGTTAATGCATTACTCATACAAATCCCAAAAACAGTAATTTTTTGTTTTTTTTTTAATTGGAACAGTCTGCATTCAGTCAACTGAAAATGTAAGACAACTAAGTGCAAAAACAAAGCTACAACAGAGCTGAAAACACACAGCAGCGTCAAAGCTGATACAATAACACTAAAACATTGTTTTCAACACAAGATTCAACATGTATAATTACCCTAGAATCTAGACAGTATAAAGGACAGGTTAATTCGTACGTAAGTTGGTAGAATCCAATAACTATTATAAAGTGTAAGCCCTGCACAATGCCAAATGCGTAAGCAATCCAAATTGTATGAACTACAGAATGCGATCACAACTTTGAATTTTCCTCATATACTCCTAAGTGTATTTCCATGGTGGTGTAGGAATATTTTTAAAAGGAATTACATTAGCAAACAGATTATTGTGCTTTATACTCGATGGAAAAACTGCATAGACTTGCTGTTATGTCATCAATGTGTTAAATATATTAGCATTGATGGGTATATGCTAAAAGTAACTAATTAATAGTATTGTCATTGTAGTGTATAAGGATTGAATGAAACAGTTTTGCATGTCTTACATTTCAATACATATATATTTTGGTTGGAAGAACTTAAAAAGCCGTACCTGTTGGTTGATTTTTACAGTGCTTAGTTTTAATATTTAAAGTTTGGGAGAACATTGTAAGTAATTATACCAAATTCCATAAGGAAATGCATATTAACCCTACAAACTACTTACCAAACAATATATACTTCGCTACTATAATACGTCCTCTAAATAAATTACAACTCAAAGTAGTAGAAGTGCAAGTCAGTAAGAATTGGAGGTATTAGAGTTGGAAGTTACCGAAGTCATCCTCATCCTCATGACCACCTCCAGGACCTTGACTGCGTCCACGCCGTCCAGACCCACGACCTCCCCCACCACGGCCTGTGGCCTGTGTGCTCGCCTCAGTCGCCGAGGCACGCGCATTCTCCAATGCCACTCGGCTCAACTCTCCAACAAGATCCAGCGTACTCTTCAAGTGGTTGTACACTTGGGAGCCTGGTTCGCATTGCGACAGTAATTCCACGTTGGACTGAACCTGTGAAATAAAGGAGTCCCATTAAAACTTTTATGGTTCCTTTTGTGTTGTGCATGACCGATTTGAAAACAAATTATGCATGTTGAGCTTATTCATATACATATGAACATTGAAATGGCACAGCAGTACATATTGCTTGTGACAAATGCATATCTAGTGGCAAGAAATGAAATGTTCTCTAAAATGAATGTCAAAATATTGATTCAATGGCTTGTGGTGGCACTTTAATTTTCAGAATGCATGTAGCAACACACATATATTGTCAATCCATCAAAGAAGCATGTTCAGTGTTTGTTGCCTTACCAGGATTTCCCAATACGCTGACTCACGCGTAATGAACCGTCTGGTCGTCCTTCGGAACGACTCCATGTAAGCAGCAAGGTATGTCGTGTCCCCATCCAATGTCGGTGCGTCGGCCAAATGTTCCTCTCTATGGGCCCATCGGTCAATGTGGATAGCATGCTCTTGCACCCAATCCCTATCTAATTTACCTTGGAGGGAGATTTTGTGGAGAGCAACCGATGTATCCACAATATCCGGTGGCGCTTGCTTCATCCCAAACTGACGAACGACACGTTCGGGATGATGACCCTCTACTATCCAAAAATAGATCAACGGCACAATGGCCCTCCATATATGTCGGCCGGCAGTGCAATATGGGGGCAACGACTCTAGGACATCCTTGTACGGCTCCCAGACAACCTGCATAAATGGTCAACAAGAGGAAAATCAAATACGTACTTATTTGTGTCAATCCTCAATGTGAGCAAATATGTAGAAGACCATTGAAGAACCACTTCACTAAAAATCCTAAGACATTGTTGACCTACTTCCCTCTCTTATTGAATTTGACATGGTAAGATGCACCTGGATACTACTGGTTGCATGGTTTCAATCAAAATCTTAAGACCTTGCATGGAACTGAAAGCTATTGTGTTGCTTATTGTTGCTACCAATCTTAGTTTGGCCAAAATATAATTGTCATTATGAATCAGTAATTGGCACATTGTGTGATTTGGGGTTCAAAAAGAGGAGGAGAAACTTAAGAAAAGGGAGAAGGGGAATGCCCAGTAAACATACCTTGTTGGAGTAGGATTTGTATGCGATGTGCTTACCCCAAAAATATATAAAAATAATGTTGTTTATTATATAGAGACAACGATGTCCATTTTCTAAGGAAAAATTTTAAAGATCTTAGACCTGCTGTAAGTATTGGACTCATAAATATTTTGATAACAATAATATTCAATGTGGTTATTCAGTTCACCTTTAATTCTAATGGTGTTTCAAATTTGCCTGTCAAATTATATGCAGACTTATGCAATTATTTCAAGAGCATCAAGCTCAAAAATATCAGGTTTGGAAAATACAGGTAAAAACATTACCTACAGTTCTGCATTATATAGTTCTTAATATTCTTTCTAGCAACCAAAAAATAATAATCACAAGCAATAGCTACAACCGAGGGAAAAATTTGAAGGGTACAAAGCTAAATATGTGTGGAATCAAAACGACAAACATCGGTGTAAAATTATTAATGAAGGTACTCTATATTGACTGCCCACCCACCCTTGTGTTTGTGTTCGTAACTAATTCCTTGTATATCTATGGTCTAATCGACAAAGTTACATTATTAACTATACACATGCAGTAGTTGTTAAAACCCTACCAAGTGACAAACACGAATATGGAGAATTATATCCTTCTGACATGAAGCGGTAAAATACCTGGTGTGCCCGTATACTCGACAATGACGCTCGATACGCAGGTAGCACATGTGTGGCATGCTCTTTCGTGCTCTTCGGCCCCGTCCATCTAGTAAACATACAATTTCAGACAATGCTCATTAGTTAATATCAAACAACAATGCTACCGCGACAATAAATGCGTACCAAAAATAAAGCCATTAATTAACTTTCATATTTTCGGTAGGGGGTCGATCCCTTAAAGTAACTGGTTTCTTAGAATATAATTATGTCTTAAAGGCTAGATTGTCTTAATGACACCTTAATTTGTTCTTAACAGGTTTGGTCAAAATACTCAAGAAGTATGACAAAATAACTGGTGCCCTCATTCGCTTGCCCTTCATTCAAAAGGTCTTCCAACAGCCCTTCTTCACCACTGACATGCTCTACAAGCTTGTGGAGTGTGAGGCAATGCTGGACGGAATTTTCCCTAAGTGTGAACCACCAGCTTCAACAGTGATAGCTGATGGGGATGATGATCCTTCAACTTCTGACGCTACCAATAACAACGGTCTGCTCAGAGTGCCAAAGGAACTTGCAGAGATTGAGTATATGGAGAGATTATATATGAAGAGCACTATATCAGCACTACAGGTTTTGAAGGAAATTCAGAGCGGAAGCTCAACCGTTGGCCATTTGTCATTGCCACCACTGCAATTTAGTGCAATTGACGAAACATGGAATAAAGTTCCAGATCTGGAACAAGTTGCCAAGTAGTTGTATTTTGAGGAAGGAATTGGGATGAGTGCCTCCTATTGGTTCTTATTTTGCCCTTTTTCTTCTTTTTTCTTTAATGCATCTATTATGATACCTTAGATACTAACACAGATGTAAAATGCTAAACTCGACCTAAAATGAATTCAATCGAATCATAAGTTCTGCATAATACTCGCCTTGTACAGAAGAAAGTAGCGTCTTGAAATTGGGAACGAGAATATTGGTTTTCATTTTATTTTAACCTAAAGCAACATCTGGGGCTGTTTTTGAAGTTGGACCATTTGGTGCCAAGAAGTATTTATACTTGGCATGTTGCCACGGTCTTGTAGTTTTTAATGGCAGTGTTCGCTTCTCCCCTAGAAGAGAATCTGGGTGCGAATTTTCTTCACTTGACTGTTGTAAGCCAAAAATAGAAAATGACATGTTTAAGTATCAGATCCTAAGAGATGTCCTATTCTGGCAGGTTCGAGGATCAAATCCTAAGAGAAGCCCTCGTCTTCCATTTCTTCGCAGTGGCCGGAAGTTTGTTCTTACTGTATTAGACATGTGTAGCATACTCTAAATTCTGACATTTATTCACAAGGTTCTAAAATTCTTGGGTTCACATTCATGGCCAGAACTGCAAAATAAAGTGTTTCCTTACAAAAGAGAACCACTACCTAAACAGGGTGGTTGGATTAGTTAAAGCTTAATGACCAGATACAGAGTAGGCCGAGCCTAGAATACGATTGTAGCACATCCAATTGTCTGCCGTGTTTAAAACTTTAAATCATGAGTTCTTTAGAGTTTAGACAAAGCAACCCTTATTTCCAACCAACCCACCAACACCAAGTACCTACCCCCCTCCCCTCAACAAAAAAAAAAAAAAAAAGAAATCCCCTGCCTCTATATCCTTGAAATGTTTTCAACAAATGGTAGTTTAACTAACATTTGTTGATATTACCAACGGATATATGTAAAATGCAAATCCCACAATTTGTAACTATTGAATTGATTCCAAAAATAAAAAAGTATTGTATACAAAAAGTTAAATAAAAAAATGTTTCCAAAAGTTTGGAAATAAAGAAAACCAACTAGTGAAAAGAATCAAATTTCCTCCGTAATTAAAGTCATTTTTTGTTCTAAGAAGAAAGTCTTTTTTTTTTTTCAATAATTTAATTGTTACAGGTTATAAGTGAATAAAAATCCTTTATACCATTTTCTGTATTCCACTTTATATTTCACTAATCACAACTTGTCATTTATTTGTTTAATTTTCCTTATAAAATAGCTAAACTTTAAAATAGAAAACAGAAATACATACATGACAAGTTGTGATTAATGGAACATAAAGTGAAACACAAAATATAGTATATAGGATTTGTATTCATAATAAGTAAGAAGAGGAATTCATACATTGATTAAGGCTCTTGAGTCTTGACAACCAAACATTCATGGTAAACAATTGCCTTAATCTATAAGAATGTTCCTATAGGTGCGTAGCTAAAAAATTTACAGTTCAAATTTATTGACTGATTTAGGATCATAGATAAATTAGAAATAACGTTGGACAAAGTTTGGCTACAAACTTTTTGGGCTACAACTTCACCTAGTATTTTTTTTATTGGATGTGAATTTTAACAAATGCACACTTGGATTACATTTTCCTTTTATATATTACATACTTGCAAAATTTCTAGAATTTCAAAAATATAAGTAATTTGTCATCAATTAATTGTTTAAATTGCAAATTTTTATGAATCATATAGTCTAAAATTATGCATAAGAAATAAGTTTATGAATCATATAGTAAATTTAATATATAAGTTTGGCTACAAACTTTGTTCGGCTACAACTTCACCTAATAATTTTTTATTGGATATGAATTTTAACAAATCCACATTTGGATTACATTTTCTTTTTATATATTACATGCTTGCAAAATTTATAGAATTCCAAAAATTCATAGCTCTGTCATCAATTAATTGTTTAAATTGTAAATTTCTATGAATCATATAGTCTAAAATTATGCATTAAAAAATATGTTTATGAATCATATAGTAAATAATATCTAATTGACAGTAATTTAATATATGTTAAAAGCAGAAAAAACATACAATTTTAAAATATGTAACAATGTTAATTTATATAAATGAAACTGTGGACGTAGACTATAAATAAGTTTGTAGCTGAACGTCATTATAGACTTAGACTTCAAGTCTCTTACCAGTTGGTCGAGTAAATGAAGGCTACAAAACTAATTTTCTTTGAGCCGAAGAAATAGATTAATTCCCATATTAATTCCCATATGATAGGGGGGAAAAAGTGAGTTATGATGTTGTCATAAACATGAAACTAATACTGCAGCTATTTGGTCTCGTGTACCATGGTCTACTGCACTACATGTGAGTCAAATGCACGCTAAGGGCAGTAAGAGCATTGTAGTTTAGATGTTTTCTCCGAAGGTGAGTTCATTGGTTTCATCCCCACTTGTTACTATTAAAAAAATAATTCAACACAAAGTCTAGACTGTGAATTTCTGAGCACTAGTTGGGCCTTTGGAAAATATAATAAACAGAAACAAATTCATTGTTTCATGATTATACAAATTTAGATATAAATTCATAACAACGTATATAGATTGGTTAACAAACAACCCGTTTTTTCCTTGTTGAAAAAGAATGACCAGTTTACATACCCTACCAAATGAAATTATTGCAGAGACTTTTTCATGAGTTAGCCAAAATTCAAAAACAAACATCTTCAATATTAAACTTAAATACTATATACTATTTACAAAAATGTTATGCAACTTTTATAAATTCTGGCCGAGTACATATTAAGTACTGAATGACGTGTGTGACTATGATTCCCATTGCACTAATAGATGAATCTAAGTCTACTGGCTTAGCATTATCTATTAAAAACAAAGTATTTTGTATTCCTAATTTTCTTCTGCACTCAACACAGTGTATATTGGCATGCTATCTTGTTAAATACTCCATTGAATTAATGTCAATTAAACTTTCAGTTTGAAACAGGGGTTACTTCTTGACAGCAGTGTACTTAGTGAATGCATTAAAAGTGGCATACATGCAGGGATTTTGACCAACTATACACACGTGCACGGTGAATGACAAATGGCATGACAATTGTATCAAACTAATGAAATAACATACCGACATGCAAGGGGACCTGCCTCCACTGGCGATTGCGGCAGCCTCGCAACAGGGCATATCACTGGGAACCTCGAATACGCCCAGAGCTGCACCAACATCAATGCTCCTCCCATCTGCATCGCCTTCGTCTCCGATGCCTTGCATAAGTGCCTATACAGCCAAGCTAATGCTCCACTACCCCAACTGTACCTCTTCGCGTTGCTGATTGGGTTCAGGAACTGTAGAGGCCTCACCGACACCCGGTCCGCCGACTTGTCCACAAATAGAATGGTCCCCAATCTGAGAAGAATGTGATAGCGCGCATGTTGCTGCACTACCTCATCAGTAGCATCCGCAGCTAAGGGAGCTCTAAATTGTTCCGTCAGCCAGGTCACTCTTAGCCTCGCCCCAGCAAGGATAGACTTGTTTTCATGGGGATGTGGTATCGGGTCTGGAGGACGATGACCCAGTAACTCAAGACACAACGCTTGCCACCCCAGCTTGACACTCCCAGTCATTGGCAACCCATCAATAGGAACCCCTAGCATCACCTCAATATCTTGTAAGGTGATGCCCATCTCTCCATGCGGTAGGTGGAATGTGTGCGTCTCCGGACGCCAACGCTCAACTAGTGCTGTGATCAACGCATGATCCACTTCCAAGTTTGGAACCTTGAATAACCCTTCAAATCCCGCCTCAGTTATGTACCGAGCAATTCGGGGGTCTAGCCCATGCTGGGGTAACTTGCAAGATCGGTGCCTGCACTTTAGCACGCCTGGCACTACCTGCACACGAAAGAGCATTGTCTTAGGATATGCAAGAAATAGTATGCTAACTAGTTAAATGCAGTAGGGAATTAGGAATGAACAAAGTTGTCTTATGTGTAGCCACGCCTAATTGTGTGTGCATATTTGCAAAAATAATGGCAGCGGATTCATTTTAATTGATTACTATAGCTTCCGAATGAGATCTATTGACTTTGAATATTTCTACTCCATACCATTTTCGGGTACTGCTGTTAATGAAAGAGATTTTAATTTCACGATTATTTCTGCTACATACCATTTTCTCTTTGGATTAAATAAAATTCTGCCTAAACCAAAACTGAAATGCTACCATGTCCAACATCTATTTACAAATAATCAAAGAACCCTACAGAAATAAAAAACAAATGATTTCGACATGTCCGAAGTTCAGTACAACTACGTACCTGACCGGCAGGCGTCTCCCATAGCGCCGTGGATCGATGACCCGGCTGCTGTGTCAATTGTGTATTTTCCGCGGGTCCAGGAACCACATTTCGCAGTTGCTGCATACCTGACACGCATGCAATCAGGTTACACAAGCAAGTATTTCAACAGGGTTCTAGACCAAACTGACAGAAACAAATACAGAGAGAGAGAGAGAGTGAAAGAGAAACAGAGTGAGAGAGAGATTTGACAAAAAATTGCAAACATATAATTGCTCATCTGAATTATGCATCATGCATCTATATATACACTGATTTTCAATCCATTTAATCATATCAAGGAAGAGTTAAATTAAAACACTAAAATATAAAACACCTAGCCTGAGCATATATGCCTAACTTGATCCTAATGTTCATGGCTGCAAGGCATACACAAAAAGGACCCATAGTTGCAGAATGTATAAGCAACCTAACCAACCAACCAACGTGCGAATCAATGTCTAAATCAAACAAAGTAAACCAACCAACGTGCGAATCAATGTCAAAATCAAACAAAGTAAACCAACCAACGTGCGAATCAATGTCTTAAATTTCTTGCAAGAAGAATAATAAATTAGATTATCTAGCATTTTCCTATAAAAGCCACAAGCCTTACAAAAAGGCCACAAGCCACAAGCCTTACAAAAAGGCCACAAGCCATAAGCCACCACAAATCTTAATGCTCCCCCTAACCTAATCCAACCTATTAGGAAAGGATTGGTGACCCTCAAAGGCCACTAAGTTCCCTTTTCAACCCCACATGTAGTAGATGATAATAATAATAAATTGATGTACTTAAACAACAAACATAACCCACAAATGACTGCTAATCTAACACAAGACAGAAGCTTCAACAGGCTTAGATAACAAATTTGATGTAGGATTTTTAGGAATTTTGGCACTAAAAAGAACATCGAATAACGAAAGATAAAACACTAGGCAATCACACCTAGGCTTTCGTAAGCAGTCACACTTAGGTAGGAGATAGCAATCGCGCTTGAAAAAAGTTGGAATGTTATTGAAATCTATCAATATTATCCACTACAATAAAGCCATTATCTAGGCTATTTCTAAATCCTTTCTTATAAAGACTAGGAATTCTAATAACAAAAAAATAAGTACTTTAAGAACTTCTATGACAATCAATTATGCATCTGTACACAAAATGTGGCAGCAAAGGTTTTAGGAACCCAAAACAGTAGATATACAGGGCATTTATTAGCTCAATTTAGTTCAGTGATAGTGGATGTCCATGCTGCGCATTTTATGGTGTGTAGATATATGCGTGCATATCCATTATACACACATTATATCTATTATATTAATAAGTTAACAGAGTGGAAGCTTGCAAAAGCCAGTAAGTTTGAAGCTTGTAAAACCAATAGCTTCTCAATTCAAGATCATTTAGCATTGAATTAAATAGCAATTTTCCCTAATTCAAAATCAATTTTCACATACAACATAATTTCCTGAAATTATAGAGTTGAATTAAACAGCAATTTTCCCTAACAATGGCCACCGTTGTCCTGCTAACTGTATTTTACATGAATTTCTGCCCTATACGTGCAACCAACCCCAGTTCACAACCAAACCCAGTTCACAACCAAACCCAGTTCAAAACCAAACCCAACAAAGCTAAAAAAAGCAACAATAATAATGAATAGAGATAGAGGAAAATCTAACAGAGAAAAACTTAAGAAGCCACACTAAAATCAGAGTACACGCACAATCAACACTTAACTCAGATTACATGCAAAGGGGAAAAACGAAAATTTGAACTCAGCATTTAGAAATTACCTTAATACGTTTCTACTCCTTTAACTCTGAAGATGGATTGGGTTGTGCTTCGGCTATGGCGAGAGTGAAAAGGTGTGGGTTTGGATTGAGCTTCAATCCAGCGTCGACTGACCGATTTCGTTTGGGTTCGGGTAGAAATAGGAGAACTTGAATATTCGTTGAACTTGGGAAGGCTCTGCTGAACGGACTGAGGGTGGCTACTGATCGGACGGAGGAAGGGAGAGAAACTGTAGAGGAAGGAAGACACACAAACTGTTTTAGAGACGTTACATTCAAAAGCGTTCCATATTCTGCACATAACTCGGATTCCTCAAAGCCGAGTTATAAACAGTTACGCGGGAATATTTTATTTCCCAAAAGCCACGCTGGATTGCCACTGTGGCAGGAGCTGCCTAGAACTCGGTCTTTGGATATGCGAGTAATTTAAGTAACTCGGTTTTACAATTAGCGAGTATCGAAACAGGGGCACGCCCCTATATAGTTTCAAAACAGGGGCATAACGCCAAATATTTTTGCCCAAAGGGGCAAAAGGCCAGATAGTCCCACCATTTCATTAAAAACTCCAAACATGTGTGCGTGTACTGTTCATGGACACAAGCCAGCAAAATTCATTGCACAAGCAGAGCTGATCTGATCAAAATGGTGATTCATTGCACAAGCACAGAACATGATCAAACCCAGAACATGATTCATTTTAGAACATGAAACGCGGAGCTTATTTTCTCTTTAACGCCTGTACTGTTTCAATCAAATTGGGCATGTACTATTCTTTTTTTTTTTTTGGAAGAACTGTACTAGTAACAGTCATCAACCCAGAAGCTTCTTCATCCAAGAACAAATCATCAGTCTTTCTTACTACGGCGTGCACCACCACCAACACCACACCAATCAATAGCGCCACCAAGATGTTCAAACGCATGCGTGTAACAGTGTTATAAACCGTTTAGCAATAAGGATCAAAATGGTCACTTTTTAAATGTTGTGGACTTTATTAGTATTAGTACAAACCTCAGGGAAGGATTCTGGAATTTATCCATAAAATAAATTAATGAAATATGGCAGTACAATTGTACTTTATGCAACGTTTAGCCTTAGCCGTATAGTTGGTTTTTTTTTTTTTTTTTTTTATTATTACTTTTAAATTTATGATCACATGGCATATGGCAGTTTATGTGTAGAAAAATAAATGTTTTTTTTTTTAACGGTTAACTACGTTAGCATTTTGTTATAATGCTAAAAGATTAGAGAGTAATATTTAGTTTATTCAAAATAATAATTATATGCTTAAATTAGTGGAAATAATTAAATATTTGAAAATTCATTTAAGAAATAATTTCATCTGATTAATTATAAAATTTTGCATTATTTTATATATATATATTTATATATATATATATAAGTACAAATTTGAAAAATTCATGGCATTGCACAAAATATCAGCTAGTTACGAAGAATTCTTCGAGCTTGTATAAAAAAAATAGGCTACTATTATTGGAATTAATAGAGTCGTATTTGCAAACTTTGCACCCCTTGATCACAAGTCACACCACTTAAACTAGGGAAATAAGGTGTAGTAGGAAAAGAAGAGAAATCTTGGTAAAATTATAAATAAGAGTGCATCAGCACTATTATAATCCTTCTTATTTATTGTATTAATTATATGTAATTTTGTTTGCTTCCTTGTAAACTCTTTACATCTCATTTAATTATAATAGTCAAATTTATTATCAAATTATCAAAAAAATAGGTCAGATATATTTTCCAAGATGATGGCAAAGTTGCCCTCACTTGAATATGCACAGATTATATTTCAAAAATTTGCCATTTCAAGAAGGGGTCCTTAATTTTTTGGCGTTTAAGGAATCCAAGGACAGTAACTATGCCAAAAAATTTTAGAGTTGAGTTGGCTAAGCCCAAGATTGGGGTTCTGCTGATGCCTGAATTTATAATTTTTGCAAAATTAACTCTTAAATTTGTGCTAGGGTCATTGACAGTAACAGATGAAAAATATATATGTTTCAAGAGTACAATTGTGATCAAATCTTGCCGCATTCCCATCTTGATCAGCGATTTGTTTGAAGAGATTGTTCGTAATAGGCCAAATGTTGGGGACATATAAATTTGGAAGAGTCTGGAAGTTTGGAGTTGATATTTTGTCGGAGAATGCTATATGTTTTGTCTTAGTAGCACAAAATAACTGAAGTGGCTCCCGTGAAAGACCAACAAATGTTTTTACTTTTTACGTACGGTGAACACCCAAAATTACAGCCCCTATATAAACCAATTTATGCCCTTAAATCTTCTTGGATACCCTGATCACCAATCAGCCCAGCTCAAAACCAAATAACAACAAAAATTAGTCCATTCCAAAACCAAACAACAACACAAATCACATCTCTCTCTCTCTCTCTCATGAATCCCATCTC
Organism: Quercus gilva; assembly: GCA_023621385.1. Lineage (NCBI taxonomy): Eukaryota > Viridiplantae > Streptophyta > Magnoliopsida > Fagales > Fagaceae > Quercus > Quercus gilva. Next base: position 18,032,507 of record CM042477.1, read on the forward strand.
ATTTTTTTTTCACTATCTGTCCATCTCAGTATCTCTGGCTCTAAGAGTAAAAAGAGAGTGTTTGTGAGTTGTGAGTCTCTCTCTTTGTTATGAATTTATATTATATGAGCATCAGTGTGTGTTTAAAACTGATTGTATGCATTATTTTTTTGTTATAATTTTATTTATGCAAATTGTGATGTATGTTGTGGGTGCCCGAGGACTGAGGACAGGATTGATGAATTGCAGTACTAATATTATGGCATCACGCACCCGAAGAGGGAATTCGCCGAAGGAGAGTAGGGGAGGGGATGAGACAAAAGACTCTAAGGCACTCTAGGTGGGAAGAGTGGTCTGAAGAGAGAGACTCATTGAAAGTAGAGAAAGTTTCCATTTTGGAGTAACCTGTTGCCCCCGCATTAAATAGTGGGCAACAGTTTTATCAGCTGCATTGATGAGAAAGTGACCTGAACAGTGTAATTCACAGCTAAACAACTCCTTTTACCACTTCCTCAGATGTTTGGACAAGTGTCACTAGGAGAAATTTATTAGCTAAAGATGGGGGGTCAAGATGAGTATATAAGAAAAAAGAGAGTTCTCAGAGTGGGGATCTAGACCAAATATCGAAAAAAAAAAATAACTAAAACAATAACATTGAGAGAAGAGAGTGAACAGTATATTTTTCTGTATAACATTGGCCTCCTCAAGCAAGCTTATACTTAGACATTTGCTCACATATTTTATAATATTAAGTCTTTCTTCCTTATTTTCATCCTCGGGCAAGGCCTTCTCTTGTTGTTTGATTCCCTCTCTTACAAATTTATTGATATGAGCCAAAGTTGAACTAAACAAACTCACTATTCTAAGTGGACTTGAGCTGTTAGAATTTAAGGTCCTTACATATATATGTAAATACGTGCGTGTATAGTACAAATATAATATAATTATATATAATTTAGTAATTATAAAATGCAAAGGGTTTTTTACATGTGTTTATTATTATCATGTAATAATAACTTTTTGTTATAAAATTTAGTAATTTAAGAAAAAAATAGTAAAGTTAATAATTGTTTAAGTATTTGATTGAATAAGTAGTATATATGCATAAGTGTGATTGTGTGAGTTAATAATTAACATAATGCCAGTGGATTGAGTTTTGTTATTTAGTTTAAAATATTTTTATAAAAAAAAAAAATGACTAGAAGATAATGAAAACTACATAAAAAGAAAAATGTTATATATATTATAAAAAAATAAAAAGGTCTAATCTACCCATATTGAAAGTAGATTATGACAACTAATTTGAGTTATTATGTAATGCTTTCAAAATATGAAAACTTGTAAAATGAAATTGTGAAAACTTTATATATTTGAGTGTTTGTGTGTGTGTGTGTGTGTGTGTTTGTTTTTGTATTGATAACTTGAATATAGTATTCAAATTCTCCTTTCATTAGTTTTTTTTTTTTTTTTTTTAATTTAAGTTTCTTAATACCGCCCTTGAGAAAAGTTCTTGTAGCGGCCATTGTTTGCAACTAACATTTTATCAATTTTTACTTTACCAAACCTAGGTTATAAACAAGCCAAACCAAGTATTTAAAAGTTTAAATTTGTTCATTTAATTTTGTTTTGAACACAAGTCAAATATTGAAAGTAGCATATATGTGATTGTCTCAACTTAGATTCTCTAGTAGTAGTTGAGAAGTCACATTATCACACCATAACAAAAGAAGATTGGAGAGAAAAATGCCCAAATCGCAAAGAAGCATTTGAATCCAACATAACTCAGTTGTGGAAGAAGCCAAGGTTCTATACTCAGCCTCAGTAGAAGATCTAGAAACCGTAAGTTGCTTCTTAGCAGACCATGTTATAGGCCAATTACCAAAGAGCACAACAATGCCAGTAATAGACCTACGATCAACTGGATCAACTAAAAACTGTTACAATGCATAATCTACTCTAACAACCTTTCTCATGTGCACACGTGCAATAACTAACATAAACACACTCATAACTAAAACGACACCGTTCTACTTAATTGGAACAACTGCATTTCTAATGTACAATCTTGCACTGTTTCTCAAACGGCACCATATCTGACTAAGTTCCCATTAGAACAGAATCACCTTCATCTTCAATTGCATCAATCCTGCAACTAGTGTTGTCATACCCCCTCAAACGAAAGGGGAATTTACACATGAGTTTGGACGTTAACCAATGAAAACGAGGAGAAGGTAATGCCTAAGTGAAAATATCAATAAGCTGATCATGGGAAGAGATAAACTTGACCAAAATATCTTTCTTGAGAACCCTTTCTCGCAAAAAATGATAGTCCACTTCAATGTGTTTGGTACGAACATGGAACACAAGGTTCAAAGCAATGGCCAAAGCACTAACATTATCACACCATAACAGAAAAGGATTGGAGTGAAAAATGCCCAAATCGCAAAGAAGCATTTAAATCCAACATAACTCAGTTGTGGAAGAAGCCAAAGCTCTATACTCAGCCTCAATAAAAGATCTAGAAACCGTAAGTTGCTTCTTAGCAAACCAGGTTATAGGCCAATTACCAAAGAGCACAACAATGCCAGTAATAAATCTATGATCAACTAGATCACCTGCCCAATTAGCATCACTATACGTAGACAAAGAAGGATAGCCAGGAGTAAAAGCAAGACCATAGTGAAGAGTACCCCTAATGTACCTTAGAATGTGTTTAGAAGCTTGTAACTGATTTTGAGTAGGATTACTCATATATTGACAAGCTTGTTGAACAACAAAGGACAAGTCAGGCCTTATAAAGGTGAGATATTGAAGGGCCCCAACAAGGCTTCTATAAGAAGAGGGATCAGATAAGAGAGGGCTATCATTGGGAAGAAGATGCTGATTTGGATAGCAAGGGGTCTTACAAGGCTTACAATCTACCATAGCAAACTTGGTCAACAAATCAGTGGCATACTTAGTTTGATGGACAAATAAACTAGAATCAATATAGTCAATCTGCAAGCCAAGAAAGTAGTGACGGAGACCAAGATCTATAAGGTCAAAATCAGAACTCAAGAGTTGAATTATAGAAGCAGTGAAGGCAAGATTATTCCCTGTAAGAATGATATCATCCACATACAACAATAGAAACACCAAGTGAGAACCATGTTTGTAGATAAATAAATTCTCATCAACACCTGAAGCAAAGAAGCCAATGTGATATAACTGAGTAGTTAATCTCTCAAACCAAGCTCGAGGAGCCTGCTTGAGACCATAAAGTGCTTTATGAAGAAGACAAACATGTTTGGGAAATTAAGGATCAACATAACCCTGAGACTGCCTCATATAGACCTCTTCCTTCAAAATGTCATGTAGAAAGACATTACTAACATCAAGTTGCCTTAGTTCCCAACAATTATCCATTGTCAAGGCCAAAAGGAGTCTCACAGTAGCGAGTTTAACCACAGGGCTAAAAGTCTCATCATAATCAAGACCATATTGTTCTGAGCCAGTAATCTTGCCTTATCCCTAGCAATGGAACCATCAGCATTTCTTTTCAACCTGTAAACCCACTTACAAGTAACCATTCTTATAAGCAGGTAAAGGAACCAAAGACTTAAGTCTTCTGTTTCTAAAGGGACTGAAGCAATTGAAGATGAAGGTGTGGAAGCCATTGGTTTAGATCAAAGCTTTGATACCATGAAAGAACACAGAGAACTATAGAAATGCAAGAACAGAGAGCAACTAAAAAGGAGAGAGAGAAGAAACTTTCTAAACATAATTCAATTGTGATTAAAATAGCTCAATTATAGATAAGCACAGCATTTACAATATATAATCACTAAGAGGAGAAACTGAAAACTGTTACAATGTGTAATCTACTCTAACAACCTTTCTCACGTGCACACATGCAATAACTAACATAAACACACTCATAACTAAAACGACACCGTTCTACTTAGATGGAATGACCGCGACTTAAATGGAACGACCGCGTTTCTAATGTACAATCTTGCACTGTTTCTCAAACGGCACCATATCTGAGTTACCATTGTAACAGAATCACCTTCATCTTCAATTGCTTCAATCCTGCAACTAGTGCTATCAAGTGTGTTTGTGACACAGTGAGGAGAGCTCCCGACTTCAGCTGGGTACTTCAACATTAATTGGTGATTTTATACCTTCCATTGAATGGTTGGGCTTGCAAGATATTGAGCGTGGAATGAAGAAATAGCATAAACGGTTTGACGTGTTATTGACAAAGATGATTGAGGAGCACACAGCTTTTGCTCATGATTCATGAGCGTGAAGGAAAGCTAGATTTCTTAGACGTTATTGTTAACCGAGATAACTCTGAAGGCGAGAGTCTTGCCTTGACCAACATTAAAGCTCTTCTATATATGGAAAAAGAGTGCACTACCAACTGTACACACAATTTTCGTAAAAGATAAATCACACGATCACGAAAATAATGTAACAAATAATCAATTTGTATTTGATTGGTATATATGTGAGTACAATCCTCTGTATGAATCTTTACAATGAAAGAGTACAATAAATTCCTCTGATTCGATCTCCAAGAAACGTTACGATCCAAGGGGGCTATGAAGCTTGATCTTGAATCGTGCTTTGATGTCCCCAAGTTGAATGAATGGTTGAATGTGCTTGATTTGATGCGAGGGCCGTTGGCTTGATCTCGAACTTGATTCAAGGAGAATCCCCACTTTGATTTGAAGAAGTAGGAATAAGCCTTGATGGACAGTAGAATTCTTGTGAACTTTAGAGATGACTCTCTATTTTGGCAGAGTGTCAGTAGTATTTTTCTCTCTCTGAGTGTTCCTTTCTCATATGAGAAGCCCCTATTTATAGGCAACTCATTCATATTTAATTTGGAATTTTCTCCCAGCATTTATTTTGAGTTGAATTAGGAATTTAATTTGGCATTTCATTTAATAAGAACTTTCCATATAGGTCTTTTCTTCTGACGCTGCCATATGGCTTTCTTCATTTGATGTTGCCACGTGGCTTGATTTTATTTGTTGATCGTCCACGTCATCAATTGGAGATTAATTTGATCACAAATATTTTATCATGAACAATCAGACGGTTGTGAACACATCATAAAATTTTGATGTCTACAAATGCCCCCACTTCAAGATTCGGCTTTGCGTCTTTCTGATGCAAGGAAGACGAGGCTTGAAGTACTTTATTAATTCCAATTTCGGACTTAGTTCACAGGAAAGCAAGATCTCATCTACGTAAAAGGAGATTTAAGCTTCCTCAATCTCAGTGCTGTACATTACAGTTTTAGCATTGGATTGAAGAGTATTGTTCCATGGTCTTAGTAAGGCATGCGGCCCATTTATCATTTGATTTTTTTTTTTTTTTTTTTTTTTTTTTAAGTCACTTGACGCCTTTGTGAGTGTGATTGCACAAAAGATTGTTTTGGACCACAGGCCCATGGTAATCTTCTTAGTAGAGTCGGTGTTGAAGTTGTCTTCCCTTGCACGCATTTTTTTTTTTTTTTTTTTTTTTTATACAATCTTGTGGCGGCAGCCTTAGGATGCTAGGGTTTTCTTTTTCTTACAGCCTAGCCTACTTATAAAAGTGAACCTGATGGTTTCCAAGTGAAGACAAATCTCAAAGGAGGCGTGAAGTCATCTACCACTTTCTTCTGCGCAGCCTAGGAACATGTTCTTTGCTTTTATCCTTCATATGCCTTTTACTTATTTGTTTTCCATTTTTCTTTTTCTTTTTCTTTTTCTTTTTTTTTTTCTTTAGCCGTAGGAGGCATTCTTCTTCTCTTTTCCATTCTTTCCTGTGTTTGTCTTTGTATTTTCTTTATTATTATTTTGTGTTGAACAACTTGATTTACTCTGTGCAGGTCATAGAAGTTTGCACTGCGTGAGCCAAGAATCAATTTCAAGCAAGCTAGCATCCTGTCTTTCTTGTCTCGGTGTCCGACGGATTCGAGCAACAGCGGTCCTCTTGTCACCTCTAGACTCCAGGCTTGTAAGCTTCGCCAGCGCATCCATTCCACTGTCCCTTGTCTCGCGACAATTGGTGTGAGTGCTTCATCTGCGCAACCTTTTCGTCGCCTTCGTGTTGCGGCCATTAGTGCGAAAGCTTCATTGGCGCATCCTTCCATTAGCGTGAGAGCTTCGTCGGTGCATCCTTCTGACTGCCTTTGCCACTGCCTTCGTCACGCGATCATCAGTGCAAGAGCTTCGTCGGCGCATCCTCCCATTAGAGCGAGAGTTTCGTCGGTGCATCCTTCTGACTGCCTTTGCCACTGCCTTCGTCACGCGATCATCAGTGCAAGAGCTTCGTCGGCGCATCCTCCCATTAGTGCGAGAGTTTCGTCGGTGCATCCTTCTGACTGCCTTTGCCACTGCCTTCGTCACGCGATCACCAGTGCAAGAGCTTCATCGGCGCATCCTTCTCACTGCCTTTGTTCCACAATCATAGGCGCATAGCTTTGTTCGCGTATCCATCGTCTCCACCTCGCAGTTGTTGGCGCTGGAGCATTTAGAGAGCCACATATCGGATTCAAACACCAATTGTTATCGTTTGAAGGCAATACTGCAGTGAAATTTCTGCTTCATCTCTAAAGTACACTCCTCTTCTTTCAGCGTCTTGCAAATTCGAGCATCTGCGGTTTCATCCTAGACTTCGTGCTGCTGCCTTCCTTTTAGACTTTGTGCCGCTGCCTACATCTTCATGTGACAACCAAGGTGCATACTAAATACACGCCTAAAGCTTCAATGCCCCCATGCGGACACATGGTTTCCTTATAGCCTTGAATTGCAATGCCATGCCTAATAACCAATAAGCTGAAACATGGTTTTCCAAGTTTGGATAATGGACATGCAAGCCTCTACGTGTCCTTCTCTTCACATGCATGTTAATGCAAGCCTCTACGTGTCCATCATATGGTTATTTCAACACATGGTGTTTGCATGTTAATGTCAAATGAGTTTGAGTTTGAATGCCACACGCCCCACACTTTAGTTTCACGTGATGCATGGTGGCTCCATTGTGGTTTTGAACTTGAATACTATATTTAATGGTTAATAAGCCACGGTACATATAGCCTTTAGACTTAGTATACAACATGCAAACTTCCACTTGTTGTTAGTATAGCTTTAAGTGCTTGAATATTAATATAGCTTGCTTGTGATTTGATTTTTTTTTTTTTTTTTTTTTTTTTAGTATCAATGCCACATGCCCTCTTTTTTAATAAGCCAGGACCGCACGTGCTCTTTTTTTTTTTGGTATTATCATTGTTTATTAGTAAAGAGCTTTTGAATGAATAAGGTATTCATCCTTTCCTTTGGTTTGTTGTTAGGTGATTCCGGCTTGCCAACCCTTTGCTCGACTTGTGAATCTTCTACATTTGCTCAAGTCGTGACCTCTGCGAGCTTCATCTTCTCCAAGTGGCTGCCATCAAGTGCACTTCATCATGGTCATCTTTTATGACTCATCGAGGACTCTTAATGATCAATCCGTCACTCTCTTACGCTCTACGAATGAACCGTTGGAGAAAGGCGTCGTCTTGAAAGTCCATCCACTTGGTAGCAGTGTCCCTTCATCGTCGTCTATTGCCATTCCTCGTCCTCCGAGTCTATCTCAATGGTGGGTCGAATCATCCCACGAACTACATGACCCGACTAGAAAGGATTCACATGTCGTTTCAAGGACGTTTACTTTGGCTTCCAACCTTCACTCAACCGCGGATCACATCAGTCCATTTCCTCTCCTTGGTCGTCAGATAGGTGCGGGAGAAGTGCAATGGGCCTTACCTTCTTCCAAGACTCCTCCACTCCAATATAAGGGTGAGTTTTCCTACCTCCCTAAATATTGGGAGTGGCTAGAAGAAATATTGAGCCGCAATACTAAAGTCTTAAATGATGCTGATCTTTACAAGCCATTACTTGCATCGTTATTCACATATGATCGGAACACCCATGTCCTACAAGCCTTTCTAGAGTGTTGGTGCGCAGCTACGAACACGTTGCACACGTCTGTAGGAGAGGTCTCCATCAGCTTATGGGACTTGCATTCAATCGGTGGGCTTCCCATGTACGGCTCACTTTACGAAGAGGTCGTTCCAAACTCGAAAGACATATCATCTCTCCCATCATGCTGTCGTCATCTATTTGCTGCTTTTCATCACCTGAGTCTTGAGCTTGGTGGTTCGCACTTGGTCACCACGGCCGTGTGGGTGAAGTTTTGGTTCCGTGGCGAGTCTAAATATCAGAAACCGCCAACTAGAAGGTCAATACAAAGAAAAGCAAGAGGCAAGCAATCTCATAACCCCTCTGGTAAAATCGATGCCCCCAGAATTCTGACTAAAGAAGACGAGGCTCCCTTCAATGTGCTCAAAGTGGAGAGAAGGCTTATAGAAGAGACTTGGTTAGCCGCTTTGATCTCGTGTTGGCTATGTGAGTTCGCTCTTCCCGACGGGGGACCAAACTTAATCAGGCCTGGTGTTTTCAAGAGCTCAAGTGCGATGGCTCGTGGTAAGAGATATTGCCTTGCAGTCCCAGTCCTAGCCAACATTTATAGGGGCTTGAATGAAATAGTGTCTTCTAAGACTCCTAGTAAATGTGATGCCACTTTTCCTGCACACTACTTGAACGCTTGGTTGGCCGAATACTTCGACACTCACTTTGAACTTGAAGGGTCTCGCTCCAAGGATGTTCCGCGCATGTTTAGATATTCCGGAGAAGGTGCAGCCAAGCATTATGACGAGGTTACGGCTCGTAAGCTATTTCGTGCAGTTAGTAACTTCAAGTTTCATCGCTTGGGCCTTTTTAAAGGCCATCGAGAGATTCTGGTGGATGATGACAAGCTACCTAGCTCTTATGCAGATTACTTCATCAGCCAACGTTCTAGCTACTTGGCCTCTCGTCGCGGAAGTATATGTATAGTTGAACCATACAGCCCTCACCGCTTTGGTCGACAGTTCGGTTTCAATCAACACATCCCTGGGGAGCTTAATGAGGACTTTCGCACCGTCACCTTAAAGCAAGTAGTATGCTTCTGGCGTCGATGTCTTCGTCTTGCTACTGGTTCAAAGTTCTTGATCCCTGCCTGCCCATCTGAGCACGGGGCTTCGTGCACGAAGGACTATATGAATTGGTGGGCTAGAAGATCTGATGGTTTCTTTTCAAGTAGGGCTGAGCAACCGATTGGGGATGTTAACCCAAGCAAGATAAGACTCAAAATAAAACAGCCCAATGAAGTAGTTGAGCCTGTGAAGCGTCGAAGCGATGGGAAGCCCTCTTTTGGGATTTCGGAGGCTACCGATGAGTCTTTAGAAGGAGTGGGCGTGGACAAGGCACATTCTCCTAAGCATGGGCCTTCTTGCATAGTCTCAACGTCTCAAGACATAGCGGTGACCAAGGGTAAGGATGCGTCAGATTCCGAGCGGAACAGTGGCAACTCAGATTCTCACTGGAGACGCAAAAGGCAGAGGGATAATCCCAGCAAGAATCTGGATCATGAAGGGGTCACCAAGGCGACTGATCTTGGTGTCGACATGGATTCGCTTCCCGACCCTTCCGGTGGTAGTGCACAAGTGAGTCTTAATTCTCTTTTTGGTGATTTTGATCTTGAATCCATTAAAGACCTTTGTTTCCTTCACGATGACCTTGAAGCTATTTCTAGTATCCAAGAACTTTTTGAGAATGACAATCTTGGTATTCTCCCAATGCAGGATGACAATTATCCTTCGAAAAGAGCAGGAGAGAAGTGTACACCAGTTGCCCCTAGCCCTTCTACGAGCGAGTTTTCCATTCAAGGTCCGACGGCCTTTGATTTGGCTACTAAGGAAATTGATCCATCACGTTCGGGGAAGACCAACACCACTCTCTCTTCCGACCCTATTCACAAGCCTCCAAGGGACGTGACTCGAAATAAACCCCTCATGTGTAGTTCAAGCATCCCAGCCACTTCAACTGTCACAATGTTCGAACCCGATGATTTGATTTCGAAGGCGGATCGACAACGTGCAAAAATGCTAGGAGGGGACCTAATTGAGAAGGTCGTCAAAACCCCTTTTACTCTTGTGACTTCATTTAGAGATGGAGTAGAGAAGATCCTTCAAGTCATCTCACAAATAAAAGTTGTGGATGCAACGCCTTTAAGAGAGCGTATTTCAAAATATATGGATGATGCAGATCGATATTCTTCCCTCCATCATGCCCTTTCACAAAGCATCGCACCTGAAGAGAAGGAACAGAAGCTTACTGATGCTCAGCGTCGTCTCGCTCTTGCCCTCGACTCGGAAGCCATTAAGATCAATCAGAAAGTTGCAATCAAGATGAACTTAGACAAGGCCTTAGCCAGAGAGATTGAATTGAAGAAGGAACTTGAGTCGCTTTCAATGCAAAAGGCAGAGTTTTCAGCGTCGAGCACCCTCTGTGATGTAGAGCTAGCCCAGCAACAGGTGATCATTTCTCAAATCAAGGGGGAGGTTTCCAAGATTGAGGCTACTCCAACCTTAGAAGCTTCTGATGATGCAAAACTTAGAGAGCTACAAGGGTTACTGGAGACTAGCAAAGAGGAGTTGAGGCATTTAGATTGGATAGGTTAATCTTTTTTTTATTTTTTTTATTTTATTGATGTAGTCATTACAATGTAACGACACCTATCTCATTATTAATAAAGAAATCATTTATTTCCAGATCAATGTTTGAGAATGTCCCCTTTTTTTTTTTTTTTTTTTTGCGACTGTGCTTAGCAAGAGATGCTAGGCTGCCTACGTACCCAAAAGGGATCAAGTCATAACGTAGTTCAAAGACTTCTTTTTTTTATTATTTTTTATTATTTTTTAAAGTATATATGTGACTGAACTTAGTAACGAATACCAAGCTGCCTACGTACCCAAAAGGGATCAAGTCATAACGTAGTTTAAGGGATGTAGTTTTTTTTTTTTTTTTTTTTATCCCTAACTTTTGCCTAGGCCGCCTCTTTCAAGGTTTTCAACCTAGCGGGATTATTATTATTATTTTTTTTTTATCCTTTTTTTTTTTTTTTTTTTTTTTTTTTTTTTTTTTTTGTCCCTAACTTTTGCCTAAGCCGCCTCTTTCAAGGTTTTCAACCTAGCGGGATTTTTTTTTTTTTTTGGTGGGCAGTTTAAGCTCTTACCAAGGAGCAACTTCAATACTTCATGCATAGTATCGCTTTAGGAACTTTGCATTTATGGGACCTACCCTCAAGCCATCTCCGTCGACTATCTTGTAAGCACCATTAGTGTAGACCTCCTGCACGACATAGGGGCCATCCCATTTTGATGTGAACTTGTTCCCAGTCTTGTGAGAGATGTTGATGGGTCTTCGCATTGCAAGTACTAGGTCCCCCACTTGGAAAGATCGAGGTCGGACTCTCTTATTGAACGCTCGCGAAAGCCGCGCTTGGTAGCATTCAAGACGTTGTTGAGCTTCCAATCTCTTTTCATCAAGTGCTTCCAACTCTTCGAGTCTTAAACGCGCATTTTCTTCATTTGTGAGCCCTTCTTGGACAGCAATTCGAAGTGATGGAATTTGTCTCTCTAAAGGTAGGACTGCTTCGACACCATATACTAATGAATACGGAGTGGCTTGCGTGGGTGTCCTGTATGTTGTTCGGTACGCCCATAAAGCTTCTCCAATCTTTTCATGCCAATCCCTCTTCGAGCGCTCTACTACCTTTTTCAACAAATTGCAAAGCGTCTTGTTGAAAGCCTCAGCAAGACCGTTGGCTGGCGCGTTATACATGGATGACTTGTATTGCTTGAACTCGAACTTCTCGCATAGTTGAGTCACCAAACTATTGTAGAATGGCTTACCATTATCCGTGATGATGCAGCGAGGGACACCATATCGATAGATCAAGTGAGTTCGGATGAAGTTCACCACATTTTCCTTCTTTACTTCCCTGAGAGGTATGGCTTCCGCCCATTTAGAAAAATAGTCGGTCGCAGCTAATATGTACAGGTGACCCCCTGACGACTTAGGCAATGGTCCTACAACATCGAGTCCCCATGCATCAAAAGGCCAGGATGCGACTGTAGGGTGCAAGGGCTCCGGCGGTTGGTGAATGTAGTTCGCATGAAGTTGGCATGCTTCACATGTCTTTGCATAGTCCATACAATCCTTGACCATGGTGGGCCAATAGTAACCCATTCGTTTTATCCGGTGGTACAATTTGGGGCCAGATTGGTGGGCACCACACACTCCCGAATGAGCTTCTTCCATGGCTTGATCACCTTCTTCCTTGCCAAGACATCGTAAGAATAAACCGTCGAAAGACCTCCTGTATAATGTGCCCTTGTAGTGTATAAAACGAGGCGCTCTTCGTCGTACCTCAGTCTTGTGGTGGGGATCTTCAGGTAGCTTACCATGTTCTAAGTAATCAATAAGGGGTTGACGCCAATCCTCATCCTCCACTATGGATATTGATATGGCATTCGTCGCACTCGCGCATTCTTCCGTGTAAGAGAGTACCCAATGGTTGCAGACAGAGACATTTGCCTTTTCACCCTCCGACAAAGCCAATGTGGTGGCTAGGTTGGCTAGAGCATCTGCCATCCTATTCTCGTTTCTGGGGATATGCTCTAAGGAAACTCCATCGAACTTCTCAATTAGTTGCATAGCCATCTGAAAGTAAGGAATCAAACCCTCATGTTTAACTTCATAGCGTGTCAAAAGTTGATTGATTACCAACTTGGAATCGCCGTAGACTTCTAAGTATGAGATTTTCATATCGAGGGCCATTTGGAGGCCAGCAATAAGGGCTTGATACTCAGCAACATTGTTTGAGCATGGTTCACTAAGCACAAAGGCAAATGGTAACACTTGTTTCTGTGGTGACACGAAGACAACCCCAGCACCAGATTCCTCTTGCCGTGCGGCTCCATCAAAGAACATCATCCAAGGTGGGAGGACTTCGGTGTACAATACATCTTCATCTGGAAAATCATCTGAGAGTTCCCAATCTGCAGGAATGGGATGATCAGCAAGGAAATTTGCTAGGGCTTGCCCCTTGATGGCCTTTTGGGGCACATACACGATTTCAAACTCTTGAAAGGCCACAGCCCATTTTGCCAACCGTCCAGACATGATTGCCCTAGACAAGACATATTTCACTGGATCTATCTTTGCAACCAAGTGTATTACATGTGCTTGCATGTAGTGCCTTAATTTTTGAATGGAGAAGAAAAGTGCAAGACACATCTTCTCTATTGGAGAATACCTTAATTCTACCCCAGTTAGCTTTCGACTAAGGTAATACAATGCTTTCTCTTTTTCTTCTTCATTTTTCTGAGCTAAGAGGGCCCCAAGAGATTGTTCTTGTGCAGCAATGTAGAGCACTAGAGGTTTTCCTGGCATGGGCACTCCTAAGATGGGTGGGTTAAGTAGATACCTTTTAATGCTCTCAAATGCTTTCCTGCAAGCCTCATCCCATTCAAAGGTGGCATCTTTCCTCATCAATCGACTGAATGGTTGACATCGTCCTGCTAGATTCGATATAAAACGTCGAATATATGCAAGATGGCCTTGTAAGCTTCGAAGCTCTCGTAGGTTCTTTGGTTCAGGCATCCTTTGGATAGCGTCTATTTTAGATTGATCCACTTCGATACCTCGATGTCGAACAATAAAGCCTAGAAACTTCCCAGATGTGACACCAAATGCGCATTTGAGAGGATTCATTTTGAGTTGATATTTCCTTAGTCGATTAAATACGGTGCGCAAGTCCCGTAAATGATCCCCTCTTTTCTTTGTCTTAACAACTAGATCGTCAACATAACATTGCACAATTTTGTGGAGTACGTCATCGAAAATTCGTTGCATTGCTCGTTGATATGTTGCGCCGGCATTCTTGAGCCCAAAAGGCATCACCTTATAACAATAGATCCCCTTTGGAGTTCGAAAAGCAGTGAGCTCTTCATCCTCGGGTGCCATTCGAATTTGATTGTATCCTGATGAGCCATCCATGAATGATAATACTTCATGACCAATAGTCGCATCAACCATAAGCTCTGTATTTGGAAGTGGGAAGTCATCCTTTGGGCATGCTCTGTTCAAGTCCCGAAAATCAACACAAACTCGAATTTGTCCATTCTTCTTTTTTACAGGGACAATGTTTGCAATCCACCTTGGGAATTGTACCTCCCGGATGAATCCTGCCTGCTCAAGTTTGTTAACTTCTGCCTCAATTTGTGGGAGGAGCTCCGGTCGAAAGCGTCGTTGGGCCTGCTTAATTGGGCGCGCTCCTTGCTTTATTGCCAACCGATGAACTGCAATTGTTGGGTCTAAACCTGGCATCTCCTTGTATGTCCAAGCGAACACATCTTTGTACTCCATTAAAAGCTCAAAGTATTTGCTTTCTTCCTCCAGTGTCAAAAGCGAACTCACGTAGATTGGGCGAGGCTCCTCGTCAGTCCCTAAGTTTAATTCTTTGAGCTCATCTACAGTCGCTTGCCCCCCGTCCTCTATTGCCCAAGGAGCTTCATTTGGTTCATCGTCTGATGCATCTGATTCGGAATCAGTTTCCGCTGTCACGTGGTAAGAAGGAAGGACTAGTGCCTCATGCTCATCCTCCCCATCGTCAACTTGCTTCTCAAGCCCTTGTGTGTGTACAATAGTCCGCCGCTTTACTTTTAGGGAGTTTCCTGTACTAACTTCTACAATCAACTCACGTTTCATGCGCGAAGGGATAAGGCTGTAGGCTTCAGTGCTCTTTCTCTTTTGTAGGCCACTTTTCTCCTCCTTGGGTCGTGGGGTGTTAGTTGAGCCACTCGTAGACCCAAGCCTATCAAATGCTGACTTACGTGTATGTGAGGTTCCTTCCTTCGTAGGGAGAGAAATGCTTAATCTATTAAAGACTGACTCACGAGGAGCAGATGTTCCTAGACGGTCAAATACAGAAGGTCTTGACACAGGCTTCGGCTTCCCCTCATCCTCAACTTCAAAGGTGATGTGTTGTGATGTTGCCTTTTTTTCTTTCCCTTTGGCCGAGATTCGAACTGGCTCTTGTGATGAATACCCCAGCCCAGTTCTAGGAATCTCGATCGCATAACCTTGTTGCTTCAGTTTGCTTTGGGTCGAGTTAAGCCCATGTGACTTCTCTTCCACGTAATCTGAATAAAGTTGCCCCAATTGCGGAGGATTTTGGAAATCATAGCCTGATTTTGCCAAAAGTTTATATGCTTTAGGGTCGAAACCTTCTTCTGTTCTTCTGACTGGCAATGAATCTTCTTCAACAAGGTTACGTGTGGCTCTAGTGAAACCTTTGAGTGGGGGTTTTATGGGCGCCACTTGGCCTAACTTCGGTAATGGTAAGGTGAAATCACTTTTAAGGATAGCGATATCTTCTTCTTGAATAGACTTTTTGCACTGATCCTTTGTCACCATTGTCAACCCGAATGGGGATTGCCCTTCCTTTCGTTTAGACGCGGGCACATATCGTAAGACCATAGGTGCCTCTTTCTTCTCTTCATGAAACTTCTGTCTTACTTCAGAGTTTTGTTTCAGACCTTCCGTGAGGGGCTCGCCTCCTTCCTTACATTTTTCCTTCTTCTTTTCCATAGACTCCTTTTGTGGTACATCGTAGGTTGTGTCGCAATCCAAGTAAAACTTGGCATCTGCAAAGTGAGATTCTACCGCTGTAAATGGTTGCAAATCTGCTGTCACCACCTTTACTTGCTTGCCATCGCAATACTTGAAGCATTGATGCAATGTAGAAGGTACAACACCATTCCCATGAATCCATGGTCGTCCTAACAACAGGTTATAAGAGGTCTTCGAATCGATCACATGGAAGAGGGGTCTTGCTTTCAACTCATCAATAGTCACATCTAACCGAATCATGCCAATTGCCCTTTGACCCTCTTGGTTGAAGCCTTGGATGACGAGTCTACTTTTGGATAACTCTTCCATGGATATGCCTAGGCGTCTCATTGTTCCTTTGGGCATTATGTTGACGGCAGACCCATCATCTATGAGGATGCGACTTACTCTTTCCCCTCGTGTGTAACCTGAGACAAAGAGTGGTCGATTGTGCGGTTTGGAGCCCAACAAGAGATCCTCATCGGCAAACGTCATCTTGTCATGACAATGAGCACATAAAGCAACCGCTTCTTCCGAGGCCTGGGTTTCACTTCCCTCTTCCTTGGCTACTTTGGTTTCTTCAAGGTTCATTTTTTCCTCCTTTTCGGTGAAGTCTTCTTGACCATCAACATCATGGCAAGAGACCATGTAAGTGGTTGTCGTTAGGCCCTCTGTAAGAAAGCCTTTAGGGAAAAACTCATGCAGCGTGACTGACAAGGGGCCTTCCTTTTGTAATAACTCATTCGACCGAGTTCCCTTTCTTTGTTTCTTCGGACCATTTGTTTCCTTCCCCTTGGGAGCAATTTTTGAATCGCTTGCTTGAAGTTCCCTTCTCTTGTAAGGAACATAGGGTTTTGGATTACGCTGTTTTCGAAGTCTCTTGTAGGTCACAAAAGTCCAACCCTCTTCGTCGCCTACCAATTCGTCATCGGCTCTATCATCATCTGAAGGACTGAAGCATGACATATGCATAGGCTCAAGCGTTCCAAATTGGATGTGCTTGCAATATGCCTTTGATGTTGATGGCAAGGTGAACTGCACTTTCGTTGGAGTTGGTGACTTCACAGAGATTGGGGATCCAACAACGAACGTAGCATGATTTGCCTCAGCAGTTTCATCTAGGTCTAAAAGAATTTTACCCTCCTTTGCAAGCCTTAGGATAAGGTCCTTCAGAATAAAACATTTTTCCACAGGGTGACTTACAACTCGATGGTATACGCAGTATTTTAGGTCGTTGGTACGCCCCATTTCCTCCGGTCGCTTGCACTCTGGGAGTTTGATCACATTCTTCTCTAATAAGTCCTCGAGCATGCCTTGAACGTCAGCATCTAGAAACGGATACGTCTTTTCTTCCATCTCCTTTAAAGTCAATCGACGCTTCTCCCGCTCTTGCATTGGACCGACCCTTTTCTCCATTCTCTTATTCTCTTTACTGGAGATCTTCACAGGCTCCACAGCAATGGCCATAGATTCCTTAACCATGGATCTGGAAGACTTATCCCCCCTCCTCATATCTTTCTTCTCTTTACGCTGCTGGTCAACAGGTAAACCCTTTTCTCCATGGCTAGACAGACTAAGCTCCATGTCATGGGCTCGGGTAGCAAGTTCCTCAAAGGTGTGAGGTTTGATTCCTTGGAGGATGTAAAGCAACCCCCAGTGCATACCTTGGATGCACATCGCCACTCCTGAAGACTCGGAAAGGCGATCTTTGCAGTCGAGACTCAATGAGTGCCAACGATTGATGTAGTCTACCACTGGTTCATCTTTCCATTGCTTCGTGTTGGTTAATTCCAGCATGCTTACGGTGCGTCGGGTACTGTAGAAACGGTTCAAGAATTCCCTTTCCATTTGCTCCCAACTATCAATGGACTCGGGTTCAAGATCCGTGTACCAATCAAAAGCATTTCCTCGAAGAGTACGCACAAACTGCTTCGTGAGCAAGTCTCCATCCGTACCAGCATTATTGCAAGTCTCGATGAAATGAGCAATATGTTGCTTCGGATTCCCTTTTCCATCGAACTGTTGAAACTTAGGAGGTTGGTAACCCGCAGGCATCTGTAAAATGTCAATCCTTCTGGTGTATGGTTTTGAATACATCAGAGAGTTTTGTGGTGCCCCACCATATTGAGCTCGAATGGTGTTCGTTATCATGTCCTGTAACTGTTGGACCGATAAAGATGAAATTGAGGTAGAGCTCCCTTGTGGACCACTAGCCTTCTTTGGAGAAGATGTGTGAGCATC
Organism: Quercus gilva; assembly: GCA_023621385.1. Taxonomy (NCBI): domain Eukaryota; kingdom Viridiplantae; phylum Streptophyta; class Magnoliopsida; order Fagales; family Fagaceae; genus Quercus; species Quercus gilva. The sequence goes on from CM042477.1 coordinate 18,050,305, forward strand.
TTGGGATGTATGCTGATGCGTGTAAGAATGGCCTCTGCTAGACTCCCCTCGATTCTGAACCTCAAGCTTGTTCATAAGCGTGGCGATTTGAAGGTCCTTCTCCTCCACAGTCTTGGTAAGCTTAGCTATAGCATGTCCCATTTCAGCAATCTTTTCGTCAATGGTGGCAGTCCCTGTCATCATGGCCGCCATAGCTATTGTATGAGAAGAATTTTCTGAGAAGATAGATGAAGTGACTTCTCGGGGAGATCCTTGGGAAGAGCCTGACTGTGAAGCCTTACTCGACTCAGCGTCTGATGCAGAATAGTGATATTCGCTCCCAATCATTGAGTCTTCTGGAACGAATGCTGAATCTCCCTTCTTAGAGGAAGCGTGCTTGTTTGTCCTCAAAGTGCTCAAGGAGATGACAGTCTTTGGCTGGGCTGGGGCACTTATGAGTTTCGTCACAGGAGCTTTTCCTTCGACTTCTTGTGATGTGAGGAGCCTCATTGCCTTAGCTTTGTTTCGAGTCATGGGACCTGTGGAAGTACTGCTGCTTGTTGATCCCCCAACGCTTTTGGTAGCATTCTTGGAAATCTGAGACTTCTTCGAGGCCATTGAACTAGGTGGATTGGAGACTTGAAGATTTTTAGGATGGAGAAAGAGATGAGAGGCAGAGCGGTCCCACCGGGCGTGCCAAAAATTTGTACACACAATTTTCGTAAAAGATAAATCACACGATCACGAAAATAATGTAACAAATAATCAATTTGTATTTGATTGGTATATATGTGAGTACAATCCTCTGTATGAATCTTTACAATGAAAGAGTACAATAAATTCCTCTGATTCGATCTCCAAGAAACGTTACGATCCAAGGGGGCTATGAAGCTTGATCTTGAATCGTGCTTTGATGTCCCCAAGTTGAATGAATGGTTGAATGTGCTTGATTTGATGCGAGGGCCGTTGGCTTGATCTCGAACTTGATTCAAGGAGAATCCCCACTTTGATTTGAAGAAGTAGGAATAAGCCTTGATGGACAGTAGAATTCTTGTGAACTTTAGAGATGACTCTCTATTTTGGCAGAGTGTCAGTAGTATTTTTCTCTCTCTGAGTGTTCCTTTCTCATATGAGAAGCCCCTATTTATAGGCAACTCATTCATATTTAATTTGGAATTTTCTCCCAGCATTTATTTTGAGTTGAATTAGGAATTTAATTTGGCATTTCATTTAATAAGAACTTTCCATATAGGTCTTTTCTTCTGACGCTGCCATATGGCTTTCTTCATTTGATGTTGCCACGTGGCTTGATTTTATTTGTTGATCGTCCACGTCATCAATTGGAGATTAATTTGATCACAAATATTTTATCATGAACAATCAGACGGTTGTGAACACATCATAAAATTTTGATGTCTACACCAACTAAAGTAACAACTAAGCAACACTAGTACTAGCGTTTAAACCAAAATAGTAAAAACTGAAAGGCTTCTTCCTCTTTTTTCTTTTTCTTTTTTGGTTGGGGGGGGGGGGGGGGGGGGGTGTGGTGTTTAATATATAAATATAAATAAACAAATAGCATTTTTTAGTGAGGGCATGTTATTTTCAAGTTTTCAACGCACATTTGCAACGCCAGCCCAACAAATTTGAAGGATTAGGGGGATAGCCTCACATGAACTTTTTGTAATCACTTAAATAATAGTCAACTAATAGTTTTATATGATAATACTTTTTAACATGAATATTTTCTTTTCTTTTTTTTCAAAAAATGCTATAATTATTACAAATTTTTTTTAAAAAGTTATAAATTGATGTAAGAGTAAATACTAGCTGTGGAATTACTATTCGGGAGTCATTTCCACATTAATGTAGTTGATACGGTTGGTGCAGGGTATTGAATGCGGAGGTAGGAAGTATATCCTCCAAGAAACTTCTTCCCACCATCCTTGTCCCCATTATTGTCCTTTCTTCTCTCCCTGGGCCTTCACAGGATACCAACTATCCTAATTCTATTTCCCTCCTCAAGTGGGCGGAGTCCTTGAAGCTTATTTACCCCTTTGAGCTTGGACTGTGCAAATTACTCCTCGGTCTAGTCCTCCGACCTCACACAACATCTATAGTCGTGTGCATATACATGTATGCATTTAAAAATAAACCTAATAAGTTCTAAAAACTCTTAAAGTTCTTAATACACTATTGTGGTAGTGCTTCAAGACACACTTTATTATTCAATCATATAAGAGAATATATTAATATTTATCAATCTTAATCAACTTTGGTTCCCCCCCCCCCAAAAAAAAAATCCTCTGGTTTAGTAAAAATTCTAACAACATATCCTTCAAGGTGCTATACACTCAAAAAGCTAGAAACCAATAGGAGAAATTGCTATTAGGAATTTTTTTGAAATTGAGCTAAATTTGGTGTATTATATTAGAAATTGCAATCATGATTCATGAATAAAAAGCCAATTACAAACTAAATTAACCTAATAAAAAATACATTATTTTAGTTTAAACTTTACGCAATAGTCTTAAAAATTATTTGTCAAAATACCAATACCCCCTTAATCCTTTACAAAAAGATTCAACTTTTTCATCTTTTATCTCTTTTAACTTTTAACTATTTTTTTACTTTTTAAACTTCTTTGATCCAATAGTTGGTATTAAAAGTAATATTCCTAATTTTTTATCACAGCCATTTAAAAAGAATTTTTGATCTCAATCCGTTTTTAATTATGTTATAGCAGCCAATGCAAGCGGTTAGGTGATGAATTACATGTGACCAACAGTGTAAATTCTCAACTAATACTACTCTCTCTAGAGAATCTAATTTGAGACAAAGACCCACATGCTACTTTTAATACTTGGCTCATGTTCTAAATAAAACTATATAAACAAATTTGAATTTTCAATACTCGGTTTAGCTTGTTTATAGCCTAGGTTTGATGGAGTAAAAGTTTGAAAAAAAATGTTAATTGCAAAAGGAAGAGAGAGAGAGAGAGAGAGAGAGAATCCAACGTGGCATCATAGGAGACTGGGTGGATTAATTGCAGATACTTCCATTTTTATATATAGTAATAATAATTTCAATTTATTTACTGTTGTAATATTTGTTATCAATTGTGTTGTGACCGTCTTCTCAAAAAAAAAATTTGTTGTGACCATCTAGGCTTATTCCTAAAAATAAATTAAAATATATATAAACTTACACGTGTGGAAAGCCTGGCCCGTGTTTGTTATTCATTCCTTTTATATGCTTTGTTTGAGCATGGATTTTTTTGCTTTTGGTTCAAAATTTTCAAATTATTTGTGATTGAAAAGCTCTTTGAACGGTCTAAAAAAAAGGCTATTTGAACATACACAATTTGAGTGAAAAAATAAACAAATCTACACATGCTCAAATATTTTAAATATAAAAAAATAAAAAAACAAAATAAAGTTATACACAGTTTATTAGACCCAATTTTATTTTTAAAAATAAAATAATTTGGATCAGGGCGAGTCTGAGTTTAGATATCCACGGGTAAAAATTCCAAAAGGAATCAAATATGGGTTTTTACAATTTATTGGGTTTTAGAGATGGATATCCATGGATAAAAATTTTGAGTCAGGTTAGGATATACCCTACTTAAACCCAAACCTGATCCATGGCTATCCCTATCCAATAAAACTTGAAAATTTATTATTTTAAGAAACATTTTATTAGAAGAATGATAAAACAATAAATGTTTGTCAGTTTTTTATATTTCCTATAAAAATGATGTCAAAATTATTCTATTATGATTTATTAACAATTGTCCTAAAGACATCTGTTAACATGACCCAACTAAAAATGCCATTATTTTATATTCATATTCAGTAGTTAAAAGTTTTTTTTAGGATAAACGGCAGATATTCAACGGTTAAAAGTTGAAACAACAAGAACACTTGGCTAGAATCTCAACTGAAGCATGTGAAGTGAATGGGTATTACATTCAAAAGAACACTAGCTAGCAAGCTTAGTGTGAACATATGGGCAATAAGGTGTGACCCTAATGTGTGGGAAAACCCATTGGATTTCACATCTGAAAGGTTTCAGAGTGGGAAAATGCAAAAATTGATCCAAGAGGAAATGATTTTGAATTAATTCCATTTTTTATAGGACTAGGATGGGAATCGTGCCATTTCAGAGTACATTCTTGGGCCCTTGGCACGTTAGTGCATTCATTTGATTGGAAATTGCCAAATAGGGTTGTTGAGCTAAATATGGACGAGCCCTTTGGAGTTTGGACTTGCATTGCAAAATGCAATGCCCCTTTCGACTATAGTTGGCCCAAGGCTGTTAGGTTAGGTTAAAATTTGTAGAATTATATGGTTTCTGCCTCAGGATGCGCGTGCATGTTCATCCTTGCATACATAGCTTTAGTCATGCATACGTAGTCTCACCAAGAAGCCTAGATTTTTTTTTTTTTTTTTTTTTTTTTGTTCTTTACTTTATATGCTGTTTATTTTATTCCTTACCTTCTATAACATGCTAGTAACAATTTTAGGATGTGAATAACATGCTAGAAACAAGAATATGTAAATTATAAAGCATGATAAGAATATATTTAGCTAACTAGTTTCGTAAAATTGCCTTGATTAGTCCAATTTCCTACTCAATATCATGTAGTCACCATGACTTCTTGTATCTGAATTTGTTTCTTATTTTTTTGCTCAATGTTGTATATGAATTTGTTACTATGTAATTTATAAATAGTTGGAGAAACAATTCTTCTTGATTAGGTAGCGAAAGTTCTCTCGAGCTTGAATTGGTCAACGTTCGTTGACCAATACAATCTCAAGATTGTATACAATTTTTTTTTTTTTAAAGTGCATATGGATCATTACATTTGTAGAGTGTATTGTATGCTTACCTACTCTTAAAATAGTTTATTTAAGTCTCCGACTCAAATAAACTGTTTTGGAAAGAGGGGGATGGTACTAATTCAATCCTCACATTCTTCTTTATTACCATTATATTTGTATTGCCATGCAGAGGAAAAGGAAGATTCTGACCTGCATCAATTGCTGTATTAGGCCTTAATTTTTTAAGAACGCAGGCCATTCATTTTCAATCGTGTACCTACCATCATGCTAAATTTTGAGTTCTGGCCTGTAAATTTACAGATGACACATGCTCATCAATTAATGAAGCATACACAGCTTCAGTCTCTCTTTAATTTAATTTTTTTTCTAAAAATTCTGTAATCTAACTGTGCTACATATGCTATTTACTATTTGATTTAAGTGTGCTACATAAGCAAGAGAAGTTCTTCAGATGCAGCAAAATAAAGAAATGAAATCAGAAAATAACAAAATTAGAAACAGTGATATTAGAGTTCCGTTCAATGTACATGCAAAGATATATATTTCACATACATTTTACCCAGTGAGGTGATGATAGTAGCATGTTCTCATTTATTGAGGTGATGATAGTAGCATGTTCTCATTTATTTTTCTTTTATACAAACTCAAGGTCATATATACTTGAGTATCATGCATTCTTTACCCTCTAGGTGATAAGAAAGTAAAAGGACTATAAAAATGATAGAAAGTGCAATTTAATCTGTGGATTTAAATCGCTTTACTGGAGCTCGGAGTGAAGACAGGTACTCAGCATCTCTCTTGTCAATTCCATTAAATAGATAAGCGAAAGGTGGCATTTCTACATACTTTCCAGAACCAGGAACAACCTTCAGCTCATCATTTTCCCAAACAATTCTTCCTCCAGCGATTGTCACTTCAACCTTTCCCTAAGAGAACATATAATGCGAACTTATAAAAACCTTACATAAAATGACAAAGTTTAGGAGAGTGCATGCTCTCACAGGGGGACAGAGAGAGAAAGAGAGGACTCAAAAAACTCAAAAAATTACAAATTCAAGCAAATAAGGACAAGTTAATCATGACCAGAGCGAGGTTCATGATGGGGGAGCAAAATATAGAATTGTGAGAGGAAAAGATGGTCTATAAGAATTAATAACAAAGTTTAAGAGTGGTTAAGATTATGGATGACAAGACTAAAAACTAGATTGAGTTTCTTAAACTTTAATTTCATTTATGATAGTTTTTTGTTGAACATTGCAATGGCATGGCTTTTGCAGTCATGTTTCTGCAATATGAAGTAAAAACAAAAGAGGAATGGATATACTTATAAACCACCAAAAAGCAAAGATTACATCAGTATCAATGAAAAATACTGAAATACGAATCTAGAAACATCAATCAACTAAGCTTAACCAAAATTACATTCATCTATTCTTTCTAGAAGCCATTTTTCTTATCCAATGGGACATTTTTGAGCAAAGAATCAGATGGTAAGATTACTTGCAAAGGTTTCAGAAACACGATCTGTACATTAATACAGCCATCTAATGAAAGCATCACGAGAACAAGCAACATCTTAAAAATAGTAGAGGATGTTATATGAACTATATCTACAGATAGTTATAAATATAGAGTTAGATATCACTAGCTATGCTTTATACTATATGAAAATTGGCATGTTATGCACCTGAGGAATGAAACCCATGTCCATTCTCTGTCAGATATTCCATTTGACACTTAAAGAAGATTTCACCTTCATTTCCACAAAGTATAAGTGCAGATATAAAAGGGTGTTCCTCATTTGTTTTCTAAGAAAGCTATAGAGCTTTTATTTTCTCAAGTGTTTTAGGACATGGCATTTTTTTTTTTTTTTTTTTTTTTGCATACAAACAAACGCTTAAACATGCATTAAACTATAAGCCTACTATTATTAAGTCATCAAGACATATATATATATATATATATATATATAGCCCTATCCTCTATCTATATTGTTGAAAGTTATCATGTCCATGACAAAAAAATTGTGTTCTTGTCCACAAATTATAGCTCACAGACCTTGCCTTGTAAGCGCACACCTATTATTGAAGGATGATTCTAAAATTGAAACTTCGATGTGACATCATGTCCAAAGGTACCCAGAACTGATTCATAAACTCAAGAATTTCAGAGCAACATTTATTTCATAGTGATAAATTACAAATTGTTCCAAAAGCTTAAACTGTTAGAAAGTGGTTAATATAATTATTTAACTAATATTCTTACACTCCCCTTCACGTGTGAGCCCAAACTACCCCCTTATTAAGTGGGGAGTTTGGGCTCACACATGAGACTACCTTCTCTAATACATTGATAAATTACCAATTATCCTAAAAGTTTAAACAATAGGAACTAGTTAATTTAATCATTTAACCAATACTCTAACACATAGTTCAACAAAATTATGAGTGTGTTATGTGTTTTGTCAAGCAACTTTAGACAATTATTACTTCCTTTCATAAATTTAAAGAAATACTTTTCAATTGTAATTCTTTAGGCTACTTTATGTTTTTCTTCATAAAGTAATCTCTTTTCAATAAGTTATTCTTACCTATAAAATAAAAATAAAAATAAAAAACTTTACACAATTATTACTTTCATGACTGTTAATCATTCATTCTTCTTTTGCACACAAAAGTATATTTCAAAATGTAATAAGAGATGTTCAATATTATCAAGTTACAAAGACACATATGGCTGTTTACTTGTGTGTGAATTTTTGTGAGTTGCTGTCTCTACAAAGGATAGGTGCAAACAAATAATAATCTAATTGATATTATATCCTTCTCACATTACAATGGCTAGCCCATTTTATCATGCATTGGTAATCAACAGATCAACTACATTATTGATACAAACATTACCTTTCCTCTCCTTCCCTCAAAAACGTTTGTATCTGATCTAGAGTGGTGGGACTTCGCAGTTATTTCAAAGCTTGAGTTTGGGTTGAATATGATTATATCCGCATCAGATCCAGGAAGAATTGCTCCTTTTCTTGGATATATATTGAAGATTCTAGCACTGAAATAATTGCTGATGGTGAGATAACTTCAACATATGTCAGACAGCTTAGTGGGGATCAGATCATAAAACACATAATCTCACACTTTCTCATTCGGTTATTATTTTATTTCTTATTTTTTATAAGATTCTCATTTAGTTTTTACATTACCAAAATAGTCAGAGTAATAGCATACCATTCTGTGCTTGTTATCCGAACATAATCAGTGACAGAAATTTGGCCAGATTCCTGCATGAATACATAAATCTGAGAAAAAGGAGCAATTTCGAGGATAGATTCTAATTCAAGCTGATTATTTTGAAGGAATGAGAAAGAAATTCATTGCAGCTTACCACCATTATATCCCATACCAAATGCATTCTCTCCTCAATACCTAAAGATTACCAATTGCCACAGAGAAGTATTAGAAAGTGTAATACAGTATTGGCCCGAAATAATTAGTCAGAACAATGTCATTTCAGAAATAGCAGGAACCAAAACTTGTGATTACCATTAACACCATTTGGAATATTTCGGAAATCATCAATCCCTAGAGCTTTCTGTGTAGAATTAAAGGAACAATGATCGGTTCCTACAAGCTGCAAAATGCAAAAGTTTCCTGAGAAACAAGTTCAAAGATCTCCATAAAACCAATAGATTAAAGGTCACGTTGTAGGCAATCAGTCAAAAGAAAATATTCTGAATTTAAGGTTATATAGTTTGCTAGCACATAGTTATAAGCTAAAATTTTGGAGAGTACTTGTATAGACAATTGTTTATTAAATTCATGTCACGGATAATAAGAACACCAATTTTTTTTTTTTATCAATAAACATAATTTTTTTTCTTGTGTCTTTAAGGTCCCAGCTGTTATGATTGCACTATCTTCTCTAATGATGAGGTAGGAACCTGCAGAATTCCTGTTGAAAGGGCAGCTTGAAGGGCCTTATCATGTCCAGATGCCCTAATAGGGGGACTCATGACAAACCTGAAACATGAAGATGATACTGTTTGTAAAAATTGACAGAATATATCTAAATATAAAGATACAAATAAATAAAAATGAAAAGTAATGCAGGATCTTACTTTGCTGCAGTGACGAAGTCAGGATCCCAAACCCCAGATCCATCAAGGGCTAACCCAGAAACTACTGGTTCTCCAATAACCCTCTGCCCTGCAATTTAAAGACGAGTTCTTTATCTTCCTTAAACAATAAATCATCTAAAAAAAAAAAAAAAGAAATTTGGAGATCAGCATACATGAGTTCTAGAACTGAAGGCCAACAACTTGAAGATGACACTTAAACCAAATCAATCAGCTAGGATGGGGGAAAATAAAATTCTTGGGATCTCAATCACCCGCGTACATATTTATTGGGTGTTTGAGTGCGTGTCTATATCAGTGTCTGTGTGTCTAGTTCATAACCTTTAGAGCCATATGAAAAGCATTTTAAACTTATGGCCACATCCTATGAAAATCATTTTCATGTCTTAGATTAATATTTTGTTAAGGAAGTTTGCAAAGAATGTTCCCCCAAAAGAAGTGAAAGCCCAATTTCAAATGTAAAGATGCAACTTTTACTATTTATAAAATGATTCTCCATAATTGTAGATTAATGCTGCCATCAAATAAACTTTATTATATCAAACAGAATTTGTAAGATTAGAGGATTGAAGACCTTTTCTCCGAGCTGTAGCTATTTCTTCCATAGCATCAATGCTCATTACATGAACTACATAGAGAGGAGTATTCACAAAACCTGCCAAATGAATTGCTCGAGCAGTTGCCTCTGCTTCCAGCTGTACATGTATTAAATTAGTCAAATCATACAAGGAGAATTTCTCCAAAGATATTCATGGAATAAATTTTTAAGGAAACAACCATGATAAATAGAACAGATCAACTGCTTTATTCATTAGTCTGACCACAGCATATGTAGGAATCACAGACAGAGGGAAAAGCCCAGTGTGTCCGTGTCCATGGAGTGTCTAGCAAAAACAATTTTTTTTCATTTTTGCCATGGTCAGGAGAAGGCTGGGACACGGTTGCAACACGGTCCCAGCCATGTCTTGAATGAGAATACAGGATCATAGAGCAGATTCACTTCTAAGATGAATCTAGATGCACTGGTTTCATCTTGGGGTATCATTGTTACCTTACTATCAGACATCTCAGCCTTCACTGATCTCTCCTAAATAGGTCTTGAATATGAAAGCAAGGATATCAAGATCCAACTCTCAACCTGAACTTCATCACCGCCTTCACCAAGAAATACTCACTAACCACTTCCAAATAGGATGCTTGCTCAATGTTTCCAAACGAAAAAAACAAAGGTTGATCTTCCCTTAATTTAAAATCAAGGTTGTTTTCACTCACTATCCTCAATAGGACAATTTCCTTCCCACATTTTGAGTGTTGTCTACAGCATGTGGCACAACCACATGTATTGTATGCTCCTCACTAATTTACAATTAATTGTCCTAATGCATTAATGTAATTGGTGAAACAGTGTAAAGTCCCTACAAAGCTCGAGCGCACATAACTGAATCATTACGGTTGCCAAAATGTATACTCTTTATGAAAGACGAGGCCATTCAAACAATAATCATAGTCCATCATCATAGGACTACTAAATTTGCAGAGGGTCAAACTATGATTGATATATAGAATGGAGTAGTCTGAAGGAACAACCATATACATACGTAAGTACATACATACATTCATACATACATATATACATAATTCTAAAAGTTACCAATGAAGGTCTCGAAAGAGCATGTCCCTCTGGACCAAAAATACCAAGTTCTATCATTCTTTTCTGTCCTTCATATACCGCATCTCCATTTTCTGCATGGACCATAGCCAAAGCACCAAGGGACTTGCACTTCTTAAACCCTTCTAATAGAAGCTCATCATTAATCATAAGCGCCCCCTTGTAGGCCAGGAAGAACTTGAAAGAGTTTATACCTATAAGATGGCATATACATGAAAAGAGGAAATCAAAGAAGCATTCACAAAGGTCCAAATAAGAAGAAATCTGGACAGTACAAACAGAAAATATAAGAAAACTAACCTTTCTCCTTAACCATGATTTCCACTTCTTTTGAAACAACTTCATCCCATTTTGTAATTGCCATATGGAAACCATAATCCATGCAAGATTTCTTTGCTTTCTTTTCGTAGGCTTCAAAACCTGCTGTTAAACTCCCACTAACTGGAATAACAAAGTCAATGTGCATTGTTGTTCCACCAGCTAAGGCTGCAGCCTGACCACTGAAGAAGTCATCAACTGTCTCGGTACCCATAAACTCAAAAGCTAGGTGTGTGTGAGGATCAATTCCACCTGTTGAGGTAACAAATGTAGTCATAGAGTACATCAGGATCAGATCTACGTAATTACAAATTGGTGTTGGAAACAGAAAAGAACTAAGCTATTAAACTCAGATAAAATGAACAGACCTATCAAAAATAAAATAAAATAAACTGAAAACCTAACTGACAGCTTGTGATTATTAATAATAAATCTTGTCTTTGAGAGGATGAGTGCAGACAGGCTGAAGAATAAAAATAGGAGCTATTGCCAACATGCAAGAAAGACTGCAACTCAACTTGATGGATCCCACCATGGTGGCATGCCATGCAAGACCAGACACTATTCATCCAACTTCATAAGATATGGCAAAAGGGACATTGTGGATCTGGAAGCCTTTTGAGTATGAAATTTTCCATCCCATTTCATATATGAGGTTCAAAATAAATACAACAAAGAAGAAATAATCTATCTCTTCCATTTAGATTGTAGAGTGTATGCTGTATTCTGAAACTGTAAATGTCATTGAAAAGTATTACATAATAGTACACTTAGGTTCCAAATGCTCCCACCATACTCAAAAGAGTGAAGTCACTTATAGGGATCTAACCTGTAATTATTTTTTATAATATGAAAAAATAACCTGGCATGACAAATTTTCCAGTGGCATCAAGCACGGTAACATCATCACCAACCTGCAAAAGGCCATCAGACAAGTCAGACATAAATCAAACAATAGAAAGCATAGAATAAAATATTTTTTTTATAAAATTTAAAAAAAAAAAAATGAAAGGAAACATAAAGGTAAACAACCAACTAGGCAAGAAAAGGGTATATATGCATGAAAGAAAATTTATAGCAGGGTAATTATTGCCTAAAAAAACATTTGTGAATGGAAAAGGCATGTGTTGATAATGCATAGTAGCTTAAAACCTTAATCTGCCAGTAGCCTAGAGCTACAATGAGCTAGAAATTGTTTCTTTTGGTATTTCAGTGCCCTATGACAGATGAGTTATTTATTTCGTCTTCTTCTTCTTCTTTTTTTTCTTTTTTTTTTCTCCATAAGAATGAACTCAGTATTGTATAGTATACCAAAAGTGTGGATCTTAAAGGGCTATTTTCAATTGTCTCTGCATGGCTGGCTGAAATAGCCAATAGCATGAAATATATCATCCACCTTTTTCAACATTAGTTACTCTAAGTGTACGTTTGGTTTGCGCGTTGCGTCTAGCGTTTGCGTTTTCAACTTTTTTTTTTTTTTTTCTCACGCGTTTCCAGTTAAATTTCACTGTAGCAGCACTGTTGCGGCTACCGTTCATTGAACAGTAGCCGCAAAGTTTGACTTTTCAACACAAATTTACTGTTCTTGGACACACAAATTTCACTTTTCAGCAACTTTTTCATTAAAAATGGGTCCCACGGTACTATTTACACATTTAAAAATTATTTGCTACAGCGTTTTTCAGTTTTCAGTTTTCAGTTTTCAGTTTTCAGCTATATCCAAACGGACCCTAAGAGAAGGGAGACGAAAAACATTCAAGGAAGCCATCCAGCCCAAGACAAAACAAGAGCTTGAGCATGTCCAAAGGAGCTCAACACCCTCAAACATGTTATTACTATTTTTTCTACCACCAAGATACCACAAAAGTATTAATGTATAGCTTTAAAACTTCACAAAACCTCATGCGCTTGAACCCTATTTCCAACTAGCTGGAATATAAACCATCATCAAGAATACATTAACCAGAAGCTCCTGAAAATAATGAGACCACATCTCCGAGCTACAAAACAATGTACCAGAATACAACTATCATCCCTTTGCTACACTTAAATGCAATACCAAATGATAGTGAACTGTCTTTGGTAAACAAAATTCTCCACCATAAGAATCTTTTCCAAACTAGCCAGCATCTCAACTACCACCCTCAGAGTTTACCCAAGATCCTAGAAAATTAAATTGTAGAGACCAAATTTCCCTTAAAAATAATAAAAGAACAATGTAGCAGAAGATGATCCATCCTCTCTCCATTGTGCTTACATATTACACACTCTTCTAGATTCTCCATCATAAGAATCTTTCAGAAAAAAACTATCCATGCAAAAAGAGTCACTTATAGGGAATGTCAACACAATTATACTCTTCCATGGCCCCACACACACACACACACACACACACACAAACACACAAAACACCCTGGAACGCCCCCTTTGGAGTCACTTGTATACTTTAGCTTGCTATCCTGTACCACTCTAGCTCAAATGTCTAGAAAAGCTGCTTTAAGTAAAGCCTCCCCATACAAAAATCATGCCAAAATTGGAATTTCCTACCATCAACTACATCTTACACAAGAATCTTATGGACTTCCTAGCCACTCCTAACACCATCATAAGGTTATCCTACAAGAACTTTCCATAAAAGCAGTCCATCGATCCAGCTCTTCCCACATAACAAACCCACGACATGCCTCCAAAGTGTATGTCTCACTTTTACAAACCACTATAAGAGTTTCCCTAAGAGAGTTTGGTTATGTGTAGTGTAAGGTAAGTTCTATAGTACCCAAGTTTCTTATTTGAATAAGGGAAAAAACTATCTTCCAGTCCGCCAACTGGTTTTTAACTCAATTTCACTAACCATCCAAAAAACATTTATTCTTAGACTTTTCTAGTCTGTCAGCCAACAAATAAATGCATCAGGAAAACAGATTAAAAGTAAGTAGGAGAGCTCAATATTATTTATTCCATACAGCCACATTTTTGTTATCCCCTCTAATGCCAAATTACATAAGCGTAGGACTTAAACATAGGGCCCTGAGGCCAAGTCCAATATAACATACAGAACCAACACCATTCAATGTTCAAGAGTCCTTTACCAATATAATATGATATGATCCAATCCCACCATTGATAACACCAGTCTCTCATCAATTAACAATACAACACACAATTTATACCAATTCAAAACAAAGCACTTAGTAGATTTACATAACTACAACATTTTTAAGAAAAAGATAGTACCTTGATATTAGGCTTCACGGCAACAATGATCCCATCCTCCACATAAACATCAGCAACCTCCTCTCTATGAGCATTCACAACAGTTCCCCCTTTAATCAATATCTTCGATGATGAAGACGAAACCCCACATGACGATTCACCATACTCAATCCCAGCATTACAAAACTGAAACATTTTTTTTTCAAAAATAATAAAAATTACATAACATAATACTCCAGTTTGGTTAAAAAAGAAAAACCCAGAAAGTAAAAATGGAACAACATAGTCATAGTTTTGTTTCTGTTTTCTAATTGTTGATTGAATTATGAATATAAGTTAGTTATTTCAGCCTTATCTCTTTATGACATAAAGAACAGCTGACTCCAGCAGAACTTCACTTTGAAGAAACTAAAACAAGTAAACCACAACCCAAAAAAAAAAAAAAAGCCCCCATAAATATCAAAAGGGGCCAAGTTTTATCTTTTCTTCTATGTTCCATGGTTTTCTCAACAACCCAGAAGTTTTTTTTTGCAGAAGAAAAAGAAAAGTTGAAACGAGACTGAGTATGGAGATGAGACTTGAAGAAAAAGTACCTGGTTTGATTCAGTAATGGAAGAGAAGGTGACGAGAAGAAGGAGAAGGAGGAGGAGTGGTTGGGTTTTGAAGCTGGACTCCATATCTGATTGAGTGTGAGATTGAGACTGAGCTCTCTACAATAACAACTGGAAGACTTTTGGATCACACAAGTATATATAGAGGAAGAGGATCAAATGATCATATCCATATAAATATTCTCTATTTGACTTTAAGAGCCTTAACCGTATACGTTTCAAATCTCAGGAATTCGACTTTCCAAGGTTTTATGACGTTTGCGTTTGTATGTGGATTTTTGTGACCCGGATTGTCAATGTCGTTCTTGAAAATCTGTTTGCTTTGTCAGAATTTACTAATTTTCGCCAATATCTTGGTAATGAGACTGTTGAGAGAGACCGCATCTTTTGGGCGTATTGTACATTACAACTTTAAGGCCCAATACCCATAGTCAATTGCAGTCATCACGGCCCATATTACACAGCCATCATACACCCACGAAGCTAACATCTAATCATTCTAACCCATGACCCAAATCCATGGAAAGTTTTAAGTCTGCATCAAGGGAGGAAGTGGTCTAGCATGTAGGCAGAGCCAGCACAAGGCCTAGGCAACTTAAGCTTAGGGCCTTAAGCCCGCACCATAAAAAAAAATTCCTAAACCCTAGGAAAAAAAGAAAAGAAAAAGAAAGCATCATCCCTGTTGCAAACGACCCTAAATTTTATATAAAAAAATATATGAATTTTTTCAAATAGTTGTACACTCTTTTTAGGTAAATTCCACTTCCATACTCTAAAATTTGGGCGAATGCCAATCAGAACTAAGATTTTTCAAAACTTACCAATTTATGGCATGTTTGAATGTTTAAAAAATGAGGAGGAGTAGAGTAAAGGGAGGGAGAGTAATCCAATTACCTTGTTTAAAAGTTTTTTAAGGAATGAGAGGGAGGAGTTTGGAGGGGTTTCAACTCCCTCTAACCCCTCTTTTTTAATTCCCCCAAATTGGAGAGATTTGGAGGGAGAATAGAGTAAATAAATTATTGTCCAAGTAAATTCCCTAATTTACCATTTCTAACAAATTAATCATAGACCAATGTTACAAGTCCATTTTCAAATAGAGGTAAATTTGTCTATTTTAATCATTTCCTCTCCTCTCCATCCTAATTTTTAAAACATTCAAACAAGGGGAATGACTAATTACTTCATTCCCCCTTACTAATTTTATAAACATTCAAACAAGGTGGAGGGGAACCATTCCCCTCTACTCTCCTCTCCTCTACTCCCCTTTACTCTCCTCCATCTCTAAACTTCCAAACAAGCCATTAGTCCCTAAAGCCAACTTAATCCCTAAGACATCTGAAAAAAATGACTCACTAGCCTAACAGTTTTTAGGGACTAGGTTGGCTTAAGGAGTCAAATTGATATGTTTTGAAAAGTCTTGGACCTAATTAGTATTAGTCGAAATCTCAAGATATGTGAGTGGAATTTGCCTTTTTTTTCTTAGTGATGTTAAAGGATGCCACAGATTTTACTATAGACATATAAACTGACATGTCACCTGTGGGGCCTCAAATATTATGGCAAGCCCGGCCCACTCCACATCAGGCCCAAGGTCCAAACCGAGGAGAGGGAATAATCCGAGGATGAGCAAACGATGCCCAAGTCGTCTAGGGACATTAGGCCTAAGGTCCAAACCGAGGAAAGGGCATAACCCGAGGATGAGTTGTCACTCACTCATTAAATGCACTCTACCTACATTCTGATCACATCAATGGTGAGTTGACCAGCCAGCAGTGATGCCTTGGTTTCTTCAACTAACAGAAAGCCTACAAAGACGGCTGATGGGATAGACACTCAAGTATAGGCTTGGATGATTAATAAGTGGATGGCAGAGATTAACTAAAGAAATACTATATAATAGATAGCACCCCCATCAAAGAGAGAGGAGGATCTTTTAGGGCGTCTAAGAGCAACCCTTGTGTTTGTCAGTTCTAAGGGAAGAGATCCTCGGATTGAGCCGATGATGGTCATGTTTCGCAAACACTTAGCCAAAATCATTATAAAAATCCTCACAAACATTTAACCAAAGGACAATGATTATCCTCAAAAACACTTAGTCAAATTCCTTTGCTATTATTCTTATGAATTTCATGTCATCCATTGTTTGCTTTGCTGGTACAGAGCCCTTCTACCCACACTCTACAAATTTTATTGTTTAGGATCCATTACAAGTTGAGTCCTTACAATTGGCGCCATCTGTGGGGAGGACTTGTGCACTAGCAGGTACGATGATCAGTGTGAAAAGATTAAGGGCAGCACTTAAAAAAAAAAAAAAAAAAAAAAAAAAAAAAAAAAAACACCAAAAGAATACATTATATAGCAACAACATTCATTCAGAAGGCAACAATCACAAGAAACATGATATATGCGAAAAATAAAAGAGATGAAAGCGGTCTACTTCTTTATTAATATATGAAGAAAAAGTTATATCTTACGATTGATGCCCATGGGGCTTGTTCTAGAGCTAACTACATAGAAAAGCGCTTAACAAGGCTAGTTGTGAAGCAAGAGAAGAGGAAATGAAGGAAGGAGGGCTGGTTGAGGAGCAAAAGAGGAAGAGGGAAAGGGAAAAGAAGGAAGGAAGGCAACGTTGAGGGGGAAAGGGCCGCGACACAGGACAGTTCCCCCTCTTAGTTTCACCTGGTTTCCCTCCCAAACCCATCACTGCCAGCTTGAAGGGGCTGACGAATCCAGGCCCGGCGGAAGGAGGTTACGTTCTTTCGAGATCCTCCTCCAAACGGCAAGAAGGGGTCCACCTCCGGTTAGGTTGAAAAGAAGAAAGACCTTCAGCCTTCTCCTACCCCAACCCCAGCATGACGTCTAGGGTCGGGGTGCCATCCTTGACTCCTGAAAAGGGCTAGGCTTCCTCGTGACCGCCCTTTCCAAGGGCCAATTCATTTGGTGGGGCTCAAACTGCTATTTTTTGCAGAACTCCTAAGCAATGTCTTTGAGAGAGTTTAAGACAAATGTTTGTCAAGTATGAAGAAAAAGGTTGTCCCAAAAACGCCTTATATAGAAGGCGAAAAATTGGTGAGAGCCAATCCGCATTAAATCCTAAGGAGAGATTACCGGAGGCAATAACTCCGCCCAGATTCCAAGAGGCTTATCCGCCGCTAGATCCTCGTAAATCCACAACTGACATTAATGAGAAGGCGCCTCATTAACGAGGAGGCACCGAAGCGTTAAAACGCGTTACTCGAACAACCCAAAAGACGCCTCGTAATCAGAAGAGTCGCGTCAAACGAAGAGGCAAAACAGAGCAGGGTCTTCTCCTCGGCATAACCACTTAAAATGAGAAAACTAGGTACTGGACAGAACCAAGGTATTGCATGGTCCTCAGACTCAAGCCTCTAGGGAAACCAGATACTTCAGATGAGGAAACTAAGTGTTAGACAGAACCTAAGCATTGTATGGTCCTCGGACACCAGCCTCTGGGGAAACTAACCACTTAAAATGAGAAAACTAGGTACTGGACAAAACCAAGGCATTGCATGGTCCTCGGACTCAAGCTTCTGGAGAAACTAGATACTTCAGATGAGGAAACTAAGTGTTAGACAGAACCTAGGCATTGTATGGTCCTCGGACACCAACCTTTGGGGAAACTAACCACTTAAAATGAGAAAACTAGGTACTGGACAGAACCAAGGCATTGCATGGTCCTCGGACTCAAGCCTCTGAGAAAACCAGATACTTCTGATGAGGAAACTAAATGTTAGACAGAACCAAAGCATTGCATAGTCCTCGGACCCAAGCCTCTGGGGAAACTAACTACTTAAAGAAAGTTACTAAAAAATCATAGAACTAGGTATTGGACAGAACCTAGGCATTGCATGGTCCTCGAACCCTAGCCTCTGGAGAAATTAGTCACTATAGGATGATCTAAGCACCGAGCAGAACCAGGGTTTTATACTGATCGTAGGTCCAAACCTACGACAGAGCCAACCCTTTTTTGTGCTAAATAATGAGCCCTGCTAGGAACGAAAACCAAGTAAAGCTAAATGCTAAAGCGCAGCAACTTAAACTTACCCATCTTAGAGGAACTAGTAGGGAACTCAGGCTAAAAAGAATAGACTAGAAAGAGAAGAAGATTTATAGAAAAAAGGAAAAATTCCTCAGGCAGGCCAATTATGCCAAAGAAAGTTACAGAGGCAGTTGCAAGGATGGTAACACTGACAGAAAGGTATGATCCGACAGGCCAATACAATAGGCCTGAAAATGTCAAAATCCTTCTCCCCGCCCAAAGGGTCGGACAGCAGAATTTTGAGGGGCTATTGTGGGGCCCCAAATATTATGGCAACCCCGACCCACTCCACATTAGGCCCAAGGTCCAAACCGAGGAGAGGGAATAATCCGAGGATGAGCAAACGATACCCAAGTCGTCTAGGGACATCAGACCCAAGGTCCAAACCGAGGAAAGGGCATAATCTGAAGATGAGCTGTCACTCACTCATTAAATGCACTCCACCTACATTCTGATCACATCAATGGTGAGTTGACCAGCCAGCAATGATGCCTTGGTTTCTTCAACTAACAAAAAGTCTGCAAAGGCGGCTGATGGGATAGGCACTCAAGTATAGGCTTGGATGATTAATAAGTGGACGGCAGAGATTAATTAAAGAAAGACTATATAATAGATAGTACTCCCATCAAAGAGAGAGGAGGATCTTTTAGGGCGCCCGAGAGCAACCCTTGTGTTTGTCAGTTCTAAGGGAAAAGATCCTCGGATTGAGCCGAGGATGGTCATGCTTCGTAAACACTTAGCCAAAATCATTATAAAAATCCTCACAAACATTTAACTAAGGGACAATGATTATCCTCAAAAACACTTAGTCAAATTCCTTTGCTATTATTCCTATGAATTTCATGTCATCCATTGTTTGCTTTGCTGGTACAGAGCCCTTCTACCCACACTTTACAAATTTTATTGTTTAGGATCCATTACAAGTTGAGTCCTTACATCACCAATTACAAAAAAGTAATTCAAATATTCATTAATTATGTAATTGAAGTTCATCAATCATAATTATTAACATATCATATTGCAAACATTTCGTGGTACTTTAGCATTTTCATTTTTTTATTTTTAATAAAGCTTTCAAAATATGAGACTAATAAAGACCTAACCCAATTGAAATCCTAAAATACTTCAAAAAAAAGTTGCAAATGTGTTAGATCACCAATCATAATTAATCTCTTCTAATAATTTGAGACTTTAATTTTTATAAATTAATCTCCTACAACGCCACACACAAAATAATATCTATCTTTGTTTCTTAAAAATTAGATTACAAATTTACTTTACTATGTATCATCATAGATAAAGTAATATTCTTTTTTTTAAAATAATATATATATTTTTTCTCTTTGTTAAAATTTATGTTTCAACTATAATATTCAATTCTCTTTATGAAATTTACATTAGTTTTAGTTAGAATTATTCATTAAATTATGTATTTAATGCATCAAATTAACCTCGATTTGAGTAGTATTTGATAATTTTATTTAATTAATATTTATATATAAAAGGCCCCACAAAAATCTTTCGCCCTACACTCCCATTTATGTTGGGTCGGCCCTGGATGTAGGGGAGTGATTTTGGATGAGTAGCAGAATTCATTGTTATCCTCCTTGTTAATATGAAAATTCTTAGGTACTCTAGGAGTTTAGTGAAATGGTGTTTTCTCATCTCATATTCATGATGGACCCCACCATGAATTTAATGAGTGATATCATGAATGTGAAAGAATTGAGCATCATTTATACCTGCTTTCAGCGAGTAAAATAACATCTCCAACTTGCAAACCATTGGGCCACGCACATCTTGTTGGTCAAGAATGAAAAATTAATTAATATAATCCAATTTAAATATCAAATATATTAAAAAAATTAAATGACACATCACATTTTGATCTTGGTTGAATCTTGTTCTGACCTCAAAAATCTTGAACCTCTCATTTTCTCGGTTCATTAAACGGTCTAGGTTTCAAAACCACAATAATTTCCCAAATATGCTTGAATTTTACCTATTAAAAAAACCATATAATTTCCCAACTAAACTAAGTCTTTCAAGAAGATCAAAGACCAATTGCTATGTCATCAATCAAAAGTTTAAATTTCAAATTTTTGTAGTCTAAAATTTTGCGTAAAAAATAAGTCACGAACCTGAAGAAGTGTTTTTTCTTCTCCTCTCATAGAAGTATTACTTCTCACCAAGGGTGAGTCCTCCTTCTCTTATCCTCTGGCTAGATGCTACCTGCGAAGATAACGAGCTGAAGTCTTCGTAAATACTTCTCCCCCATACAGTGTCTCTCCTTCCTCCCCCTCTTTTCTTCCTAAATGGATTCGGACTTCCCTGAACAGATCCAAAACATATCACTGACATCTGAAAAGGAGGAGTCAATCATTATTCAAGCACCACGCAGGGAAGCGATCCTTGGAGGAATACTCCCTTAGCCTCATCGAAAGTTCATGATTACTCGCCCCTTCAACATGAGAGCAGTAAAAAACCTCCTACGAACAGTGTGGAAAATGGGTAACGATCTAAAAATTGTAGGCGTGGGGGAAGTCATATTTCAGTTCAGATTTTCGTTGGAAAGCCAACTACGATGGGTGTGGGATAACGGACCGTGGAGCTTTAAGAATAGTATGTTGGCACTACAGAGGTGGGAGAAGGGTCTGACAACCAGAATGGTACGGTTCAGGAGCTTGCCAATATGGGTCCAAGTTTGGGGTCTACCCTTTGACCTTATCAACGAGGAAGTGAGACTGGATATCGGTCGAGGTATCGACAGCGTGGTGGAAGTGGACTATAAGGCACTCACCTCGGATTAAGCCCGTTTTCTGCAGATTCAAGTGGAGATATCGATTAAAAAACCTCTATGAAGAGGGGGTCAGGTGGTAAGTTCGAAAGGTGACCGAATCAAGGTGGTGTACAAGTATGAGAGGCTCGTCAGTATGTGTTTTCAGTGTGGGAGAGTGGGTCACGATGCTATTCGGTGCCCCCACCCGTATGAAGGGAACACAGAGACCAGGTCGTATGGAGAATGGCTTCGTGCTGGTTATCGAATGGTGTCGAGCAAGCCACAAAGCACCGAGAACAGCCCTCCATGGCACAGCCCAGCGCCAGGGCCTCAGACGTCGCGAAGGGACCCACGAGACACTCAAACTCCATCTTTGACCATGATTGACATGACCGGTAACACCGAACTCCAAGGCGCAGTAAACGCAGACAACTGCAGCGGCAAAATCGGGATCCCAGGGACTGAAAAAGATGGATCTTTGCCTCAAATCATGGAAAAGGCGCCACCAGACCCTGACACCTTGAAACCCAACCCCATGGAATCCGACTCTACACCGCTACACACTTGCCATCCCCATGATAGGCCACACCAACACTTTATGGGTTCAAACACACCAACTGGGGACCTTTTTACTGTACCTATTTTGTATAGCATGGATAAGCATGCAACTAAAGGAGGTCACGTGACTGAAACAGTGCCAATAGACAAACCACGTCCACATGCATGGGAAAAGAGGCCTATTAGTAATTTTCCGCAAAAAGCAACTACATGGAGAAATACACAAATCCAAAGCTATGAAAAAAAAGGAAAAACCACTAACCCACTGACTCAGGTAGGGAAAAAGAGAGCAGAACGAGACCACCAATAGAAAGATGGTTCTAGCACAGAAAAAGGGAAGAGTAAGCGGCATAAGGGTTTGGCCGATGAAACTAAACCAACTACTCCAACGACGACAACTGCCTCTCAGCCCCACCGGACATCATGATCATTATGAGCTGGAACTTCCGAGGACTTAGGAACCGCCAGGCAATTTAGGTACTTACCGATTTGGTAAGGAAAAAAGGACCTACAATTTTGTTTCTTATGGAAACAAAATTGACAGTAAGTGAAATACAGTCTATTAAAACGGAGCTGGAGTTTCCCTCGATGTTGGCTATACCTAGTGTGAGGCGCAGTGGTGGGCTTGCTTTGTTTTGGAAGAATGAGGTGGTGGTCTCTACTCAGACCTACTCCCCTAACCACATTGACGCCCATGTTTCTTTCCCATTGCAACTAACATGGAGACTGACAAGGGTTTATGGGCACCCCGAAAAAAGGTTAAAGAGTGAAACTTGGTGGCTGATAAGGCACCTACAAGATCGAACAACACTCCCTTGGGTGTGCCTCGATGACTTTAACAAAATTCTTAGCTCTGATGAAAGGAATGGCCGAATCCCCAAACCATTACGGCCCATGTAGGAGTTCTAGACCATGTTTCTTCATTGTGGGCTAGTGGACCTAGGTTTTCAAGGATATAGATACACATGGAGAAACGGGAGACTTGGGGATGATTTTGTGGAACAAAGGCTTGATCGATTTTGTGCATCAGAGGAATGACGTGAGCTTTACCCCCAGGCGAAAGTTTTTCACACGTCAGCAGCTTATTCTGACCACGACCCCATTTTCTTAACTACTGAGCCCCTTGGACTACGCCATCACTGAAAAACAAAGATACAACGGTTTGAGAAAAAGTGGGTGGCCCACCTCGAGTGTGAGGAGCGGATTAGAACCTCCTCAGCACAAAGTCAACCTAGTGGAAGCCCTATGTTCTGTTTGTTTGAAAAAATAAAAATGTGTAGGATGGACCTGGTGGCTTGGAGCAGGTCTACCTTCAAAAACACTCGGGACCGGTTAAACGCCAAACAAGGTGAGCTAGAGGAGCTAAGGGCAGCAGAATTTTGGGAAAACTTGGATAGAATAAATGAGGTTCAAAGAGAGATTAATGACCTTTTGCACCACGAAGAGGTGTTCTGGCAGCAAAGGTCTCAGTCTATCTGGCTTCCTGCAGGAAACAAGAATACAAAGTATTTTCACCAACGAGCTAGCCAACGGCGTAAGAAAAATACCATTGAGGACTTATATGATACAAATGGGGTGTGGTGTACAAATACAGGGGAGATAGCAACCATTGCAGAAGCATATTACAAAGGTTTGTTCACTACTTCGACAAACCTTAACATGGAGGGTGTGCTGACCTCAATGGATAGTGTAGTTACTGAAGAAATGGCAAGGAGCTTAACACGGTCATACACGGAAGAGGAGGTACGGGTGGCCCTCTTCCAAATGCACCCCTCTAAGTCACCAGGTCCAAACGGTATGTCTCCTTTCTTTTTCCAAAAATTCTGGCACATTGTGGGGCACGATGTCACTATAGCAGTTTTGTCTGTTTTACACTCAGGGAGGTATTTGCGCAAAATGAATTATACACATATTGTGCTAATTCCTAAAAAGAAGAATCCACAGTACATCATGGAGTACCAACCTATAAGCTTAGGCAACATTGTCTGAAGGATTATCTCAAAGGTTCTCGCGAATCGGGTGAAACCTATTTTACCAAATGTTATCTCTAACTCCCAAAGTACGTTTGTGACTAGCAGGCTTATCATAGACAATACTACCGTTACTTTTGAAATGTTGCACAGGATGCGGAATAGGAGGAGAGGGAAGGTTGGACACATGGCAGTCAAGCTTGATGTTAGTAAGGCTTATGATAGGGTGGAGTGGGAGGTTTTCCAGTACAATGGGTGAAGCTTGCAATGCTGACAATACGAACAGCCTCTTACTCCATCATTATTAACGGTGAACCTTGCGGATATATCTCCCCATCTAGAGGGATCAAGCAAGGGGACTCGTTGTCTTCGTACCTATTTCTTTTTTGTGCTGAGGGGCTCTCCTCCTTGCTGTGAAAGGCGACTGAAACTCGTTAGTTAAGAGGACTTCTTTCTTGTCAAGGTGGGGTCTGCATCTTTCACCTTCTGTTCATTGACAGCAGTCTTCTATTTAGTGAAGCCAAGCTGGAAGAGTGCCATCGTTTGATGGATGTACTTGCCCAATATGAAAATGCTTCAAGGCAGGTTATTAACCTCCAAAAGACTACGCTGCTCTTTAGCAGGAACACTTGTTGTGAGGTTCAGGAAAACATCTGGACCATGTTTGGGGCATAGGTAATGACAAACTGTGAGAAATACTTAGGATTACCCATGGTAGGGGGTGGATCAAGGGTCAATACCTTCAAGGAACTTCAGGAAAGGGTCACTCATAGGGTGATAGGGTGGAAGGAAAAGAATATTTCTAAGGCTGGAAGGGAAGTCCTTATCAAGACAGTGGCCCAAGCAATACCTACGCACTCAATGAGCATTTTCAAGATCCCTAGAGTAGTGTGTGACGAGATGAACTCTGTGTTGGCTAAGTATTGGTGGGGGCAGACTCAAAATTAGCAAAAAATTCACTGGATCAACTAGGGCAAATTATGCACTCCTAAGGATAGAGGTAGGGTGGGTTTTCGAGATATTTATGCTTTTAACCTTACGATGTTGGCTAAATAAGCGTGGAGACTCATCCATGGAACACACTCGCTGTTCTACCGAGTGTACAAAGCAACGTACTTCCCCGCTTGCTCATTCATGGAAGCTGAAATAGGGAGCAACCCCTCTTACGTGTGGCGTAGTCTCCTCAGTGCTAGGGAGCTGATTCAGGTGGGTTCAATTTGGAAAATCGGTGATGGTTGCTCGGTTGGTATTCAAACTCATAAGTGGCTACCCCACCCCCCGACGTTCCATGACAGAGTAGACCAAACCTTGAGGGTGGCTGACTTCATTAACCCACAAACCAAGCAATGGGACAGGGGGAAAGTCAATGCTTGGTTTCAACCACCTTCAAGAGATGAAGTATTGCAGATTTGACTAGGAGTTTGGAGAGCCAAGATATGCTGTCATGGAATGAAAATAAGGCCCAAATGTTTTCGGTGCAAACTGCTTATCAAGTAGCACTCTAGATGAGGCAGACGGGAAACGCAAAACACTCTAGGGTGCAAGAAGATAAGCAGGTATGGAACAGGCTGTGGAAGTTGTCCATTACACCTAAAGTAAGAAACTTTGTATAGCGGGCTATAGCTAGCTCGGACATCCTACCCACTCGAGCAAACTTGGCCTGTCGAAAAGTACCCATTGGTCCTAAGTGTGCAATTTGTGGTTCGAACGATGAGACAGTCCTCCACATACTTTGGCAGTGCCCCTTAGCACGCAATGTTTGGACGCTTGTCAAAGGAAAACAGCAGAAAAGTGACTCCTCGGCTGGGACTTTTTTTAACTTAGCCCAAACTTTGAAGGAAAAGTTGTCCAAGAGAGAGCTTGAGACGTAGGCTATGGTGGCATGGTCCATATGGAATGCATGCAACAGGCTATACTTTAAAGCATATCAAAACCCTGCCACATGCAATACTCTAAAACGTTATTGGAAGACTACCAGCAGTTAACTCGTTGCATGCCTAACAACTCAGCACCTAAGTGTGTTGTCCTCACTTTTTGAGGCCTTTGTATACGTTATAAGTTTATTTATTTCCTTTTGGGTGTATTGGCTGATGGGTTTTCTTCGATGGGAGCCACCCCTAGGGCTCACTTTGTACTCCCTCAGTTTTATTAATATACTTCTATCTATTTTGTCAAAAAAAAAAAAAAAAAAAGTAAATAACATCCAATTTGAACGAAATTTAACATGCAAATTATGAACAATAATAAACATACAACTCAGCAGTTAGATTTTCAAAATTCACGTCTAATAAAAAAATATATGAGGAGTTTGAAGGGTTTCACTCTTGGAGAGAAACCTTTTCCTTAATTATTTGGGAAGAATAGACCTATTATAGTGAGCTAACATATTTGGGGGTGAGTTTCTCCACAAGCGGTTTTGTAAGCACATTTTGAATTTATTTTAATGAGTCTATTGTGAGGATAGAAAGGTAGGAGGAAAGGTTAGATTCTTATTTTCTATAATTTGTTTGGTAGGCATACTTCATTCTCAAATACCAAAATCAATAGACAATTTTTTAAAATATCAAATAATTTAGAAGCCAAACCACAAGTAAAAAGAGGGGTGGGGGGGGGGGGGGTGTTTACAAAATATTTATTAGTTGACAAATGTCGAAAGTAATCTTACAAAACATTCACTTTTACAAAAATCATTTTAACTAAAAGATTTCACAAGTCACATCTATAAGACCATTCCCAAGATTTCTGTGTTCTCTAAAAGATACCCATTTGAGATCCTTGTATATGCATATCCTCTCAAGGTCTCAATTTGGACACTCTTCAAGCAATGCCACCAACATGGAAATGGTAGGAATTTGCAACAACTAGGCCTTTTCCATTTATAGATAGGCTTTTCATATGAGAACTGAAATACAAGCAACATGTTAGCAACATAGAAAATTTTTGCTTCTAAATAAGTAGTTAGCAACATAAAAACTCCAATAAACACAGCATCTTAACCTCCCTATTAGCCAACTAAAAAGTAAGAATCAAAAGTTAAAAGGCCTCGATGGCATTGAATTAGTCCAATCTAGGTTCTAGGAATTTTATTATTAGTAGATAGATAGCAGAGATAGGAAAGGTAGGGTTCAAACAAAAAACATCAGTGAGCTATCAAATGTGATCTTTTTCATTAATGCAATATTGTGAAAATACCATCGTTACTTTTAGGCTTTTAGCATCTATTGTTACCACAATAGAGACCCAAAAAAGTCCACCAAAAAAAGTAAAAAATAATAATCGAAGTTTCATTTCTACAATCATATTTTGCTTCAGATATAAACTAGCATAAAGCTTGTAAGCCAAAATTTTTTTTTTTCCTTTGCAATAATGAAATGCAGATTACTTCTTATTTGATACAGTCATCCTTTGACTAAACAAAGAACCAGTCACACAAAGTTTATTAAATAACTCATGTTGACAAATTTTCTCCACTGAAAATAACAATTAGTGGACCAAAAAAAAAAATTTTGCCTTCTTCCTATAATATGAACATGAAACCATTACTCTATGACTCCGTATTAATTTCCTTTAACAGTGCAATTAGAAAATTAATATTTCCTATCAAGATCCATCTTTCTAGCCTTCTGAACAATTCTCCAATGTGAGATTTAGCAAGGGAAAAGAATCTCTCAATGACATGCCTAAGCTGCTGAAGATAAGGCTTTGCTCCTATGGAACAACAACAAGATTATGAGGTCTCTTTTAGCTATTGAGGAAATGCATTAATCTGTTCCTTACATAACAATAAACCTACTAAACCTGACAAAGCGTATTACTCCAAAAGATTAAAAATATAAGGAGTCCACTGGTTATTCCCTTCCCCTTTTCAACAACATAGGTGGAGATAAACAAGTTTGCTGATTCTAAGCCTATCAATTTCAGGGTGGTTCACTGGTTCTAACTTCTGAGTATTTAATGGAATGAAAAAAATGCGAGACCAAGGCAATAGAGGGAGTCAATAACTCTCACAAAGCCAGCCTGATTAGCTTGAGGATCATTAAGAATTCAGAACAGGAACCTTTTCCTTAGTGCTATAGCCCATGCCATGGCAGCAGCAATAGCATTTGATTCTATGTTACCTAGAATGTAGATTACTATGATATACAGAACAAGAACTTAAGTTAAAGAAAGAGTAAGCTTACCAACTTTTTGAAAATGTTTTAATTTCAATTAGAACATAATCAGGAAGATTTAACTTAAAACCTTCAAATCAGGCATGTTCAACTGTTCAAGTAATTGATGCTCCTTAAATAAAAATAAAGAGGACATGTAGCGAACACAACAAGCATCAAATACACAAAAGACAATAATGAATCCCCAAACTTTTAACCACACCAGAAATCTTACTGTGACGTTACTGACAAGTAATACGAAAATATCCACCCTATCAAAAGTAAACTCGAGCAGCACAAGAGGAAAAAACATATAACAAGAATGGTTTTCACAATAATAAACTCATTGGAAAAACTAAAGCACTAATTATCACCATCATTATTCACTAGTGAAACATAATGAACAAGTTAGAAGATTCTAAGAAATAAATAAATGTAATACCTCAAAGGTTATTTTGTCAAAATTGGGATTTGACTTGATTCCGCTTGATTCCATTACTAACTTGTATGGAAGAGGAGAAATCCAAACAAACCATCTAAAAGTTCTCTGATTTCCTGGCTTTCAAATTGCAGAGCAAATAATGATAGCTTTAAATGCTTGACATTATATAATGGTGAGCGTATGGTTTCTCTCAAATCTTTTGGAATAATCACATCCTTTGCCAAAAAACCAAAAAAAATTAATTAATTAATTAATTAAATTAAACAAAAGGACTGATTAGAGTTTTTATACTTAAAAAAAATTCCAAGATAAAAAATAAAGTGAAAGAAATTTATGAAAAAGATATATAATCAAATAAGGAAAAACCTTAAATGAAAAACTACTCAATTCGAATACTTTTAAATTTCCCATCTTTGAGAGGAATTTAATCCTTTCAGCATTCCAGGAACGATCCGAAGCATTCAACAAAATAGATATTGCCACATTGCTAGTATTGCCATAATATGAGAGTCTACGTAATATAGGAGAATCAACAATGACTTCTACCAGATTGTCGCATGACAACAATCCCAATGATTTAAGATGATGATGATGACTTGAAAGCTTTATTCTTTTCAGCGTATAACAAGAAGTTAGCTCTAAGGTCTCAAGGAGTGGAAGTCCAGAAAGATGGTAATGAAGCCACTTTTCTGTTAAGTTCGGCATATCTAGATATAGCTTTTTCAAATTTTTTAAAGGAAGCAAGTTGAGCTCGGATATATGCTTCTCTGTTATACATAGATAATGAAGATTTGATTCTTCCAACTCAAACCTCTCAAGGTCATTGTTGTGTACCTTAATTTCCACTAGTTTAGGAAGACTGAAAATCTTTATACATTTAAGGCATTGTCACCCCCAAATTTCCATGCTCATGAGTTTAAGAAGACCAAAAATCTTTATACTTTTAATGCATTGACGGCAAAAAATTCCCATGTATTCTATCGCAGGACATCCAAAAATTAGATTCTGAATAAATTCATCATCTGCATCAACTTCTTTTAAAGATAATTTTCTCAAAGATGGTAAGTTTATATCACTACAGGTTGACTTCAAAAAACAACCCTTTAGAGTCAACACAGTAAAGGATTTTGCTACCAAAACACTCTGAGGCAAGGAATAACATGTAGTGGACCATCCAAACCAAAGATTAAGCTCTTCCACATTACCCTCAAGTACAAAACTAATCCAACGGTCAATCTGAGAATTTTCTTTGCAACTGCTTTTCACAAGTGTAAAATTCTTTATATGTGGCCTCTGATTTTGGCTGCGGCTCCGTAATTGTAAAGTTTTTTCTAGAGGTTCATTACTGTGTTCTGAATGTATTTCAAAATTCAGAATGGGGAATGTAGTCCACAAGTGTTTCCATTTGGTAGACAAAAGAGTAGATTTAACTACTTGTTTAGTAGGAAGGAAGGAAAGAATGTGTTCTATAACATTGTCCGGCTACTCAGATAATCGATCAACTGCATCATCATCAACAATTTTTTCTCTGTAATCTTCCTTCGAAACAAACAAAACATTCCTAGGTGCAAGAGGTTCGGGTTTGTAGATAGTATTATGATAATAGTATACTAGTAGTCGAGGCTGAGATATTGTATTCTTTTTTGACAAAAAAAATAGAAAGAGATATTGCATTCTTTTTTTTTTCTTTGACTGAAATGGTAGAAGTATATTAATCAAAAGGAAACAAACAAAAGGAAGCCCGGCCCAGGAGCTTTGCAAGCAAAGGACGGCCCAGAGAAAAACAATGGACCTATAGCTCCAGAAACATCCAAGGCTCTTTTTTTTTTAATAAAACAAAACCATGCATGAATACAACGTAAATGTATACATCATCTTTAGGGGAGAGACTTGGCTAGTCTCTGGTATTCTTCAAGTAGGCAGTCTGCCTGCTTGAAAATCTCACACGGGTGGGTTTGAACATACTTGAACTGGAAGCGGTTTTGGGCGTTCCACAATGACCATTAAGTTATGGCCCACAGCTCAAGGTCCTTTCCGCCAAGCCTGTGTACCATATGTCGTGCGAGCATGAAGAACTCCTTTGTCATGAAGCTGCTCTTTTGCAGTTTACCCCGAACCAAAGCCCATACATTACGGGCAAACGGTCACTCCTACAGAATATGTTGTGTTGTTTCATCTTGCTGTCCGCAAAAGGAGCACTTCGAGTCAATCTGCACTTTCCGCCAAGCAAGGTTGGATTTTGTAGGGAGAACATTGCAGCACGCTCTCCACATAAAGGTCCTAACCTTCGGAGGTATGGTTAAGGACCACAGTCTCTTCCACAAAAGTTGATCTTGAGAGAGGAGTGTTCCCCAGAGTGGGGGTGGCTAAGCCCGAAGAGCCACTTGGTATGTCGTCTTCACCGTAAACTCTTGGGGCTTATTTTCCTTCCACGTCAACTTATTTCTTGTGTTCGACGTGTCCACCCTAATCCTCAAGATGTCTTCCATTATGGCTCGAGTGAAGGTGGCAGCGAGGATACTTCGGTCCCACTGGTGGGTCGCCTTATTGATCATGTCACATACTCTCAAATCTTGGTCTACCCTGTCTTTGAAACGTGGAGGGTGTGGTAGCCACTTATGAGAACTGATATCAATGGACCTCCAATCTCCCACTTCCCATACAGACCCTTACATGATGACATCGCGAGCTTGCAACAGGCTCCTCCAAACCATAGACGGGTTCGAGCCTAGTTCAACTTCCATAAAAGAGTAACGGGGAAGTACCTTGCCTTATACACTTGGAAGAACAAAGAATGTGTCTCCTTAATAAGTCTCCACGCTTATTTGGCCAGTATGGCCAAATTGAAAACGTGGATATCTCGAAAGCCCATTCCTCCTTTCTTCTTTGAGCCACACAATTTACCCAAATTAATCCAATGTATTTTCTTCTCATTCCGAGTTTGTCCCCACCAATACTTGAGAGAGCTGAGTTAATCCCATCACAGATAATTTTAGGAATTTTGAACAAGCTCATGGAGCAGGTGGGTATGGCTTGAGCTACCATTTTGATTAGCACCTCTCTCCCTGCCTTCGAGATATGCTTCTCCTTCCATCCTATGACTCTCTTTGTGACCCTCTCCTACAGCTTCTTAAAGGTACTCACATTGGACTTACCACCCACCATTGGCAATCCTAAGTATTTTTCATAATCCGTTATAACCTGCGCTCCCAACATCTCTCTAATTACACCTCTTATCTCTGGCTTAGTAATTCGGCTAAAGAATATAGAGGTTTTCTGTCTATTAATGGTTTGCCCTGAAGCCCCTTCGTATAAGTCCAGAATGTTGAGAAGGTTCTGACAGTCACCAGGTGTAGCTTCGCAGAAGAGCAGACTATCATCAGTTAAGAGAAGATGTGAAACCTGTACTCCACCTCGACATAAAGCTATGGCATGCAGCTGACCTGATACAGTAGCTTGTCGTAACAACGAAGACAATTCCTCGGCACAGATAAGGAAGAGGTATGGGGAAAGAGGATCACCTTACTTGATCCCTTGGGTTGGGGTGATGTGTCCTGTTGGCTCACTATTAATTAGTACTGAGTATGAAGCAGTTCGCACCGTTTCCATAGCCAATTCCACCCATTGGTCTAGCAGCCCTATTTTGAGCATAATTTGTTGAAGGAAATCTCATTCCACTCGATCATATGCTTTGTTAATATCCAACTTGACCGCCATGTGGCCAATCTTTCCTTTCCTCCTGTTTCGCATGCGATGAAGCATCTCATATGCCACTGTAATATTGTCCGTAATCAATCTACCAGGTACGAAAGGGCTTTAAGAGTCGGATATGACATTTGGTAGGATGGTCTTCACTCTGTTAGCTAGCACCTTCAACACCTACCGAGAAATCACGTTCCCCAGGCTATAGGTCTATATTCAATGATGTGCTTCGAATTCTTCAACTTCAGTATGAGCACAATGTGGGTATAGTTCATCTTGTGTAAATACCGACCTGAGTGCAGTATCGAAATCACTGCCGAGGTTACGTCAAGACCCACGATATGCCAAAACTTTTGGGAAAAGTATGGTGACATTCCATCCGGGCCAGGCGACTTTGACGGATGCATTTGAAACAAAGTTGCATGTACTTCGTCCTCTGCATACGGTAGTAGTAAGGACAACCTCATCCCATCAGTTACTACACGTTCCACAGCATTTAAGACCTCACTAATATGTGTCAGATTTGAGGTTATAAACAAGCCCCTATAATACGCTTCCACCATCTCAGCCACTTTATTCTCCTTTGTTTGCCAAATCCCATCTTCATTGGCCAACCCCTCTATATGATTCTTCCTCAATCGCTAACTAGCTCTTTGGTGAAAGAATTTGGTGTTTTTGTCTCCCACAGGGAGCCAAATAGCCCGAGACCACTACCGCCAAAAAACCTCCTCATGATTAAACAACTCATTGACTTCCTAACATACCGAGTTGATTCAGTCCAAGTTGTCTGCATAATCATCAGTTGACAAGTCCGAGAGTTCCTGTTGTTTTACACCTAGCTTGGTCCTCGTATCCCCACAGGCATTACGGCTCCATTGCACTAGGTTATGTTGGCATTTTTTTTTTTTTCAAATAAACAGTACATCGGACTACCCCTCAGTTGAGTTTCGGTCCAAGAGGTCCGAATCAATCCCTCACAATCCGCATGTGCCACCCACTTTTCTTCAAAGTGCTACATTTTCCTTCAAACCGCTGCATTTTCCTTCTTCGTCTCAGCCTACTACTGCCGTGATGTGTTCAAGGTAATGGGGTCATGATCCGAGTATGAGGCTGTATGGTGTGTTACTCTGGCCATTGGGAACATCTCCCTCCACTTTGAGTTTGCGTAAGCTCGGTCTAGACATTGTTCGACAAAGTCACCACCGAAGCGCCCATTCTGCCATGTATAGGTGTACCCTTGATACCCTAGGTCAGTAAGGTCACAGTGTAGCAATGCACCCCGAAACTCTTACATCACGCTCAACGGTTTTGCTAGCCCACCCCTCTTCTCATCGGACCAAAGGACTTCGTTAAAATCCCCGATGCACACCCATGGTTTCATTGTCCAACTTTGGAGATGTCTCATTAGGGCCCACATCTCCTTTTTCCATTGATCCTCAAGGTGGCCATACACCCCAGTGAGTCGCCATTGCTCCTGCATAGGGGCCGAAATGTATACATCAATGTGGTTAAGAGAAAAGGTTTGCAGATCTACCGTGACAGAATCTTTCCACAACAAAGCGATGCCTCCACTTCTTCAAATACTCGGAACAGCTAGCATGGAGTTGAAGTCTCTCATTTTTAATCGAATCCATTTCTTGTATCGACGGTTTTGTTTCCATGAGGAACAAGACTGTGGGTCCTTTTGATTGTATTCTAAAGGTTTATAAAGTTGTAAAAGCATCCTCAGCTGATTCGGAAAATAAATACTGAGCAGATTCAGAAAAGAATTTGGAGTAATTACACTCTTGTACACAACCTATACACACAAAATTTGTGACTTGAACTCAAAATTATAAAATTATATATATATATATATATATATTTTAAAGGAAGATATAAACATTTTTATTTACTTCAAATTTATTTGTAAATAAATCAAAAATTTTATATCAATAATTAGTGAGTCATTCAATACTTTAAGTGAGTTTCACTTAAAATAAATTAACTATCTTACTAATTGCAATTAATGAGTCAAGTGACAAAACCAAATTAATTTTAAGATGCTTAAATATAGATATATATCGAGACATGCATGTATAGTGTTTATTTTTAAATTATTTAAAACTCTTGGCAATAGAATTTAATTGACGTAGAACCTTAAATTTCTTTAAACTATTTTTTTTTAGAAGAAAATTTCTTAAAACTTGGATAAAATAATTTTACTTTGGGTAAGGTATTAGAAATAGAGTTTAGTCTAGGATAAAATATCTTAATATTTTTAAATTTAAAAAAAAATACCATAATAATTAATAAGAGTGTAAACATTTGTCATAAAAGATAAGATAGTCACTTGGCAGTTGGCACAACTACAATTACTAATCCAATTTTTATTATACAGTATAGGATTTGTTCTTTATCTAACTAGTCTAAAATATGGGTAATTTTTTTAAAATGAAAAAAATAATAATTTTATTATTTATTCTTTTCTTTCTTTGATCGTGTTCTTTGAAGTTTTAAATCTTACCATGATTAATGTGTGAGGGTATTTGCGACTATTTAAACATTTATATATACACACACAAGATAGGATTTGAATGTATTATTTCTGCTCTATAATAATTACACTTTATTATTAAACCAATATGTTAATTGTTTTTGGTGTAGATGAAATTCAACTAAAATGAAAAGTCTCTTATTTGACGAAAAGAGAATTTATC
This sequence comes from Quercus gilva, assembly GCA_023621385.1. NCBI lineage: Eukaryota > Viridiplantae > Streptophyta > Magnoliopsida > Fagales > Fagaceae > Quercus > Quercus gilva. The sequence continues at coordinate 18,085,447 of CM042477.1, forward strand.
AATTGAACTATAACTATAACGAATGTACATACAATGTACATAAAAAATTTGTACTCTCTTAATAACAATATGGATAAAGTTTTGGTTAAAATCTTTGCGAATTTTTATTATTTATCACTCACATATTGTTGATTTTTTTTTTCTCTCTCAAATGACATTATAATTTATTACTCAAATTAATTGCTTTTGACTCTTTTTTTTTTTTTTTGTGTGTAAATTTAGAATTCAGGGTATATTTTTCCAATTCAAATGTCCCAAAATTAGAAAATATTTTTATATAATAATTTTTTTAATATAGAGAATTCAATATTTACAATATTGGGCTAGGAGGAATTTTCCCTAGTTTTTCTAATAATTGCGAAGAGGCTATGCATCTGAGCCACAAAGCTCTTTGCATGAGGCCTATTTACATGAATGAAGGCTCTGGTTTATATAATTATTTAGAATTATATGAAATATTAATGATTTGTCGTGTGAGCCAAACAAAAACAAAAACAAAAAAACAAAAAATGTTTTCAAACTTATTTTCGAGGTCACGACCGAAAATATGAAAATAAATTTTTTTTCTTCATAAAATTACAACAAAACCCTAACTCTACATAAATTATAACATGACATCACCTTTAATTGAATTTTAGAAACACCCCTACACTTGCCACGAATTACCAAATTAACCCCACACACCACACTAATCACAAAAAGGCCCACATATTTCCATTATCTTAATTTTTACCCCCAAACATCTTGGAAATGATACAGGCTAAGTCCACCAAAATGGCCACACTATCCTCCGAACTTCATGAAAAAATAAAAGTACCCCTAAAATACCTTAATCATCAAATTGAACCAAAAATTATTGAAATTATCAAAATATTACCCTCAAACTTTTCAAAAATGACTTAAAAGCCCAAAAAATTGAAAATCATCAAATTAACCTTAAAATTATTTAAAATTATAAGAATATCCCTATAGTTGTAAAAATCACAAAAATCCCAACACCCCCGTGAGCACCACAATCAACGGAATAACCCTAATTTATAATGAAATGACCAAAATACCCTAAATCAATAAAATTACTCCTAAAGTAAATAAAAAGTACTATAATGCTCCTAAAATATCCAAAAATTGTCAAAATATCCTTAAGCCCCACAAAAATGATCAAAAGCCTCCAAGATTTTCAAAAATCTATAGAATATTTTTAAACTACACAGAAATCACCAAGGGACCCCTACATAGAAATCATCGAATTACCCATGAACTCCACCAAAATGATTATAATACCCTCAAAGGCTCAAACATTGTAATCAAAGTTTATGATTATCATGTTTTCTATATTGTAGTTTGATTATTTATGCAATTTTATTACTCTTTAATTAATTAGTTATGCATTTGCTTTCTTAGAGTAGCTATTAGTATTATTCTAGTATGTCTCCTAATTGATGGGTGTCTAATCCAAATGATATATGCAGGTGTGCTTTGGAGCATCCTAATGGAGGGTTTTATGCATCTAAAAAGTAAGTAGACTATGAACATATGAAGAGTCTTGAAACACTTTCAAAGTATTTATAACAGAATATTAATAAAAATTTGTCTATGAAAGTATAAAAAATATAAAATGTTGACACAATGCCCTCCACATGATAGGTAAGGGCAGGACATCCTAATGGCATGCATGCCGAATTTGAGAGAGTTATAACGCGAAGTATACCTTTGTTGAATTACATTCTCTACTAAAAAGAATTTATCATGTATATTAGGTGTATGCTGCGAGACACAATATAGGTGTGTAGGGGCCACAAACTGTGAGAGGCTAACTGCATACACCTTATACACAAAATACTTTTTCCTATACTAAGTGATTACCTTTAGAATGAGTTGCACTACATGCAGGGTCTCTCGCTCACACATACATCATCTACTGAATGACAGTACACTATTCATTCACTCTTGTGTGCACCATGGCAAAAATAAAAATTTCCCTTCAAAAACATGACAAAAGTCCTTAATATCAGCATCGCCTTCGGATTGGAAGTGGTCTACAAAGTTTTTGGCTTTATCTTCGGATTGGCAATCACTAGGAGACCCCTACATAAAAATCATCGGATTATCCATGAACTGCACCAAAATGATTATAACAGACTCAAAGGCTCAAACATTGTAATCAAAGTTTATGATTATCATGTTTTCTATATTGTAGTTTGATTATTTATGCATTTTTATTACTCTTTAATTAATTAGTTATAAATTTGCTTTCTTAGAGTAGATAATGGTATTATTCTAGTATGTCTCCTAACTGATGGGTGTCTAATCCAAATGATATATGGCACGTGTGGTTTAGAGCATCCTAATGGAGGGTTTTATGCATCTAAAAGCGGGTAGACTATGAAATTATAAAAAGTATAAAATGTTGATACATGCCCTCCACATGATGGGTAAGGGTATAGGACATCTTAATGGCATGCATGCCGAATATGAGAGAGGTATAACGCGAAGTTTATATCTGTTGAATTATATTCTCTACTACGGAGAATGTATCAAGTTATCCAAATAAAAAATAAAAAATAAAAATGTATCATATATTTAGGTCTATGCAGCAAGACACAATATAGGTGTGGTGGGTCACAAACCATGAGAGGCTAGTTACATATACCTTATACACAAGATATTTTTTCCCATACTAAGTGATTACCTTTGGAATGAGTTGTACTACATGCAGGGTCTCTCACTCACCATACATTATCTACTGAATGATAGTATACTATTCATTCACTCTTATGCACCATGGCAAAAATAAAAATTTCCCTTGAAAAAACATGACAAAAATCCTTAATATCAGCATCGCCTTCAGATTGGAAGTGGTCTACAAAGTTCATTATTTTATTCTTATTAATACAATGTTAGTTTTTTTAGTTTCTTTTTTTCTTTTTTCTTTTTAGAAGAATAATACAATGTTAGTTATTTTCGCTTTTAACTTCAGCATAAAATTTTTCCCTCAAAAAAAAAAAAAAAAAAAAACAAACAAACAAACTTAAGCATAAAATGGTTTGAAGCAATCATCGGTACGTAAGTGTACGGTGGTGATACGTGATTAATTAAGCCAAACTTGCCAGTGGAAACTTAGATTTGACGTTTAGCTTTCCATAAAGTTTTGTGCTTTGAAAGAACTCAAATAATGTTGTGATTCATAAATTTTTGCAACATGTCGAAAAAGCTATATATAAAGCCATGGACTGAATTTTCATATTCCATTTTCATGTTCCATAAACCATTTTCATATTCCATAATTGAACAGTAAGTTCTTTTTTTTTTCTTTTTAAAGAGTTCAACCTATATCATTCATTCTTGATAATAATTATTATCAAATCAAATCACCAATTGGTTTTTAATGTAAAAGGAAATTGAACCCAAATCTCTTATTTAAAAATCAAAAATTTTATCAGTTGATTAAGATATAAATTTATCCTTATAATTCCATTCAATTTAAAAGATAAAAATGATTAATATTTTACATTATATTCATTTAAATTATAGGAAAAGTTTTGATAAACGGTACAAAGAAATATCAATTTGCATATAGTTTATAGGTGGTGGAGGTGTGATATTTTTCGTACTTAGTTCTTTCAATCATCCTTTGAATTTGGACACATTTTTAGATAAAGGAGGTAATAAGTTTGCAGTTTCCACGTAATCAAAGCCATGAATATATAAACTCACTAGTCATATTCCAAATAACACGACCAGTTTATCAATTTTTTTTCCAACAATCTCGTATGTATGTAAATTGGCTTATAATTATTTGATGATATCAAATGAATAAACATGTCAGACCATTTAGGATGCCAAAGTTGAGCATATAGGGTTGAGAATGGAATGGAAGTTTTCTAAGCACTGGACAGAGTTAAGACTCTTGACTACAAATTTTTTTTTTTTTCCCCTTATGTTTGTGACCAATATAGGAGCTCCAAAGTCCAAACTGCATTAAGGTGCTTAACAAAGAGATCAGTGAAGTTTCAGATTGCATTGTAATGGTTCGGTAAGAGATGACTAAACCGTTCAGACTTGTTGGCTCGTAACCTTAATATTGTTTAACTGTTTCTTTTAGGCAAATCAAAACTCAGCAAAGAAAAAGAAGAAAGACAGAAAAACATATGATAAATTTCTATTTGTTTAGGTCAAGCTACATATGTAGTTGTGTGAACTGTCGTAAAAGCAAAACAAGAGAATTCATCTACTTCAACATGGTCAGCCAAATAGGCAAAAAATGATTCCAGCTTCACCTCATTCAACCTCACCTCTCCCTCTACCTAAGCTAATATACTGTGAAAATTGAGTATTAAAGAAAAAATATAGAGACATACAAGCCCCTTTCAATTCAATGCCTACAAATTACGGCAAAAAAATATTTACCTCTGTGGATCAGCAAAGCTCCAACAGGCAAACACACTCAATATGAGGAGTGTGCGGGAACATGTCTACTGCTTGTAGGCTCTTTAGCTTGTAACAACCTTCTAAATTTTTATCTATCTGCACAAGAATTTCAAAAATCATGACTGGGAATCAAAGAAAAGAGAGTGGTAAAATAGTAGACATACCACGCCATGACAAAGATAATCAAGGTCACGTGCACATGTGGCAGGATTACAGGATACATAAACTATGCGTGGTGCCTTAAGCTTTAGCAGGAATTTAATCAACTTCATGTGCATGCCCGGACGGTTTGGATCTGCGTGATTGAATATGTTAAAACAAATTGAGACAATACTGTGAATGCTCATTAAAAACAATGATGGCAAAGAACACAACAAACATCTTTTGGTACGTAATGGATAATAAGAAACATCTTTAATGATAAATAATTTCCTGCTAGAAAATGGAAGAAAAAACTACTGGTTATCAATGCACCTTTAATGCTTCAGAAACTTCAGAAACAAATTTATGCGGTCCAACATTCACAAACACAACAAGTTTTCAGAACACCTTGGATCTAAATAATGCCAAAGGAGGTGAAGCTACATAAAATAAGGCATCAACCAAACCTGATATGACGACGTCAGGCTTAGGAAAATTGTTGCCAAAACTTTCATCAATTTTATTAAGATCTCCTTGGACAAATGTGGCATTGTAGATATTATTCAGCTTAGCATTCAAGCAGGCATCTGCAATGGCTTGAGCAACAACTTCATATCCATAAACTTGTCTGGCCCTAACAAATTAAATCAAAAGTCAATTTGAGTACGGTTCATAATACTTCAAATGCAATGAAAAAAAAAAAAAAAAAAGAGATTTACTTTCTGGCAAGTGTCAGACCAATGGTGCCTGTTCCACAAAACAGGTCAAGAACAATTTCTGATCCATCTCCTCTGAGACCAGCACATTCTTCAATGAGTTTGTACAAAACCTCTGCCTGAAAGTTGAGAATTTTGCTTCTAGTTGTGGATTATACAAAAAGCAAACTAGGAAACCTAAGTAAGAATCTATGGTGAAATCATATGAAAGCAAGCATGAGTTGGTAGTGCATCAAATTAAGTTGCATAGCATACCTGATGAGTATTTGTCTGAAAGAAAGAGTTGGCTGATATTTGAAATGTAAGACCCCTTAATATCTCTGTGATGGCAGATTTCCCATACAAAGTGTATTCCTCCTCTCCAACCGATGTGTTACCAATTGAGCTATTTACATTATTCATGACACTTACCTATTAATCATTAAAAAAAAAAAAAAAAAAAACACAATAATAACAATAATAAATTAAAAAAGGAGAAATGAAGCATGAATTGATAAGATAAATTAATTCAATAGGAAAGGGCAGTTCAGTGTTCAATCCTATTATGTATGTTTGAATTCCATACTAACCCTTAGATAACCTTTTCAAATGGAAGTTAATACTTGTTTTTTTTTTTTTTTTTTAATGATAAGTAATAAAAATATATTAAAAAGAAAAAGGGTGTCACCTGGGCATAGAGGAAGTATACATCAGGGGCAAAAACAAATCAAGTGCATAAATTACAAAAGTCCATGAAACCATGGAAGTTAATACTTGTTAATGGATGTATAATGTGTAAGAGCAGTTGTGAATCAGTTGAGCATCTATTACTACAGTGTCCAGTAGCTAGAGAGCTGTGGTCTTTTGCCCTTACAGCTTTTGGGGTAACTTGGGCAATTCCAAGCCAGATGATTGATCTGTTGACTGTTTGGAGAGGATGCTTATACGTCTCTGAAACAGGTTTTAAATCAAGCTACTCCATACTGCATCATGTGGACCTCATGGAGAGAGAAATCACAAGACTTTTGAGAACAAAGAGCATTCTATGCAAGATATTAAGAATAGTGAGATCTTTGTTTGAATATTGTATTTTGATTTGGGGTGGTCATGAAGTTCCTTTGTTATATTTTGGACCTAATCAGTGTCCGTTTGTAATTCTTTAAGGGTGCTCACATTTGAGCATCCTGTCTTTCTAATGAAGTATTTTCTTACTTATAAAAAAATAAAATAAAATAAAAATAAATTCAATGATATTGTGCACTGAAAATGAGAAAATAAATATCAAATTAATCATACGGGGCCCTGCCACCCTAAAAGAAAAACGGGACAATTATGGCTAAGGAATCAGAATTGAAGGGATCAACCAAGTGAACTGCTTGGATTGGTTGTACCAGTCTTTGGTCATCAACTGATTTTCAATGGTTTGATTTGGGAGTGACTCAAACTAATCCAATCCTACACATATATCTATGTATAAATTTATGAATTTCAATAATTTAAACTCAAGGATTTTAGGTACGCCAGAAGCTTGCTTGATGCAAAACTAAAACACAGGAGTTATTTTTGAGTAAATGATGGAGAAATATGTCATACAAACCACTTCAGGAATGGATGAAATCTTCTCAACCAAGGGCTTCAGTAGTTCTGGCTTGTAAGATGAGGTCACAAAATTAACCATAAGTTCTGGCAGACCAGTCTTCACATCCCTAGGACATAAACAATATATAAAAATAACTATTTAATTCAAATTGAGAACAAGGTTTACAATGATAATCTAAAAAACATGAACATACCAAGAACAAGATCTGCAGCAAGCATTGTATGATTGAAAAATTACTCAAAAGTATAGTTGTCAAATCTTGAATCATATCAAGAATCGATTTTTTTTTTGGTATCTTGTATCATAAGATACACAAACATTTCAAAATTTAATAAAATGCTATAATTTTATATGATAAACAACCTAAAAATTAATAAAATACTAAAATTTCATAAAACAATTATATCAATATAAATAAATTAAAGCATTCATGCTCATTTTACCTCTTACTCATTATTTTTAGTATCTTTTATATTATTTTTTGTATCTTCAAATTGGATTCCATTACCCTTTTTTGGTCGATTATGATAATTGATTGAAAGAAAATCTAGAATATTTTCAGTTTTAATCATCTTTTCTTTTTGTCTTTTTGGTGTGTGTTTGTGTGCACGCGTGTATGTATCTAACAACATAAGCACTTTGAGAAATAGCGCTAAAGCCTAGATGTCTCTCATTCAAATGATGATAAAATCATAATACTGGTTGGAATAATGATGATTGTTTTCCTCGTTTTCAATTTTTATGTATTTATATTTTTCATTTTTTTTTTCTCTTTATACCATGTATGACATGGTCTTGTATGAAATCTTCTATTTTGTATTTCTCAATCATTTGTATTTGTTAATTATATAGTATTCAAAGGTTGTATCATTGCACAACACTCTCACTTTTTGCAGGGCCTATGAGAGGTGACTGGTAGGACGCCTTACCTCTATTTTTTTTTTTTGGATGGATTGATTCTCATATTCAAACCCAAAGCCTATTACTTTTAATGGAAGGAACTTGCCATCGCACTAAGGCCTGACCAAAGACTTGATCTGGTGAAATTTCTAGGTTTGACTAGCCTAAAAAACATATCACCTAACACAAAGCAACTAAAAAATCTCCAAATCTGAGATCATTACCATACCAAAAACATAAAGATCTCGAAAATATTTTTAGATCCAGCCTAAGATTCAAGCCTAGACTTCACTCAAAACCTACTACTCTGATATCATTCTGTCACAAAACAAGACTCAATCAGGTGAAATCTCTAGGTCTGACTAGCCTAAAAAACATCACTCACACAGCAACAAACCATACATCACATCCTCAAATTTGGTAAGCATATCCTCTAGCACCCATTGGGATGTTGCAATGCTAATGCCCCAATTAAATTAGCTTTATTATGAAGAGAAAAAAACAATTTAAAAGAGCTTATAAAAAAATTTATAAAAAAATTTAAGAACAAAAAACAAAAAAAATGAGAATACAAATAATGTAAACTAAGCATGACGAGTGCATTGCCTGAAACATTACATATCAAAATTACTTATCATAGTGTAAGATGCGTATGTTGTATTGTGCAATACACTAAGATTTATGATACACTTATAAGATACATATCAAATTGGTAACAAATGTGAATCACATAATTTATTGTAAGACATAATGTAAACCAAGAATGATGAGTGCATTGCCTGAAACAACACATACCAAAATTACATATCATAGCTTAAGATACATAAGTTGTATCATGTGATACACTAAGATTTATGATACACTTATAAGATACATGTCAAATTGGTAAAAAATGTGAATCACATAATGTGTTGTAAGATACTAACAAGTAATAACTATGACTCAAACCATGAAAACCGAAATTAAAAAAAAAAAACAAAAAACCTAATGGTACACTTACATCTATTATTTTAATCAAACATTCAACAACCTCAACATTGAACAACAGAAATTGGATAATAGAGTGTGAAATCCAAAACAAGCACAGGTAGTTATGTAAGTTATACTAAAATTACAAACTCTTTGTTTGCCAATTGATCAAGAAAACATTTTAAATTGGTAGTTGACCAATAAGTCGTTGAAAAGAATTCAATGTCCGATCATACTACAAATAATTGGTTTCAACCATTTATTATTCATATCCGCAAAGAACTATAGACTGACTACATGTATCTGAGTTCTGACACTTTTTTGCTTCTGTTCACTGTACTCCCCAACACAACCAAAATTTTACCATTATTGTCAAAGAGAGTTCCTAAGTTGAAAGTTAATGTATATTTGCATATGAATTACAGCAAGCTAAAATATTGGAAAAAAAAGAAAAACCTAATTATATGAGATTTAACAGAATGCACTGTACCTTCCAGTTCTTAGCATTAGATGCTTAAGAAATCCAGCATGAGAGTGAACATTGTAAGCAGAAATACCCAGTTGTGGATCTCTCCAACATTCTTGGATAGCTGCAAGAACCTATATATCAGAAATGCAAGTCAAAGAGGCCAGAAAGAAGAAAATATTTCTGACATGGTAATAAACTAATTTGTCAAATAATTAAATAGGCTGCCAATATCAAGTCAAAACATATATAAAGGTGTAAGTTTCTAGCTAAAAACAAGTACACGAAGAAGACAATTGCGTAGGAAGTAAAGAAAACTAAAAATTGATATGAGCAACAAACTCAGTGACATTGAACAATTGACTTGAGAATTCTTACAAGTCACTTTTTTCTTCTTTTATTTAAAAAATAATAATTCTTACAAGGATGGTAGCTTGAGTGGATGGTAGCTGCAGGTAAGTTTTCTTTTTCAAATCTATTTGATTTTATTGCTCATTGTAATTTTAGATCTCCAGCATAACCTTCAGCTAGTATACTTCCTGTATACTTGTTGATTCTTTTTGAATAAATATTATTATCCAAAAAAAATCCTACCAACTTCCCAAGACCTTTTTAAAAAAAATAATAATTCTTACAAGTGAGGGAGGGGTGATTCAAACCTTAGTTCTCCTCATAAGGGCGACTAGGCAATGCCATTGAGCTACAAAGGCTCTTTGCCAATCCTATCAAGGACTTTAACCTAGTGAAATGCCCTAATCCACTGTTGAGCAGTGTTTCGGAGGTTAAGCTTACCACCTCCTAACAAGTAGATGTCATGGAATGTAGACTTCTCCAACTTTTATTAAGTAGACAACTCTAGAGAACAACTTAGATTACTCTAGTGATTTATCATCTATGTATAATAAATGTTGGGTGCCTTGCATCATAAGAATGGCATGCCAGTAACAATACAAAGCAAATTTACAAATGGGAAATCCTCAAATGTGATGATATGGGCAAGTTAATTTATTTAGAATATAAATCACATATCCAATTCAAAGTGTCTGCAGGAAGAGCATAACAAGCCTCTAATATTACGGGGAACAAAAAGAAAAACAAAGAAAAGATGAGATACCATATTGGCAGGTTCACTTTGCAGTAAGCACTTGTTGACATTTAGAACCTTATCAAAAAAGCCAGGAGCATGCAGTCCCAGGGCATAGCTCTCACTACCATCTTGTTTCTCAACTAATAATTCTTTAGGTAGCCATTCTTGAGTACCAAATGAGAATTCCATCTGCAATAGCAGGAAAGTAGCAGCTAAGATATTTTTAAAATTTTGAACCAATCTATTATATACTTTTTTCAATAACAACAAAGTACACAGCATTTATGAGTTCTACAGTTAGTATGAAAATCAATTTGGAGTGAATTACATACTCGTGATTAGAACATACAACATATACTCAGGCCAATGTATATCACTGGTAGAGGTAAATTCTGTTTCTATTCTAATGAATAGTGTCAATGAAATAGGAAAAACAAAAATAACACGGCTGGGTATTGGCGTACTTAAGACATCAGCTGTTAATCAGATGCATAACACTCATTATGAATAAGACTGTAATTGTTAACATAATTTATGCTTATAAAATCATTTCAATGTCTAGCTTAAGAATCTTTACATTTCATTTTAAAATTCTGGCATAATTTTCATTTACTTGATTCCACAAATGAATTAGTGATCAATTAATGAGCCAATACACAATAAAACAAATGAAAGCATTTCATTTGAATGTTATGGGCATATCTTGCTTGAGGCAATAACACCTAAAAAAAGTACAAGTTGAGCATGTATGGCTGAGTGCTATAATTTTTCCAGTACAATCTTAGTGACAATTGGTAAGAATCTAGCACCAAATATGGGTTGCTTTTATACTGCTAAAGAAAGAAGAAAAATAGTAGAATCATTGCATGTGACCAGATCTAAAACAACAAACTTAATAAGGTTCAGATTCTGTCCTAACCTTGTTCCTATAATGGAACTGGATATCACAGGGAACAATTGGCTTCATGATGTTTAGGGATTCCAGTTCCTCACAAGAAAACTTCCCAACATGCATCACCAACTCACGGACTTGCTGTTCCTTAGCTCTAAGTTGAGCCTCATAGGACAAATTTTGTGTTTTACATCCTCCACAATAAGAAGCATACTCGCAAGGGGCATCCACAAAGTCCCAATGAGGAGATATTGTCTTTACCTTAGTCACCTGTACATTTTACAAAATCAAAAAAGAAAAAATCATGTCACTGAAAATTTTCAAAGAAAAAGAAGAGATTGATTCAATTGAGAGAATGAAAGACAAAGAACGATACATAACTCCCTAGCATGTCATCATAAGCACATTCACATAAAAAAAATTAGAACTGATACAAGTGGCAACACTACTCAAAGTTGTGTATGCCACCAGCATTTCCAATGAGGATTTGTGAGGTGATATTGTTACTAATACTCTTGTTTCTAAAGTCATGTTAACTTTTCTAAATTTTATCACTCACCCACTCACACACACACACACACACACACACACACACAACTTAACTTTCCAAAATTTGGAACCAAACAGCAAATAGAACAAGACCCAGTTCGTCATTTTGTATTATCTGAGCTACCACAAATTTTCTTCAAATTTTACTTCCTTCCAACCCAATTTAGCATACAAAAAAGACCCTTTTCCTCTCTCAATTTCCTAGGCGGTTAATACCCATACTTTAGTTTAACTTAACCGTTTCACCAGCTTAAACATAGAATCCAACCCAACTACACTTAAGCTGAAATGATATCACTTACTCACACACACACACACACACAAAACTTAAAAGTTCCAAAATTTGGAACCAAAACAGCAAATAAAACAAGACCCAGTTCGTCATTTAGTATTGTCTTCACTACCAAAAGCAATAATATAAACAACATTAATAATAACAATACCTCAGCATAGTTGTCCTTCTTGCGAGTGACACGCCCAATGAAACGCTCACCGGGGAGTGCACGGTCACACATGACAACGAACCCAGTGTCTGCCACCTTGCACAAACCCTTCCCTTTGAAACCAAGTGACTCGCACACCAGCTCCAACGTCTGGCCTCGCTTCGGGAAGTATGACTTGTTGGGCTTACTGGGCTGTTGTTGGACCTGGACCTGAGCCGAGTCTTCGGGGAGTGAGGCCTGGGAAGATAGTGAGGAACGGAGAGTTCGGAGAAAGGGGCGCGTGGTGGTGGTGGTGGTGGTCAGGTGCCTGAGCCTGAGGCCGTGGCTTGGCATAGTCGCCATTTTAGTTTTGGGGACTCTCGGAGGGAAGTGATGAAGAAACAAGCAAGATGGTGTGTTTTTTGGTTTGGGATAGAAGGGTAGTTTGGTCATTAGGGAAAGACAAAAGCACGCTTTGAGAGGCATACGTGTTTTTTCTCCTCCTTCTTCTTTTATTTTTTTTTTTTTAAGAGAGTTTTGACCCATAGCATTAACACTAATCAGTTTTTGGTGTAGGTCGGGATTAAATCTCAGATCTTTTATATAATCATCAAAAATTTTACTAGTTGAGCTAATTGTAACCCACGAGAGGCATACATGTTAATAAACATTTTCAATAGTTAAAAACAATTTACGTATTTATAAAAAGTGAAACATTTTAATAGTTTAACAACAATTGTCTTTCTTTTCTTTTCTTTTTTAACAATTATTATGGGTGAAACATTTTTAATAGTTTAAAAAAAATTTTAAGAGTACAAAAATGAAAAACAAACTTTCGGTAAAATAAAGAAACTAAAATAATATTTTAACCTTTTCATTCAGGAAAATATTATTTTGGTTCTTAAATTTTAACAAATGATTTTGTAAAGAAATTCTGCTCTTAAATTTAAAAAAAAAAAATTATCCCTAAATTTTGTAAATAAATTTTATTTTCTTTAATAGTTTAGGGGAAAAACATAAAAGAAAAAAAATATTTTTTTAATGTTAAAAAAAAAGAATTTTTTAATTAATTATAAAAAATCATAAGTAAAATATTTTCAATAATTTAGAAATAAAAAATTAAATTTTTAGTAAATTTTAAGGAAAAGTTATATATATTATATATTAACCTTTACAAAAATGTGATATTATATCCATTAAAAAAAATGTGATACTATAAATTGACAAAAATTAAACCATGGGATTCTCAGTAAAAAAAAAAACCATGGGATTAATTTGGTTGCTTGTTGGCCCATAAAGGCCCATAATTCCAATCATATCCAACGTTTTGGACTTTTGGTTATTACAAAAAAAAACGTTTCGGCTTTTGGGCTTCCAGGCTCTAGCATTCCTCCTCCTCAAACTAAGACAAAAACGACAGCGTATCATTCCATCCATCTCATCCCCCAAATCTGAACCAACATTAATCTGTTCTCACTTATCAGCCGTTGGATCTCATCTCTTGCCCACCTTATATATAACACACTTCCCCCAAACCACAAAACCCTAACCCTAATCTCTCACGCTGTGTGTGCTCGCCGGCGATTCCATCAGAGAAAGAAGAAGAAAAGCATTAAGAAGACTCAACGATGGGTAAAAAAAAATCTCAACCCCTCTCTGAATTTCTCTCTATTGTATAATATTTGCTTAGATTTGGGTTCGATAATGGAGTAATTGAAATGGGTGTGTGAGCAGGTAAGGTTCACGGATCGTTGGCACGTGCCGGAAAGGTGAGAGGTCAGACACCAAAGGTGGCTAAGCAAGACAAGAAGAAGAAGCCACGTGGCCGTGCTCACAAGCGCATGCAGTACAATCGCCGCTTCGTCACCGCCGGTCTGTTTATCTCTCTCTCTCTCTTACTTTTATTAAGGATTTGAGTTAAACCCATTATGTTTTATGCAACGTTTTACTAGAAATATGATGTCTTTTTTTAGTTAGATAAGTAGTTGTACAAATTAAACATGGTGTGTTTTTTGCAAAATGTTCTTATTTATGTTTTAGGGATTAAACATAGTTTTAGGAGATTATGAAATGTAATTTGATGTCTTTTGTTAGTTAGATGTTTAATTGTACTTATTTAGTTGATGATTGTAAGTGTGTGTTTCTAGAGATTAAACATGGGTGTCATGTAAGAATAGTCTTAGGAGATCATGAAATGTCATTTGAACTTTTATATTATCAGTAGAAATGGTATTGGTGAATGCTGAATATGTATTTACAATGTGCCATCCGGTTCCATTTGATACATGGTCAGTAGAATTATAACTGAAATGGATGTTCTGAATTTAAGCCATGTTATGTCATGCCATGTTGAGTGTTTGATAGGATTGAATGGCGGGGAAGAACGTAAATGACAAAGTTTTGCATAATTTGGTGGTTCACGTAATCAATTTATGGAATACCCTTAAAACACTAGAGTAATGCATTTATCTCTGTGTTCATAAGTCATGACTCCGTGCCGGTAAGATGATTATTGAAATGCCACTGCTAAAAGTGTCCCAACCTATATAGTCTTCTATAGGATCATGCACAATACATTCATACAAGAGGTGGAGCGTATGTGGTTCTTCAACTATCACAGAAGCACCTAGTCCTAACAGAATTTTACTGATTAAAAAATGTGATACCTACCCTACAAATTGAATTGATCCGGCTCTTTTTACATGAATTACAGTCCAATCTTTAGTCTTATAGAATTACTTAACATCATCCAACCTGCTTTTTGTTGACATTTCTATATCTAACTAGTCTGTTGCCAATTTTTCTGGGTTTAGAATTCCAGGCTTATAACATGTAGGTTTTGAGTGGGTCAGTTTATGTGAATAATGGATGGCTAAGGGTGGTTCACTATACGTAAGAATTTCATAGTGTTTCTAGTTCTGGACTGCTTTTGAGAGTCGTGCAAAATGCGCCAAAGGTCTTTGGACCAAAGGGCATCTCCTTTGTCATAAACAAAGTGTGGAAGATGAGATTATAGGTTCAATACCATACGGTTCTTTCAGTTTTATCTAAGTGTCAACCGAAAAAAGAGAGCGTATATATGTTTGTGAGCTATATAAACTATGGATTGACTCTTTTTTTGTTGGTCTCTTTTACAGTTGTTGGATTTGGGAAGAAGCGCGGACCCAATTCTTCAGAGAAGTAAGTGGCTTGGTTTTCAACGAGTTTTGTTTGTGGAGGCAGTGGTTAAATATGAAAAACTAGTTTCAAAGTTTTATATTTCGACTGTAGCCAAACTAAATTTTAGTTTAGTATTTCTTATTTTGTGTGAACTTGTCTTTGTTGACCATTACATAGCATGGGTTGATTTTTGAGTTTATTATTAGCATTTCGTTTCTTTTTCTTTTCTTTTTTTTTGAATTTTCTTCAGCGATTCTTGATTTTTTTTTTTTTTTTTTTTTTTAATGTAAGGCCCAAATTCCGGAAATGGGCATGAAAAAAAAAAAAAAAAAAAAAAAAAAAAAAAAAAAAAAAAACCTCCAGCAAGTGAGGAAAGAGGGATTAGGTTTAATATTAAAAAAAAAAATTAAAGTTTAGTGGAAACATTGGTCTATGAAATATTTTTAAAAATTTTATCTGAAAAGAAAAAAAAAAAAAAAAACAATTCACATTTTTTATATTTTCTATAAAAGTGGTATAAAAATTTTCAAAAAATAATTTATTATCAATGCACAACACCTAATTGTCGTTTATCAAGACCTAAAAAAGAAATGTAAAAATAGTAAACTGATTGGTGAATAAAGAAATGTAAAAAGTGGTAAAGATTAGTTAAATGTGCACAACTAACTTTGGTGGGATTAATGTGGTGAATTGGTGCGATAAGCACTATGCATGCTATGTCATTAAAAATAAAGAGTAGCGTGGGGAGCATAATCATTTTGAGCTGATTGCAGTAGGCCAAAGATTCCACTATTTTTATATGATGCAAAAGGTGAATGAAGTGGTTGAACTTACTAGTTACTAGAACTATTTTTTATGATAGCATGGAAAGTGTGGTATAATCGAAACCACTGGATTTTCTAGATCAAGCGAATAGAAGGATACCCATCTCTGCTAGCAAAGTGACGAAATTCCTACAAAAATTACAAGCAGATTAAGCAAACATCGAGACCTTTTGTTAGCTTCACATGTTATCAATGTTGATATAGTTGGAATTAATTCTAGATAATTATAAGCTTTTTCTAAGCCTAAGATTTAAAATGAAAGAGGAACCATACAAAATCATGCCTGGATGAATCTGTACATATTTTTAAATTAAGAAAAGCAATATATCAATTTACATAAATAAAAAATGATGCGAGGAAAACCTTTTTTTTTGGGTTGATGACTAAGTGTAATGCTTTTTTTTTTTTATCCAACTAAGTGTAATACTTGAGTGGACAGTAAAACATTTTATTTGTTTATTTGTTGACAAATTCAAAACATTAATCGACTAACATTTGGATACATATCCTTATCAAATTCTTCAATTTAAGAACCCAATCTATTGCTTCTGAACCAAAACTCCCTTCAAATTTGTTTTTAAGTGCAAATAAAATTTAACACTATTTAATGTTAACCGCTGCCATGTTGCGGCCACTACTAGTCTACTACCATAACACAACTACGCCTCAATGCCATCAATGTGTCTGTCATTGATATTGCTATTGTCTTTACTCTTTAGCTACTATTCGATCATTGTCAATATTATGACTTGAAACAATTGTTGCTATCTTGTTATTGCAGATTATTATTATCAATTTATTATTTCTTTTAATGACCTTTTAACCTAGTGACGCCTCCTTCTCTTCCTTAAAGGGTCACAAAAAGATATATATATATATATATATATATGTGTGTGTGTTAACATCATGACATCACCATCACCATCAATATAATCATATTTCAATGTTACAACCTCCACCACTTTGTCACCATTGCCATTGTTACTATTACGATTTTTTTTATTGACAAACATCCTTCTATATTCTAAACAATTAAATACAGAATAATATCATATAACTCATTTTTGGTGAAAAAAAAATGGAGCTCCCAACCACAGAGCAAAATGGATTATAAATTCAATATTATAATGTGTTTAGAATGAGTTTATTTTGCTTAAAAATAAATTATATATAAACAAGTGTAATGTTAAAACTTAAAAGAGTTGCATATAAATTAAATAAGATCTAAAAAAAAGAAAAAAAAAAAAAAGCAAATTGCACAACCTCTCTAGAAGATTATCAAAATGACACTCCCTCAAACGTTTGCCTCCTATTAGAATGTTCCATTTCTATTTTAAATTCCTATCCAAATTATGAATGAAATGATACTCTCTTCCTTTAAATTATATAAATGACACTCTTGCAAATGAGTAGTGGGAAAAAAAAATTTGAAGTGTATTCTGGGGGTGTGCAACCAACTTGCCAACCCGCCAAAACTGACCCAACACAACTCAACCGTCAGGTTGGGTCAGTTTTTAGGGGTGTGTGGGTTGAGTTGGGTTATTAAAAAAATTTTAATAGTAGGTTGGGTTGAGTTTGGGTCATAACAATCATAACTCACCTAACCTGACCTGACCCACCTATATATTTAAATTTTAAATTATATATATTTAATATATATTTCAAAATATATTATATAATTAATAATTTTTTATTTAATTTTTCCCCTATTCAGCTCCTCCTATATAAAACTCAGTTACCTCGCAAATCCTAACAATCTTGTTTCTCTCTCAGTTGCCTTACACTCACACTCTCTCACTCCCTTCTCTTATTTTTTTTATAACTAAGTTGGGATACTAGTTCATGTTTATTTTGTTTATCAACTCAATTGAATATATTTTGCTTATAATTGAGTAAAAATATTAGTTTATATATATTTTGTTTATCAACTCAGGTGACAAGCGAGATATATATATATATATATATTTTTGCTCAATTTAATAATAATAGTAATAAAAAAAATATTTTCTAATCCTTGGGTTCAACCCAACCCAACTAGATCCATGTGGGTTGGGTTGGGTTCAACCTCTGTGATGGGTTAGGTTGGATTGGATTTTTTTTTAATTCACCATGGTGAGTTTGGTCGAAAAATCCCATCAACCCGACCTAACCTAACTCATGCACACCTCTAGTGTATTCTATTGTGGTAAAACTCTGTAACTTGTATAATGAGAGGTATATATATATATATATATATATATAGAGAGAGAGAGAGAGAGAGAGAGAGAGAGAGAGAGAGAGAGAGAGAGAGAGAGAGAGAGAGAGAGAGAGAGAGAATTCCTATAATGGCTATGACTAGTAGTGTTAACCTTAGGGACTTGTACAAGTAATAGTACAATGGGCATAAGCGGTTTAGTGGATGATTCTCAATGAAGATATCACCAAGTTTGTTTCAAAATGAGACCAAATGAAGTTGTAAAGTCCCCTAAAAAGATGGTACCAGACAAAATGGTAGTTAATCTCAAATTGCGTCCGCTCATGAAAACATCATTATGGGTAATCGAACATCACTCCTCTCCTATTGTCACAACACAAAAACAATGGTGGACAAGAATGAAATACACACCCTGTAGAAGCTAGTGCAACCAAAGAAGCTCAAAGCCAATGATAGACCTACAGTAGGGCAGGGGGAGCTATCACCCCCCCCCTCCCCCGCTCTCCCCAAGAAAGAAAAAAAAAAGCTAGTATATATACACACACACATACATATATATATATATATATATATAATTTTGGTCCTAATGCACCCCCCCCCCCCCCAAAATTAAAAAAGAAAAAAAAGAAAAAAAAAAGAAGCTGGTATATGTATATAATCTAAAATAGGGTGCTATGACTCTGAAGTGGGTATTGTGACTCTGAGCTTGTGAGACCAAAGTCTCTGGTCTATGAATGAGTCAATAACTTTGTCACTTTGTGTGGTGTGGCCAATATATATGAACTTGTGCTTATTTGCTTGTGACTTAATTCTTTGTGTGGTTGTGATTTAAGTCTTTGATTTAAGTCTTTGTGTGGCCAATAGTCAATAATTAGATTTCAAATAGCATTAATTAACTATTTAAGTCATGGCTTTAGCAAATATTCTAAAAAGTAGAAACTTTGTTGTCATGATGTGGGCGTGATTGTTTAATTGTGTTCCATTCTTTTAGAAGGCAATTCGTGAAGAAATTGGTGATGCAAAGTTTTGCCTAATTGTTGATGAAGCTCGTGATGAGTCAATGAATGAGCAAATGGCTATTGTTATAAGATTTGTAGACAAAGATGGTTTTACTTGAGAGTAGGGCAGGGGGAGCTATCACCCCCCCCCCCCTCCCCAAGAAAGAAAAAAAAAAAGCTAGTATATATACACACACACATACATATATATATATATATATATATATAATTTTGGTCCTAATGCACCCCCCCCCCCCCAAAATTAAAAAAGAAAAAAGAAGAAGCTGGTATATGTATATAATCTAAAATAGGGTGCTATGACTCTAAAGTGGGTACTATGACTCTGAGCTTGTGAGACCAAAGTCTCTGGTCTATGAATGAGTCAATAACTTTGTCACTTTGTGTAGTGTGGCCAATATATATGAACTTGTGCTTATTTGCTTGTGACTTAATTCTTTGTGTGGTTGTGATTTAAGTCTTTGATTTAAGTCTTTGTGTGGCCAATAGTCAATAATTAGATTTCAAATAGCATTAATTAACTATTTAAGTCATGGCTTTAGCAAATATTCTAAAAAGTAGAAACTTTGTTGTCATGACATGGGTATGATTGTGTAATTGTGTTCCATTCTTTTAGAAGGCAATTCGTGAAGAAATTGGTGATGCAAAGTTTTGCCTAATTGTTGATGAAGCTCGTGATGAGTCAATGAATGAGCAAATGGCTATTGTTATAAGATTTGTAGACAAAGATGGTTTTACTTGAGAATGTTTTTTTTTGGGGTAGTTAATGTCCTTGATACTACGACTTTAACCCTAAATGATGAAATATATTATGTCTTCTCACATCATAGCCTGGATATTTAAGATATTTGAGGGCAAGGATATGACAGTGCAAGCAATATGTGAGGTGAGTGGAATGGATTAAAAGCTTTGGTTTCAAATGATTGTCCATATGCTTACTACATTCACTGTTTTGCACATCACTTGCAGTTAGCATTAGTGGCAGCATCAAAAGAAGTTATTCTTGTTCAAAGTTTTTTCAATAGATTATTTGCTATTGTTAATGTTGTTGGTGCTTCATGCAAGCATACTAAGCAACTAAAAAAAGCTTATGCTTATCAAATTGCATATTTTGTTGAAATTGGTGAGCTTGAAACTGGACAAAGACTTAATCTGATTAGCACATTACAACAGGCTAGAGATACTCGTTGGGGTTCTCACTTGAGATCAACTTCTAGTTTGGTAAATATATTTAGTCCAACATGTGGAATTTTATTTAAGATCATCAAGGAAGGAAATACTAACTCCCAATGAGAAGCAGCATACTCATGTTATCATGTTATGATTTTTTTTTAAATTTGTGTTCATTTTGCATCTCATGAAAGAAATTATGGAGATCATTAATGCACTTTGTCAAGCTTTGCAGTGTCAGTCTCAAGACATTTTAAATACCATGAATTTTGTTTCATCCGTTAAAGCACTTATTCAAAACTTTAGAGATGAAGAATGGGATAGTTTACTTACCACTGTGAAATCATTTTGTGAGGCACATGACATAGATGTTCCAGATATGAATGCTCGTTATGTTGAGAGAGGAGATTTAGTTCGTCATCAACAAGATGACTTCACAATTGAGCATCATTATCGAGTAGATATTTTTATGCTGTGATAGATTCTATATTACAAGAATTAAATTATCAGTTTAGTAAGCATGCGGTGGAATTGCTTAATCTTAGTTCAACTCTTGATCCTAAAGAGGCACATTGAGTCTTTTAGAAGTAAAGACATTTTGTTGTTAGTAAACAAGTTTTATCTGAGAGACTTCATAGATCAAGAAATGACACTTTGAAAGGCAGAAGTTGATCGTTATGAGCACATTATAGTTTAGCATCCGGATTTCAAAAAGATATCAAGTATTTTTGAGTTATGCCAATGTTTGGTAAAAACCCAAAAATCATTATTTTACCTATATGTTTATAGAGTGATTACACTTGTGCTTACTCTTCCAGTTTCTACTATAACTACAGAGCGAGCATTTTCAACCACAAATATTATCAAGAATAGGCTTTGGAACAAGATGGAAGATGATTTTTTAAATTGAGAAGGAGATTGTTGCAAAATTTGGTACAGAATCAATCATAAACGACTTTCGAGATTTAAAAGAGTATCGAGTTTCATTTTGATAAATGTGTTGAAATGTTTAAGAAACACTTATTTTGTATGTTATACTTTATTGATGTTTTTATAATGTGAAATGTTTTAGAAACATTTATTTTGTATGTAGTATTTTGTTGAATATGAAATGAATGTTAGTTTTTATTTTCATATATATATATATATATATTGTTTTTGTTTTTGTTTTTGTTTTAAGCTTCCCACCCCCCCTCCCCAAATTCGAATCCTGGTTTCATCCCTGCTCAAAGCCAAAGGTGACATTAACTAAGTTGCGATACTCAGCCTCAATTCTAGAATAAATTACCATCATTTGTTTCTTACTATGACAGAAGGCAAAAGGCAAGAGAAGTATCTAGGAGGAAACTGAACCTTGTCATAGAATGGTGATTGGTAAGGCCTATAGTCCAATCTAAATCAGTGAAAGTGCAGAGGACCAAGGATGATTAAGAAAAGAAATACAAGCTATAAAAAGGTACCCCTAACATAGTGAAGGGTACAAACAACAACTTCAATATGTGTGGATTGAGGGGCGTCCATAAACTAAAAGAGTTAATTAATAATATAAGAGATATTTAGTCGAGTAACTATGAAATATACAAAACTCTCAATTAGCTGTTGATATGTGTAACATTTGATAGAGGCTCACCATTATGAGGGGTGAAGCATGCATTTGTTTTGATAGGAGTGTCAACAACTTTATTATTTGTAAGATTGGCACAAGAGAGAAGGTTGAAAGTATAATTGGCTTAGGTAAGATAATATCCATTAGGGCTATCCACAGGTCGGGTTTGTGCCCAACTCGGACTTGACCTGAAAATTAGGGTGGATAATAACGTAACCAGAAACTGACACGAAATATTTGGTTAGATCTGCCAGTTTGGGTCTCATCGATTTCAAGTTGTATTTGGTCGGTCTCAAGTTTTATCACCGAGTTGATATTTGGTCGGATCCATCAAGATCTAGCCGATGTCTAGCCTGATCCACGGAGATCAGGTAAAGATTTGGCCAGATTAGTTGAGATCTAGCCTACATTTCGCTAGATAACGATGAGATCTAGTCGGATCTCGAAGGAGTTAGATGAGATCTTGTCAGATCTGGTTCGGAATGCTCGAAAAATGGACGAAAACATTGATGTATCAAGCAGGTCGGGTTTCAGGGGTTTTGGAGGAGTAGATCCAAAACCGACCCGTCGGCATTGGGTTTTTGACATTGGGAATCGAGTCAAATCGTCAGAGCAGTCAGTTCGGGTGGTTATAGGTCAGATTTGGGCGAGTGTGTTGGACAACCCTAATATCCATTAATAGAAGAAGAAATTTCACGACCAAGGAAGTTGTTGGAAGATCCAAGATGCTTCATCTCAAACTACTAATTGAAGAAGTGTTTAAGCTCCTAGTTGTGTCGCCCAAACCTAAATTGGTCCAAAGCATGAGAAAAAGAACCATCAAAAGTAATTATAGGGGAATTTTTCCTCATATTATAAAAATATAAACTTACTAAAATAATTACAAGAATTTCATTAAAAAAAAAAAAAACACACACACACACACACACACACAATCAATTCAAGGGCAATGCATAACCAACACAATACCAAAGCCCAAACTTGTAACTAGCATTTAATTTCCTTAGAAATGCATATTTACTTGAAACTAGGACTAATTTTTGAAACTTTGTAATTAGAAAATTCCTTGATGTTGGTAGGAATTATTTAGATTGAATTGTCACAAAAAAAAAAAAAAAAAAAAAATCTATAGTTGCCTTTGCGTTGTAGTTCTTACTTATTACGTTTTGGACTCTTTTAAGTTTGGGTCGTGACAAGTTGCCTATCAAATCACAAACAATGCAACTAGTAATTATAAAACGAGTTAAAATCTCATGCACCAGGCGCATGAGATCTGCCTTTTACAGGCAAGTGGGCCCCACATGCCAGGCACATGAGACCAACCTCTCACAAGCAGGTGGGCCCCCACACGTGTGGGGCCCATTTGTCTGTAAGAGGCAAGTCTCATGTGCCTGGCGCATGAGAGATTTTTCCTTAAAAAACATGAAATATTTTGATGTGAAGAAACTATGTGAGAGTGAATTTATTTGTTGCATTCATGAAAACATTAATAAAAGTGTCATTTTGTAGATTTTAATTAATTTAATTGGAAAAGTCCTTAGACTTTTTTTTATAAAAAAAAAGGTCTTTGGACTTAGTTTTGAAGTTTCGTTTATACCAAAACCCATTAATATCCTGATCTAATAATAAAGGACAATTATTATGGAGTGAGCGTCATAGAATCATAGGTTCAAGTTTATATCTATAACTAAAATATGTTATATATATATATATATATAAATTTTTTTTTTTTTTTTTTGGGGATAGATTTGATAAGATTTCAATCTATGACATTCACTACATGATGATTGCTCCTATTATCAAGTTAAGACATCAACCAATTTTTAGTGTAGGCAAGGTTTGAATCATGAATCTCTTATTCATCGACAATATTTGAGGTAACTAAAAACCACTAAAATTGAATACTTTTGACTTTTAGTTACTTATGAAAAAAGAAGAAATTCTCAACCTTAACAACCTCATTATATTTTATATATCATTATTTCATTATATATTTTTAATTGATTTTAAATTCTATTCTATATTTAGACCCTTCATTAAAATCTTACCTAATCATATTTTCATATACAAATACAAACATATTAAATACCTAATAATGACTATTATAATGATTTGATTTTATATTA
Organism: Quercus gilva; assembly: GCA_023621385.1. Lineage (NCBI taxonomy): Eukaryota > Viridiplantae > Streptophyta > Magnoliopsida > Fagales > Fagaceae > Quercus > Quercus gilva. The sequence goes on from CM042477.1 coordinate 18,109,691, forward strand.
AGACAAAAAATAAAATAGTGAAAATTTTATATTTTCTAATTTAAAATTCTACTCTATATTTAAACCCTCCATCAAAATCTTACATAAATCATATTTTCATTTGCAAACACAAACACAATAAATACCTGTTATTAATAATTATTATAAGTCTATAATTATTAAGCTTTATAATTAGACAAAAAATAAAAGAGCTAACATAATTATATTTTGTTAAAAAATAGATGATGTTTGTTCTTTATCACTGGACTAGGATACAAATCAGTTTTTATTATAGGCAAGATTCGAACCCTTAATATTTTATTGGAGAGTAATATATTTTACCACTTGAGCTCATCCATACCTAGGCCAACTAGCTTAGTTTTTATTTGGCTGAATGGCCAACTAGCTAATTTAATCTCAAAGGAAAGTGGAAGTGGGAGCGCAATTCATCCGAAATATATTCATGCCTGCTCAATAGAAAAATAGTACTACGGCCAAACAAGCCCCAACACGTGCACACAGAACAAACCACAAAGACACACCCAGCGCTGGACCTCTGTTGTAGAGCCCCACAAACTTAAAAGAAAGAGACAAACAAAACTAGCAACCATTCTAGTTTTTTTTTTTCCACCCAATTCATCCTACTTGTTTTTGTTTTGTCACCCTTGTCTTTCTCAGTCTCTTCAATGCTTTGGTTTCAACAGACTCTTCCAACGTAGAGAGAGAGAGAGAAACATAATATCAAAGAAGTCCCTTAAAACCTCTCTCTCCCCATACATTTACATATACATTCCATATTCAATGAAAGCAGGCGCAATCAAAGGGAGTGTGAATTGATCCCATTCATTCTCTCATACGTCTTTGGTATTAACTCCACCTTATAAAGCCCATACCAAAAGCAACCCAGATGGTAAATGATATCACTGCCATACTTTTGTCTTTTGTTTCTTTCATCCCCATGTTGCATGTTTTTTCCATATTTACCAAGAAAATTGGAATGGGTAGTTTTGATTTGGTTTAGGATTTTCCTATTATTGAGGGGAACTTTTATTTGGGAATAAATCATTTGGTGAGGGCTTGAATTTCTTTTTCCTGGTTGGGTGTGATCTTGGTCTGGATGGGTTTTTGAATGTTTTTATTTATGTGGGTTTTGATTCTTGAAGATAATCAAACACCCATATGACCAAAACCAATATTGCTTCATCATTGCCACTGTGAGATGCAATTCCAGCCAAATGGGAGAGTTTTGATACGAGTTTGATGTTTGTGAAAAAAACAGAAAACATAATTCCCAGAAGCTGAATTTGATTGGAAATTGAAGTAAAGATGCAACCAAGGTTGATGGCACTGGAGGAAGGCAAGGACCTTGCCACTACAGTGAGAACATATCAACCTAGGGCTTTGCCTCTGAGAGTTCTTCAATTTTTCTTGGTATTTTTGGTTCTGGGTCTTGGGGTTTCAGTTTGCAGCATGTATATGATTCGATTTTTTAAAGTTCCAAATGCGGCTCCAGTAGTACAGCCCACTATTGTGCCTTCTTGCTTTGTTGAGCTAGATAGTATACAGAGTTGGATTAGGCCTCCATCAAATTTGTTGCACATCATGAATGATACTGAGCTGTTGTGGCGGGCTTCGTTTGTTCCTCAAATAAAGAGTTATCCTTTCAATAGAGTTCCTAAGATTGCATTCATGTTCTTAACAAAGGGGCCATTGCCAATGGCACCTCTTTGGGAGAGGTTCTTTAAGGGGCACGATGGGCTTTATTCGATCTATGTTCATGCAATGCCATCTTATGATGCCAACTATCCACCTTCATCAGTTTTTTACAGGAAACAAATCCCAAGCCAGGTATCAGAGATCTTTGGTTCTTTTTATATATGTTTAGTGGCATGAGTGGTTCTCTTTATTTCATCAAAAGTAATTTCTTTAATTACTATTATTGTTGTCTCCTGAATATATATTAAAAATTGTCTGTACAACTATAAACTGTCTGATATTTTGTGAATTTAGATGGCCCTGAAGCTGCCGAAGAGCTACCCTTTTGAGTTTTATAGGGACCCATCAGCTATAGAATTTTCAAAGGAATCAATGGATGTATTTGGTCATATTGGCCGTATGTTCATCCAATCCCTAATAAATTGTTAATTATGTGCTTAGCATATTCTATTCAAATGGCTAGATGTCACCCTCTATAATTTTTGTGACAGTATAGATATATATTGGCAGTCATTGTAAAGGTAGGATTGATAGGTGATGGGCAATATATAATTAGTTGAGATGCTTCAGCAATTATGTTGGAGACTATTGATTGCATTGTCGAGGAGTGACCATGTTTTAAGTTGAAAGGTAGAAAATGAAGATCAAATCAAATTAGTGCTTAGTAGAAATTGATTGACAACATATAGCATTAAAAAAACTTACCTATCAAAAGACCAAAAAAAAAAAAAAACTCTTGCCTGGTGGAATGTTGAAGGGGATTCATTTGGCTGTCTCAAATGGAAAAAGGACCCTTGCAGTTGTCCTGCCCAAATATTCAGGACATGATTTTTTTGAGTTGTGACTCGGTTAGTTTAGAAGGCTGTATGCTACACCATATTGGTTTACATCCAAGTATTTGTGGGTCTTTTACATGGAAAGACAATGTGAAGAAACTAGAAAGCACATTGGAGCCATACTTTGTAAAAGGAAAGATTAGAATTTGCCATACATTCCCTACATACTACCTAGTATCAGTTTGTTCCGGTCTATTGCGCTTTTCTTCTGCCTGTTTCACCTTGGGGGTTTGGTTTATAGGTCTAACCTTGTAACCTATGATATAACCACGGATTGGGGAATTCCTACTAGGAAGGTTCCAACCTCTTTGTTGTCTTTGGGCAACACAATAGAAAGGATGTACAAATTTGGTACTATCTACTCAGATTCACTTTATGGACGGAGTAATATTTAACTGATATTATGTGCTCTGACTTCTGACAGCTTCTTTGCATATGGTGGATGCCAACCAGTGACTAGGGAATGCTTCTGGCTGTTTTTTTAAAGCAAATAGTTTTATAGGCTTTATCAGACCATTTCTTGCTGCCTCTCATCACTCATTCACCCAATTCCGACCCCAACTCCCGTTCCAAACTTTTCCTTGATGTACATGATTCAGTCATCAGTTTTTTTTTTCTTTTCTTTCTTTGGTAAGGGTGAATCTCTAACCACTAGCAACACATACATGTAAGTTGAGTTTAAGGCAGGGGCTCCAGTTTTTGGGTATAAGTTCCTTTGAAGTGTCATTTTTGTTCCTAGATGGAATAATTTCAGAATTGGTTTTGTCAATTCAACCTTGAATCAAGAGGGGACATTATTGAGTTGTATCTGACAATAAACGTGTTGTGGTTCATTTGTAGTAGGTAATAACTGGTGACCTCTATAAAAGTTGTGCACCATCCTACATTCTTGTAGTTTTTGGCCATTCATCCTCATTTCTTAATTTTCACTTTGATAGTCCTCAATATCCAGTTCAATGGCTATCTGGCATCTGCTTTGACGTGTAACAGTCTAGAAGGCTAGTGACATGTGCATATTTTCCTGAATGACACTGGTGAAACATCTGCTTCAAATGGATGCACCACCAGTAATGCTTTACATGCCCCTATTATTATTGTTAAGCATCATGCTTTGGCTTGTTACTTCTCTTTTAAATGCATGCTGCCTTTTGGGACTACATACTTTGTGCATTGAAAATTTATATATTATGCAGTTAATCTCTTCTTTGTTTGATAGAGGCAAAATTTTCATTTTGAATGAGAAATGTTGATGCATTTTTGTTTGGCACCTTGACCAACCTTTAAGTATGTGTGCACCACATGGCACTTCTACTGGAAGCTAGAAATCTCTTGCACAGGTTTTTTTTTTTTTTTTTTTTGATGTGGGTGGGGGGGGCGTAAATTTCCTCCTCTTAGGGTATATAGCCAATCAAAGATTATGTACAATTATCTATTTGCTTGGAAATTCCTGTTCTGAAATGCCAGAGCAATTTCCTCTCACCCAAAGCTTTATGCTGATATCATTAGAGCATTAACTCTTGAAGTAAAGTTAGATTGTCAAAATGATGTTGGCAAGCCTGTTTCTAGAGAAGCTTCTGGACTTTTTAGGATTTTTGTGCTCAGAATAGCAACGATGTGAGTGTGGAAATGATAAGAATTTTCTAGCTGTATTTTTTTAAGATGTTTCTATTCAGCATGTTTTCTTTCATGAAAAAGGAAAGGAAAATAAAAGAAAATTAATCACCATGTTTTCTCTTGTTGGGAAAATTAGCCACTCATTTTCCTATGGTTTTTTGATGAACAGGTGACAGAGTGGGGAAGAATGACTATGTGTGATGCTGAGAGGAGGCTCCTGGCTAATGCATTGCTTGATATCTCAAATGAATGGTTTATCCTGCTGTCTGAGGCATGCATTCCTCTCCATAACTTCAGCATTGTCTATAGCTACATATCAAGATCCAAGCACAGCTTTATGGGTTCATTTGATGAACCTGGACCCTATGGGAGAGGGCGCTATAATGAAAAAATGGCACCTCTGGTCAACCTCACCAATTGGCGTAAGGGGCCTCAATGGTTTGAAGTTAATCGAGAACTTGCAGTTAAGATCATTGCTGATGTCACTTACTACCCCAAGTTCAAAGATTTTTGTCAACCAGCATGTTATGTGGATGAGCACTACTTCCAAACAATGCTGGGCATCGAAGCGCCACATCTTATCGCAAACAGGAGCCTTACTTATGTTGACTGGTCAAGAGGTGGTGCTCACCCTGCTACATTTGGGAAGGTTGATATTAAAGAGGAGTTCTTCAAGAAGATTTTTGATAGCAAAATATGCCTTTACAATAACCAGCCATTTTCACTTTGTTACCTTTTTGCTAGAAAGTTTGCTCCAAGTGCTTTGGAGCCTCTATTGGAATTATCATCCGAAGTTCTAGGCTTTTGACAAATGCTTGGCTTTTGAGATGCATATTTGGATTATTGCTAGTTGGAGCACGTCGGTTTAGTGATGCGCTAACCCCATTAAGGTTAGATGTGATTGATCTTTTGAAACTCCTGCGTCACAGGATTTTGAAGCATCCAATATTACACAGCATCAGAAGTATAGAAAATCAGAGCCTAGAAGTAGTATCTTAGACAATCTCAGGCTTAATAAATATTACGTCTTATTGGGTTGTTACTTGTTAGTAGATTAGACGTAATGCTACTGTAGAGTTATTAAATAAAAATATTGTAATCTCATTTTTGGTGGATGTTTTTCTTTGCACTAGAATTCTTTCTATGTTTTTTGTTTTTGGGTAGCATGAAATACGGCCGCCACTAGTTTTTTAACAATTTGAGGCATTATTAGTTGGATTAAGTGAGGTATGATATTTGAAATTTGATCTAATTAGATTTCTTTTTTTCTTAAATCATTTCCATATTTCAATTTTATTTTCTGTGATTGGTAGCAATCTAGCAATGTAGCTTTGAGAGTATTTGATGCCAGACTTTGGAAGCATGTCCAATCTTTATGTCATTATGTTGATATGAAAGGGCAATGAATAGGTTATCTTCTTCTTCCTTCTTTCTTTTTTTTTTTTTTTTTTTTTTTTTTTTTTTTTTTTTTTTTTTTTTTTTTTTTTTGATGAAATGAATAGGTTATCTTGAATAAAGTATTGTCATTATTTGCATTTCCTTGATCTTAATGTATACTAGCCTCTGAGCACGCGCATGACTCAGAGGCACTTCTATTTTTTGGGTAAGGGTTAATTTAGAGCATTTATTATAATTTGGGATTATTACATTTTTCAATCACAAAAAAAAAAAAAAAAAAAAAAAAAGAAGAGGATAGTTCTTTTTTTTTGAGAAAAGGAAGAGGATAGTTGGTTGCTGGATTTTGATAAGAGTGTTTGTAGCAAATTTGAATTTTAGTAGTAGTGGTTTAGTGGATGTGAAGTTATTTTGTAGTGGGTTGTTTAAAAGTTAGAAATATAATTTTACTTAATTGTCCTCCAATTTTGTCCAAGTGTAGGGGTATTTTGGAACCAAAAAAAATCTGGTTCAAACAGGGGTAGCCCTTTAAATAGTAGTATAGATAGATATAGATGATAAATAAATAAAATCACTCTCCCTCTAACTCATGTTTTCAAAACAACCCTATCAAAATTCTTCAAAAAAAAAAAAAAAAAAAAAAAAAACAACCCTATCAAAACAAAAACCCACGGTTAGTTAAATAAAATTAAAAAAAAAAAAATATATATATATATATATATATCCTTATCCCACGATAACCTACATCAATAATTTTATCCAAAACAAAACTCATCAATATGTACAGAATAAAAATGAACGTGAAAAGATATATAACAAAACAAAAAAACCTAATTTTTAGTATATCTGTTTTTGAAAGATAATAAAAAAAGCTAAATTTTAGGGAAATTAAAAAGATCAACTTAGAGAATTGGTGTGACCCCTATCCTTATTCCACGGTAACCTACATCAATAATTCTATTTTAAAAAATAAAAAATAAAAACTCATCCTTACGTAATAAAAAAGAATGTGAAAATATATAGCAAAGCAAAAAAACCTCATCCTTATCGGTACGCGATGAACCAAACCGTGAAAATATATATATATATATATATATATTAAAACGAAATAGAATGTGAAAAGAAACTGAAAAAAGAAACCTAAATTTAAGGATTTCTATTGTTGAAAGTATTTAAAAAAAAAAAAAAAAAAAACAAGTCTGAACTTGAAAAAAAAAAAGTTAGAATTTAAACAAATCTATTAGAAAAGTAACTTAGAAATCTGAGAAGTTTATCTATAACTAATTGATGTTTATCACTTTGTTTTAAATTTAATTATTTTTGTTTAAGATTTAAAAAAACCGTGATTTTGATATGAGAATATGTTTTTTGATATTTTTTCTTTCTGTTTTTTAAAAGTAACCCAACATACTTCCCTATAAAAAAAAGGTTTAAAAAAAAAAAAAAAGGAGTAACCGAACAATTAAGAGTATTTGAGTTTAAAAAAACAAAAAAATAAAAAAATAAAGAAAAAGAAAAAAAAGAAAGAAAGAAAGAAAGGAGAGTTTAAAAAAAAAAAAAAAATTACCAAGTAGCCTAATCCTCTTAAAAAATAGCGTAAATTCCAAAAAAGAAAAAAAGAGAAAAAAAAAAAAACCCAAAAGAGAGTTTGCAAAAAGAAAAAGAAATAACCTTACCAATATCCTTTTTTAAGAAGCCAGTTCAAGTACAAATCCTCTTGTTTGAAATTTTTATGTCAGGCATGGCTTAAGCAATTATTAAACACCTTTAAATCCCTAATCACATTCACTCATGGGTAAGTACTTGGCAGCCATGGTAAGTAAGAATTCAAAAAAAGTCAATGAGAAACAAAAGAAAAAAAAATAAAATAAAGATAAACTTGCAAAAAATTGAACCTGAAAAGCCGTTGGAGCCTTTGATAAAGTCCGTTTAAATTGTTTAGAAACCAAATGTAAAAGTAGAAGAAAGAAGAAGATGTTGAGCTAAACTGAATGTTTTCAATCTGAAAAAGATTGAGAGAAACTGGCAAAATGTACGTGAGTTTGTAGGTCTTAAAGTATAGAAGTTTTAATTTACATATTTATCCTCGTTAGTTAAAAATTTATAAGTGGGTATGATGAGGGTATCTTAGACATCAAAATTGAAGAATTTACATATCTATCCCCGTTAGTTAAAAACTTATAAGTGAGTATGATGAGGGTATTTTAGGCATAAAAAATGTGGAATCCAAACAGGGGAAGCCCCTTAAATAGTAGTATAGATTACAGTCAACATCAATTAATTATACTGCATCCTGCATTTATTATGTTACCAAAATTTTAAGTGTAAAATATTTTACATAAATTTGTCTAGTTGATTTGGTTGACTAAAAATATTTTACTTTTGACTAAATATTTTACAGCAAAACAAACACAATATTTAATAGAAAAATATTTTTTTGAAAATATTTTATGTTAAAATAAACAGAGCGTAAATGCATTAAATGTCTTGGAAATTTGGAAAAATGGTACCAATTTTTATAATTATTTTTTCAAGATACCAAAGAAGAGTAGGTCTACACAAAACCCCTTATACCGTGGTCATGGTTCAAGAGCAAGAGGTCCTTCAATTCTTCCACATTCTCTTTGAGGCCAATTCTATCCAACTGCGAATGCAAGAGCCAAATTCATCATCACATAAAGTTATGTAAAGCCTGAATTTCTGAATGCCTGATATTAACTCTTGCTACTTGTGGATTCTATGAAGGAATTTCCTCAAACTCCACCACCCCCACCAACCACACCCCCCCCCCCCCCCCCCTTTTTTTCCCAAAAGTTCATTAACTTTTTCTTTAAAAAATTGTGATCCTTACATGAATTCTCTTACTTTCATTTTCATGGTGCTTTTCATAATTGTCATATGCTTCATATGGGTTCCCATGCCTTGGAAAATAAATTAGCACATGCTTCATCTTTTGTGTAAACCATATTTATGATGTGATGAATAATAGGTTCAACAGCTTTCATTTGCCCTCTGAATACAAGAGTGACAAAAGTATATCCTTACAGGTATTTATGGTTTTTCCTATACTATGCAAGTGACCCTCAAAATTATTAGCATCCCAGAATGATTTTCCTAACACAAAAGTAAAAGAGGGTACAAGTACAACTCCATAAAGCAGGAGAAGAAAATAATGAGAGCTTGGAAAAGAACATTAACTATTCAGGGGAGCTATCAAGTGAAGAACCAAAACAGTGGCCCTCTTACATGATTATTAAGAATATTGAGCCCTCTCCTTTAATATCCTCTTATCAATTGTCATTAGTGATTTCTTTCTCTATGTCATGCGCAAATTACATAGAATCTTTTACTTATCATGAAGGGAAGCCCTATTATTCTTTTTTTCCCTTATCGGTGCAAAGATTTAAATTTTTTTTTTTTTTTTAAATTCTAAAATATTAAAATAGGCTTTGGCCCTATTTAGATTGAGGAGGGAGGAAGAGAGAGTGGAGGGGAGTAGAGTAGAGCAGAGTTGGACAAAAATAGTCTAATTTTTGACAAATTTTACCCTATTCTCCTCTACTCTCCCTCCCTCCCCTTTAATCCAAACAGGGCATTAATAGCATTCACCAAGCCACCTCTTATCATGGACTTACAATTGGTAAAAAATATTAATCGAGCAATGGTTGGCATAAGAAACATTTATAAATTTCTAACTTAATAGCTACAAACTTATTATAAATAATGAGACCTCTCTTTTAATATCGTCTTATCATTGGTGATTTCTCTATGTCATGTGCAAATTACATGGAATAGGGGCAGCACTTCTTGTTCAAGGGGTTCATTTATAAAAAATATATTTTTTTATTAGTTTATTTTATGCTTAAAAATATTTTTGCATACATTGGCTGAAATCTTGCACATCTTGATCATAGATCAATACAACCTAAAAATAAACAATAATTAGACATTTAGTGTATTATTTATGTTAGTACTTGATTGAAGAAAAAAAAAAATAAAGTTAGCAATTGTTCAAATATTTGATTGGTTAAGTAGACACTTAGTGTAATAGTTATATATGGATGAAAATGGATGAGTAGGTTAATGAACAAGGGTTTGGTTTACCTCAAATACTTTTTTAACTGGAATCTTCTTTTGTTTTAATGATAAACTGTCACATCACCCACTAATTAAATAAAAGACGGAGATTAAAACCCATTGCTACTTGTCATTGTATATTTAAAATAAAAGAAAACCTCTAGTTAAAAAAATACTGGAGGTAAGCCAAACCCGATAAATAATATAGTGTCAGTTGGTTACTCATTTTAGTTTAAAATATTTTTATAAAAATAATAGCAACTACATAAAAATAAATAAATGTTATACAAACTTAATCAAATAAAATGGTCACACCTAGCACATTGACAATAGATAATAAAAACTGATAATGAACTATCATAAAGCGATTTTAAAATATGAAAGCTTGTAGAAGCTGTAAAATTTCATATATTTGCATTTTTTTATGACTCGATATATTTAAGTTTTTTTTTTATTAAATTTTTATTTAATTAAATTTTTTTTAATAACCCTCTTAAAAAAAATTCCGAAGCTGTCACTGACATGGAACCTTTTATTTATCATGAGGGGAGGCTTTTTTTATTCTTTTTTATTTTTTTAATCGATGCAAAGATTTAAATAAAAAAAAGTCTTTAATAAATACGTGAGAATATTAAAAATATTAAGATAGACTCAATAGCATGCATTATGGGGCTCCTCTTATCATTGACTTGCAACCAGTGAAAAATATTAAATTAGAGCAATAATTGGTATAAGACTCATTTATGATTTTCTGACTTAATAGCACCGTGATTTAAGCTTGTCATTCATATTTAATATGCAAAAATTGTGAGTTTTAGTTAACTCAATTGGTAAAATTTTTTATGATTGAATAAGAGATATATGGTTCATTTCTCGCTTATACCAAAAATTAATCAGTGTTTTAGTTTAATAATAAAAAATTATCATAAAAAACAAATGCCATAAATTGAAATTCTTTGAAGAAAAAAAATTATGCAAAAGTTTATAAACATATAATACTGCCTAGAATTTGTAGACCCTGCCGGCTATAACAGTTGCACTGTTAGACTCATTCCCTGACGTGAGATACTAGGTTATGCATCTAAAAAGTATTAATCAAGACTTTCTTTTTGTACACGTTCTTATTTTATTGCAAATGCTTGACAGTCTGTTTGTTTCCTAGATCTTTTGCGTGCACCTCTTGTCAGCTTCAACCTTCTATTCTATTTTGAGTTATTTCATGACTTGTATGCAATGAAAAAAATTGATATAGAGCAACAAGTAGAGCAAGAAAATTCTACTTAAAGAATTTTCATCATATAAAAAGTATTCAATTATTCAAAGTTTTGAATTTAAAGAGTAACGACAATGTAGACAGTCGTGAAAAGAATGCTTGAAGAATGTGATATTAAATTTTTTTCTCCCATATGGATAAGCAGACATTGACTAACTTTTTTACTAAAATATAAATCAATAGTGATAACATAAATGAACCTAAGAGTATTGATATAGATGATTTCAATTTTCAACAAGTCATCTACAGCCAAAGTAGGATTGAATCTAAACCTGATGCCTAATGAAAATTTGGCCATGCCAAAGCTGGCATGATATTTGAACAGTTAACAATACAGTCAAGAAACATTTACAACTCATCGTGAAATTTTCTCTCTGAAGAAGAAACTTCTGGTTGATATTCGAGCAGATACCTAGCAGCCAATGATGCATGTAGTGCAGCACCATAAGGAAATGCATCTTCGTTGACTTGGTAGAATGGTGAATGCTCTGATTCTAGCCGTCCACGTGTCACATTCTGCATTCCAAGTAAGAAGAAGTATCCAGGTATGACCTCTTGGTAAAATGCAAAATCTTCAGATCCCATCAACGGTTTAACATCCTTCACTTTGTGAATGCCAATCATATCCCCAGCAACATTTAGGAAGTGCTCATGCAAGCCTTTGTGGTTTATGGTCGGAGGGTAGAATAGTTTCGCTTCTGTGAAAAAATCCACTGTTGCATTGCACCTCTGCACGGCGGCCTGCCCTCTGATAACCTGTTAGAGAAGTAAATAAACTCGTTATGGTGATAAGAAGGGGGACTGAATGGGAAGTAACCATTGAAAAATCATTTTCAGTTGGGATATATGCATGAAAGAAAAAGCTGATTTTCTGCTTCTTGGCAGTATATTAGTTACCAAAATTTCATTATCAATCCTAAAGTATGTGAAACACAGATTCTGCCACATATATTGTAATGCATCTTTTAACTTCCATACCTCCTCAATGCGATATCGTAGTTGCATAAAACTTTCCTTAGAAAATGCACGAAAAGTGCCACCAATTGTTACAGAATCTGGAATAACATTGAATGCACCACCTCCTTGGAATTTCGCGACCGTAACTACCTGCAAGGGCATTAAGCAGATTTATAGGATTGTCGCAATAAGGATGTATTTCACAGACAATGTCTGGCTTGCAAGAAAATAATGTTTAACAGAAGAAGCAAATTCCGCAGACCATTCTAAGGAAAAGATATCAGAAGAGAAGTTTTCTTTCATATTTACATCACCTAATCACGTTTTATAGGCTATCACCAGGTGTTAATCCCCTGAAAGTAGAGGAAAAAGCGTATGATCTAAATAGGATCCTAACCTTTAGCACTTTTACATTGACAGCCTGAAAGTTATATCACAGCATCAGCTATTGCCCCTACCAGTACTATTTGTCTCCTCTTAAAAGAGTGTTCAAGAACCTCATGTTTTTTCAAGAGAATTCTAACAATTTTTAGATAATATACCAAGATTATTGCAAAGTCTTTAATTACATAAAAAATACAATTTGTGGCCTCTACCTCTCATGTATTGGAAGAGAAGGGGGGGGGGGGGGGGGGGAGTTCCTTCTTAAGTCTTGATGTTTTTACTGCTCATCAATGCTGTAGGCATGCCAAGTTCATGGTGATTAACCCTTAATTTATTTTCAGCAACAAATATAATTTTTTAATAAGAACAACAGCTTCATTTACAAGCTACGTAGTTACTTTTCTCTGGTTCATCATGATTCTTTCAGGTACAACTAATAGATGTGGCAAACATTATGATTTTGAGGTTGGTTTCACAACAATCACACTTGTTGCCAGCCAATCAGGTTGTACCGTATCACAGTAGAGATAAGTGTTGAAGTCACTTCACAATGAGGCACTAACCTCTAGTAGGTGCCAAAATAGGATGCTCTACTTTTCCTGATACGGAAGCAGTGCACCTTTATTTATTTATTTTCACCAAATGCACCCAAAGAACTTGAAAAGGGGTGGTTGAGGCTGTATAGAATATAACAGTTTCTGTAGATAGTGATGCACTTTAAGCTAGAGGACTCTAAACATGTGCTAAATCATTCTATAATACTGGATAAAGAAAAGGGGGGAAATGACCCCAAATTATTGTGAAGAAATGAGATCTACCTGTGGGTCCAGAGGATCAGCTTCACGTGAAACAAGATGTTGTAAGCTAACAATCACATTAGAGGCTGCCAATATTGGGTCTACAGAGTGTTGAGGAATGGCAGCATGACCTCCTTTACCACTAATGACAGCTTCAAAGAAACCGTTCCCAGCCCCTATGGGACCAGCTTTGGAGTGCACTTCACCCACTGCTAAGTTAGATGAAACGTGCAAACCAAAGATAGCATTTACATTCTCTAACACCCCCTCATCTATCAACTTCAAAGCCCCTCCACCACCTTCCTCAGCTGGTTGGAAAACAAGTACAACTGTTCCCTGGTAAAAATTGGATAATATCAGAAACCAAAAGGAGGCAAAAAGAACCTCAGAAAATCATCCAAATTACAAGTGATTCATGGGCTATTAGTTGTGTTGTCAATATCTTAATAGGTGGCAAACCTTCCATCATACAGATTTCATGTTTTGGAGCTTCCCACTCCCAAATAATAAAAAATAATAATGATAATAATAATAAAAGGGAGAAAAGCTTGCAATTGATCGTCCATCCAAAAGTAACAAACTATATCTTATTATGTAATGGAGAACCAGATTTCTTTTCTGGTACCTCACAACTATTATTAGCACTTTTGAGCCCCTTTCTAAAGGTATATCACTGTAGCAAATTGACTTTTTGCAACATTCATGGATTCTAATCCCTAGCACTTGGTCATATGCTCTATACATACTAGAAAAAAAGATGCCCCTGAAACCAGTAAAATATCCATAAACATTTTTTTACCAAAAAATAGGGAGGCTTTTTCTCTATGGTATCATTGAGCTGATTGACTATTTAGACACAAATCAAGCAGTGAAAAACCACTTGAGCAAATAGGAGATCAGTAGATTGTCCTTTTAACTTTTTGGAAGGAGAGTAGTAATTTAGTCATGTGAAAATAATCTAACATAGTAACAATTTTGCCTATACAGGATTTCTTATAAAAAAAAAAAAAATTGTCTACAGAGGATTTGAAATTAACAAACAAACAAAAAGTCAACAGACCTTTATCTCTTCACGGTGTTCTTGAAGTATCTTTGCAGCTCCAAGAAGCATTGCAACATGAGCATCATGTCCACAAGCATGCATCTTCCCAGGAATTCTACTCTTGTGCTCCCACTCCACCATTTCCTATAAATTTAAGACCCCTATCAACATAGTTCACAAATATACATTATTTTCTAATATTATAATATAAATCCTAGTTGCCAAACTCTCACTTATATATATTCAACTTGAACAAAATTACTCAATCTTACAACAATTAAACTCTCCAATAAGACAACTTGCTTTGCTTATATAGAATAAAGTAACAAAATTTAATCAAACCTGCATAGGAAGAGCATCCATGTCAGCCCTTAAGGCCACAAAAGGTGGTCCACCAGTCCCAATGAAGCCAATAACACCAGTTACAGCAACTGGGTACTTGTAAGTAATACCCATCTTATCCAATTCAGTTCTGATAAGCTTACTAGTCTCAAATTCCTCAAAACCCAGTTCTGGATTCTCATGTACTTTCCTTCTGATTCCCACCATCCAATCAAACAGTTCTGGTCTCTTGGCAAACTGGAGAAACCTTTTGGGGATTTCTGTGAGCCCATTTGAGCTTGAAGAAGAAGAAGAAGAAGAATCTGAGAAACTGAGTGTTGGACAAAACAAGTTAAGAATGAAAATCAAAGATACGCACTGGGAGAAATTCATGATTTATGGGGAATTGAGCTTGGGAGTTGGGATTGAAAGTAGCAGGCAGAAAAGAAAAAAGAAGAAATCTTATGAGAAGCTTTGGAGGTAACATGGGTTTCAGTACTTTTTTATAAGTAAGACTGGTTAAAGGCTATAGGAGAAGTTGAAAATTAGCATGAAAGTGACGAACAGTTTAAACAATGAGGAAAATATGGAATTGTAGACTTTTGAATATAAAAAGACCCGTGTTCTCTAATAAGATACGGTCAGTCCGACCATGAATCTGTTGAAAGTATGGCTGCAACTATTAGTCACACAGCCCACCCACGTGCTAAATTCTAATACCCCACATGTTGTTTTTAAAGTTATCCTTTTCTTTTTTACTAATTGACTTTTGATAAAGCAGAAACAATAATTCTAAGGTATATAAAATATAACTTTTTATTGTTCACGTCACGCGGCAGATTGTGAATAATTAAGAAAAAAAATAGTATTTTCTAAAAAAAACAGTTAATTTAAATGAAAGTAGTGGCGAAGTCAAGAATTTTGTTGAGGAAGCTAAACTATTCTGTCAAAATAATCTCAAATCACAAATAGACACTACCCTAAAAAAATCCATGTGATATGTGTGTATGAAAATATAAATTTTAATTTTCTTATTTTAAAGTAAGTTGCATACATATACACAAAATTATCAATTTTAATATCTATATATACACGCCTAGACACAAGATCTTCTTTTTAAGAGAAACTTATAATCTTCATAAACTCTAATAAGCATACAAACATTATATAATTGGGTATACAATATACAAATATATAGAACAAAAAAAAAAAAAAAAAAAAAAAAAAACAGAAGAAAGAAACAAATATAGTATCTTCCATCAAAGTCATGCTCAACAATAACACTTTACGTAATAAAATTCATCAATTATTATTTTTATAACAAAATTATTCATAATTTTCTTTTTAATATATAAATTGTTTGCAAAATTTTATTCATGTTTGACAAATCAAAATTATAATATTATAATTGAAATCTTATATGACCTTTTTTTTTCTTGATAAAATCTCAAGAATAGAAAATTTCAACAAAATTGCATATATTATCAATGTTGAATGATTTGGAAGCATTAATAGGATTTGAAATTGAGCTAAAAATTAGGGGTTCCACACTTCCACTATTTATGCACAAAACTTACTACCTAATTATTTCATTCTATTGCAATTGTATATTAGCTAAACTCTCTCTTTTTTTAGAAGGATTACTAGATTATTTGATCAATGCTTTCTTTTGGGGAAGCCAAATCCTTTTTTTTTTTCATATAATCTTTAAATATTTGTAAAATACACCTATATTGTAAAAAAAAAATTAAAAATTAAAAATTTTGGAGGGGCCAAGGCCCCCCAAGCATGCATGTGGCTTCGCCACTGTATGAAAGCATGCTTTTTCCTTTGGCTTTCAAAGTTTTCATTTGAATATTTGCTATTACCACCATGAACACGCAACATGCTTGCCATGATCGCGGCAACAATATCTCCACGAGCATGATTATAGCTCGAGCTTGGGCTGTAATTGAGAAAAAAAATTGTAAAAGTTATATGAAAATATTAGACAGCCAAATGCAGTATGCCACATGAGATAATTATTGCAAAATTTGTAATTTTTTATGTGATACTAGAATTACCTGAGGAATAAACAGTAATGCTAAGAATACAAAATTTTATTATAAAAATTTATAAGTTGTTAAGTTGTTATTGATAGAAAAAATAGTGATGTGACGAATTAGTAATAATTTAACAACTCAATTGTTAGTGTGAAAATTGTTGTGTAGGTGGAGAAATTGGGGTTACTGTTTCTCTTCCGGGTAAGTCAATAATTCCAATCCCTAACAAATAACAGTAATTTTGGTTTGTGTTAAAAATTTTGGACTTGACCAATTCAAAAAGTTGACCCACAATAGGTTTGGTACGGTGCATAACAAAAAATTGTCTCCCTTGATTTCCTACAATTATTAACCAATAGCTTGCTACAACTTTTCATTTCATAATTTATAGATAGGGTGTAGAATAATCACCAATAGTATTTGAGAATGTAAGAAATAGAAGAAAACTTTTTCACTCTTTCTTACGGCGGTGGATTGTGTGTCGTACTTTAGAAGCAAGCACCACTATCAAAACATAAAAAGTATTGTTACTGATGTGAAGCAAACAAACAACCTTTAAATTGATCCTAAATGTAAGTACACATTTTCCTCATTTTGTAACTAGTAAATGCTTTTCTCTTTAAGCCCAAAAAAAAAAAAAAAAAAAAAATTGTCCGCATACTTTGATTATTTTATAAGAAAAGTAAAAAATGGCAACGGTGAGCAGTGATTAGATTAAATGGCCATTGCACACTAATTGGCCCCACTCGTATCAGACTCCATCCATTGATCTAATCCCCCTCACCAACAAGCATTGATCTTGCTCCTCATGGTTGTTGATTGTTGTTGTAATTTTATTGAGACAAACTTTGTTTTGTCATATCACATATGGGCGCATGGATTTTTTGCAGTGTGGTGGCCCTAGCTAGACAATGTCCTTAAAAACCCCTTTTAGTTGTTCAATGGTCATGGGTGATGTACTTTAATTTTTGCAAAGGTTCTCGTAACTCAAGTGGATGGTAGTTTATGGTATTTCTACTTTCCAACGAATGCATCTAGAATTTAAATTTCTCCTTAACTATTGCATTGAATATATGTATATAAAATGCCCTTTTCAAACAGCTTGTTTTCATTTTGTGTGTATATACAGATTTTTAGTGGTACAAAATTCACCCAAGAATGACAACATTAGTGTTTTGGTTGTTAGTACTTAGTATTGCAACTCTATTTTTATGATAATTACGTAAATCCATCTAAAAACCTCTCATTTAAAATGGCAAGAAAAAGAATATGGTAGTTCAAAATTTCAAATATATATGACAAATTGGCATTAAATGAAAGGATTTTTTTTTTTTTTTTTGAAAAATGATATATAGATATATTAGGATTTGAACCTATAACACATCCCTTGTGATGAATCCACATTAAATGAGAGGATTTGATATACTTTGTTGGAGCAATCATAATTTTTCCGGTTAGATAAAGGAAAATACTTAACCTTTTCACATGGATTTTTAAACTTTGTTTCATATTTTTGTATTAAGTAATATACTTTAATGATTTGGGTTTACATATGAACTGTACTTCAGGAGTATCTACTTACTCTCTCTTCCAAATGAAATGATATAAAAATTGATTGTAGAATGTAATAAATCAAATCCAGTAAATATTATCTTTCTTTCTTTCTTTTTTATTTTTATATTTTTTTTTTTTTTGGGGTAGAAATCCAGTAAATATTATCTTACAATACAAAACATAAGTTCTCGGAATTCAAAGACAATTACATCTGTACATGCATACGCATAAAGCACCTAAAAACATCATTAATGAATTCGCATAAGCATGTCAGAACGTACTTTTTCCAAGGGGCGGCTCTATGTTAAAAGGTGAGGTGGTTACAGTACCACCTGACCTAGAATTTTTTATTTATTTATATATAAAATATAATTTTTTTTTTTTTTTACCTTAAAAAAATTTTAACAATCCTAAATTTTTTAGGTTTAACAAAATTAAATTTTGGTTCCCTTAATAATATATTACACCATTTCAAACAAAAAGAAAAAAGCCCAAGAAAATTTTATTGAACTAAAATTTGAAGAATACATAATTTGCATTTACAACACTGATAATTAAACTATCATACAAAGATTTCAAACATGAAAACTCGTAGAAAGAAATTGTAAGATTTTATGTATTTGTAATTTTTTTTAAAAAAATATGAAGTTCTCTTTTTATTTTATTTTGTATAATTTAAGTTTTTTAATGACCACACTCGAAATTTTTTTTAGAGTTCTACCATTGACTTCTCCACCATTTATTAGCATTTGCATCATTCCTCCTTCTATCCAAGAAAGCATAGGTGCGGCTCTAGAGTCGCCGCACCCGCATCAGACTCATCTTGACATAGCATCTGACATCTGATGTGCTGATTCTCCTCTTTTTTTTTTTTTTTTTTTTATTCACGCCAATTTAGGTCGAAATCGGCTGATTTGCTCCGATTAGGCCCAATTTTGGCCGAAATGGGAGCCGAAACGGCCAAAACGGTCCTATTTTGGTCACTGAAATAGGCCTATACGGCCCAATTCTGATCGATACGACCCAATTTCGGCCGTCGAAATGGCCGCTGGCCGCCATTCTTCTGCTTCATGTGGTCATGTAAGAGAAAAAAAAAAAAGACAGAGAAGGAATAAGAAGATGAGAAGACACAAAGAAATTGTTAGAACTTAAAAGTGGTGAGGAAGAAGAATAAAAGTATATAATAAAATAATATAAATTAAGTAGGTGAGAAAATTGTTATTTCAAGTGGGTAGGCTTGGGAGTTGGAAAATGAGTAAAGAAACCTGTTTGAAAGGTGGTATTTTGTTTGTAATTATCAAAAATATTGATTTTATTAAAAACAAATTGTGGGGGCATTTTTTGCTCTTGTCCCCCATGGAAAAGATAGACGTTCTCTTCACACCTTATAAGGGATGAGCAAGTGGATGAAGAGTACCACTAGCTTGGTGATCCTTTTAATGTGGGGGCATTTTTTGCTCCAAAGCCAAGGGCTAGACCATATTGTAACCTTGGGCAATTTTTGCTCTTATCTCACATGGAAAAGATAGACTTCCTTTTCACACCTTATAAGGGATGAGCAAGTGGATGAAGAGTACCACTAGCTTACTAGTGGTACTCTTCATCAACCAAGCTAGTGGTACTCTTCATCCACTTGCTCATCCCTTATAAGGTGTGAAGATGAAGTCTATCTTTTCCATGCGAGACAAGAGCAAAAATTGCCCAAGGTTACAACATGGTCTAGCCCTTGGCCTTGGAGCAAAAAATACCCCCACACAAATCATAAATAATTGTTTTTTTAATAATAAACTCTACCTCTTTATTTAAATTCTTTTATATAAAAATATTAAATTTATTATATAAAAATATTTTTAATAATTTTTTAATTGCCACATCCCCACACTCGCACCTTACTTTTTCAAAAATGCCCGAGTCCCACATAGCTTCTATCTTTCCCTGTTTCGTACAAAAGAATGCTATAAATAGATCCTCTTGTGGTTGTGGATTACCATTGCACCAACTTTTTGTTATGAGAAGAACCATTGCACCAACTTACCTCATTTATTTTTGAGTGAAACCAACCTAACTCCCTTACCCTTAGAATGTTTGTTATGTTAGGTATATTTTTATTATTTGCACCCTTCTTTCCATCCTCCTCTTTAGTACAAAACACCAAATATAAAAAATATTACTATTGCACCAACCTATTCCTCTTTGGATGCTTCTTATGTTATGCAGATTTTTGACCATTATTTTTCAGTCCTGTTAATTCATTTATTTGAGAATGATTAAACTCTAGCATAGTGGACAGTGGACACCACAAAACTGTTATTTATTTTTGGATAGAGACACCACAAAACTTTTAGTGCATCTCTAATGTGAAGAAACCGCAGTCTCATTAGCATGATGGCGAGTAGGTGGTATCAGGGGTGGTAAAACTGGACAAGATCCACGAACTTTACACAATATGACACAAAATTAATAAGTTATGAGTTGAGACTTAATAGGTTCGTTGTCATATTTTGGTCGATAGGATTGACCTGTTTAATAAACAAATTGGGTTAGTATCCAACTCATGGAACTCGTTTGACCCATCTGACCCATTTAATTAAACAACATTTTACCAATATACTCTTCAAACCCTAGGTATATAAACTTATTAGTTGTTATGGTTTATTTTCTTTGACATATTGTGATAGATTATTTGTGATATTGAGATATTTTTTAGTTTTGAATGATTATTTGTGATGCAATTACTCGCTAGTTTTGAATTTTATACTAAAAATATTTATTTGTTTAGTTTGTCATAATTCATATAATTTGGTTAATACTAACATTTTTTTTTTTTTTTTATAAAATCTGATAAACAGATCGACATGATTAACCTGTTTAATAAATGAGTCGTGTTAGGGTTAAGAAATCTTGATCTGTTTAATAAATATGTCAGGTTAGTGTTGACTTATATAGTCCGATAGTCATGAGTTAGAGGTAGACCTAGGATTTCAAGTTAGGGGGGGGGGGGGGGGGGGCGAAGTATAAGAAGAAAAAAAATCCAAATAGGTATCCATATAGTATTAACAAACTATCAACCAAGATTAATACACAAAATTATTGTTTCTTAATACATTAAGATGCAATCATTTACCAAAAAAAAAACAAAAAAACAAAATAATATTGTTTCTTAAAAGCATGAATTGTTGTAAAAAAAAATTTATTTTCACAAAAATTTACTTTTGCTACATTAATATAGTATTTAAAATGTCTCGTACAGTAGTGTTTTTAGTATTTGGTGTTCTAAATATTAAATATTTACCATTTAGAACACCTAATGCTAATACTCTAATACTGGGCTGACTGTGATTTTTTATTTTTTATTTTAAAATTTTGTTTTTGTTAAGTTTTTTAGTTTGGTAGTTGCTAGTTGGGCTAAGCTAATTAAAAGGGAGGGAGTCCAAGTTTTTGGAAGAGTGATGCACAGCTTTAGAAATAAAATAAATATAATCATTAAGAAAAATGATCTTTTTTTTTTCTTTGGGCTGAGGGGGCCCAATTTTTTTTTTTTTGGGCCAGGGGGCCTGGGCCCATTGGTCCCTTGTGAATCCGTCCTTGTCATGAGTTGACACAACACAAATTCGACACGCAAATACGAATTGCCACCGTAGATAATATCATATGGGCTCACTGCTTGTGCATTGAACTGGATAAAATCACCGTCAGGGAATGAATAATCCTAAGCTAGTTATAGTATTTGTTATATTAAAATGCTTTCATAAGAGCATTATCAGAAACTTTTGAACACAATAATCGGATTATAACGTCATAAGTAATTTTTTTTCCTAGCAATTTTTCTTTAAAGTAATGCTACGGTACTCCCACCAAACTTTATGATTAGCCTTTTAGGCCCATTATAAAGGGTACCTAGTCCATGGGCCTTTTTGCTCGTTCATTTTCTATTCTGAGTTGGCGTTGGTCCTTCTCATCCAACGCTCCCTATCGGGCAGTACAAAATCACATAAAAATCTAGTACAAATCATATGATCTTTAATTCTTTGTTCTTTTGCGGTTCATATCCATAATAAAATCAATTAGGCCTCTATTTTTTGTTCTCAAATATTTTATTCTAAATAATTGAAAAGAAGAAGAAGAAGAAGAAGAAGGAGAAGAATTGAAGGAGGTATATAGCTATCATACTTATAAGTTAACTGCAAGTTGGTCAAATAGAACCCACTAATGAAGGTAGCAATTTTTCTTTTAAAGAAACGGACATCTAGGCAAATTACAATTCAAGCTTTTCCAGGTGGAAAAATTGACAATGTTCAATAAGATGAGATTTGATGGATCATAATCTAACATCATATTTGAATTAGTGGGAATTATTTATTTATTTATTTATTTTTTTTTGAGAAAGGAGTTAGTGGGAATTCAGTTAGTATGGTAGTGATTGACTTAAATACATTGTGGTCTTTAAAGTTTAGCCTATGAATGATTTTAGTTCCTTTAGGTGACATGGCCAAAATGACACATCTATAATGTAAGATTATAAGAGATCACACTAAGTTTTTAAAAAAAGTAGTGCTGAGTAGTACAAGTTTTATTAAATTGAGCTTACAACATGTGTCATCAATTATAAAGAAACAATTCAAATATTCATTCATAATGTGGTTAAAATCTACCAGGAACATTCGTTGTCATATCAATTTATAAAGGTAAAGTAGCATTGCTTTAAGATTGATGCTGGTGGTTGGTGGCTCGAGTGGTGACATAGTACTCAGAGACAACAAGGTGAAGAAGCATTGCTTCAAGATTGAATCCAAATTCATGCATTTTTTTTGTTTTGAATTAAAATATTTTTCAGAAAATGTTTTCTCATTTTCAAGTGTATGTTTGCAAAAATGTAGTCAAATTTGTAAAATATTTTCTATTAACCGTAAAATCTTTTATAAAATGTTGTAAAAAGTTTTACCTTTTAAAAAATTTGGTAAAACATTGTTGGCCTGTTTCTATCCATACCACAGTCTTGAAAATTTTTAATCCCTCTCACTTTTGTAATGTGATTGCTCCTGATAGTGTGATGCTTCCCAACATAAAGAACCAGTTGTCTGCATCAACTAAGTTGCATTTAAGTAAAATCAAAGTTAATTAAATGAGCTATTATCAACTTTCTATTAACTTATCAAATTTTGGCGAAAATGGGTAACTGATTTTTTTCTTCTAACTATCTAGTTAGTTGTTAAGGTTTTGAAACTATATTTTTTACTAGCATCTCGAGTCTAAGAGACTCGATTTTGGCCTATAAATCGAGTTTCAGAGACTCGATTTCTATAGTCTGATGTGGCATTTTTTTTCACGTGGTGCCCGGCTGGAAATCGAGTCTCTAAGACTCGATTTACAAACCAAAAAAATTTTAAAAAATTTTAAGTCTCAGAAGAGAGAAAGAATACAGAGAGAGCAAACCCAAACCCCGAATACCCATCATACCCATCAGATGTGAGCTCTCAAGCTCAAACACCCATCTTCAATCTATAAAAAAAAAAACACTCATCTTCAACCTAAACCCCAATCAGATCAGAGACACAACAATCTCAACACAATCAGATCAGACACAATCAGATCAAAGAGACAAAGATCTAGAGAGCAGCGCGGCCTGGGTCGCGTGGAGTGGCACGGCTTGGCCTACCCGGCCTGGGTCGCGCGGCGCGGCGCGGCCTGGGCTGTCCATTTCTTCTTCTTCTTCTTCTTCTTGGGTTGGCTGGGCTGCTTCTTCTTCTTCTTCTTCTTCTTCTCCTCTCTCTCTCTCTTTCTTTTTTTTCTTTCTTTCTGCTATTTCCGCGTTTGGGGAGATTATAAATGGGTTGTAAATCAAATTTGTTTAAATTTTTTTGGTTTGTAAATCGAGTCTTAGAGACTCGATTTCCAGCCGGGCACCATGTGAAAAAAAAAATGCCACATCAGACCATAAAAATCGACTCTCTGAGACTCGATTTTGGCTCCAAAATCGAGTCTCTGAGACTCGAGATGCTAGTAAAAAATATAGTTTCAAAACCTTAACAACTAACTAGATAGTTAGAAGAAAAAAATCAGTTACCCATTTTCGCCTCAAATTTTGAGTAAACAAATGAAATGTAATTAAACTTCTAAATTGTGTCCCAAGTTACCTTAGTATTTTTACCAAAAAAAAAAAAAAAAGTATGTATCAACTGGAAATTAAATATTACTCAGTTATTTATTTATCCTTTCCCCACAAATTGATGTTTGCCAAATCCCAGATATATTTTACTTTATCACCTAATTTTCTTTACGTTTTTTTGAGAAGAATATCACCTATTTTTCAATTTCTTACTTTATCACCTTTTTTCAATTTCCCATTGTAATCTAAAGTAGTTTATTTTTATTGGTTTATTTTACCTAATAAAATATAAGTTAAAAAATACATTTGTATTTAAAAATCTTACTTTAAAAAAAAAAAAAAGATTATGGATATATAGAATTTCAACTTAATGAGGCTCACTTGACGATTGCTCTTTATCTAATTGGACCATCAATGATATCATTTTTATTGCACACCAATCACAAACTGCCATCTCAATAATTGTGAATTTGTTGTTCAATTAATGAGAAATGTTACATCCACTATACTTTCACAACAATTTCTTAATGAATCTTAAAAAGTTAGTTAAGACTTAATTAAAAAAAAAATGTATTTTTTAAGTACCAAGTGGGTGTTAGTGTTGTAATGTCTTTCCCGCCATATATAATTTTCTAAAATGTTTTCCTTTTTACCATTCACTCTGCCATTCTTTCTTTTTCACATTCTCTCTGCTAATTCTCTCTGCTAGCCATCGCTATGGCTCTCTCTTAGGTATTTTTGTTTGCCTTTCATAATATTGTAATTCTTGCATTCTTTCTCTTTTTCTGCCTCATTTCCTCTCTCTTTTCTCTCTTTTTCTGCCTCATTTTTTCTGCTGAATCATTTTTATTAACTTAATTCAGAATTCTTGTTGTATTACGTATTTTATAGACTTTATAATTGAATCATTACAACTCTTGTTATTGAAAGTATTGTTTGGCTAGTTAATTTGTCTTCTCTATCTGTTCAAAACCCATAATCAGTTTTCTTGTTACCCAAGAATCAATGAATTTGATATTATTTTCTATTATTTTTTTCATTAAACTTTCCATAAGCAGTTTCTTGGTACCAAAGAAACACTGAATTTGATTTTTTTTTTTTTCATTATTGGATTCTTTACAATTTGTTCATATACACTGAATATGATATTATTTTCTAGTTTTTTTTTTTTCATTATTGGATTCATTACAATTTGTTCATATAGAGGAAGATTTATTTGTATGTTTTGAACATGATGGTTGTAATCTAATTGAATCAAGTTTAATGCACCTGATTACACTAATGAGGGCTTGGCTTAAAATATGTGTTACTTTGGTCCTAAAGATATGCATGCTTGTCTTGTCAATTTAGAATGAGATGGATACATTTCTTGGAGTGCTTTTCATTGGCCTAATTCTCACTTGGCATTTGCAAATGTGGTTTTCTATTCAAGTTGATATAACAAACCTCTATAAATGGAACATTGGATATTGCCTTTATGAGAGAACCGTGTAGAAGTGTATTTTGTTTCTTTAAAAAATGTACGAAAGGGCAATGAGTATTAAGATGCCATCTTAGATTAGAATGCACCCCAATTGGCATTATGTTTCTACATTTTCAAAAGCAATGTGCTTAAACAGGGAATAAATGTGTTCATTGTGTATAGAAGCCCCTATATTTGAGAATAAGTACCTATTTTAGTTTATATAGTATTATGTCCCTATTATATGCCAGCATTGTTTTATATATGATATTTTTAGTAGTATTTATAAACTATATAGGAACACTACCTGTGAACCCTTTTTACCATGTCAAGATGTATCTAAATAGAAAAATACCCCAACTTATATGAAAATTG
Organism: Quercus gilva; assembly: GCA_023621385.1. Lineage (NCBI taxonomy): Eukaryota > Viridiplantae > Streptophyta > Magnoliopsida > Fagales > Fagaceae > Quercus > Quercus gilva. The sequence goes on from CM042477.1 coordinate 18,135,621, forward strand.
GAATACTATGTCAAACACCAAAATGGTATTTGACATGAAGTTTATTTCACAATTTAGATCAAGGTATTCTTGAAAAAATTGAAAGCTGATGCTTGATAAAGTTTGATTTTTTGAAACTAACTTGAATTTTGACCCCTTCTTGTTTCAAAGTTTTGTTTCTGTTTTGTGCTATTATATAATTGGTTATAGCTTATAAGATCAAAGCAATGCTTACCGGAAATAAATCTTAGATATGGATATGTTATGTGTATTACATTTCCAGTAGTTGCTTTTATCATGTCCATTGTCTTCTATATTTGATGAGGGAACATGAATTTTTTAAATTGCATTTATTGTCGCATCAGAAAAGAGTGATTGAAGTTTAATTATATCCCAATATTTTCCTGTTTCATCAAATAATTCAGCAACTCTCAAAAAGCCTTGTTGTTGTTCCTCTTCTCACCAACATTGCAGATGGCTATTGTTGAATACGATTTGTTGTTATCCTTGAAGTTGAGGGAATAACAAAAATTATGCCTTCCAATGGTGGAATGGCAACCATAATAGGTTTTTGTTGATTCTTCACTGCCAAAACTGTGGATCTGACACAAAGCCCACAGCAATTTCTATGCATAACATCTGCAACTATAAAGGACAAACATTTCATATAGTGAATTAGGTATGTAGTTGCATAAAATTTAAATAAAAAAAATTGTTATATCACTTTTCATTTGTCACTAATACTAGATTTAATTTTAGTGCAGGTGCAAGTCAATAGGAATAGTACGCATCGCAAATTTTTTTTTTTTTTTTTTTTTTTTTTTTTTTTTTTTTTTGCGGTGCATTGGTCTTTTTTTCTGTATCAAGTGTATTTTGGAACTTTTTTTTCTTGTGGTTACGAGGACATTGTGGTCATTTTTTATTTATTTATAGGGCTATTTTGGTATTATTCAAGTAATCGAGGGGTTTTCCACCTTTTTCTGGCATGGGGGGTGCTTTTGTCATTTTCTAGCTTTTAGGAGGTATTTTGGTCATTTCGATGTTTCGGGAGTAGTTTGGTCATTTTTTATGTGTTAGGGGTGTATCAATCTTTTTCTGGGTGTTGGGTGTGTTTTGGACATTTTTTTTGTCTTTTTGGTCATTTATCAAACTTATAGGGGTATTTTGGTCTTTTTCAAATAATCAAGGGCATTTTGGTCTGTTTTAGGCATAAGGGGTACTTCGGTCATTTTCGATGTCTAAGGGGGTGCTGGCTCATTTTTGATGTTTTGGGGGGGTGTTTCAGTCATTTATTAGGTTTCAGGGGTATATCAGTCTTATTCTAGGTATTGGGAGTGTTTTGGACATATTTTGGTCATTTGATAATAAATCCTTATAGGTGACTTATTCCAGCGCTTTTCAAAAACGTCGAGATAGGTTAACCCTATTCCAGAGCTTTTAAAAGCATCGAGATAGGTCTCTCCTATAAGGGAATGGAGTAATCCTATTCTAGTGCTTCCAAAAGCGCTGGGATAGGTCTCTCCCATAAGAGAATAGGGTAACCCTCTGCCAGCATTTCCAAAAGCGTTGGGATAGGTCTCTCCCATAAGGAAAATGAGTAACCCTATTCCAGCTTAGAGCACTAGGATAGAAGGACCATATTCCAGCGCTTTTGAAGCGCCAGGATAGGGTACTTTCAAAAATTAAAGTAATTAAAAAAAAAAAACGATAAACCTAACCTATAGCGGCGGTTGTAAAACATTGCAATAGGTTTCCTTATACTAGCGTTTTTGAAACCGCCAGTATAGTCCTCCTATTGTAGCGATTATGAGCTGCCGTAATAGGATTTCCTATACTAGCAGTTTCGAAAAGCATTGCTACAAGCTCCTTTATTATGGTGGTTTTTAAAAGTGTTGGGAAAAAAACGCTGCAATAGAACGACCATATTCCAGCGCTTTTGAAGCGTCAGAATAGGGTACTTTCAAGAATTAAAGTAATTTTTTTTTTAAAAAAAACAATAAACCTAACCTATAGCGGCGGTTGTAAAACATTGCAATAGGTTTCCCTATACTAGCGTTTTTAGAAACCACCGGTATAGGCCTCCTATTGTAGCGATTATGAGTTGCCGTAATAGGATTTCCTATACTAGCGGTTTCGAAAAGCACTGCTACAAGCTCCTCTATTATGGTGGTTTTTAAAAGCGTCGGGAAAAAAACGCTGCAATAGAACGAGTTTTTTTGTAGTGGTTACTTTTATATTATTCAAAGAAGATTCTATTGACACTCTATGGTTCCATAAGTTGAGGGAATTTCTAGTAATGTCAAATCAAAGAAAAGTTTTGACCCTAAGAATCTTGTGTCAAGAGGTATATCCACTAATGAAAGTTTATCTATTTTCAACCAATTTTTCTTCAGCATGATTTTAAATTTTCAATTTCACCTTTTGCTTTCTGAAACCTTTTTACTTTGCATTGATTATAAAGGTTGCATTTAGTCTTGAAGAATTGAAAGGAATTACACTTCTTCCATCAATTGAACTGGAACTTATGACGACAAATGTACGAATATCACCACCGTTCATAGAAACAATAGATAATGGAAGTCTTTTAGATGGCTTGCTTTGGAGTTGTTGTCCAAATAAACTGTCATTGCAAACAGGTTTGGAGTCTCGGGAGAATTGCATAAAGGTATGATTTTTCTTCTACTAGATTTTAGAGTGCCTTTAATAGACTAAGTTGCACTTAACGAGTTAATTAGATTAAAGTGGGTTTTCATTTGTTGCATGTTAGTGATTAACATATACAATTATTCAGATGTTAAAATATAAGGGAAAAGTGGTGTCTGATTTTAAATACCTATCCTTCCTCATGTCAAACAATTAAGATTCAAAAAATGCATTTGCATTTCTATAAAGTAATAATGTAGTTATGTTTATTTTTGTTTTGTTTTTTAAACTAGTGTTAATTCTCGCTAAGTAACAAAGTTGCTGAAGTTGGTGCTTGGTAACAGATTTTCATAAAAAAATGTAAATTTAATTATTATTATTATTATTATTATTATTATTATTATTATTATTTTGAATGATTTGTACCTTGAACCTTGCCTCGTTTGCCACAAGCCATAGTCTGGGGATTTGAGACTTAAAACCCCTTAATAGGTCTGTCTAAAAAAAAAAATCTATTCAAGAGACATTAACTTTGAGACCATTGGTGTCCATTTGCATTATCTAGTTTTTGAATTAATGATTTTTTTAAAACAAGCCTATAAGAGTTGGGAGAGCGAGGGAATATTTATAGAAAAATAAATTTGTCCAAAATCAATTTTTATTGAGAAAACTCTAGTACATTAAGAATTATATAGAAGAACAAAATTAATGAGCCTATGAATGATATTCTCATTATATCTCTATATTATCTCGACTCTATTTTTATTTGAAGAATATGATAATATAAAATTTCAGTACTCAAACCTGATGTGAATCCTATGCCAAAGTTTTCACAAACCTTTATCTTCTGTTTACATTATGACAAGCCTGATGTGAATATACTTTAAAACTTGAAAAATTGAAACATTTAATAAAATATCAGTTATTCTTATACAACCAAAAATTATAAATCCCATAATTTATCAATTAGTTTGAAATATGCACAAGTTTACTTTCCACAATTACTTTTTTTTGGTGAATAAGTATTTCAATTCCAAATAAAGAAACCAGACAATTGTAAATTCAGTTCCCACAAGCACTGGAGATATACTATTGATGTTTATTTATGATGATATAGAGAGCCAACACTCAAGTTTGATGTGATTCCTTTTGAATTGTAAGAGAGCCATTCCATTTGAATTGTAAGTTAAAATTAGGAAAATATTAACTTTCAAATAAATATTTATTAGTCTGAAGCATAAAAAATTTCTACTTTCTGCAAGTCTATCATTTAGTTTGAAAAAAATCAAGACAATTCTTATTTTTTAGGGGTGTGAGTGGGGTATGATTGTGATGAATGAGTCTATATCTCATTACCAAATGGAGAAACCAAACAGTTGTCCCATTTGGTAAGAGAGTTTAGGTATTGGTTTTCAAAATGATGTAAAAACGGTGGTTTAAAAAGTGTTGAACTAGTGTTTAAAGTACTCATAATGCAAAAAAAAAAAAAAAAAAAAATGCTTGGTATTATGTTTCTAATAACATATTTTCGAAAGTGAAAAAAAAAAAAAAATACAATTTGAGTGTTTGGTATTAGTATGTGTTTTAAAGAAAAAGTTTGTTTTATTTGTTGTTAACATCATATGGGTTCATGGTTTTCAGAACAATTACAACAATGTCACTTAAAACTATGACTTAAAAATTGAAAACTCCTTTTGAGATGTTCTTAAAATACAACGCTGAAACACTCTGAAATGAAAATTGTGACTCACACTGTCTTTGTTAAACTTTCCTAACAAATATGTTGAAATAGGCCCATAGTTTGCAGTATTTAAACATTGAAAATTGTTGTTTTAAATCTCCAGCCAAATAGGCAGTTCCCTCTATAAATAGAATTCAAGCAACACTTATGCTGCAAACGCTTGACCTAGTTAGTAGTTACCCTTGCTTCCCGAAAGGCAGTTATAAATATCCTCCATTTTGTGCCCAAGACTCTGTTTAAAATATCCTCACTATGTTTTTTTTTTATATTACTTAAAGAGATCATGGTTACTTGATGCCAGGTGCGAAGATGTGGCTGTGGCTATGGATGCAATTATTTAGATTATGTAAAGCAATGATGATTAGGAATAATTCTAATTTGTCTCAGAATTATTAATCTTGCTGGAACTAACTACTTCAACTCTAATTTACATAAAACACTAGGTGCTATGTGAGAAAGTATTAAATAGAGAAGATTTAGACTATTGCTGTTCTTGTCATCCAAAATGTTGGTGACATCATTTAGAAGGAGCAAAGATCATCAGTCTTCCTAGGATTGAAGATGAAAGGCTTCTTAATTGCAAGACATTGTTTGATATATTGCTTACCCTTGACAGAAATCATGCAATTCAATTTAGATTGGATTGGGATCACCATTTGCATGGAGAGGTGGCTTAAGCTTTTATAAGATTAGAATCTGAAGCAATATTTTATCTTGGAATAAATGCTTGCCCACATTGGATAATGTGAACTATTTGTATGTTTAATGCTCTAAACACAATGAATTGAAGATAATAGAACTTTGAAATTCTTTATATTTCAATGGCCATTGGGATTTAGAAAACCAAAAGTTGGTTTTTGCATAACGTTCTTGATAGCTTTATCTTCTGTGTTAAGCAATATGTTTGCTTTTGAAAGGATTGGGACAGGGAAAAGTTTAGAGTTTGTACTTGGTAAAGCAAAATAAAGGAGCTGTAAAACAGTGGACGTTATAATTACGTGGTTATACTTACTGGTTATACTTAGGGGATGTTTGGTACACTGAATGGAGATTACATTTGGAATAGTAATTTTTATTACTGGAAATAGAAGACATTGTAATAGAATAACTATTACTATTCATAAGTTTGGTTGTTATATATGGAAAGCTTGTAAAAGATGATATATAAGGAAACTTTATATTTTTGGAAATATATTAATTTTAAAACCTATTATATGCACTAAGGAATAGCTATTACATCCATTTTAAAGAGGAATAGTCATTCTTCAATATAAAGAATAGTTATTCCAATGTAATTACTAATCCATATAATAAAATGCAACCAAATGACCGAATTGATATTACACATGAATAACTATTTTTTTTTTTGTTTTGAGAAACACATGAATAATTATTCAATTACAAGAGCTATTACATCGTACGTACCCTTACTGTATCCTTAACACCTCCTTTCTTTATTTATTATTTACTCTTTCAAACCTTTCTACATCTTTATTTTTTTAATTTCTTTTTTCAATTAATGATTGTAAACTTTGAAATTTCTTTGGTACTTGTGGTCAAGACTCGGTACAGAGTGAAGATGGTGATATAATTGATTATTGATATATTTTTGGTGATTCTGATTGTTGTTAGCTATACATTCCACTTATTTTTATGAAACTATGTTGGGATTTTTCATAAAAAATATTGTTTCATGCATTCTAGTCCAAAAGTACTATTGCATATCATATACGGTTTAAAAAAAAAAAAAACTGCAAAATACTATTCCAAGAATTTTTTTCTTACTAATACTAGGCAAAGAAGTTAAAGGATTACATCACAATATTAGGAGTTTGCCTTGCTGCCATAGCAGCTAGGTTCCTACTTTTAATTAATATAACATTAAAAGCTCTCAAAATAGCTTCAGTCTAAATCTATAAGCCAACATAGATATTATATATAACAATTATGTATCATCTGAAATAGCTTCAGTCCACCAAGTCCGGCTAGTGATAGAGAAAGATGTCATATTGCAAGACTTGATTAGTATTAGTAATATAGAAAGATGTAATGAGATCAACTCTTTCAACCATTCATCACTTCAAAATATCCCCTCAAGCCCAACACTGCAGCTTGCTCTGTGGTATCACTTTTAGGAACATTGAACTTAGGGCACACACTAGTAGTAAATTCAAATCCTTTAGGGCCGTTTGTTACCATTATTTAAATAACAGTTTTCAGTGTTTAAATAACATTATACATATTTTCATACTTTTTCACCTACACGTATTTCTAAAAAATACAAACAACGTTACTAGAAATTTCTTACCAAACAGGCCTTTAGATATATTGCCATTTTTATGCAAAAAGAAATCATTAGAATGCATTTATACTCAAAATATAATCAAAGAAATAATTTTAATGTTTTACATCATAGGCCTACCAGTGAAAATCGAAGGCCACATCAACAGGTTCCATTTTCTCACATTCCAATTTCATGACCCTAATGTGTCCATTTTTTGTCAAGTGCCTATGCAATAAGTTGACAATCTAGACAGTTCCAACGTGCTTGCACCAACACTAAAACATAACAAAAAATTATTATGAGCAAAAAAACACATCGAAGAGGAAAACATTGATCTTTGCAAAATTCCCTCTTAATAAGAAATCAAATCCCCCACTTTTAGCTTCTACCCATCTAGTGCTCCTAGCCAGTTGGAATGCTTGCTAGTTTTTATAAAACATACCTTAGTTTGTGCAACCGTACCTTCACCACACTCATCCTTAAAATTACCAACCCAAACATAGTGAACCTATATCAGCGTATTAGCTTATGCTACCTCTCCTTTAAAGTCATCTAATTCTTAATTCTTAAAACATCTTAAAACTATACCCGAAAAAGTCTATTACATCAAGTGTTAATATAACAAAATAAGTATAGTAGTATTAGACAAAATATTGCATCTACAAGTTAAATTGTTGCAATAGTAACTTAAAAGTGTTAAAAATATTGCATCAATAATAATAAGTTGCAATAACCTATAACTTTTAGTTGCAATAGAAGCTTTAATAAAGTAGGAAAAATTGTTGCAATAACATAAAATGAAAGAATCATTACAATAAATTGATACAAATTATTTTTGCAATCTATTCCAACAAAAATTGCGAACTAATAGCTTGTTGCGAAGAAGTTATCATTGCAATAATTTGATATTAATTCTTTTATAATCTATTGCAATGACAAACACGAAATTGCAACAAATATATTGTTGAAATAAATTAGTATCAATTATTTCATAATCTATTGCAATGACAAAATGAAGTAATTATCTATTACAATAACGATATCATTGCAATAATTTAATCCGACTTATTTTAGTCAATTATTTGCAATTTATTGCAATAAATTTTGTGAAGTAATAGTCTATACTTACAAGACATTCGAAATAGTAAATTGTTTATAGCAACAATATATATATCATTGCATTAAAGTTATCATTAAAAAATTTGGAGTTTATTGCAACAAAAGTTTTTGTTGTACAAACCTATTACCTCAAATTGTAAGATGTAAGGTTGGTAACTAAATACTTAATAAAAAAATTATTTAAGGATAAAGTTCTTTGAGAAGATGAGATGTAAGGTCCATAAAAGTTTATAAACTTTAAACTAAATACTTAATTAAAAAAAAAAAACGTGGGAATCACGGGTTAAAATCTTTTTATTTTTTAGGAACAACGAAAATTGCTTTTATTCAGCTAAGCCTAATAAATCGGCTTGTAGTACATCATAAAAATGTGAAGGAACATCCTCCATCCAAACTAACAAATCTGGAATGCCAGCGGCATGTCTAGCCAGATTATGAGCTAAAACATTACAATCCCTCTTTGCATGAGAGTAAAGTAATTCTTCAAAATGCTGAGAAAACTGTTTTGCATCTTCAATGAGCAAACCCATTGGTATGAGCAAACTTTCTTCCTCCATTAACCCTTTAATAACTGTCAATGAATCACCCTCCAACACAACCCTTTTCACTCCCACATCCAAAGCAAATGAGAGAGCCCAGCTCGCTGCTTTTGCTTCAATATCATTGCTACATAATAACTGGTGTACCGGTTTTGAACATGAAGCAATCACTAAACCTTGGTGATCTCGTATTACAACTCCAATGCCAGATTTTTTATCATGTGGGAAAACGGCACCATCAAAGTTAATCTTGAATAGCTCAGATGGTGGTGGCCGCCAATGAGGTCTGGAACGGTGAGTCCGCTGCACTGGAGTAGCAGTAGCCATTTGCCTCGCATGATAATCAGCTAGCCAGGACTTTGCAATGTTGGGAATCTGATGAAGTGAGTCCGTTGGTTGGTTGAGGCGAACTCGATTCCGTTGGTTCCAGATTGTCCAAACCGTGACTGCAAAAAGCTCTGGCTGATGGTTGTTTTTAATTAACCACGATAATAGCTCCTTGAAAGTCACAAACTGAACTGAAAACCGGAAACTCCACAGCTCCATATCTGACCACACCGAATCTAAATCTGGGCAAGACCACAAAGCATGCTTCGAATCTTCTGAATTGGCTTGGCATCTGACACACAGCGAATCTGCTGAGATGGTACAACGGAACTGAGCACTCATTGTCGGGATGGCTTCTTGGCAAGCTTGCCATAGCAGTGTTTTCACCTTGGGAGGAACACGCATTGACCAAATTCCATTCCACAGCTGCTTCTCATCATTTGTAACCTCCTGTGGTTTATTAGGCAACTCATCTTCCATTTTTAAAAACCTGTATCCATACTTGCAACTATATTGACCATTGCTTGAGTGAGGCTAGAACAGGACATCTTCTGAAGCTTCACTGCTTAAAGGGATAGTCTTGATCAGCTCTGCTTCCTTCGTGTTAAATAGCCCATATAGCATCTCTTCATTCCACTGCCTACTGCTTGGGTCGATAAGGATGTCCACTTTAGAGTTCTCAAATTCTGTCAATGGAAAGGACAATGCTTGTGGAGGGTGTTTCCTTGGCAGCCAATGATCTTGCCAAATACTAATTTTTTTTTCCATCACCAACTCTCCACCTAGCCCCCCTTTTAATAACATCCCTCCCTATAAGTATGCTCCTCCAAGCATATGAACCCAATCTTGAGTCCATGGCCTCCATAATAGTTGTATTTGGAAAAAACCGAGCCTTGAACACTTTGTAGAATAGGGAATTGTGATTGTGTAAAAGCCGCCACGCTTGCTTTGCTAGTAATGAATCATTGAATTTCGCCAAATCTCTAAAGCCCATTCCACCCACTCCTTTGGCCTTGGTCAAGTCATCCCACTTAACCCAATGGATCTTCCTCCGGTCTCCTCTTTGACCCCACCAGAATTTTTTAATCATGGCCTCAATCTCATTACATAGGCCCAGAGGGATTTTGAAGCATCCCATGGTGTATGTAGGAATAGCTTGGATGACAGATTTTATCAATAGCTCCCTTCTAGCTTGTGAAAGTAACTTCCCTTCCCATCCCATCCTTGAATTTTTTGCCACACCCGCTCCTTAATGTAATTGAAGCTTTCTTTTTTTCTTTTCCCTACCAAGGATGGTAGGCCCAAATATTTCTCATATTGCATAATTTCAGGTACACCCCACGCTTCTTTAACTTGATCCTTTAGAGCACCATCAGTCGCTTTGCTGAAGAAGAGTGCTGTCTTGCTCCTATTTACTTTTTGACCGGAAGCAACTTCATAGGTATTCAAAATATCCAATACTTTGCCACACTCCTCCATTGTTGCCCTACAAAAAAGGAGACTATCATCTGCAAAAAGCAAATGTGTTAGTTTTGGGCCTCTTCTACAAAGGGAAAAACCATGGATATCTCCATTCCCTTCTACTTTTTTTATCAAACCATTCAACCCCTCAGTGCAAAGCAGAAAGAGAAAAGGGGATATAGGGTCGCCTTGCCTAATTCTCCTTGTAGGATGAATCATTCCACAAGGTTCTTCATTCACCAACACTGAATAAGTAACCGTTCTCACACACAACATGATCAGGTTTATCCATCCTTCATTGAAACCCATCCTTCTCATAACACCTTCCAAAAAAGTCCATTCCACCCTATCATATGCCTTACTCATGTCGAGTTTAACTGCCATATAACCATGTGAGCCAGATTTATATCTTTGCAAACAATGTAAAGTCTCAAATGCCACCATTATGTTGTCAGAGATAAGTCTATCTTTAGTAAAGACAGATTGGTGTTCAGTGATGATAGAAGGTAAAACTTTTTTTAAACGGTTGGCTAAAACTTTTGAAAAGATTTTATACAACACGTTACACAAGCTAATAGGGCGAAAATGGTGGGCAAATTTAGGGGATTTAATTTTGGGGATAAGTGTGATAAAAGTATGGTTGAGAGATTGGGGCAATATACCTGAGTTTAGCCACATGAGGATGGAGGAGGTAACATCATGTCTGACTGTTCCCCAAAAGTGTTGGTAAAATAAAGGTGGCATTCTGTCCGGACCAGGGGCTTTAAGGGGAGCCATTTGTTGAAAGGCCACTTCTACTTCATGTACTTCAAATTTTTTGCTTAATAGGGCATTCATCTCATCAGTAATCACCCTAGGTACACACTCCCACACTTGTGAAGAATCCATATGACCCGTAGAAGTGAAAAGTGATTGGTAGTAACTTACAAGTACTTCTGTAATGTCTTCCGGGTTAGATTTCCATGAACCTGCTTCATCTCTCATACCTTCTATCACATTTTTCTGGTATCTTTTCGTAGCATAACTGTGAAAGTACCTCGAATTTTTATCCCCTTGCCTTGCCCATAAAATCCTTGACCTCTGTGCCCACATTGTAGCCTCCTTATCACGCCACTCTTCAATTTCTTTTTTTAATTCTCTAACCCTATTATTGTCTCCCCTTAGAATAGCCTCCTCCTCGGTACCTCTTAGATCACAAGAGCACCTCCAAAGTCCTCACAAAACGTGCCTTAGGGTTTCCTTTATATACTACGTGAAGTAGATTTGAAACACTAATCACTTGATGGGCTTAATGGGCTATTGGGCTTTAATTAAATTATGCAAAACCCGTCTTTTGATCGGTCAAACCTATTCTCTTGATTGGTCGAACCTGTCATGTTTCGAATTCCTGAACCTGCATTTTTCTTATTCTCGTATTCTGACTTGCAGCAATTTGAGCATTGTCTAATTAAACCTATAAACTCTAAGATCTATATCTAGACAAATTTGTGCTCACGGTTTGCCAATTATTTTAAACTTTTAGACATAAAAGAATGGTTCTACAAACACTATGTAGATTATGTTTTTGTATTGTAACACTATTTAAATGCCATTTTTTGTTTTACATCTATCCTTTGCAAGGTAGCTTCTTTGGTAATACAGATTGCAACACATTATTAAAAGCATGTTCCACCAATATGTTAAATCTATTAGTAAACATGAAACTATTTGCATATTAGTAAAATCTTCCCAAGTCCTCCAATTATATAAGCAAAATCTTTCCAAGTACTCCAGTTTCATAATTACTGCAAAGGAATTTTTGTTAAGGAAAATGTTAGAGAGATGCTACGTCTACAACAATTTTACAATATTTTTACAACAAATCACAGGTGGTTAGTTGTTATTGGTTCAAATTTGAAACTAACACTAAGATTACTTTTTTGCCCCAACAATAACAACCAGTAACAATCTGCCACTTAGGATTTGTTGTAAAAATGTTGTAGAAATGTTGTAGACATATCATTTCTCAAAATGTTAACGAATGCCCTAAGGGTATTTGTTAGTAAACTATTTTAGGAAAAATTTTATAAGAAAAGAAAAAAGTAATTAATGGTTTGATAACTTTTTCAATTTCCTATAAAAGTAATATAAAAACTTTTTAAAAATGATTTATCAACAATTGCCTTCAAGACATTTGTAAACATAACCCTTTAGTTAATATTAAATAGAATGTTATGTAAAAAAAAGATAAAGAAAAATCACTAAAAGGCCCATACACTAGATCAAGGTCTTTAAAAAGATTAAAAAAAAAAAAAAAACCTTTTTACGTTAACAAATGTGATGATATAAGCAATCTAGCTAACACCACAACTGCCAAAAGCCTTGTAACTGAATTGATACCTCTTCATGTACAAGGTGCTTGGGGGTCTAGGGGAGAAAGGGTTCGAGATGCGGGATTAGCAACATATTGTAATTATTTATCTAAAAAAAAAAAACTAACACCACAACGGGGTGCTACAATGCCTATTGCAATACTCTATGTATTTGGGATACACTTAAGACTCAAAACATGGGAATTTGGAGCTAATCTTGCTATTCATCACATTGCATTTCTTATGTGACCAAATGAAAACATGAATACGGTGAATTGCTGCAAGAAGGAAAATAAAATAATTAGAAGGCGAGGAGTCATGTAGGGATACTTTCATTCAATCATGAATTATCCCTTAGCAAAATGTTACTGATGGTTTAGTAAAATTCTTTTATTAAAAAAAAATCACTTAATATACATGGTGGCCTATATTTTTCAGGAACTAAAATATAGTTTTGATCCTTAAACATTGAGTTTTTTTTTTTTTTTTGATCGTTTACATTTCAAAATTTTTATTTTTGCCCTTCCTGTTTTATTTTGTTTTCTTATCGAATCTATTGTCCATTTCCCTTGTTGAAATTATTTTTAGTTTTTTTTAGACACAAAATTATTTTGAGTTTATCTCACATTTGATCATCAATTTACTAATGTAAATGATTGGTAGGATTAATCTAAATACAAAAATCAAATATGGAAGAGAAAAAGTTAAAATTTGAAACTTAAAGAACCCAAACTTTGAGTGGTAAAAGTGTACTTTACTCTTAATTGTATTAAAGAAGCCTTATATAGTGATGTGTATAAAATCTAAAGAAAGTAATTGATAAATATATTTATTATGTTATTGGTGTAAAACTAATCATATTCATTCTCCACATTAAACCAAAAAAAAAAAAAAAAAAAAAAAATCATATTCATTGTCACCACAACAAATACTTTTTTTTTAGAAGACACCACAACAAATACTTAATAAGTGGATTTGAGCTTCTTTGATATCCGAAATTTTGGTATATCATATATTCCTAAAACAAAAATAATTTTAATAGTTCCAACTGTGTTGAGGGAAAACCTCCCAAAACCCTTAAGAAGAGACATGAGTACATTGTTGACTAAACATGCCTTGTAGTTCTTCAATTAAATGTTCCCTATTTACTTCCAATAAGTTTAGGGACACTCACTTTCACAACATGCTAAAGTATCAAGTTATAATTATTGTATAATAAAAGAAGTTTTAGTTATGAACTTATGTTAAAGTAATATTGCTTCAATAGCAACTTAATACCTTAGTGTGAAAGTGGGCGTAAAATATGTTTGCATAAAGTTTTTTGATACCTCATTTCCTCACTTAAGTCAAGCCTTCTTAACGGGAAAATATAGGAAGTTCGGGTGATGGGCTTTTGGGCCTTTCATCGTTAGTGTCTTCTTGTGGGTAACCAAGGTTAGAGAAGTTCTGACTGGGCCCGTATAACCATCTTGCTTGAGCTGAAGCCCATTGCTTAATTCTCCCTAGGTGAAGGCCCAAACACTGCTCATTTGTTTTCTTCAAATTTCTTTAGATTATCTTCTTGGATTACTTGTGTTGTGTGGGCTCGTAAACCATGCTCATAACAAAAGGTTTCCAGGAATAATAGGGCCCATGACTAAACGGCATAAGTACATGGGTTGCAGACGGCTAGGCCCACTTAAGTGAGTTTCAAGTTCACAGCGCCAGTAGTATATAACAGAGACTCCACCCACTTTGGCTAACTAAAGTTTGTCTCAAAAACAAAAATCCCTAGTCTATATATATATATATATATATATATAAAACCGAAACTTTTGAATCTCTCACAATTTTTCACATCATCACTATTTTATTTTTCTTTTTATTTTTGATTCTTTTTATTTTAGGTTTTATATCTTATAACAATAATATTGAAAAACGTATACAAATTTGGAGGTCTATTTAAGGGCTCCATAAAACTTGATAAACAAGAAAATATATTCTAAAATAAGCCCTAATTAATACCTAACCATAATAGGAACCAAATTTGACCTAAAAAAACATTAAAAGAGCCTAAAAACAAGGAAATAAATCACCTAGATCTAAAATAACGTTTTTTGCATAAAAATACCAAAATCTCTTTTCTCCTTAAAACCCTAGCAATTACCATCTCAAAACCCTAAACTCAACTTCACTTTAAGATTAAAAAAATAAGGAGAGAGACTCACGTAAAAAAAAAAAAAAAAAACGTAGGTTTTGTCTTTTTTTATTTGCTTTCATATGTGCCTGAAATTTTCATTCTATTTTATTGTTTTATTATGTTTAGAATTGATTTTCTTATAAGTATTTGGGTTAATATCTATATTTTGATAGTGTTTTTATGGGTTTGGTTTTTGGGTTGAAATTCTAATAATTATTTTATATTGTATATGACAGATAAAACATCTCTATTTTTTGGAGAAAAATCAAAGCTGCAACCTATATCTTCCAGCCCAAGGTGTGGTAAATTTTTATATGTTCTTGCTTTATTGAGAATTTTTATTTGGGTTCATGTGATTTTTTGTTTTTTTATTAAAACTTTGATTTTTGTTGATTAATTATTTGTTTGGATTAATTTCAATTAATTATTTGTTTGGATTCAACATAGAAGATAATGGAATTAGGTGTTATAAATTTGATAATGTTCCATGTTTTGAATTGTTTATATTATTTAGACTCTTGGTAGGACTCTCTCTTCTCTCCTTAAAACCCTAGCAATTACCATCTCAAAATCATAAACTTAATTTCACTTTAAAAAAAAAAAAATAAGAATGAGAGAGACTCAACTAAAAAAAAAAAAAAAAAAAACGTAGGTTTTGACTTTTTTATTTGCTTTCATATGTGCCTCAAATTTTCATTCTATCTTATTGTTTTGTTATATTTAAAATTTATTTTCTTCTAAGTATTTGGGTTAATCTCTATATTTTGATAGTGTTTTTGTGGGTTTGGTTTTTGGGTTAAAATTTCTAATAATTATTTTATATTGTATACAGCAGATGAAGCATCTCTATTTTTTGGAGAAAAATCAAAATTGCAACCTATGTCTTCCAACCCAAGGTGTGGTAAATTTTTATTTGGTATATTATATATGAATTTTTTGAATTTGAAGGGTTTTGTTTGGTTTTGAAGTAGAATTTGGAGATTCTATAATATGCATATTATTAACCCAATTTTTTATTTCTAAATTTCTTAGATTTTATTAAATCAATCTTTTTTTTTTTAAATTTTTGGTGGGCAAATCAGTCTCTCACTAATTTTTTTACCTTAACGTGATGTTGGTTAATTGTCATTTTATTTAATTATCCCGTGCATCGCACGGGTTAGCGACTAGTATATAAATATAACGGTGATGAATGCTTATCATCTCTCACTATTTCCATCAACTCCAACTTTGTGTGAGGCGCCGTACCCCACTTACTGCCAAAAGCCTTCATGCCCAAATTATCAAAGCTGGCCTAGAGCTCTGTGGTCCTTTGCCCAACACCCTTATAGACGGGTACGTCAAATGTGGTCTCATTCAAGATGCCCTTCACTTGTTCGACTAAATGTCCCACAGAGACCATGTCTCATGACCTTCCTTTCTCTTTTTGGTTTTTTGGGCTTCTTTGTTCTTTTGTATTGGGCTAAGAGTTATATTTCGTTGATATTGAAAAAAAGTCTCAAAATAATTTGGGCTTCTTTCTTCTATTTTTTAAATATTACTAGGAAAAATATCGCTAGGTTCCCTTTAAAAAAAGTATTGTAAAAACAAGCATATATATACCTATTCTGCTATTCAGACTAGTCTCTATCTCACGCCTCTGTCTCACTCTCACGGGCAGAGTCTCACGCCTGACTTAACTCTCAAGCTCACGCAGTCACGTGGCCACGCCTTTGAATCTCTCAAATTTTTTTTCCGTTCTCACGGCCTCTGATCTGCTTCTGGTTTTTTTTTTTTTTTTTTTTTCCTTTGTCTCGGTCTCGCCATCTCTGCTTCAGTGGCTTCATCAATCATCAGGTATGGAACTTATTTTCCTTTTCCTTTGCTTTTGATTTATGATTAATTGATTCTGAATTTCTGAAATCTGGGTTTTTTCTTTCTTTGGTCTCGGTCTCGCCCTCTTGGTCCGTCCTCTGTGCTCGTGTTATCAAATGAACCTTAAAACTTAGTCGATATTTGTTTGAAATTTTTTTGTTATTTAAATGTAATGAACTTATTTATTTAGTTCTCTATTTGAAACTTATTTGCTATTTGGATGTAATGAACTTATTTATCTAGTTCTCTACTATTTGGATGTAATGAACTTATTTATTTACTTCTTCGTTTCAAACTTATTTGCTATTTGGATGTAATGAACTTATTTGCTATTTGCCAATGACTAATGAACTTATTTATTTGGTTTTGTTGAAATTTTATTATATTAAGGAGGATTGTTTTGTAATGTTATTATCTTAAATTCTATAAAAGATGTTATATACGTGTATGTTTGTGAAGGAAACATATTTATGTTTTGTTAGTTTTAGTATATTAAAAAATTATTAATTTTTTTTATAATTTAAATAAATAATAATTAAATTATTTATTACATCACCGGTTCGACCATCGATCCACTAGAAAACCAGTAATTAGTTCATTTTTCGTTCTTTCACCGAATCGGTTTTTAAAACCATGATTCTGAGATCTGCAGCCCCCCAAAGTCCAAACCAATGGCGACAGAATCACCTGATCAGGATCAAAACCAAGTTGCCGCACCACCTGAGGCAGAGATTCAATCCCTCGCAATCTCTTCCGCTTCCTCTTCCTCCTCATCCAACCCAACCAACCAGTACAAATCTCTCTCAGAAATTCAATGCGCAATTTCTATGTTCACTTTTTTTAATTGAAAACTGTGTCTAATTTTGTTTGTTACAATTGAAATTGATGTAGGATGAGCCTGGAGGAGAGGTACCAGATCGTGAGGAGCATAGGAGAGGAGTGTATTCAAGAAGACGAGCTTCGTAATCTTCTTGAAAAGAAACCCGAACCCATCTGCTACGACGGGTTTGAGCCCTCTGGTCGAATGCACATCGCTCAGGTAACCACTGCTTTTTCTATTCATATCAATGTCTTTTCAATTATAATTTCTATATTTGAGTTATAAGATGAGCAATGTGCATTAATGGTTTAGTGATAAAATCACTTCTTGTATAATGTTCAATTTAATCATTACCCGTGATAGTGGCGGCATGATTTGAACTCATAATACTATGAAATACTAGTGGGACATGTTTGTGTATTTGGGATAACGCGCGATTAGAGTCCGTAGACGTTATATTTGTGTATTTGTTGATACTGTCATACTGGCTTTAGAATTGTGTTTTATTGGGTTTTGGTATGATTTATGTTCTGAGGTTGGAGATGGGTTGTTTTTTTTATTTTTTATTTAATTTGTTGTGCAGGGAATTATGAAGGCAATAAATGTGAACAAGCTGACATCTGCTGGGTGCAGGGTGAAAATATGGATTGCAGATTGGTTTGCCCAGCTAAACAATAAGATGGGAGGTGACTTGAAGAAAATTGAGGTTGTTGGGCGCTACCTCATTGAGATTTGGAAGGCCGTCGGGATGGATATTGATGGAGGGAAGGTGGAGTTTCTGTGGTCCTCCAAGGAGATAAACTCGAGGGCTCACGAGTACTGGCCTCTTGTGATGGATATAGCACGAAGGAATACGGTTACAAGGATAAAAAGGTGAATTATTGTATGATGATTATTATTATTATTACTTTAACATGCTGGTGATGTGGTCGTTATTTTTACTTATATTATATTTTGCTGCAGGTGTGGTCAAATTATGGGTCGAAGTGACGAGGAAGAGTTGACTGCAGCACAAATTTTCTACCCATGCATGCAATGTGCTGATGTGTTTTTCTTGAAGGTGCTTCCTTTTTCACTTTTAGTTTGTGAATAGACCATTTGGTTTTGTTGGTTGGCTTGTGCCAAGATAGTACCTTGCACTTCTCATTTGTTTGAATGTTGCATGTATTTCCTCAGATGTCTCTCATTGCTATAAAATTCTATAGGCAATTTGCTGTTGTTTTACTCCTAGGGTATCAACTAGTGCTGTATCTTTATACACGGTGAAATATAATGATTACTGTTTGGAATGTATATAAGCATGGTTGCAATTACATCTCAATCTCAACCAGGCACTTTGTGATTTCAGTCGCCCAGGAGTCTTGTGTAGCTCAATTAGCACATCCTGGTGTTTCTAACGGAGTTAAAAAGATTGTGATCTCAATCAGAGCCATAAGAAAGTTACTGATTTGAGTATTGGATTTTTTGAGCCTGTTTCAATTTGGGGTGGAAATGAAGGCTAAAAAATAGATATTTCTAACCCACCAAACCACTTATAAAAAAAATAGAAATTGCTGAAATGTAGACATGATTACAAAACTAATTGAAATAGAGAAACCCAAGTTAGTGGAGAGAGGTCAGCACTAAAACGAATCTAATTCATCAAGCCATGGTTGTATAATTTTTACCTAAGCTTCATTTGTTCATCAGTTCTCAGTTCATCCTCCCATACCACTTTGGTGTTATAGGAGCGGAAGTTGTAATAACCTTAACATGGTTATGCCATCTACATGTAAACTAATACTTGATTTGAAGTTCTAACTGATTTGTTATTTATGCAAGTACTAATAACTGTCTAGCTTGCTTGTGTTAATCTGGCTCTCTGGTGGTTTGCTTCTTTGTTCTGCAGACTTTGTTTTTCTATTAGTCTTGTCTTCTGATCCTGTTGCATATGTTTCTCACTATAATACATGTGGTCTTGGAACTTTAAAGGGGGAAAGGGAGGGGGGTTGGGGGATCCTATGTTGATTTTGTGGAAAAACATAAAATTTTTTTAACTGTATGAATTTTTTATAAAATAAATAGGCCGACATTTGCCAACTGGGAATGGATCAGCGAAAAGTGAATGTACTTGCAAGAGAGTACTGTGATGACATCAAGAGGAAAAACAAGCCTATAATTTTGTCACACCGTATGTTCCTAATTCTTTATACTGACTATTTCTCTATTTATTTTTGTATCCTGTAACATTTTGTGTATAGTTGTGTGGTCTTTATTTGTTTTACTTACTGGTGATTTACAGACATGTTACCCGGTTTACAACAAGGTCAGGAGAAGATGTCGAAAAGTGATCCACTATCTTCCATTTTTATGGAAGATGACGAGGTAGGGTGCATGTAAAGGGGTATCAAATTGCCATTTAGGGGGTTGCATTGTTCTTTTTTTATTAGTTGCACATAGCATAAGGATGGTGGATTATAAACCTAGGTTAACCTTAGATTTATTCTGCCTCCATGTTGTAGGCTGAAGTGAATTTGAAGATAAAGAAAGCATACTGTCCTCCAGATATTGTGGAAGGGAATCCATGCTTGGAATATGTGAAGTACCTCATTTTACCTTGGTTTAAAAAGTTTGTAATAGAGCGCAGTGCAGAGAATGGTGGTGATAAGTAAGTCATAAGGATTTTATTATGAAAGCTTTACTTATTTTATTTAATTAATGCTAGGACATCTGCCTTTTCACCTAATTTAACCCCTGCATCTTGTTGAAAGTGCGTGCTCCTTAGATTAATACAGTTTCTTGAGCTATTTTTCCAAAATCAATTTTCATTGGGAATATTAACTCAAATTGTTTTCTTCCAATGTATGATGCCCGTTATCCAGGAGCTTCGAAAATTTTGAAGAATTGGTTGCTTACTATGAAAGTGGAAAGCTACATCCAGCTGATCTTAAACCAGCCTTGGCAAAGGCTTTGAATAAGATACTAGAGGTATGTTCTTTCCATTTATCTCTAATTAATGCTTCTTAGGTAAATTGATTCCCCATGACTTTGGGGAGTGATGCCATTGCTTTACACATGTTGGATAAATGATGTGGGACTTCTGCTAGCCATAAACCATCTTGAAGCTATGATTAAATTGCTAGGACCTTAATTTGATTGGCCCAAATACTTTAGGGTATGTTTGGAACTGCCCCATCCAAACATAGGGTGAATTCTTTGGAATGGTGGGGCTATTGCAAAGTATGCTCAAGAGAGCCTACAATCCATCAAATTTGTTAATTCTGTGGTCTAACTTCTTTGTTCTGTATGTTTGCAGCCTGTAAGAGAACACTTCAAGAATGACAATGATGCAAAAGATCTTTTGAAAAGGGTTAAGGTATGGTCGATTGACTTTTAAAATTAACCTTTTTTTTTTTTTTTTTTTTTTAAATAATGAGTTTTAAAAATGTTTAGAGTCAGAATTAGCATTTGCACATATAAATTGTGCCTTAAATCAAGAAACGCTTTGGTTCATTGCATTTCAATTCCAATTATTTTTTAAATAATTCTGTTAAGGAAACTCAACCAAGTGGTGTTTGGTTTTTGTAGGCTTACAGAGTCACAAGGTAGCATGGCTGTCAACTTTTTGCTCCTTCCAAATTGGTGCATTAAAGGTCTGGTATTTGTGAATTGGCTTGCAGCCATCGCACTAGAGGTCAAGCCTTCGCAATGGCAAAGGACCCTTTTGTGCTGATTGGTTTAGGATTTTGAATGCATTTGTTAACTGCTGCCTATTTTGGTCAATATTTGAATCGGCTCGTCCCAAATTTTCATTTACCTTAGGAGGGCGTATTTTTCTAATCACACCTGACACCTGTAAACTCATATTGATGTTTCCTAAATCATGTTGTGTAGTATCTAATTATTAGCTTGTGATTAATTTTGTCTATGAATTTAATGTGAAGTGGATGGAGGTAGTTGATCTAAACAATTAGATACCTCAGAAAGTGATTTGAATAATCAAAACTCAGAGAGTGTGAATAGGACTCATTGAACCATAAGGGGTGTTGGTAACTTGATCTAATAAACTGCCAAAATTCCATCAAAAAAAAAAAAAAAAAAAAAAACTCGTCAGAAATGCCCCGTATAGACAAATGTGGAGGCATAACTCAACTTTCATATGTAAGAAGCAAGGGTGTTAAATTAGGCTGTAATATTTACAAAAAAAAAAAGGGTGTAATTGTCACTTTGGAATAATATAAGTTTCCCAACTCCCAAATCACTTTTTTAATTGGAAATCCACATTTCCATTAATATGAGGTTTGTGGAAAATTCAGATGTCGTGGTCCTCAGTTTAGGCACATTGTTAACCTATATATATATATATATATATATCTCGAATCTAATTATATTTTAGGGTAAATCCACGTTACAAATTGAATCTAATTGTTCTATATCTTACAAGAATAAATATCTCAAAACTACACAATTAATAAATTTTTATATATAGGTCATTATATATCATTTATATACACTATAAAATGGATATATAGTTTATAGGTTTCCTTTGTACAAAACGACGTAGTTTAGGCTGAGAAGAAGGATGCGTTTGTATATCGCTTATTTTGTTAAAAATTGAAAATAATAAAAAAATAATTTCCAGTTATTCTTCATAAATGAAAATACTGTTCATTTGCCTATTTGCAATGTTCATGTCCATGAACAGTGTAAGAAGTGCTGGTCCAAAAAAAAAAAAAAAAAAAAAAAAAGGGAAAACGTAAAATGCTGAAACGCATTAGCTATCCAAATGCTCACTAAGTAAAAGAAACGGTGTAGTTTAAGTGGACAACCCAACCAGCCCTTAACCGGTTCGACCCTGTCGGTTCTCGGTTGAATTGGTCGGTTTTCGAATTTTTTCGGTTTTGGATGGATTTTCGATTTTTACCCATAATCGGTTTGGATTGAAGGCCAGTTCCCAGTCGAACTGGCTAGGCCGGTTTTTAAAACCATGCTCAGAACCTGAATCAGAGAGAGGATGATAGAGAATGCGAGTAGTTCTTGTGTTCTCTGTGAATTTGCTTTGCTACTACTACTAGGGTTTTTAGACCCTTTTTTTTTTATTTAATTTTTTTAATATACATATCTAGTGTCATGGTGGCTGGGATGGGATGGGCTAGGTTGGAAGAGCTAGATGGGCAGCCTGGGCTCAGTTATTATTAGAAGTTTTAACACCGGTGCTTTTATATTTTACACGGAATATTTGCAAAATCACTTATTAAGCCCAATTCTATTCAAGGCCCAAGCTTATTTTTGTGGATATACCACAAGTTAAATAACCATTGGTTTTTTTGTATGGTTAGCTTAAGGTTTAAATCCTATAAATACTCATATTGAATTTATTATAATTAAGTAATTTGATGGACAAATCACAAATAAATAAATAAATAAATAAATATATATATATATATATACATGATATTCAGTATGACATGAATTAAATTTCGAAGCAAGAGGTTGAAGCTTGATTGTGGTTGGGGATATGTCAGTCTTAAATCTTAATTCATCTTTTTATTTGGTATCTTGTAGTTTTTGGAAACTTATTTGTTAATGTGAGAACGAAAATTAGCTTTTTAAAAAATTAATATTAAAAAAATACTTGTTTTTGCCTTTTTGAGAAAATGTGAGCAAAAGTCACAAAATGCAATTTTTCCAAACACAAAACATGCAGTAAATAGATTGAATAATGTGTTTTAACTTTTAACTAAACATGCAGCCCAAGAATTTTAGGCCCCCCACCCTCTCCCTCTTTTTTTAATCAATTGATCTATGTATAAAAAATTTGGTACGGCATTCGGCCAACACCAAATGTTATCTTCCTTCAAATAAAAATGTTAGATTCTAATTTAATAGTGTTAAAGTTTGTGGACTCGGGCTGATGCTTATAGACTAAAGTTTGTGGAAGTGCAGCAAAGGAATATTTAGGTTATTACTAAATTCCAGACAGCAAGGTGACAGCTCCAAATTTTTGATTCAATTCACAAACTCGACTTGGCAACTTCTCAGTCAAAAATGAGCAATGCTGTGGGCTTTAGTTTTTTGATAAGGAACAATAAAGGTTGTAGTCTTAGCAGCATCATGTCATCATGTTCAGAAAAATTTAAACTCTCTTTGCACAGAGCGAAGGGTGATGAGATTGGCGTTGTTGTTTTGTCAAAGTAACCAGCTTCTCAAAGGTGATCGTGGAATGCAATTTTGCTGAGCTAGTGGATCTCTTGAATTCGGACGAAGTTTGCTCTTTAGAAGTTGCTAGGATCATTGAGGATATTAGCTTAATTAGAGATAGTTTTTCTTTCTTTTTTCTTTTAATAATATACTATTACGATGTAATCGTGCCGTCTTAGCTTTGGCTAGTGCTGCAAAAGAAAATGAGGAAACCATTATTCGGTTAGAAGAATACTCATCTTTCCTCTTCCCCATTGTACAACATGATTTCCCTGAATAAAGTTTCTCCCTCAAAAAAAAAAAAAAAAAAAATATATATATATATATATATATAGTGTTAAAGTTCAAACATGTTAGGTGTGACATTGAACCAAAAGTAAAGGGTAGGGTCTTCTTCATCTTCTTTTTTATTCCCACCGACATATGTTAAGATATGTTGAAATAATTACTCCAGATCAAACCAATTATTCCAACTTCCAATAGTATAAATGAACAGCTCTAGTAAATTCAGCTTCATCACTCTGTCCAGTGTATAAATTTTTTTTTAATGGAATTGTCTAGTGTATACTTTTTGAAGTATTATATATAACTATATAAGCACTCATTTGAAATTAGAATCGGTGTTGCCGTGTTGGACAATATCTCTCCCCCCAATCCCCCCAACAACACCCACCCCCCCCCCCCCCCCCCCCCCCAAAGGTTTACATAATTGTCTAAAATAGTTGTACCACAAGAATTAATGCTCCTCACTAAAAGATGACAAATCCCTTTCCATCTAGGTTAAAGGGTGCTCAACTTTGCGTCCATTTTTCTCTTTCCCTTAATTAATTGGTAACTACCAAACTAATAATAATAATAATAATAATAATAATCATATCATATCATATCTATATAATAAAAATTGGGCTTAGACGCTGTGGTTGCGCCAAGTAGCTTCACATAATTTTTTCTGCCCACTTAGTTCTTTATTTGTACCTTTGCAATTCTATTGTTTCTTTCTTTGTTCTTATTTTTGACAATTGAGTTTCTATCATTTAATAGGACATAGAACATGTGTAGATTGTGGTAATTATTTTAAAACTTTGCTACTAGATAGTACTTAACCCCTAAATAGGTAAAAGAAAATTATTCACCTAAAAATAATAACAACTTTCTTATTCGTAGCTAATTTAATTTGTAAAGTTGAAGCTTCAATCTTCCCGAGTCTATCTTCTCTCAAACATTGCAAACTGCAAACTCAGTACCCCCAAAAAAAATTTTGAAAAAGAAAAATTTGAAAGAAAGAAACAAAGAGAGAGAGAGAGTTGGCAATATTTATTTATTTACAAACACAAAGAAAGGAACTTTTGTCCATGAACTCATAGAGGAATCGTTGATCCATCAATATATAATTTTCAAAATAAATAGTAGTGTGCATTTAATTGAAAAGGGAAGTGAAAGAGTTTTTTTTTTAGAAGAAGTGAAGAGTTAAGAGACAGAGAAAGAACTGAAGAGTTAAGAAAGAGAATGAATGAAATTTAAAAAATTTAAGATGGGCTTGATCTCAAAAGAAATTACTTGGAAAGTATAATATTATTGTAAAGGTGTAATGGTGCAAAGCTTGGTCTCACTTTGCCAAGTGCTTATCCATAGTGTGCATTTAAATTTGAATGGGGAAGTGAAATTTATTTATTTATTTGTCCAGAAGAAGTGAAGAGTCTTTTTTCTTTTTTTTCTTTTTTTTTTGATGGAAAGAAGTGAAGAGTTAGGAGAGAGGAAGAAGTGAATTGATTTTTGATGAAGCAATAAGTGCTAAATAAAAGTTGCATTGTTTTAATTTTTGAGGTTGGAAAACATCATTTCATAATAAAGAGGATTGCAAAGAACTCATATAGAGCACCACATGGCAGAACCTCATGCACTTTTGCATGAGTTCTCTGGTTTTATATATAATATTAATTGATTGATATGATATATATATATATATATATAGATAGATTAGTGAAGCCATCAATAGGTATATATTGATACTTGAATTAATCATGAAGAAAATGAGGAAGCTCTATGTACATGATGGATGCACATTTTTGTAATTCAAGTTTCACTACGAGGGAATTTTTTACGGAGTTACTTGTTATGTGAAAACACTCAAGATATTCATCATATCTGTACATATCAGTTATTATGTGAAACATATCTTGGTGCATGCAACATACAGTGTATCCTTTCACGTGTTCACTTTCCTAGCCATAGTATATATAAACAAGGAAGCCTTCAGCATTAAGATCACATCCTGTTGAACCGCATAGGACTCTGGTTCTGCCTTCTCTTAAAAAGCTTATCTGTCGTTTCTTCTTCTTCTTCTTCTTCTCAAAAGTTAGTCGTTTACGGTTGCCAACCTCTCTCTCTTCTTCAATGAATGGTAGTTTTTACATTCCACTTTCTTCTATTAAAAGTGAAATGAACTGGTGTACGGGCCATTTTCAGAACAGAAATAATCTTCTCCCCCCCCCTCCCCCCCCCTTTTTTTCTCTTGGCTTTTCTATTCATCAAAGATCAGTCAAGAAAGCCATCAAACGAGATTGTACAAAAAAAGAAAAAGAAAAAGAAAAAAAAAATTGATATGATTTCAAGCCAGGAAGAAAGAGAGAACTTAAAGGCTAAGAGAGATTGTCACAGATACAGTAGGAGCAATCTTGAAAGACCATTAGTGCTTTCAGGTTAATGATTCTTTTTCATTTTAATACTAATGTGTGGATGGGGGAGGGGGGTGATGCTGTAATCATGTTTATGCCACCGTTCTTGTAACCATTTTTATTAATCCATCTATTATTACAGTTGTTCAAGCCATTCTAATAGCTTTTTTTTTTTTTTTTTTTACTAAACTCTTAACTTTGAATTTTTTTCCCCCTAAACCAAACTAGTTCCATATCCATATTACTTGGTAACAGACTTTGCATTCCATATAAGATCTCAAACCCGTCCGCCACAAGCAATCTTTGTCTAATTGCATTCCATGGTTATCTACTTCTAGACCTCCCTGAGTTTCCAAGTTTCCAAATCACTATGTTCACAAGCCCCTCAAGGACCATAAAATTGAAATATTGGTCCCTTAATGAGCCATCTATCACCTTCCATTGTTTTTCCCTTTCTTACATGGAATATTTCAGTTTTCTGGTTGTTGAAGAGGCTGTACTTAACAGCTTAATTTCTTGATTTAATATTATTAGAAGAAGAGATTGGTTTTTTTTTCTTTTTATGGTTGGTGTGTTTGTGATTTGGCTTTATTTTTGTATTTTGGTTGGTTTCTGAAATTAATATCCAGGACTCCTAGTTTGGTTAAGTAATGGAATTATAGTAGGGTATGCTTCAAGTTTCAACTCTTCAATACAAAACTATGTGGAGGATTCTTTCAAACAAGAAATATCGGTTAAATAGAGTTCCTCTTTTAATTATAGTACTGAGATCAGGGAACTCCTTCACTAATTGGTATCAAAAGGAATTAAATTCTTAAAATACATTTAAGCTAATTTCACTATTTCTAATTGACCAAGTTTGATAATGGTGGGGTATGTTTCTGTGGCTGTCTCTTGTTTTACTCAAGGATTTTGAATCCCATATTTATGGGAGGAATTTTCTAACATAAAATATCTTCTAACTTTTTAAGCATAGCACAGGGAACTCCAAATCTGCTGTAATGGTCACAATCTGGACTTAAATTTGTGATTTTTGAGTGAGGTTGGCTTTCTTTTTTATATAAATCAGTCTCTAATTCAGTTTATGATGAAAGCAAAGCCTAAAATTTTCTTTCAGTTTTATAAGCTCCAATAATGAAGCTCCAATAATGAAGTGGTGCTTGTCATGTTAAACCTGAACGATAGCAGCTGTAGTGCAGAGGTATTAGTAACGAAATTCTGTAGTGGGACTAGCAGTAATGGTGGAGAAAGTGAAGGTGGCTTATCTGTTAGGTATGACATGCAACCTATGTTTATCTTCTTCAGTATTCCTATAATTTTCAGAAGCGGCCAGAACATGATGGACCTGGCTGTAAAATACTAAACATACCCAATTAGCCTTGTTGTGTAGATCCCCAATGCACGTTTAAATGTGTAATTGATGATTCTCAAATGGAGTCTGATTTTCTTATCAATTGGGTGCATAAAGTTCAAACTCAATGGAGATTATCTTGAAATTTATTGATGTAGTGAAGCATTTTTCTAATATAATAACCTGATCTCTCATCATCTCAAGCTCTCCCCTCTTCTGGAGGATTTCAATTTTGTAATGTCATTCTTTAAGTGATGTATAGAGTTTCTTTGTTTCCCCCTTTCCTTTGTATATAAAATATATAAGTGAAGTCTCATTTCAAGGTGGTTCCATAATATCTTGTTTTTGTATTTGCGGTGGGGGCTGTGTTTCCTGATCTGTGAACTGGAAGATTTGTATCAACTAGTATATATATGCCAAGAATGATTTATTACGTAAATTTACTTGCTTGTAGGGATGTTTTGATTTTCTTGTTTGTTAAAATGAAATTCATATTTTTTTTATTTGTTAATAGATTAATTTTTCACCGTATATGTCTCTTATTGATCTTCATATTCTGTTTGTTAACTAGCAGTTGTTTTATGATCTGAATTTCATACAACTATACAAGTCATTTTCTTGATCTTCATATTAGCACTTATCTTGATCTCTGAACAGGTGCAGTTGTTTGCTTTGTTAGATTAATTTAACTCAGATTTCAAGGCTTGTAGTGAGACATCTTCTCAACGAGGGGAAATCATGATAGCGCTTAAAACTCTCAACTGTGGCCCTGTTGACACTGATAAGCTATATGCAGTGGTGATGGCAACAGAAGCTTTTGATGAGCAGATGCTTGCATCTACTTATGATCATTTGGTTTATGATGAATTGGCAGGAAGATTCTTTAGGGCTAAAAATGCTAACTGTGAAAATTTTGGTTAGAGAACTTTTTCACCAAAAATGGTGGTCACTAAACTTTGTTAAGCATTATGAAACAATGTTAATGGTAGTATTATGGTTATATATTAGGGAACAATGTGTCTTTTGAATAAACTTGGATGGTAGTAGTGTTTTGGATGGTTATGTATTAAACCAGGATGGGAATGGTATAATGGTTATGTGTTATGGAAGAATGTAAAGTGTTTGGATGATCATGAATTATAACTTAGAAGTGCAGTCAATCTATATGCCTCGTAAAAAATACCTAGACTAGTGTTCAAGATTAAAACAAGACAATGGACCTTAATGTCCCTCTTGTGTCCTGTCCCATGTCCTACACGGTACTGCATTTCGAATAAAGTGTACATGTTTTCTAGCTAATAATTACTCAAAAATTGTAGTACTGTTGGAGATTTCAAAGAGAGATATGGAGCAAATAATTATTGGACTATCAAATCGTTGTTTTCAGATTTGAATTGTTATAATGTAGTTGTTCTAAGTCCATAGCATTGGAAATAGTTGAATAGGTAACTGAATAGTTTACGTTTTTGTCATGTTGCTTATTTTTAACACCGTTTCGCTTCCAATTGATTTATCCAAAAGAAGGCAAACAAGCTCTCCAACTGAGTCTCTCTCTCTCACTCCAACTATTACTGTTAAACTCTTCTATTTACCGCCTCTACAATCTCTAAACCCTTTTCTCTCATTTCTCTCTCTTTGAAGCTTGAAACATACAAAGAATAATGTTACTTGCCTCCTGAATTCTGCAAATCTTTATTCACCAAAGAAGCGATGTGGACTCTCTTCCTCTTGAAATCCTAATCCATGTTCTCATACGTCTACCTATCAAATCCATCGTAACTTGCAACTCAGTCTACAAACATGGAAATCCCTTATACAAAACCCTACCTTCATTTCCATGCATTTCCACCAATCCTCTAACAACAACAACCATCCCCTCCTCCTCTTCAGACAAACAACTGACCAACATGAAAAAGAACACTACGCATTGCATTGGGACGACAACGAAA
Organism: Quercus gilva; assembly: GCA_023621385.1. Classification (NCBI taxonomy): domain Eukaryota; kingdom Viridiplantae; phylum Streptophyta; class Magnoliopsida; order Fagales; family Fagaceae; genus Quercus; species Quercus gilva. The sequence goes on from CM042477.1 coordinate 18,165,073, forward strand.
ATTTCTATGAATACACTAGGTTTGGCTTCCCTTTCCATGATCGAAGCCCTTGCGAAATATACAGTGTGGTGGGTACTTGCAACGGTCTCATCTGCCTTGCTGATGATTTTTATGTAGACTACTATAACTTCATTCTCTGGAACCCTTGTGTTAGAAAGTTTGTGGAACTTCCTCAACGCAGTATCACCTTCCACACACATGGTGGGCACGATGCATCTGTTGGGTCTGGATTTGATTCCAAAACCAATGACTATAAGGTGGTGAGGTTTCTGACTTTTCTGGATAAAGATGACTAGGGTTACGAGTCTCCACCTGACGTTGAGGTTTACTCACTTGCCACGGGTGAATTAAAAACGCTTACTGCTTTGCCTCCCCCAGGAGCTGTAAGTTTTTGCGACCCACAGGCTTTTGTAAATGGGTCTCTACAAGAGATTAAAGATCTTAGGATTGTTGGAAATTGTCATACTTTTGTTGATTCTTATGTTGAGAGTATAGTTTTGCTTGACAAACCAACTGTGCATTTACGTAGAGAAGAAAATGTAGGAACAACAACAGGCAAGAAGGAATTTATTATGGCCCTTACATTTATGTTTTTAGCGTTGATGGTACCTGTTTTCATTGCTCTCAAGCCTGAGGACTCTCGCTTATAGACAATGTTTCAATGTTTATTGAGTCGTTTTCTTTTTGTTTTAGTTTGTAATTCCTTAGGCCACTTTATGCCATTTGTGTATGAAGTAGTCTCTTTTTATAAAATTTTATTACTTATAAAAAAAAATTAGAATATACATGGCACTTTTCTTTAAATTCTTATTTCTGAGTGATTGCCTTAATTGAGTGGTTTTACATTTAAAATAGATAGCGATCAGTTTTATTGATGAGATATTTGAGTAAATAGCATTTATTACATGTACTGCAGAGTGATTACCTTAATTGAGTATGTATTGATACTTTAATTAATCATGCGAATAAAGAAGTTCTATCTACATGGATGCAAATTTTTGTAATTCAAGTTTCACAGCAAGGGATTTTTTAAAGAAGTCAAGATCTTCAAATATCTGTACATATCGGTTTTTATGTGAAACATATCTTGGTGCATGCAGCATACCATGCATCCTTTCTTGTGTTCACTTCCCTAAAACTTTAATCTTAATCAGAATAAATTTCAGGGAGACCGGCAAATTGGTATTTTCTTGGTGGATGGTTAGATACAAATGCGCATCTGTTAGTTATTGTTGAAAATTGAATGATCTGGATCTGCTTTTGTTGATGGGGAGTGCATGTACAGTATAATCAATATTGTAAAATCATAAGCTACTTTTCATATTGACTTGTGTCTAGTTACATGTGTTTTCCATCAAAAGAAAAATTATTGCATGTATGTGCCTCGGGTATGATGCCAGTACGGCAGTACTTGTCTGATATAGATGAATTCTGTTGGTATCTCACACCCCTGATCTGATGCCGGTACTTGTCTGATATCAGATGGACTAGTACAGTCAACAAATGCACACAAACCAACCAGATGGTAATGCATTTTCACAAGGTCAGTGGTTTTATTCAACAAACATGATAATTAAAAGCACTAAAGAGTGTATCCTATATTATAATACAGAAATTGAAGAATGCTTACATTCAAGAAATGGTATAAAGTCCAAAAGAGCTGTATCATCTGCATCATTTTTCTTCCATGGCTTAACAGGAACAAATTTCTCTTGTTGAAGGCAACTTTCTAGTGCATGGCCACTCAAAGAAAAAATCTTTGCCGGCTCTCTATTAGGTTTTGAAAGACCCTACCCAGAGAAATTACATCTTATTATCTGCACTTTTCTATCTGGTCTAGCATCAGACTTGATATATTGACATGGATTCACTGCCTAATTTGATTCTCTACTAGTATATTATACAAAAAGATTAGTTGCTAATTAATTCCATATGAATGTTATATTCAATTTTTTCAGTCATTTCTGCATTTTTTTACAGAAAAACAAAGCTAAAACTTAACCCCTGTTCATCTTCTTTCACCGATGTGCTCTTGACCTCCAACCTGTGGTCACTTAGAATCCAGGCCGCTGATTTGTAGCTTGTTGGTAGATTTGAATCTTATAAGGTGTTGTAGACCTATAGTCAAAGTTCTCCTTTCATGCCCAATTTCTTCAATGTGACTAGATTTTGATGCCAATAGTTTGGATTTGAAATCTCTCTCTCTTATTTGGATATTTACATGGAAGTGGAACTGCCCTCCCAGGACATCGATTTATTGAAATGCAAAAAATTACACAACCCTAGCACATGTGAAGCATAAAAGGAGAATTTGTGTAATAAAAAAAAAAAAAAAAATCAAAGTTAACCCCAAATAAATTAAAGGTCCAAATAAATCATGGAAGAAGAGAAGGAGAAGCAACTAGATTCAGCTATCACTCAAAAATCGACCACAAGTCTAAGCTTCAACTTATCACAGAAAGATAGAACCCCTCAAAGGTCCAAACATGTATATAACTGCCTTACGCCCTTACCAAGGCCAACTGCAAGCAGCTGACATAAATCTACACCTGCAGCTGTCTCAAGGACCAGTGTAAATCACCTGTGTTTGCAACTACACGTTCAAGTTGACTACTGACAGATTATCGCAAATGGAATTTGAAGTGATAATTGATTTATCTATCGACATCAATGGACCTCCCTAGTGACACAATTGTGAGAGGCTGAGAGTTCAAGCCACCCAACTATATTTTAGCAAGAAATGATATCTGGGAATTAATGTAATGTACTGATTACCTTGTGCACTTGAAACAGGCAGATAGGTTGGCGGGTGAAGGCAATTAAAGTTACAAGACCAAAAGTACTCACCTCTCCTTATGTTCAAATCTGCATCTACATGGCAGCAGTAGGCAACTCCCAGAGATTCATGACAATATCATTCTGTGTGGCCTCCAGTGTCCTTAAACACTACTATTCAGCAATTTAATAGCTCACCAAAAGTAATTAACTTTGTCAAACATTTTATATTCAAAAGTAATGTTCAAATAAAATATTGAATTAACCAAAATATTTGAGATAAATCAAGAACAGATATTTGATTATATGGCAATCCAGTTTGGTTCAAGATTTTTATTATGGTTACAGCCAATGGCATACAGCAGAGGCCCCTTTCAACAGGTGGTATATGCATGGCAAAATTCAGGCCCTGCACCAGGTATTATAAGTCAAAAACTTTCGAAGCCTGAAAATGTATTGAAGACGATATACAACTAACAGCTATGAATTATTCATTCTTCATCAGTTAAAATTGTTTTAAGTGATATATCATATATGTAATCTCTTGGCCAACCACGATTACAGGTAGAGAGGACACCTGGCGGACGTGATGATTGATACCTCAAGTTTTCTTTTTTTGGTGTTGATTCCAAACTAACCTATATTTTATTTATAGTTCTACAATCACACTTTGCCATAACTTTGGCCACAATTTGATATTATATTAATGTCCGACTCATTCAACTGTAATTGGTAAAACATCACTTTCATATGAACCAGTTTCTCAAAAAAAAAAAACTTTCATATGAACCAAAAACTCACAATCTCACGTGTCATTTTATATGGTAATAATCCAATTTGGCCAAGGTTTGCATATTCACCCTGTTGTAGGCTATATATTCCCTCTTCATCTTCTTTCTTTTCTTGTTTTTTCCCTCTTGTTAAAACGTTTAGAAATATTCTTTCGTTCAAAGCAGAGGGGAGAGCGAGAGATAACTACTATCAGAATGAAAAGCAAAGGCATGACCATCCTCAAGCTCTCAAGAACAACACACCACTCCTTCTCTTCATCTTCAGCCTGGTACAAGTACACTCTTCCCCCATCACCTCACCAAGAAGACCCTGTACTCTCAGCAATCTCTAAAGCCATTCTCAACTCCAAAACCAAACCACCCCACCATTCCTCTCTCAGAAACCTCCTCACTTCTCTCACACCCCAACATGTTATCAACCTCATCAACCACAACCCCTACTCTCTCCTCACCTTCTTCCAATGCCTCTCTTCTCACCCCACTTTCCGCCACACACTCCATTCCTATTGCACCATGGCCCACTTCCTCTGCTCCCACAACATGTTCCCTCAAGCTCTCACTCCTCCACTTCCTTGTCTCTCGGAAAGGCAAGGACTCGGCTTGCTCTGCTTTTGCTTCCCTCGTCGAAACCAAAGGTACCCATTACTCCAATTCTGTGTTTGATGCTTTGATGATTGCGTATACGGATAATGGCTTTGTTTCTGATGCTATTCAGTGCTTTAGATTGGTTAGGAAGCATAATTTTCGAGTCCCATTTCGAGGGTGTGGGTCTTTGCTTGATAAGATGATGAAGTCGAAGACAGCCTCATCGGCTTGTGCGTTTTATATCGAGGTTTTGGATTGTGGGTATCCACCAAATGTGTGTAACTTCAATGTTTTGATGCATAAATTGTGTAAAGAGGGTAAAATTAGGGAAGCCCAACTTGTGTTTGAGGAAATTCCGAAGTGGGGTTTGCGTCCCACGGTTGTTAGTTTCAATACTTTGATTAATGGGTATTGTAAGTGTGGGGATTTAAAGGAGGGGTTTAGGTTGAAAAGGGTTATGGAGGAGAGTAAAATGCATCCTGATGTTTTTACTTACAGTGTTTTGATTCACGGGTTGTGTAAGGAGGGTAGCTTGGATGATGCGAATAGGTTGTTTGATGAAATGTGTGAGAGGGGGTTGGTTCCGAATGATGTTACTTTCACGACATTGATTGATGGGCAATGTAAGAAATAAGAATGGGAGAATTGATTTGGCCATGGAAATTTATCAGCAAATGTTGGGGAAAGGTGTGAAACCTGATTTGATTACGTATAATACACTCATCAATGGACTTTGCAAGATTGGAGATTTGAAAGAAGTGAGGAACCTTGTTGAAGAGATGAATGTGAGAGGATTGAAGCCTGACATGATCACATACACTATTCTTATTGATGGGAATTGCAAGGAAGGAGATTTAGAATCAGCCTTCAAGATTAGGAAGAGAATGAGTGATGAAGGGATTGAACTTGATAATGTGGCTTTCACAGCTCTTATTTCGGGGCTGTGTAGGGAAGGAAGAGTTGTTGATGCAGAAAGAAGAATGAGGGAGATGTTGAGTGCTGGTATGAAACCTGATGATGCGAAATATACCATGGTCATGGATGGTTTTTGTAAGAAGGGTGATGTTAAAATGGGTTTTAAGTTGCTCAAAGAAATTCAGAGTGATGGCCATGTTCCAGGTGTTGTAACGTATAACGTACTTATGAACAGCCTTTGTAAGCTAGGGCAGATGAAAAATGCAAATATGCTCTTAGATGCTATGCTTAATTTGGGGGTGGTTCCAGATGATATTACATACAACATTTTGTTAGAAGGGCATTGCAAGAATGGAAGCCCAGAGCATTTTGATAGATTACGAAGTGAAAAAGGCCTTATTTCAGATTATGCTTCTTATACTTCAATAGTTAATGAAATCAATAAAACTTTAAAGGATCGCCAAAGGAGATGATTACTGTATCTCTTGGAAAAATTACAAGGCTTGTTGGTTCCATAGACTGGTGAAGGCCAGTCTGGAACATGAACATGGGAGACTTAGATGATTTCTTTACTTTCCATCTGCTAAGAGAACAAAAATGAATAGAGAGACTTAAGATGATTGCCACCGTAGATATGGTTTTCAGTCATGGACATGGTTGCAGCTCTCTGACAGATTTTGAAACAGGAACAGAGAGTTGCTTTCATCTGGCTATATCATCAAAATAAGGCAACATTTCCTTTTGAGCCAAAGACACTATCTTGATAATTTCTTGATGCGTTTTTTTTTTATTCTATGGGTGACCGGAAGCACTTTGAGAGATTTGATCATTGTCTCAAAATTTTCTGAGACGGAGAAGACTTTCTCTGAACACTCTCAGGTTTGTTGTGTATACATCTTAGAAGCTACATCTCACTTTCATGTTCTAAGCATCTTCATTCCTTGTATAATAGAAGGTAAGGCATATACATATGAGAGTTGACAGATATAATCAGTTAATGACTATATTCAATCTCAAGGATCTTGCTTGCTAATTGACTTGTGCTACAGATACAATGATATTTATGTGGCACCTCAAGTCAAATGGCTTTTAGATTATGTATACAAAAACTTGGGGGTTGTCATTGAAATAGGCACCGACATAGATGCTCAGAGAGCTCCTGAACTAGGACTGAGACACCCTCAAAAATCCCTTGGTTCACTAGAATTTTAACCAGGTAACTTGATTTTTAAGTTGTTCTAGTCTGATAAACATATGACTTTTTGGTTTTCCCTTTTAATTTTAGTCTCATAATTTTTCTTATAAAATAAATATATTAATTATTTAAAGCTTAATGGCTGACATGGTTTTAAAGGAAATCGGGTACTTCTAAATCCTCTCATTAGTAGGGCAGGGAACAAAAGTAAGAAAGGTATGAGGGAATTAAGGAGTTTAGTCTCTTCCATTAATTATGATAGGAAGGCTGGTACAAACTCTAAAGGTAGTTTGAAATCCATTGGGTTGGGCTCAAATTAGTATCCATGAATTTAAAAATCCTATCTTGGAATGTGAGCGGTTTAAATAATTTTTGTAAGAGGGTTATTGTGAAAATTTTGCTTAAGGAGCGGAAGGGTGATATTATTTGTTTACAGGAAACCAAATTGGACAATACAAACTCTACCGTTGTGAAAAGTTTATGGGGCAGCCCATTTGTAGATTGGGCAGTTTTGGATGCAATTCACACTGCCGGGGATATTTGGTTGGCGTGGGATAGGAGGTTATTTGAGAAATTTGACTTTTTTGTTGGTAGATTTTCTGTTTCTGTTTTGTTGAAGGGAGTGGTAGACGGTTTTGAATGGGTGTGTTCAGGGGTATACGGTCCATCTGATGACAGTGCTAGAAATGATATGTGGGTGGAACTTGATTCTATTAGATTGTGGTGGAGTTCGGCTTGGTGTTTGATTGGTGATTTTAACATCATCAGATATCCGGTAGAGAGGCTTGGTTGTAACTCTTTTAGCTCAGCCATATTTAAATTGTCTGACTTTAGTGAGAAACACAATCTAGTTGATCTGCCTTTGGAGGGAGGTGATTACACCTAGTTTCGTGATTCTAATAATCCTTCCATGTCCAGAATTGATAGGTCTCTAATTTCAGCTGATTGGGAGGATCATTTTTTGGATGTGATACAGAAGTCTCTTCCTCGGGTGGTGTCAGATCATTGTCCTATTTTAGTGGAGGTAGGAGGTGTGTTGAGGGGGAAGAGTGCTTTTAAATTTGAAAAAATGTGGCTAAAAGTGGAGGGTTTTGTGGATCGAGTTCAGCAATGGTGGAGGGGTTATCACTTTGTGGGGCCTCCAAGTTATGTTTTAGCTTGTAAACTGAAGGCTTTGAAAGGTGATTTGAAGCATTGGAATAAGCATGTGTTTGGGGGTGTGGCTTTTAGGAAGAAATGTCTTTTGACTAAGTTATGGGAGCTTGATATGTGATAAGAGCTGCAAGTTTTGTATCTAGAAGATAGATCTAGAAGAGTTGTGATCAAAGCTGACATCGAGCATTTAGCTTCATTGGAGGAAATTTTTTGGAGGCAAAAATCCAAGGTCTTGTTCATAAAAGAGGGGGATAATAATACTCAATTTTTCCATATATTTGCTAACTCACATAGGCGAACCAATCAAATTAGGGAAGTGGAGGTTGAAGGTGTGCTTTATGAGGATGACAAGGAGGTTCAAGCTTAGGTGGTGGAATTTTATAAGAATCTATATCAAGAGCCTGAATTTTGAAGACCTACTATTGATGGCCTGGAGTTTGCTAGCTTGGATGAATTTGAGAGGCTATCTTTAGAAAGGGAGTTCGATAAGGAGGAGATTCTTGCAGTTTTAAAGGAAGCTAAAGGTGATAAGGCACTTGGGCCAGATGGTTTTACTATGGGTTTTCTCCAAAAGTGTTGGAGTGTGGTAGAAGAAGATGTTATGGCTTTTTTGTGGATTTTCATAGAACTTGCATATTTGAAAAATCCCTTAATGCCACTTTCTTATGTCTAATTCCTAAGAAGACCAATGCTATTAACATTAAGGACTTTCGTCCTATTAGCCTTATGGGTAGTTTGTATAAGTTGCTATCAAAAGTGTTGGCACATAGGCTTTGTTGTGTTTTGGATAAACTTATTTCTAATTCTCAGAATTCTTTTGTTGGAGGGAGATAGATTCTTGATTCCATTCTCATTGCTAATGAATGTTTGGATAGTAGAATGAAGAGTGGAATTCCAAGTGTGATTGTCAAGTTGGATATTGAGAAGGTTCATGATCATGTGAATTGGGATGCTTTGTTTTATCTCATGGAGAGGATGGGTTTTAGAGAGAAGTGGAGGAGGTGGATGAAGTTTTGTGTTTCTACAGTCCGATTTTCAGTTCTTTTTAATGGTTCTCCAATGGGTTTTTTTGGTAGTACTCAGGGCCTTCACCAAGGGGACTCTTTGTCTTTCCTCTTTGTTTCCTATTGGTGATGGAATTTTTGAGTAGGTTGTTGAAAAGAACAGAAGAGGGAGGCTTTCTTAGGGTTTTCAAGCGAATTCTCATTCACAAGGAGATTTGCATATTTCTCATCTTCTTTTTGCTAATGACACTATCCTTTTTTGTGATGCAACTAGGGAACAACTTTTATATATTCGGATGGTGATGATTTTCTTTGAGACTATCACAGGCTTGAAAGTTAATATTGGTAAGAGTGAGATTGTTCCAATGGGGGTGGTAGGGAGTTTGGATACTCTGTGTCACACCCCAAACTCCAAAGGGTTCAAAGCATGAAAAAGACGTCTCAGAGTACCTGTAGATTTTTCCTTTTTGACAATTTAATCCACAAAAATCATATCAAATACCAACATCAAGAATTATCATAATAATTCCATTGAATATACTCTCAAAGTAAGTCAGAACTCTAAGCAATAATTACAAGGACCATTGGCCACAAAAGAATAGATGTCTGAATAAATAATTACATATAATTAGCTTGTCCCATCAGTGGGAATAACGTTACAACCATTATAATATACAAAAGAATAAGTCAAGCCTATTCTAAGATGTACATCATCTAATATCTTCATTACAAAAGTATAGCCTCCATTAGTAATTAGTCTAACTACTGTTAACCACCAAAAAGAGCTGTCTCAAAAGATTGTTGCCTACTTTGAAAAGTTTATAAAATAATGGAATGAGACAGAGCTCAGTAAGTAGCATAATTAATAGGGGTGGGGGAAATGCAAGTTTCATCTTCAATAATAATAATAATATGATATGACAAGAATGATTGAATATTGAAACACAAAATTTCTTAAAGTAGATACCTTGAAACTATATACTATAATATGTGAGCACTAACAATATAATTTCCAAAGCTATAATATCTAACATAAGGTGAATTATCACAAATATACCACACTATCACATAAACCGGTCAGGGGATCCACCCATTCACAACTGGCACAGCTGACTCTTGGCCCCATGGATAACAGTCTCACCTATACCCTCAAGGTTTTTCTCTCCCTCCATGGGCAGTAGAGAGAGTGCGTCAAATAGGACATCTCTTGCATGTGATCTCTTGGCTCCATGGGTAGCAACCTCACCCACACACAATCAAGGAACCTTTTCCTCCCATGGTAGCAGGGAAGAACGCGTCATCCAAAGTGAAAGAGCACTGATCTGGATTTGATTCCATTGTCATAAAAACTATGGAAACCAAATCGAGTGATCACCGGGAAATCATACATGCCATGGTGTTAAAACTACATAAGCTCACATGTTACATTACTTTGAAACACAGTTTATATCTAAGTAGTTTCAATAAAACCTTAAATAATCTAACTTCTACAAAGTTTGTAAGGTTTTCAACTTCATTCTTGTCAAGAGATTTTCTATCAATTTTCCAAATAATACAAGACAAGATAAGCATCTTTAAATTTTTCAATATACCATAAAATCAATGATTTTCTTATCAAAGATTAAATAAAAGATGCTTATTTTTTCATATCAACAATTCATGCATTTCCCCAAATGCAATACCAAATATGATGCATTTTCATACATATAATCATATATATATATATATATTAAGGTTAAGACATGATAGTTTTTAGGAAAATATAGTTTCCATAGGTAGTTTCTAAAAGCGTGTCTAATCCAAAAATAACATTTATACAATATGGTTATTTTTCAAAAATCTCATTACAAAGTTACTTACCTCGCAACCGCAAAAGCCTAATTCTCCAAGTTCTAAGGAGATTAGCTAGAACCTAAACAATATTAAGTAAACTTATCACAATAAGCATAGAGCTTGAAATTGAATCTAGCTACAATGTAGGAATTGCCAAGTGAGCACTTAATTAGGCAAGCCTAGTATTTAACCTCATCAATAATAAAAAATTCTACTTCCAAAGTTTCTCAACAAATTGCTTCACAAGGCATAAACTCCAATTTATAAAGTTAATACATTTAATATCATCTTCAACATCATGACTAGCTTTTATAAAATTTACACTACATCAATAAGAGACCCATAAAAGCAAAATCAAAATATCCTCCAAGACAAGAAATTTAGAACTTCAACTAACTCCAAATAAACCCAATGGCAATGAAAAAAAATTAGATTTACCAACTATCATATGTTATAACTCAAAACCCCTAAATTTTCCACCATAAATAAACCTTAGGTAGTCATCATTAGCACAAACCATATACACACTCATCAAATAATTCCACCAATACAAAACCCATACATACAAACACATAAATATCACTTCAAATGCTCATAAATCACATGTGTATCATTATTAAAACTTAGATAAAAATAACCTCAAACAAAAGTGTAAAACTCACCAAAAAGGTTAGAAAATTTTACCTCAAAAAAAGGATGTGAAGGTGTTTATGGGTTTCCAAAAATTTTCCAAGTGATCTTGCCGGAAAATGATGGTGGAAATGGTGGTGGTGGTGGTGTTGGTGTGGAAGTACCGGTGAGGGATATAAGAGTAGAGAGGAGTGTATGAGAGAAAACAATAATGAAAAGAAAGGCAAAGAGTGAGCCTGCCAAAGAGGAGATAAGATGGAGTGAATTGTGTGGTGGGGAAGGGTGTTAGGTGGGGCACGTGTGGTCTACTAAAAAAATCTAACTTTCATATATATATATATATATATATATTTTTTTTTTTTGGTCCGGCTATCTGGGATGTTACACTCTGGCTGGTGTTTTAGGTTGCAATGTTGGTAGGTTGCCCTTGATTTACTTAGGTATGCCTTTTGGAGCTTATTTTAAGGATCCATCAATTTGGAATCCTATTATAGAAAAAATGGAGAAGAAGCTTTCTGGTTGGAAACGGTTATATTTGTCAAAAGGGGGTAGATTAACTTTATTGAAAAGTACCCTTTCAAGCCTTCCCACCTATTTCTTCTCCATGTTGGTAGGTTGCCCTTGATTTACTTAGGTATGCCTTTTGGAGCTTATTTTAAGGATCCATCAATTTGGAATCCTATTATAGAAAAAATGGAGAAGAAGCTTTCTGGTTGGAAACGGTTATATTTGTCAAAAGGGGGTAGATTAACTTTATTGAAAAGTACCCTTTCAAGCCTTCCCACCTATTTCTTATCCTTGTTTATTATCCCTCTAGCTGTGGCAGATAGATTAGAAAGGATTCAGAGAAATTTCCTATGAGGGAGTTTTGAAGAAGCTTTCAAATATCCACTTGTCGCTTGGAATAAAGTGTGTTGGCTAGTTGAGGCAAGAGGTTTAGGGATAAGGAGGTTTGGTTTGTTTAATCAAGCCCTGCTTGGAAAATGGTTATGGCATTTTGGAAGTGAAACCAATCATTTATGACATCAGGTTATAGCTACCAAAAATGGGGAGTCTAGTGGAGGTTGGTGCACTAGAGTTAGTAGAGGTGCTCTAGGATGTGGAATGTGGAAGAATTTTAGGAAAGGTACCGAGAGTTTCTTTGGCCATGTGTTGTATGTGGCAGAAGAGGGCCTTCGTATTCGATTCTGGTATGATCTTTGGTGTGGGCACATTCCCTTAAAGGATCTTTACCCTAATCTTTTCTCCTGTGCTATATGTAAAGAAGCTTGGATTTATGAGTTGTTTAGTATTTCACTAGATAGTGGTAGTAGGAGTCGGAATATTCAATTCCACAGGGCTCCTGATGATTGGGAGGAGGAGAGAGTGTTGCTTTTTATGAGCTTATTTATTCCAAAATGCCTAAGGGAGAGGGGACTAATAGTTTGTTTTAGAAGTTAACTCCAAATGATGTTTTTGATGTGCACTCTCTCTATAATTCCTTATTAATTCCTCCTACCTTTCCTTTTCTGTGGAAATGTATTTGGAGTAGTAAGGTACCTAAAAGAGTGTCTTTCTTTTTATGGATTGCAACTCGAGATAGTATTCTTACTATTGACAACCTTGTAAAAAGGAACTTGTCTTTGGTTAATTGGTGTTGCTTGTGTCGTTGTGATGGAGAAACAATGGATCATCTTTTACTTCATTGCAAGTTCGCACATGCCTTATGAAGTGAAGTGTTTTTGATGTTCGGTTTGCAATGGGTGATGCCAAGGACAGTTGTTTCTCTTATTTTTGCATGGGAGAATTATTTGGGGTTGCACTCTTCTTCGGTCTGGAATATGGTTCCCGCCTATTTGATGTGGCTAATCTGGAGGGAACGAAATACCCGCACTTTTGAGGATGTTGAGAAATCTGCTGGTTTTTTGAAGCCTTTGCTAGTTGGGACTTTGTTTGGGCTGTGGGTAATGAGCTATTTGATGATCCTTAGGTCTGCCAGTATGCACCAAAGATTATATACTTTTGTCAGTTTATCATTTGTAATGCATCATTAGCATATCCTCCCTTAAACCTACATTCCACTTGCAGTTTTTCATTTGCATGAACTTCAGCACAATTGGGGAACATTCTCTGGCTTTTCATAAAATGATTTCATAAGAATCAGCTTGATTGAAATATAATAAATATCACTTACTGGTCAAAAAGGAAAACGAAAAAGAAAATAATCCCCTGATTTACTAAAACCATTTTCTTTCAAAATGTGTTATCTCTTTACAACAAGACCAATAATGTCTGTTTGGGAATTCCAGGATAGGTCAAAGGGCAATATGGAAGAGTTAATTGAATAAGTATGCCCTGGAATAAAGACAAGTTGTACTTCTTGTTTCATCTTGTCTATTGATAAACCTAAATGAGTTTTATGAGCATAAAATTGTGGATATGGACCTTCATCTCGTTTCTTTTCTGCCATACATTTATACTTTAACCCAAATTGCTCATTTCCTAAGCATATCTGATACATTAACTGAAGGAGCATTGTTGACACTGAATGCCAACCTTCAAATTGTGTAGGTAAAGGAGATACTAGTGGGAGCAAATGAGTTTGATCGGTTGAGGGCACACAAGAAATTCAGTGCATAACCCCAGAATTTTGTTTTATTCTCATTGATTTCAAGTTTTGGATGCTTGAGGGATGAGTAATACAATACGAGTTTTCAAAAAGAGAGCCTCATTTGATGAAGCTTCTAGGATGGGGTTCAAGCCGCAGATCCAGAAGCAATTTGAGTCTCATGAAAACAGAATCGAAATCCCACCCCGCCCTCTGCTCACATGCTCTGCAGGGAGCCACCAAAAAATAAATCTGTATCGATGATATCTGACGGCCAAGTGTTTGACCCAAGATTGTCCAATTGCACGTCAAAGAATATCAGTCTGGCAAAAATTGAGCCATTTCTACAGCTTCCCTGGTTTTTCATAAGCCGTTTGATACATCAAATAGATTGGATTGATGTTATCAACATGTTTGACTTAATTGCAATAGTAAACATTTAAAAGTTATTTTATATTTATGTTGTCATTCCCATACCATCCCATCAACATATCATATTTCATTCTCACTATATGCAAAGTAAATCAGGTAAAGTTGGTAAACCACCCGATGTAAGATGAAACAATGGCTTATGATCAAAGAATTCAAACTGGTTATGAAACAAGCACAAAGCCAACCCCATAAATAGCAGTAGCTCTAAAATTTCAAGGTCACAAATCCTGATATAAATAATGTAATTGCCATTGTTCCCAATCATACCATTGAGTTTCCTGCCTTTTAAAATGCATGAAAAGCCAAATTATTAAATTGATTTCCTTGAATTAGATTGTTGGGGGGAAAAAAAAACTTGCGGTATAATATAATTAGGCGTTGTAATTTGATATAGAGTTTGTTTGGAATTCACTTATTTTATTATAACTGAAATTTTTTTGCCGAAAGTACTATAGATATTTATAAAAGTTAGCTGAAATAGTATAGTAAAATTCATATATAGTAGCAAAAATAAACTGTATAGTAAAATAAGCTGGCTTTTTAATTTTTGCTAAACAAAAATTTATTTTAGACATACAAAACTGCCCAGACTACGAAAAGTGATAATCCCTCCGCAAAAAACCTATGACTAACTAGCAGGAAGCTGACCAGCAATCTCACCCTAGGTTGCTGGACAAAGTTCATGCGTATCACCCTTGGCATCTGAGACCAGCTTGAATTTTTCACCCCCTTCCAGCTTGTCTGTGTCATCCCTTAACTCGTTCTCACTGAAGAGATCCCTTTGAACAGGGACAGACATTTGCTGCTGGAGGAAATAACATTTGCAATAGCACTGAAAGCTGCTGCAGATGCCTGACTGCTACCCACTTCATCTTGGTCAGCACCAAAAACATTGGGTTCATCTGACGACTTGTCTTCTTGTCGTGGAGGGGGCACAAAAAAGGGTATTTTACCTCTCTGCCAGTCATGGAGGACCATATTTGCCGCAGTCATCAAGTCAGGTTCACCACCCTAGACAGCCCATTTGTAACATAGTAGTGTCAATAATGAAGCACAACTGTTAATTTCAAAAGAAAAAGTAATAACATCAAGAGCCGAGTTGCCATTAATGGATTGGTGTTGTACATATAAATCTAATAGCACATATGCTAACCATTCAGCGTTCAACGGCGTCAGAGTTATGGACACTTGTTTTATGTCTCTTGGAGGTAAGTTGGGTGATGCTGAGTTCAGTGATTGCCCACTTAACATGCTGGAAAGGGGTAAGCATGATAGTAAAGAGGCTTGGGAGTCAATTTTTCTGTGCTTGAGTAACACTGTATAGGCGTACTTTTGAGGGAAAGGGCATGGCACATCTGAAGTTTTTGTTCCTCATCTATGAGTGGATGTTGACTTTCAGCTCTTTTACCACCTAAAACCTTGCTGACTTCCAAGCTGATATGAAGTTTTTTCAATACTATTGCAAATTTTTTTCTTTGTTTCTCTTTTTGGCTCTTCTTTTGTATACTTCCCATGTACTAGGCTTGTGCCCCTTCCTGTTCTTTTTTAATGAAATTACTTATAAAAAAAGAACCTCAAAGACACATAAGAAAGGCAATAGTCTTCTAATTTTGTTAAAAATCATATGAAGCTGAATTGAAGAATAATTGCAAGCATTCGACAAAAGTGGTATCCTAACATCACCATTAAGCATTATAGCTAATCCAAGTACCTTACTTATCAAAAATAATATATATATATATATATATATATAATTGTACCTTCATAAGCTTTCCTGTCAATTTGCATAGCTGAACTAGAAAGTCATTATCATCATTCTTGAGATCACCACCAAACAAATAATTAGCATTCTGCAAACAATGTTGTATATTTCTCTTAAAAAAAAAAGGAAAAGAAAAACAGGCAAATAAAGGAATTAAGAGTCTCATACAGAAGCCTAGACAAAGCAAGCAAACAAAATAATACACATGCTATAAAATCCTAGAATAAAAACCAAGGAAAATGTTGAACTGCACCCTTTTTTGTATTTACTTCTTGTCAAATTCACTAAAGCCAGACTCAAGATAACTATTACCTAAAATCCATTGATAGCAATCAGTGATAATGATCCATGTGACTTTTTTATCTAATATCCAATATTTGGTATTTTTAACACCATGAAGACCCAAGAAATGACGGTGTATAGCATAAAAAGCAAGAATGAATTCTGATGTTGTTAAGTTTTAGTACTTTGCTCATAGCTGCAATTTTAAAACCAACGAAAGCCCAGGACAATCAAAGTGGAAAGAGACCACTTGACACTGGGCTCTATAGCCCAACTGGCACCTCCTCCCTTATAAGTGCTATATGGAGGGAGAGATCTTAGGTTCAAGACCTACCAAAAATAAGTGCAAAAAGACCTCTTGCCAAGAGATACTTGGAAAGGCAGGATGCCCTAGAATGTATCGTTAGAGTCATGACATGATATTTTATTAAAATTAAAACTATAGAAGAGAGAGACGCACCAATCTTTTATCTTATATGCTCTTTCCAAGTGCTCCTTCTTCACACGTTTCAAAACTTCTCCAATGTGTTCAGAAGCATCCTGCAGGTTCGTGACACGTACCTGGAAACAAGGGCAAAATCCTTATTAAAAACAATATAAATGACTCATAAAATACCAATTTGCTTAATAAAAACACACAAGCATTAATATGAAATAGAAAGAGAGAGACAATGGAGTTCTCTACAGATCCAATAAAATAAAGAGGCAAGATAGCAATCATTAGGGAGAATTGGACCTTATATAACAGCAAAATCCAAATAGGCTAGCCCCACGTATAATATGCAACAATAAGGTAAGGTTAATTTACTAACATGATGACCGAGTTCTCATAGATCAAGTACAGCAGATACATCATCTAAAATTTAAAATTAAAATTAATACAAAAACTTCAAACATATAAACCACAAATAAAAATAAAAGGCACACCAAAACATGGCAAGATAGCAATCATTAGGGAGGAGTCCTTATATAACAAAGCAAGATCCAAATAGGCTAGCCCCATATATAATATGCAACAATAAGGTAAGATTAATTTACTAACATGATGACCGAATTCTCATAGTCAAGTAAAAAAGATACATCATCTCAAAAAATAAAAAAATAAAAAAAAAAGTAATAAAAAAACTTCAAACATATAAACCACAAATAAAAATAAAAATGAAAGGCACACCAAAACACGGATAAAAGCAAACTAGTTTTAGAAATGTTAAGTCAAAGGCCTTGTAGCTGAATTGACACCTCCTCATGCACAAAGTACTTGGAGGTTTAGAGGGGGAAAGGTTCGAGAGATAAACTAAATTAACCCTGAACAATTTCAAATCTAGCTGAAGACAGTTTGAACATGATGCCCAATCACATGGCACATACAATACAGGTTTGACTACAATTTTATTGCATAATGTAACTCAATCATGATGATATTGCTTCAATGGCACATTCCTGTATTCTACAGTTTAGAAACCAAAGGCATAATTGAAAACAAATAAGGATAATTATAACAATAGCATCAGCAAATCAATGTTTCAAAATTGGTTAAAATTTATCATGGAAGCACATAACTAGAACATACCACACCCTGAAGTACAACATCTGTTTCAGAGTCACTGCTCTTATAAACAACTCCAGAGCTGTTAATCAAATGGATCCTATTTGTGAGGGTAATTTGTGAGGGTAATATACTTCCACACTTTAGTCTCACCAGGAATAGGAGCAACATTGCAAACCTTTGGAGAAGAACACAAGTATGTCAGTAAACCAAACCATTAGCACAACCTTGTCACATAAAAGCAATAGATCACAAACATCATTAAAATTAAAGTCATTTTTTTTTTTCCTCGTATCAGTAAACTGGATGCTCTCTCTCTTGACTAGATAAATTGGACTTTCTCTTGTTTTATGTATAAGAAATATTGAACTTTGTCTTTCCTCAAGAAGGAACACAAGGATATAAATCCTAAGAATGGGACTCTTTACCAATGTCCTTTACTGGCAAGCTTCTTGGTATTGACAGTAATGGTAAAATGTGTATGTAATGTGTAATTTGAATCATCCAAAGAAATATTCTTGCAATGTAAGATCAAGATTTAATCAAAGAAGACACTAGCAGAATTGCATAGATTTTACATGACAAAATAACTTGTGCTGACCAAAAAAAAAAAAAAAAAATTCATAGCTTTAAACCACCATCACAAAATGCACAAAGCTTATTGCAGGAATTTGATTATGCTTTCTTATGTTGGCCTCCCAAAACATAGCTCCACACTCATGCATGTGTTTCAGGCAGTAGGTTGAGCTACAGCCTGGCAGAATGCCACCGCAAGCACACAGTAGGGAGGTTGAGGATGTTGTACGACAGGCAACATATCTCAATTCTAAATAACATGTTCATATGCTAACATTATGGGGCATTCAAAGTCTACTACAGCATAACCAGAACAAATCACAAATAAATCCAAAAAAATTTTAAAAGTAAAATGAGTTCAAATTTAAATGCAATCTACTTGCACTGCACAAAAGGTAACCAAATTATTTAAGTTCTGTTTTATGATTCAATGATCAAACTACTATAATATATCAAATATAACATTTAGAGAAATAAATATATGAATAGATCCTTGTTTATACAAACAGGCCTAGTATATATGATTATGTGTGTGCCTACATGCCCTTAAATTAAACTAGCCGCTGTAGAAGAATAACACATCATAGGCAGCTAAGGAGAAGAGAAATATTACATTCTTTGTGCGAAGTGTATTGATAACCGACGACATTCCAACATTGGGATACCCAACAAATCCAACAGATACGGATTGCTTGTCACTTTTTATGCGAGCAAATTGTCTCAATACTGACAGAAGAGAACCCTGAGTCCAAGAAAGATATAAATTTGAAAAACAACATATTAGAACAGCTTTTTAAGCTAAATCACACTAAGAGTTACACATATACAATGTGCCATTTATATATTCAGTGAATCCTAAACTTTGAGTTTAAGGTCCTTCCATAGTTCCATACTAATCATGTTAAGTGTCTATTTGGAAACAACTTATTTAGTTGAAACTAAAAATTTTTTGTTGAAAATACTATAGATAAATGTAAAAGTTAGTTGAAATAGTACAGTGGGACTCATAAATAGTACCAAAAAGTGCAGTAAAACCCATGAATAGTATAAAAAAATAAGCTAAATAGTAAAATAAGTTGGCTTTTTAAGTCACTGTCAAACACAACCTACTAGTTCCTTTGGATGTGACTTGAAAATAAAAGAAGGAAATGAAAAGAAAAAAAAGTGCATGTGTGTGTATTTGGCCATAACATTATATGTCCACATTGTAGGATAATTGTTGGTCATAATTTGGCCAAACTAATTGAATCAAATTGAGTTTATTTATTTATTTATTATGTATTATTTTATTTAACTCCCTCCATCCCATTTTATTAGGCTTGTTTAGAAAATCCAACTTTTTAAATGAACATCATTTAATGCGTTATCTTCTACGCCCCCTAATTTAAACTTTAGTGAAAGAGGGGCATTGACATTTTAAATAACGTAAAAAAATATGTTAGGAAATTTATTTATTGATAGTAATAGAGGCCAAAAAATTAAGGACGGAGGGAATATATGAGTTAGGCCCCAAGCGGAGGGGGGTAAATGAAAATGCAAAGTAGTGACATTTGCTTCATGAGATGTATATATGTAATATAGTAGTGCGTATAAAAGGGGAGGTAATATTATAGGAAACATCTAGAATTTGTAATAATGATAAGTTTTGCAAAGCATACCACACATTGTTAGATATCAAGAAGTTAGCAGTTATTATGATCTTTCCTCGAGAGTAGATTACACTTTTTGTGCTGAATTAGTTAATTCAATCATAGCAATGCTACCGTCACAACAATTTATAATTTATCCACAAAAAGAAAAAGAATAAACCCATTTGAACCTTTGAGCCTATTAAGTGTAGATTCAAGCCTTCAATTTTAGTTGGGTCTTAACTTGGGACACACAATAAAGAGCACAGCTCCAAAAACAAATGAATTCAACTCTTCATAAAAGGGTCTAGGATTAGCATGAACGGTGATGGTTTTTTTGGTGGGTAGGCCTCATAGAAAAGGGGCCGGATTAGGTGTTACCCAACCCAGTTCTTATCCTTTGGAGATTTGTTTTTAGGTGGAAGCCATCCTTTAGAGACCCCGCTAATGCATGATTAAAACATCATGCATGTTTTACTTTCTTTCTTCACAAGATCCACACCTTTCCTTAAAATAATATAATAAAAAAAGATTTGCAACTTTCACTTTTAGTAAGGAAGATATAGTCGATGGCAGTGGTGATGGTGATGGTGGTGGTACTGGCAGTGCCTATGCACTTCGGGCACATTTTGCTGGCTAGATTGCTTATAACATAGTATTTGTTCACAACAAAATCAGGTTTTTGTTTTTCTTTTCCATAACCTTGATTTGGTTCGGCATCTTTTAGTCATTTCTTATTATTTGTCTTATAAGATGTTCTGTTTAATATTAACTATGATTTTTTTTTTTTTTTTTGTGTGCAGAGATTATGGAATTGGAGGACTTGGGAAGATTTTTTTTAATGTATTATGTTTGATTAAATCAAAAGTGTTGAGTTAAAGTTACATTAGGTATTATTTGGTTTTATTTTTTAAAAATTGTCTCTAAAATTCTGAATTTGGACATTTTTTTTCATCCTGCACTACCATATTTCTCATGTTTAGTATGTTTATGATTTGTAAGTTATTTGTTTTTTATTTTATTTTAAAACTGTCTCTAAAATTCTGAATTTGGGCATTTTTATTATTATCCTGTATGGCACTACATATTCCTCATGTTTAGTGTGTTTATGATAAAGACAACAAACTGTCCTTAACTAATACTTTTCCCACAAGTGATTCTATTCGGTTTATTTAACAAAAAATTGAATAAACCATCTTTTGGTGATGCAAAAGTGATTGCTCTCCAAATTTGAATCCAATTTGAAAATTTTGGATTTTCTTGATATTATATTTGTTTACAGTAGGACTTCAATTTTTTTTTTTTGGGCATGTGAAATGCTAGAATTTTTAGTTTCCATACGAGGCATAACCTTTTGTTTCTAAGAAGTTAGGTTGACAATTAGCAGATAAAATATTCCTAGAACGTCATTGAGATGCATTTCCTTCTTTAATGTCTTCTTCCAACAGTAATCTAATTACAACTAAGCACCCTATTACTATTCTTGCATCCTTCCAATGGTTGATGTCTTCTTCCAAAATTGATTCCTTTCATTCTGTATGGTGATGCCCTAATAGAATTTAGCAGGATAATGTGTCATCAGTCAGAAGCATTTTGTTTGTGAAACCTCTTATAATTTCCTGTTGTATGGCTCTTCTTGTTGACTTCATTAGCGAGTGTCTTGGATTGGGATCAACATTGGAGCAGCATCCTTTGAACACTTCCCATCCACTTCTGTCTTTAGCTTGGTATGCCAAATCCTCCCTTCCTCTTGTTCCTCCTTGTATGTCCTACCGCTAGTAAAAAGATCTACCAATCTTTGTTTATCACTGTGGACTTGTCAGTCTGGTTCACCTCTCATTATTTTCTTATCCTTCTCATTTTTACAAGGCGTTAATGTACTACCAATCAAAGTGTTATAGAGCATTAGTGTTTCTTAAAATAATCACCACAAAGAGACAGCAAAACAAGTGGCTTTCAGAAAGAAACAAAGAGACAGCAAAACAAGTGGCTTTCAGAAAATTTATGCTCTATCATAAAGCAATTCAATCATATTTGCAATTAAACACTTTTCACACAACAACACAATACCAACTAAATATTAAGGAAGCACGGGTGGACCATTTTGGCCTACGCACTCAAGTTGGATTCGTGTGGACACGCCATGCGGCCGAGGACGCGACTACACACGCGTCCACCGATGATTTTTTTTTTCTAACGCTACCCGAGTCGATCCAATTCTATTCAATTCAGTTTCAACATATTTCAAAGTTGGACCTGATATGAGCCGAAATACTTATAAAAAAACATTAATTTCAAACTTATCTTTTATTTAATTTTAGTTTCAAACTTTTAATATTGTATTCTAATTTATGAACATCATATATTGGTTATGTATTCACTGTATTATCTACTATTACTTTTAAATTGATATATGTTTACCATTATATGAAAAAAAAAAATGTTTAGCAATATATAGATAATAAAAATAAAAATATATTTAATAATTAATTAATAAATGTATCCTACCGCACTTGCGTCTTACATTTTCAAAAATTGTTGTGTTGTCACACCACACCCATACTTTTTCCAAAAATTCACTACATGAAATGTTTGTCCTTTATAGTTGTAGCTTTTATGCATAGAAATTGCTGTGGGCTTTGTGTCAGATCCACAGTTTTGGCAGTGAAGAATCAGTAAAAACCTATTTTGGTTGTCATTCCATTCATTGAAAGGCATAATTTTTGTTATTCCCTCAACTCCAGAGGATAACAACAAATTGTATTCAACAATAGCCATCTGGTGAGAGGAGGAACAACAACAAGGCTTTATGAGAGTTGCTGAATTATTTGATGAAATAGGAAAATATTGGGATATAAGTAAACTTCAATCACTCTTTTCTGATAAGACAGTAAATGCAATTTAAAAAAATTCATGTTCCCTCATCAAATATAGAAGACAATGGACATAATAAAAGCAACTACTAGATATGTAATACACGTAATATATCCATATCTAGGATTTTTTTCCAGTGAGCATTGCTTTGATCTTATAAGCTATAACCAATTATATAATAGCACAAAACAAAAACAAAACTTTGAAACAAGAAGGGGTCAAAATTAAAGTTAGTTTAAAAAAATCAAACTTTATCAAGCATCAGCTTTCAATTTATTCAAGAATACCTTAATCTAAATTGTGAAATAAACTTCATGTCAAATAACATTTTGGTGTTTGACATAGTATTCCAATTTTCATATAAAATTGGGGTATTTTTCTATTTAGATTCATCTTGACATGGTAAAGAGGGTTCACAAGTAGTGTTCTTATATAGTTTATAAATACTACTAAAAATATCATATATAAAACAATGCTGGCATATAATAGGGACATAATACTATATAAACTAAAATAGGTACTTATTCTCAAATATAGGGGCTTCTATTCACAAGGAACACATTGTTCCCTATTTAAGCACATTGCTTTTGAAAATGTCGAAACATAATGCCAATTGGGTGCATTCTAATTTGAGATAGCATCTTAATAATCATTGCCCTTTCGTACATTTTTTAAAGAAACAAAATACACTTCTACACGGTCCTCTCATAAAGGCAATATTCAATCTTCCACTTACAAAGGTTTGTTATATCAACTGAAAACCTTTCTTGAACAAAAAACCACATTTGCAAATGCCAAGTGAGAATTAGGCCAATGAAAAGCACTCCAAGAAATGTATCCATCTCATTCTAAATTGAAAAGACAAGCATGCATATCTTTAGGACCAAAGTAACACAGATTTTAAGCCAAGCCCTCATTAGTGTAATTAGGTGCATTAAACTTGATTCAATTAGATTACAACCATCAAGTTCAAAACATACAGATAAATCTTCCTCTATATGAACAGATTGTAACGAATCCAATAATGGAAAAAAAAAAAAAAACCAGAAAATAATATCAAATTCAGTGTATATGAACAAATTGTAAAGAATCCAATAATGAAAAAAAAAAAAAAAAAAAACTAGAAAATATATCGAAATTCAGTGTTTCTTTGGTAACAAGAAACTGCTTATGGAAAGTTTAATGAACAAAAAAAATTAGAAAATAATATAAAATTCAGTGTTTCTTGGGTAACAAGAAAAATGATTATGGGTTTTGAACAAATAGAGAAGACAAATTAACTAGCCAAACAATATTTTCAATAACAAGAGTTGTAATGATTCAACTATAAAGTCTATAAAATATGTAATACTACAAGAACTGTGAATTAAGTTTTAAAAAAAAAATGAAACTTTATCAAGCATTTGCTTTCAGTTTTCACATTGAACAAAACTAATAAAAGAAAAGGAAATGAGGTAGAAAAAGAGAGAAAAGAGAGAGAATGTAATAATTGCAGTATTATGAAAGGCAAACGAAAATACCTGAAAGAGAGAGCCACAGAGATGGCTAGCAGAGAGAATTAGTGGAGAGAATGTGTGAAAGAAAGAATTGCAGAGTGAATGGTAAAAATGAAAACATTCTAGAAAATTAGATATTATAAGAGAATGATGGCGGGAAAGCCATTACAACACTAACCGTCTAGTCTACACCCATGGGACACTTAAAAAATTCATTTTTTTTAATTAAATATTGACTAACTTTTTAATAACCACGGTGTAGAATTTAATTATTCCCAAATGTATTGCACCTAAACCTTATATATAAATAAAGTCCCTTCTCTCCAAAAAAAAAAATCCCATCTGCCAATGGATTTTGGGGTTTTGATATATGTGTGAGCATGTATCTGTGAGTGTGCTATGTATATTTCCTGTAATGCAGCTTGTGTGCGTTATTGGTTGGTGTAACATTTTTTAGAATTACATCAAGTGTAACTTGAACCCAACCCTATATTTCTAAAATTCGATGTAAATTTTGACAAATCTACCGTTAAATTACATTATATTCATATATTTTTCATGCTTAAAAAATTTCAAGGTGGTCAAAAATTAATAGCCATGTCATCAGTCAATTGTTTAAATTCAAATTTTTGTAGTTTAAAATAACGCATAAAAGATGAGTTTAAAGATCAAATAGTAAATTACATCTGATTGGCATGAAAATTGGTACACGGGTTAAGAACATATAGAAAATGTGATCCAACGGTTGGATTTTCAAAATATTAATTCAATAATAAGTTATTGGTTGATGTAACATTTTTTAGAGTTATATCAAGTGTAACTTGAACCTAATCCTATATTTCTTAATTCGATGTGAATTTTGACAAATTTACTGTTAGATTACATTATATTCATATATTTTTCATGCTTACAAAATTTCAAGGTAATCAAAAATTAATAGTTATGTCATCAATCAATTGTTTAAATTTAAGTTTTTGTAGTTTAAAATAACGCATAAAAGATGAGTTTAAAGATCAAATGGTAAATTACTTTCGATTGGCATGAAAATTGGAGTGCATGTTAAGAACATAGAGAAAATGTAATCCGACTGTTGGATTTTTAAAATATGAATTCAATAATAAGTTATTGGTTGGTGTAACATTTTTTAGAGTTACATCAAATGTAACTTGAACCAAACCCTATATTTCTTAATTCGATGTGAATTTTGACAAATCAACCTTTACATTATCTTCATATATTTTTCATGCTTACAAAATTTCAAGGTGATCAAAGATTAATAGCCATGTCATCAATAAATTGTTTAAATTCAAGTTTTTGTAGTTTAAAATAACGCATAAAAGATGAGTTTAAAGATCAAATGGTAAATTACATCCGATTGGCATGAAAATTGGCATGCATGTTAAGAACATATAGAAAACGTGATCCAACGGTTGGATTTTCAAAATATGAACTCAAAAATAAGTTATTGGTTGGTGTAACATTTTTTAGAGTTACATCAAGTGTAACTTGAATCTAACCCTATATTTTTTAATTCGATGTGAATTTTGACAAATATAACGTTAGATTACATTATATTCGTATATTTTTCATGCTTACAAAATTTCACGGTGATCAAAGATTAATAGCCATGTCATCAATCAATTGTTTAAATTTAAGTTTTTGTAGTTTAAAATAACGCATAAAAGATGAGTTTAAAGATCAAATAGTAAATTACATCCGATTGGCATGAAAATTGGCATGCATGTTAAGAACATATAGAACATGTGATCCAACGGTTGGATTTTCATAATATGAATTTAAAAATAAGTTATTGGTTGGTGTATCATTTTTTAGAGTTATTGGTTGGAAGGAATAAACTCACAAATTGAGTTTATCTATGTTGTAGAATGAGGGTTGTATTATCTCAATAATTACATTAGTGTGCTTTTTTAATTATACTTATTGAATAGAGTGGTCTGAGGTAAATTTAGCTTTAATGGCAGCTTAAAGTTTTTTAAGTTCTAGTTCACATAAAATGATATAGTGGCTCACAATATAATGATATTTTTATATGAAATATTTGATGTTAAAATACAGATAGTTTTGCAAGTTATAACCTTGTCGTATGGACACACCCCAATGTTAGTTAATTCCACTTATTGAGTTATCTCACCTCCCTTTTATTTTCCCTTACAGATATATTAGAGGGATCATTGAAGTAGAGATTCTTGGAGAACAACAGTTACAAATTATATTGTGAAACTGAGGATTTCATTATTATTTTTATGATATTGAATACTGTACTAAAGAATTATTTTGAGGATATTTTATCTTTGGTGAAATTAGAGCTTTGACAATTGTGATGAGATTTTAGGTTGTTTGTTACATTTATTTAATATTTTTATAGATTATTTAGATTGAATGGACATCTATTATTTATGATTTTGGGGTGTTACAATACTGAAAGTAAGAGATAGGAAAATTACTCATTCGGGCTAATTGTTCAATACAATAACCAAAGTGGCTACTTTGGACCTTGGATGAACTAGATTGTTCCATCATTGTTGTACTTGTTTTATGATTGGGTTTGTTGGGAGTAATGGTTGAAGCAGTGGTTGAAAATTGAAATTATCTGTTCTAGTAGGTTTAGTTCTCACTTAAAGTAGAGGAAGAAAAAGACATTACAAATGAACTTATGTTTATATATATACTTTCCTTGTTGGCAGATTGCAAAAAGAAGAGGCATTAAAAGTTCGTGTGAACAAAGCAAGTGAACTTGTTTGTGTTAGACTTAAGGTACTCTCTCTCTCTCTCTCTCTCTCTCTCACTGTTTGTGGTAGGCTGTTGAATTGGGGCAAGCAGATGGCTTGCATGGAGATATAAGGTGGTTTTAGATGATATTGGGAGTGTTGACTGTTTTTTTTAATATTAAATGATTCTTGTTGAGTTGTTTTTATTCGATTAATTCATTTTAGGAGCTTCTCTCTATCTTTTTCACACATGAGGAACACTAAAATGAAATGGAACATTTAAAGAGATGTCCATTCCTAAAGAATATTGCTAGTAATGATGTTATAGTTACCAAATGTGTTGATAACTTTTGTATGCATTTAAATTCATTGTTTTCTTAGGAACATAGCTGGTTGTCAGGTCACTTGACTAGTCAATTAGGCCAACATAGATATGATACTACTCTCCCTAGCCTACTTTGAAATGTGATGGACATACTTATAATATGTTTATAGTTTTGGATGCTATTAAATGATAGTAGCAGTTTGTAGTATGTTAGGTTATTTGCTTTTTTGTCTTTAGAACACCCTATTTTATTTTGATAAGTTACATTCCACCCTAATTATAGCAACTAGCATGTATGGCATTTAGTTGGCTAGTAGCATTTATCCCATTTCAAATTGTTTTGAAACCAAGCAGCCAGTCATGGCATTTTAGTTTGCAAAACCACAACTTTAATTGGTTTGAGATTTCCAGTTTCACATAGTGACATGCCCCACCTGTTGGACCTTCCAACATTTACTCTAAAGACTTATTAAAAGTAATTTAATTCTTAGAAATGGTGGAACTCTATTTTCCATAATAGAGACCTTAACATGTCTCAGTATTCAATTTTTATGACGGTTGTACTTGTTTATTTTTTTACGCATGCCCCTCTAGTTTATTGACTATATTTTTCACTATGCTAATTTCTTTAGTTAGCCATTTGATATTTATTTACCAAGTGCATTTAATTTCTTTAGTTAGCCATTTGAAATCAAAAGTTTTGTGCAATGTTGAAAATAGATTTGATGCTAGCTATTAGCCGATATGACTTTTGCAAGAGCCCTCAGTTAAGTAGCACTACAATTCTATCCAAATTAGTTAGATCATATATATAGGACACTGTTTGAACTTGTTCCCATTTTTTGCCTTGGTAATATTTTCTTGTCATTCTATTCTATTTATATGCACTTATTGAGTAATCATAATTCGTATGTAGGATGTTCCTCCGATCCAACAATCTTCACCTATCCAAAAATCATCAGCTGCATCCCATCACCAAAGAAGCTTATAGATTTTATCTTGGTGTTCGAGGACTATTTTGTGTACAAAGAACTTCATTGCTACAGCCACATTTTTTGCTAGTGTTGGAGGATATTTTTAAACACTTTGGAACTTTGATTATGGTATTAGCTTAGAACTTTGATGATGGTTATAGATTATGTTATGTATTTGATAATATATTTCTATGTTAATATAATGTTAGTTTGGAGACATTTGTGGTGTTGTTAATTAGTTACATTTGTGGCATTGTATTAGTAGAGCTAAAACTATTACAGGTTCTTTGTCACAGGTCTGTGAACCATTTATTTATTAGGAAATAGTGGTTTTAAAACCCACTAGGAAAAAACAAGAAAAAAAGACTTATAGCGGCTGTCAAAAAGCTCCGCTAAATGTGCACATTTTTATGTTTTAAATGAATCCCTATAGCGGTACTTATCGCTCGCCATTAAAGGTTGAAATATATAGCGGTATTTCTACCCGCCACTACAAGTGCAATTAGTATGTTTTGATTGATTGCTTATAGCGGCACAGTTTGCCCGCCGCTAAAAGTCAATGCCACAAATTCTAAATGCATATGACGGCAGTTTCATGCCCGCCGTAATAAACCTTCACTCGTCGCTAAAAGGTACATATATAGTGGCGCTTTTCATGACCGCCGCAATTGACCTATAGCGGCACTACAACACTGACAGGACGGCCCGCCGCTACAGGTCAAATGTACCTTTAGCACCGCTTTTTTGGGCTTAAGCGGCGCTTCTGGCCCATCGCAATAGCCTGTTTTTCTTGTAGTGTTATCTCAAATAAAGTGAAGAACTTAGGACAGCCAAGAACTTTGCATTTGCACTAGATTCTTTTTTTTTTGATAAGTAACATTTGAAGAGTACTTCTTTGAGTTAAATTCCTTCATTTCTTTTCCTCTCTTTTCATATTTTAGGGGAACCAAAGTAATAGAGGATTTAAAATTTCCTTCATTCCTTTTCTTTTGCTTTCCTTACTTTTCCACAACCCAAAGGAAGAATTTTAGACATTAACATAGTTTCTAATTGGTACTGAAATTATTTTCCCTACTTTCACACAAATGAAAAATGGGAAACATTCAAGCTGAAAACACGTTTTAGTTCTTGAAGCATGTAGAAAAGCTAGAAAAGCTATGTAGAAGAATTACCAAAGTTCCACTGGCAGAGACACCTCCAAGATGATGACCTGTCTCACCTTCCCTTGTTTCCTAGGAAAATGATCTCACTATTCTCTTTCTTCTTTGTTGGATAAGAAAGTTGGAACAAACTTTTACAACACTTTTACAACATGTATATAATATAAAGTGTAAACTTTACCAAAATTTTTAACCATAAAGTCTTGAACTTTACCAATTTTTTATTTTTTTTTGTCCTTTAACTTTAAAAATTTTGTTTTTTTAACCATAAACTCTTGAAAAGTTTATTTTTCGTCCTTAGAGGCTTAAACTATTGAAAATATTTCACTTTATATCTTTAAACTTTTAAAAATAAATTTTTTTCATTAATTTTGAAAAACCAAAAGCTAACGGTAGGGGGCAAACTCCTTACAACCAATAGTTAGACATGACTCAGTTCTAAAGTTTAAGGAGACACTACAGTTGCACTATTACTTATAAGAGTACCTTAGTGATTTAGATGCTTAAATGGGTTGGAATTGGATTCATTTAGCATGTAAAGTTTTATGCTAGAAATGGTTTCACTTGACAATATCTTTTAGGGAAGAAGATTTATCTTTTGGTATTTGGTTGTGTTCCTAAAAATTCAGTGGATGAGTTCAAGTTTACGCAATATAATCTCACTTAATATTTTTTTTTCTTTGATACAATACACTTATGTGATTGTAATTGTATACAATTATTTGAAGTGAGTCATGTGCAAAAAAGTAGAAATTCTATCTTGTATAAAAAAAGTGAGCCATGTGCAATTATTAAAGTCATGTTGATTGAGTGCTCTAACATGCATCCATTGAATGAAATTGTCTTGGAGTTTAAATGGATAGCATTTGATGTAAGATTTCTAGCTCATCTTATTTTATTTAGTTTGTCTTAACTAAATGTCTTGACTATACTCTTCATTTTTTAGGAGGAAGGTGTTGAGTCTATTCCTTTTGAGTTTTATCCTGGAGTGCATCCTAAATTTTCTAATTCTAGGAAGAATGAAGGTTAGTGTATTGTTCAAAACTTGCATCTAAATTTCCACATATAAGTTTCTTACCCAAAAAAAATTATTAAACCAGTACTAAATTCTCCCTAATAGCATTCTCATCCTCTCAATTGAATTTCTATGAACTAAATAAATGTTTGGTGGATGTAGGAAATGAAAGAACCTTTGAAATGGTTGCCTTCAATGCTTTTGGATAGAAAAAATTTCATGTTTCCCTTCACTGACTACTTTTGTAGTTAGGAATAGTGAATTTTACCACATTGATTTCTTTCTTCTTCTTTTTATTTTTTTATTTTTTTATTTTTTATTTTTTAAATTTATTTGGTTTTGCCAATGAAACAAGACTAATTGTTTTGGCATGTGCACCATGAGAAATACATCAACCATTAGATTGTGCTTGTCGTTGTTTAAGAGAAACATGTTTTCTTATACTACAAGAAAAAGTGTTTATTGCAACGAAAAAAATCGTTACAATAATATTAAAGTCATTGCAATAGTTGATGCAAGATGTTGCAATAAAATTTGAGATAATAGGTTTGTATGACAAAAAATTTTGTTGCAATAAACTCCAAATATTTTAATGATAACTTTAATTCAATAATATATATATATATATATATTGTTGCAATAAAAAATTTACTATTTCATATAGCTTGTAGGTATAGGCTATTACTTCACTAAATTTATTGCAATAGATTGCAAATAATTGACCAAAATAAGTTGAATTAAATTATTGCAATGATATCTTTATTGTAATTTTTGGAGTTAGTTGGATACTCTAGTTTGAAGTTCCAAGCACATTTTTTGGTTAGGTAGAATGGTCTATTAAAGCATATGAGAGAGTTAGGTTGAAATAGATAAACCAGTATGGGGTTTCACTAATGTTATACAATGTGTTTGTTTGAAAACAAATTATTTAGTTTTTCATTGAATTATTTTTTTCTGAAAGTGTGCTAAAATATATTTGTACTTAAAAAATTGTATATAAAAACTAAAAGCAAAAATCAAACTTATAAGCTAATCCCAAAAATCTAGCTTAAAAAGTTGTTTATAGCATTTGTTTTAAATTTTCTTTTCTTTTCTCTTTCCATTTTTTCTATTATATGCTTTTGTTAGGGTTTTATTGCCTTCTTGCCATATAACCATTTGTTCTACAGATGTCCACTCAATTTGAGCTAATCTTGCACCTAAGTTGGAGGGAGTAACCAACTTGATGCCACTAGGTGGATGGAACAAAACCAACCTCTTTCTTGTGGCTTGAATGCTGGGCTTCTCAAACTTTCTTTGGAGAGAATTGTTAACAAGAAGAAGCATGAACCACTTCATATATAAGTATCCAAGTGTGTTTTTCTTTTGTTTTTTGTGTTTATATGTTTTAGATTTATTGTGTAGCTATTATTATCCAAGTGCGTGCTAAGTTCTGACCTTGTAAGTTTAATTCATTTGTTCGTTTTAGTGCATTTGAAATAAATTTATTCATTCATCAATGTGTGTGTGTATATATATACATGATTCAGTGTCGATGCAAAACTATAGGAAAGGTCAAAATCTTGAACTTGCTAAATGGCCGCCCAAAGAAGAATGGCGACATTAAAGTCATGTTGATTGAGTGCTCTAACATGCATCCATTGAATGAAATTGTCTTGGAGTTTAAATGGATAGCATTTGATGTAAGATTTCTAGCTCATCTTATTTAATTTAGTTTGCCTTAATTAAATGTCTTGACTATACTTTTCATTTTTTAGGAAGAAGGTGTTGAGTCTATTCCTTTTGAGTTTTATCCTAGAGTACATCCTAAATTTCCTAATTCTAGGAAGATTGAAGGTTAGTATATTGTTCAAAACTTGCATCCACATTTCCACATATAAGTTTCTTACCCAAAAAAAATTATTAAACCAATACTAAATTCTCCCTAATAACATTCTCATCCTCTCAATTGAATTTTTATGAACTGAATAAATGTTTGGTGGATGTAGGAAATGAAAGAACCTTTGAAATGATTGCCTTCAATGCTTTTGGATAGAAAACATTTCATGTTTCCCTTCACTACACCATGAGAAATACATCAACTATTAGATTGGCTTGTCGTTTAAGAGAAACATTTTTTCTTACACTACAAGAAAAAATGTTTATTGCAACGAAAAAAATCATTACAATAACATTAAAGTCATTGCAATAGTTGATGCAAGATGTTGTAATAAAATTCGAGATAATAGGTTTGTATAACACAAATTTTTGTTGCAATAAACTCCAAATATTTTAATGATAACTTTAATTCAATGATATATATATATATATATATATTATTGTAATAAAAAATTTACTATTTCATATAGCTTGTAGGTATAGGCTATTAGTTCACTAAATTTATTGCAATAGATTGCAAATAATTGACCAAAAATAAGTCGAATTAAATTATTGCAATGATATCTTTATTGTAATAGATAATTACTTTATTTTGTCATTGCAATAGATTATGAAATAATTAATATTGAGTTATTGCAACAATATATTCGTTGCAGTTTCGTATTTGTCATCGCAATAGATTATAAAAGAATTAATATCAAATTATTGCAATGATAACTTCTTTGCAATAAACTATTAGTTCGAAATTTTCATTGCAATAGATTGCAAAAATAATTGGTATCAATTTATTGCAAAGATTCTTTCATTTTAAGTTATTGCAACAATTTTTCCTAATTTATTAAAACTTCTATTGCAACTAAAAATTATAAGTTATTGCAAATTATTATTGTTGATGCAATATTTTAACACTTTTAAGTTACTATTGCAACAATTTTAACTCATAGATGCAATATATTGTCTAATACTACTATACTTATTTTGTTGTAATAACACTTGATGTAATAGACATTTTTTGGTGTAGTGTTAGTAGCGTCCAAGCCGCATGCCGCGTCTCGACGTGTCCAACATGGGTGTGGTGATCAAAATGCTACACCCGTGCTTCCCAGATGAAACAAAAACATATGTTTTATAAAATTGTTGATAATGAAATGGAAACATATTACACACTCCATCTCGAAGGCATATTTCAACAGAACACACAAATCACTACTGGTTTGGACATAAATTAAGAAACACAAAATTGTTACAGAGGTCTATCTCAAAGACAAATTGAAAACATAAAAAACAGAGCACAATAGATTTGGCAAAAGTAAAGTCTCATCCTTTAGTGTACACCTATATTGTTACTGTTACTACTTACAACAAAACAACAAATTCGAGAGAGAGAGAGAGAGAGAGAGAGAGAGAGAGAGAGAGAGATCTTGCAAACCTTCTTATTAGGAGAGAGAAAAGTTTGTCTGAGAGTGAGTGTTGGAGCCCAAGAAAATGGTTTTTATTTGCCACTTTTGGATATATTTCTCAATTACATAACTAAAATACAACCCTAAAACAATACATGAACAAGGGAGAGATATTACCGAAAATGAGAGAAATTCTAAGAAGATTTCTTGATCAAGAGAGAGAGGTTGTTGTCTGAGATTGAGCCATGGAGGTGAGAGAGGCGGGTCCAAACCTTTTTCCCAAGTAGATCAGTTTTATATGTCACCTGTTTCAGCTATATAACTAGCTTATTCAATAAAACTCTAGTAGTAAGTCTATGGATAAATAAAATATTATCATATTTTCACAACTTTATTAAATTTATCCAATTATTAGAAACTTAATTGTTCCATCAATTTAAGCCCAATTACCTTCAATTTAATAAAATATCAAGATGGGTCAAAATTTTGATTAATTTAGAAAGTATTCGGTGTCTATAAAAATAGGCCTTTAAAATTAGGCCCAATAACACACGGGAAGGAACAGTAATTTCTACACAAGTTAAACACTAAAATTTTCACATAAAAATAAAGATTCTTTGATAGAGTTTTGAATTGAACTATATTAGTGAAAAGTTATATGTCTAAAATTTTTGATGTACTTGTTAAGAAAGAAATGATGTATTCATCAAAATTTTGTATTTTCTTAACTAATTATAGATCACAAAATCGTACATAAAATCAAAAAGAGAGAAAAAAAAAAAAAAAAAAAGAAAAGAAAAGAAAGAAAATCTTCAACTTTATAGTCTTTAAAAATTATTGCCACTGGAAAATAAATTTATAGCAACGTTTTTGGCAATTTTGCTTAAGAGATTTTTTTTCACCGTAAAGTTGAAATATAGTGTTAAGCTAAAGCATAAATTTCAAACTCTTTTTGTTTTTTAAGAATCATAAATTTCAAGAAGTTGAGTTCAAATAAGGCTCCACTATATAAGTTGTAATGCTTCTATCCTACTCAGACGTTTTGAATTATTAGGATAAAAAATTATAAACTATCATAAAAAAAATTGGAATATGAAAGAGAAACCCTAACACAACAAATTAAGTCATTTTAGTTTTTGGTCTTTTCTTTACATTAGGGCAATTGAGCACTAAGATTTAATTTGAGTACTAATTAGTTAATGGCTAATTAAATAGTTGAAACTCAGTTCAATTGTAAGAGGAGAGCTAGAAGTGAATTCTACATTAGCTAATCTATTTTAGGATTAGTGCTAGTACAGAGAATTCACCGAGGGAACAATCCCAGATCTCAGACGAAACTCGTAAAGATGAATATCTTGTTGAATTCCACACTATTCATCCAGCCTATAACTGAAAATTACATGTTTTTATCATAGCTAATAAATATACTTATAATCAACAAATAACTTAGTCTCTACCGGGACAAGAACTACCAATACATGAACTTTTAGGACTATCATCAAACTATATTTTGTAAATGTTAAGATTCTATCATCAAAATACATGTTTTATACAGAGCTAAATACATATACTTACATGAGACAAACGACTTTGAGACTTTCTTCCGTGAGAGGCACTACTAGTACATGACCTCTAAAGACTACCATCAAACTAATTCTTGTAAATATACGTTGAGATTCTATCGTCAAAATACATGTTTCATAATTCCAATTTACGTTAAAAAAAATATTCCCAAGTCATCCAATTCCATAATCTCTGCAAAAACAATATTCCTAAGTCATCCAATTTACTTTAAACAAACATAATTCCATAACCTCAACATTGAATATATTGGATTTAATCAAACATAATTCCAATTTATTTTAAACAAAATATTCCCAAGTCATCTAATTCCATAATCTCTAAAAAAACAAAAAAAAAACAAAAAAACAAAAAACCAAAAACCAAATTTTACGAACAAATGCAGTGTTATAAGCAATCCAGCCACCGCACATGTGCCTGAAGTGCTTAGATGCTGCTTGCACCAATACCATCACCAGGGTCAGCCCAAGGCCTAGGCTTAAGGCCCACATCAAAAAAATATTTTTTACCTCTAGAAAAAAAGGCACCGTTACCATTGTTAATTGTTAAAGACTCAAAATTTTATAAAAATTATGAATTTTTCAAATGATTATGCACCATTTTTTTTATTAGTGATGCTAAGGATATCACAAAATTTACTGTATGCTTACAAATTGACATTTCTCTTATCACACAAAAAGTAATTGAAGCATCTATTAATTACGTTATTAAAGTTCATCAATCACAATTATTGTCATGTCATATTATGAATATTTTATAGTACCTTTAGCATTTTCTTTTTTTATTTCTAACAAGGCTTTCAAAATATGAGACTAATAGAAACCCAACCCAATAAAAACTCTAAAATGCTTAGGTTCCAATTAGCTTAACTAGAAAAGTCTCTGATGGTTGAATAGGAAATCTGTGGTTCGATCTCCCCCTACACCAAAAACCGATTGGTGTCTTGGTTTGATGATAAAGAGCTATCATCCGGAGCATATGCCATAAATTAAAAGTTGAAACTCTCTATAAAAAAAATAAAATAAATAAAAAACCCTAAAATGCTTTTAAAAAAGAGTTGCAAATGTGTTAGATCATCAATGATGATTACTCTCCCTTAATAGTTTGAGGCTTTAATTTTTATAAACTAATCTCCTACAAAGCTACACACTAAATAATATCTATCTCGTTCTCTTAAAAATTAAATTACTAATTTACTTAACTATGTATCGTCAAATATCAAGGATAAAGTTTTTTTTGGAAAAATTATATATAATATTTTTTGTTAAATTTATGCTTCGATTATGATATTCAATTCTTTTTACGAAATTAACCATAGTTTTAATTAGTGTTATTTATTAAATGATGTATTCAATGCATCAAATTAAACTTGATTTGATTGATTTCTCAAAAAAAAAAAAAAAAAAAAACTTGATTTGATTAGTATTAAATAATTTTCTTTAATTAATATTTATATATAAAAGGCTCCATATTAATCTTTCGCTATAGACCTCAAATTATATTGGGCTAGCCATGACCATCAACGCAATGATGAATACGTTGCAATCATATATCTAGTGAGAGATGAGAGTTTTTAAACTGAAAGGTGCAGATCTGTTTTATTTATTTTTTATTTTAAGGAAAGTTGTGGATCTTGTGAAGAGTAGAGATAAGAACTGGGTCGAGTAACACCTAATCCGGCCCTTTTTCTATGAGGCCTACCCTCCAAAAAAAACTACACCGTTCATGCCAGTTCTAGACGCTTTTATGGAGAGTTGAATTTATTTTCGGAGTTATGTCCTCTATTGTGTGGCCCAAGTTAAGGCCCAACTAAAATTGAAGGCGTAAATCTACACTAGGTCCATATTTGCTCTCGGAGATTTGGACATTACAAAAGAATGTCATTTATTCAGAGAAGCTCACACCGTTAAATGGTTTTTTTTTTTTTTTTTTTTATACGAGTTAAATGGGTTTATTCTCTTTATTTTTCTTTTCGTCCTGTGGATAAATTATAAGTCAATTAAAATTAAACAGTGACCATTAAAAAAAAATCTAGTATGAAAAAGATCAGTTTCTTCGTGGTCAGCATCTTCTTGGCTATGTTGATGGCACTACTCCTCAGATGGTTACTCAAGTTCCTAATCCAAATTTTCTCACTGGGTCCAACAAGATCAGATTATTCTCTCTACCATATAATCTCATCTCTCTCTGAATCTCTTGTTGCCCATGTTGTTGGCCTTCCCACTTCTCATGCTGTATGGACCACTCTTGATAGCAGTTTCTCCTCCAAGTCTAATTAAGGCAAGGATTATGCAGGTCCGTTATCAGTTATCAACCATTAATAAGGGCACTCCGTCTATTAATTGCTGACTGCTTTCAAAAAGTAGAGCAACTAGTTGATACTTTGGCTGCTGTTCATGATCAACCTCTTGACGATTTTGAGAATATCCCAATCCAAGGCATGGATTAAGCGTGAATTATGACTCCCTAGTCACCTCTGTTACAACCCGAGTTGATCCCATGACTCTTGAAGAGCTCTATGGTCATCTACTCACCCATGAACAACCCATAGAACAGCTACGTCCAATCCAATAATGCTATTTATCCTACTGCTAACATGGTGACCAAGATAGCACCACCACTAATGGTTGGTCTGTGGCCTCGTGGGCGTGGTCACCGATCGAAGAATGGTCCCTCTCAGCCCTACTCTCGCTCTTTCTCTCAATCTGGTGATGATCTCGAGGCAGGGGGCAGGGTCATGGTGTTTAAGGCTTTCCTCCATCTACTTATAATCGTCACACTTGTCAAGTATGCCACAAGATTGGCCATTCTGCTAGCTCTTGACTGCTTATGAGAGTCCTTCCAACAATCAAATGGTAGCCTATTTCACCACTCCTCCTGACACAGGCTCCACGCATCATATTACCTCAGATTTAGCCAACGTTACCCTTGGTGCCGAAGAAACCATTGGTTCTGCTCAAGTTTTTGTTGGTAATGGTCAAGGTTTACAAATCCATCACACAGGCTTACCACGGAATGCTACTGTCTCATTATTAAATAAAAATTTTGGTAACCTCAGTTTTGTTAGTATGAAGCACTGCCACATCTAGTTCTTTAACAATTCGTCGGAGCAGAGCAGAGCAGAAACGTGGACCTCTTGAGCGTCGATCAATGTCATATCGATGGTTCCCAACTCGTCGGAGCTACACCGGCGGTGGAGTTGATGATGATGACGACGAAAACAACGATGCAGAACAAGGTGGAGCGTCCTCCCCTTCCGGTGGTGCCGGATACTACGATGAAGACGGTGGTGGTGGCGAAGAGAAAGCGAGGTCGACCGCCGAGAGGTCAGCCGAAGATGACCATAACGTCGCCACCGCCGAGGAAGAAGAAGGACGAAGAGGACGTGCGTTTCATTTGCCTCGATGGTGGTAGCCTCGTGCTCTGTGATCGCCGGTCAGTACAGTCTTTCTTCGCCAATTTTCCTCTTTTGCTTTGTTTTCGTCGTTTCTAATTTATTTAGGGCTTGAGAAATGAGAAAAGTAAAACTGAAAGTTGCGAGTAAAAATGAGCTGATTTTGGCTTTTGAAAAAAGTTTATGGGCAACGAAAGCGTGGGTTAGGGTTTAAGTTTTTGTTTGTTTATTCATTTCTTCATTTCCATTACCAAATGGAGAAAGAAAGAGAGAGGGAAATAAAGCATATTAATTTACTTTATTTGTTTTTGTATATTACTCGCACTTGTTAGGGGCTGCCCTAAAGCATACCATCCTTCATGCATTAAGTCGGACAAGGCATTCTTTAAATCGCGGGCTAAATGGAATTGCAGTATGTTGTTGGTTTTAACATCTAATTCTCTTTTAAATCTCTCTGTTTATAGAATGCAGTTGCTGTGTTATCCTGTAGGCACATGAAAGGAAAGCGATTTGATAATTTTTTAATGGTTTCATTTACTGTTGTGTCCGTATTTCGCGGTACTAAAAGCATAAGATTACTCCCATTTGAATTATCCAATTCCCTTCAATTATCCCATGTTTTGAGTCTTAAGTACTTAAAACTCAAAACATGGGATTTTGGAGTTGATTTTATAAACTTTTCATGATCTTTCCATTCATTGCATTGCATTTCTTATGTGACCAAACGAAAACATGAATACTGTGAATTGCTGCAAGAAGCAAACTAAATAATTAGAAGGCAAGGAGTCATTAGCAAATGTCACTGATGGATTTGTATTTTTTTTAATAAAAGAAAATCACTTAATATATATATGGTAGCCTATATTTTTCATGAACTAAGATATACTTTTGATTCTTAAACTTTAAGGTTGTTTTTATTTGACCATTTTCATTTCAAAATTTTCATTTTTGTCTTTCATGTTTAATTTTTTTTTTTTACCTCATTGAATCTATTGTTTATCTCCCTTAGTGAAATTATTTTTAGTTTATCTCACACTTTATGAGCAAATTACTAATGAAGATGGATGGTAGAATTAATCTAAAAAAAAAAGAAAAATCAAATATGGAAGACCAAAAATTAAAATTCTAAACTTAAAGGGCAAAAATGAGAACAACCCCAAACTTCAAGGGCCAAACATGTACTTTAAGATTAATTTTATTATATAAACCTTATAAAGTGATGTGTACAAAATCTAAGAAAGTAATTTATAAATATATTTTATTATGTTATTGGTGTCCCAATATTCGTTTTCATTGTCCACATCAAACAAGAAAAGAAATCATATTCATTGTCACCACTACAATTACTTAATATGTGGATTGCCACATGAACCACTTTAATATTAAAAATGTTAGTATATTATTTACTTCCAAAAAAAAAAAAAATAGCCCTAATTGATCCAACTGTGTTGAGGGAAAACCTCTCATAACCCTAAGAAGAGACAAGAGTCGATTAGACATATCTTGTATATTTTCTTAAAAAAAATAAATGTTCCCTATTTACTTCCATTAAGTCTAGAGACATACTCGCTTTCGCAATACTAAGGCGTCAAGTTGTAATTAGTGTTCTTTCTCAAAAAAAGTTGTAATTGGTACATAATAAAAGAAGTTTTATTGATAAACTTATGTTAAAATAATATTGTTTCAATCACAATGTAATACCTTATTGTAAAATAGTATGTAAAATATGTCTGCATAGAGTTTTTTTGATACCTCATTTCCTCACTCAGTCAAAAACATTCTTAAGGGGGAAATGTAGCAGATTCCGGTGATGGGCTTTTTGGCATTTTGTTATTGTCTTCTTGTGGGTAACCATCAATGTGGTTGATAATGTACCCGTACCAGCAGGTATGTATCGTACTGGTATCGAAAAGCCAATGTTCTGTACTGGTTTAAATACCAGCCATACCGGCTATGCCGGCTTATTTCAGGCATTACCAGCTAATACCGTGCGTACTAGCCAGTACAGAAAAAAACTTTTTTTTTATTATTATTTTTTTTAGTTTTGTAATTTTTGAATTTTTGTAAGGGCAAAATGGTAACTTATTTGCATTAACTTATTAGTATTATTTGTTTTTTTAGTATGCAATGAACAATTAAACTTTCTATTTTTTATGTTGTGTGTGTGTGTGTGTGTTTTTTTTTTTTTTTTTTTTTTTCCTCTTAATTGATGTTAAAGTCTAAAACCATAAATAATTTATTCTGAATTGAGGTAATATTTTATGGTAAACTTTTATATTTATTGTAACACACACACACACACACACACACACACACACACACACACACACACATATATATATATATATATATATTTATAAATATAAAAAATAACGGTAAACTCGAAACGGTATATTGATATTGACCAGTACCAAAATATATCGTTCCACTAGTCAAACCGGTATAGTCTCCGGTATGAGATTCATGGTTCTCAGAACCGGACCGGACCAGGAGGTCGGACCGTGAGAACCGGGAACCGTAATGAAAACCGGTTTTTTAAGCCTAAAGAACCGGAATTTTTGTTAATTCCGTGAACCGCTAAAACCGGGGTTGGACCGCACGAACCGGTGAGAACCGTGCGGTCCAACCCCTTAGCAATTTTTTTTTTTTTTTTTTTTTTATAAAAAAAAACTTAATACAATTTTATTCTACTTAATTGAATTACCCATCTCTTATAAGGAATAAAAAAAATTATAATTAAAATCCTTCAAAGATATTCAACTTTACTTCAAAAATAAATCATAAATTTTAATGTTTTCATGGTTATTATTTTATTTTGTTAACTTTCTTATTTAATTATTAAATATATGCTTGAAAATCATTAAATTTCCCTTACATATATAAATATATTAGTCAATTTTGCTAGTTTTATAAATTTAATATCTATATTTAGGTTTTAATTAATTATTAAATTAATTATGACGTCATCACGGTTCGACCCCGGTTCGACCTCGGTTCGACCTCAAAAACCTTGAACCTCTCTCTTTTACGGTTCAATGAACGGTCCGGGTTTGAAAACCTTGATGAGATTGACTCCCTTTATAACCATACATCTTTTTGCTTGAGCTGTAGCCCATTGCTTAATTCTCCATATGTACATTTATAGACAATAGACATCACCAAGTGAAAATGGTGAAGGCCCAAATACTGGCCATTTGACTCTCCTTCAACCTGACGCAGAGAGAGGATTTGATTGAAGAAATTGTGCAACGCTCCCTCAAGGGGCAAAATGTTTGTTGGCTATACATTCGGCTTATTATACGTTGGGCTAAAAATAATGTTTCATAAGTATCTATTATGAAAACCCAAAAATTATGTCTTTTTCAAGGTTCAAATGAAAATAGATTAAATTTTTGTTTTTTGAGGTAATTTGCTTCATGAACTTTTTTCATGTGGAAGGTAGACTAGCGACTAGGCTACTAGCCTTGCTTCTATCAAATTATTATAGGGGACAAAGATTTGATTTTTGTTAAAAAGTGATGTTTTGTGACAAAGGAAGGATTAATTGTTGATCTATCTCACGTACGGCAATAATTAGTCAATCTTGTTTAGTTGGCTGGAGAGCCAAATATTTTACTTCATGAAAATTTGTTATTAGTTTCTTTTAATTAAAGAAATTTAGTTCATAATTATTGATTTTACCACCTTGAAAATTTACCAAAACAATGCTCTTTCTCTGTGGTAAGAATATTTACTGCCTTGAACTTTTTAATTGATTTTTATTGGTAAGCTTAGA
Organism: Quercus gilva; assembly: GCA_023621385.1. Classification (NCBI taxonomy): domain Eukaryota; kingdom Viridiplantae; phylum Streptophyta; class Magnoliopsida; order Fagales; family Fagaceae; genus Quercus; species Quercus gilva. The sequence goes on from CM042477.1 coordinate 18,207,370, forward strand.
CACCCACCAAATAGTTTAGGCGTAGTATTTTTATATATCAACTAAATAATATTTATTTTTCTAAAAAAACAAAATAATATATATATTATTTTAATTGTGCATGCATGTGGCGGTAAATACTCAAAGTTAGTTGTGCATGCATTATCACATGAACATGCATGTTTGTATGAGATGAACTTGATAAGTATGCTTGACATGAAATATGATGAACATGATATGAACATGATGATAAGAGATGATAGATGTCACGCATGCTTGCTGCCTTTATGTTATGTGGTGTGTTATGCCATGAATAGAACCTACCATGCTTAGATGATGATAGGATGTATGTTTAAATGAGATGGATGATGAGATGACGAATGCCATGCCTAGATGCATGTTAGGATATGTAAAGTTGTGATTTACAACTAAGTTTTATATTGGCTTTATTCCATGACAAAATGTGTTGTAATTATTTTATTTCATTTCCTTGTATTTTGTGAGATTTAATTGTATTGGGTTTAGTATCAAGTTGGTGAAGACTCAAGCTTTATTGAAGATCAGTGGATCTCGCGGGTGTGTTGTTGGAAGCTAAGCCACGAAAGAGCCATGTGAGAAGCACATGACTGGAAGCTGAAGAGTCATGCCAGGTTGTCGTTTTCGCGAGTATCTTGCGAGTAAGGCCTTCCCGCAAAATATTTTGCCTGGAAGATTTTAATGAGTGACTTTCTTACCCTTCACCCATACTATATATACCCTTATTACCGACAAATATAAAAGAGGTTATTTAGAGAGAAAAACCCTAGAGAGGTTTTCAAAAAACACACACACCCATCTTTTGAGAGAGAGCTACTCTTCCTTAGTGAGAAATCATTGTAGTCTCTTCTCCATCTCTCTCCCATTATTATAGCTTGAGAGGAGATTTGTACCCAAATACAACCCACACCTATTCAGTGTGTAGAAAGTGTTTTGGAGTTGCTGAGAAGTATTGGAAGAAGTAAAGGATGGCAGATGCAACATGGAGCTTGTTGCGGGATCCGGAAAGCTAGACAAGACACGGTTCCGAGAAGCCTTGTTGGAGTAGGAGCTTGGAGGGCTTAGGTGCATCGGGTGGATTAGGCTTGGAGGGTCTCTTGCTAACCCATATATCCCAACTGATTGTTTAGTGGATCGATTTCTGTTTGGAGGGCGGCAGAGAGGTTTTTCGCCGAGTTTTTCGGTTTCCTCTTCGAAAACACATCTTGGTGTTTTCTGTGTTTGTATCCTTCTTCCCTACTCTTTTATATTCCATTATACTGCTGTGTTGCTTAGTTTATGGATTAGAGTAGCTTATGTGTTCATCCGCTCGCATTTACACTATTCCGCACTTAGTATTTAGTTAGTGTAAAATCTATTGAGCCGTAACTTTAATTGGAAGGTCTAAATTGCTCTTGTGTTTTCAACACATTTCCGAGCTTTCAGAATATGTATGAGATGTTATGTCTAGATGTATGTTAGGATTATATATGTTGATGATGCCATGAAATGCCACAAATGGTTAGGGTTTTTGTCATAAGGTTACATATGACGTTGTGCATGCTATTTTAACCTAACTCTCTCATATGCTTCAACAGACCACTCTACCCAGCAAAAAAATGTGCTTGGAACTTAAAACTAGAGTATCCAATTAACTCTAAAAATTATATTTTGAGTTATTAATCAATACATGTTTTTTTTTTTTTTTTTTTTTTTTTTTTAAATTTATTTAGAACTTCATATCAGACAATTAACATTTTGAGAAAACTATAAATATTGTCAATACCCAATCATTTTAGCTTCGTACAAATCCATGCCAACTAGACAGAAGGTTAGAAAAGAAAAAAGACTTGAAATTATAGAGCGGCCAAGGACTAACTCTAAGCAAATTTCATGTAAATTTCCAAAAATGATTGAGTAAAATAGTTAATAACCTCAAATAAAAAAAATAAAAAAAAATCAATCTTCTCTTTTTCTTTCTACGAGATAGTAAAGAAACACATAAATATTACAGAGCATATGTTCTACAAAGCATAACAACTTTGGCAATTATGAAACACAAACATATGTTCTACAAATTTGGTGATAATGAAACATAAACATATTACACACTCCATCTCAAAGGCAATTTTCAACAGAACACACAAATTACTACTTATTTGTCCATAAATTAAGAAGCACAAAATTGTTACAAAGGTCAATCTCAAAGACAAATTGAAAACATAAAAAATAGAGTACAATGGATTTGGCAAAAGTAAAGTGTCATCCTTTAGTGTACACCTATATTATTATTGTTACTGTTTATAAGAAAACAACAAAACAACAAAGTTGAGAGAGAGAGAGAGAGTTCTTGGAAGCTTTCTAATTAGCAGAGAGAGGAGTTTGTCTTAGAGTGCGTGTTGGAGCCCAAAGAAATGGTTTTTGTATGCCACTGTTGGATATATTTCTCAATTACATAACTAAAATACAACCCTAAAACAACACAACAACGAGAGAGAGAGAGAGAGAGAGAGAGAGGAGAGAGAGAGAGAGAGAGTTCTTGGAAGCTTTCTAATTAGCAGAGAGAGGAGTTTGTCTTAGAGTGCGTGTTGGAGCCCAAAGAAAAGGTTTTTATATGCCACTGTTGGATATATTTCTCAATTACATAACTAAAATACAACCCTAAAACAACACAACAACGAGAGAGAGAGAGAGAGAGAGAGAGAGAGAGAGAGAGAGAGAGAGAGAGAGAGAGAGAGAGAGAGAGATATTATCAGAAATGAGAGAAATTCTTGGAAGATTTCTTGATCAAGAGAGAGAGGTTGTTGTTCGAGACTGAGTAGTGGAGGTGAGAAAGGCAAATACAAACTTTTTTTCCCAAGTAAATGAGTTTTATATACCACCTGTTTCAGCTATGTAACTAGCTTATTCAATAGAACCCTAGTAGTATTAATTATGTCTAGAATAAATAAAATCTTATCGTATTTTCACAACTTTATTAAATTTATCCAATTATTAGAAAACTAGGACGCACTCTAGGATAAAACTTAAAAGGAATAGACTTAACACCATCCTTCTAAAAACAGAAAAATTATAGTCAAGACATTTTCATTTAAGACAACCTAAATAAATTAAGATGAGTTAGAAGTTTTACATCAAATGCTATCCATTTAAACTCAAAGACAATTTCATTCAATGGATGCATGTTAAAGAAATACATAAATATTACAAAGTATATATTCTACAAACATATGTTCTACAAATCATAACAACTATGGCAATAATAAAATACAAACATATGTTCTACAAATTTGGTGATAATGAAACAAAAACATATTATACACACCATCTCAAAGGCAAATTTCAACAACACACACAAATTACTACTGATTTGGTCATAAATTAAGAAACACAAAATTGTTACAAAGGTCCATCTCAAAGAAAAATTGAAAACAGAAAAAATAGAGCACAATGGATTTGGCAAAAGTAAATTCTCATCCTTTATTGTACACATATATTATTATTGTTACTACTTACAAGAAAACAAGAAAACAACAAAGTCGAGAGAGAGAGAGAGTTCTTGGAAGCTTTCTTATTAGGACAGAGAGGAGTTTGTGTGAGAGCTAGTGAGTGTTGGAGCCCAAGAAAATGGTTTTATATGCCATTGTTGGATATATTTTTGAATTACATAACTAAAATACAACCATAAAACAACACAACAGCAAGAGAGAGAGAGATATTACCAGAAATTAGAGAAATTCTTGGAAGATTTCTTGATCAAGAGAGAGAGGTTGTCTGAGATTGAGACTAAGCAATGGAGGAGACAGAGGTAGGTCCAGATGTTTTTCCCAAGTACATGGGTCTTATATGCCACCTGTTTCAGCTATATAATTATCTTATTCAATAGAATCCTAGTAGTATTAATTAAGACTAGGATAAATAAAATCTTATCATATTTTCATAACTTTATTAAATTTATCCAATTATTAGAAAATTAAATGTTCTAACAATTAAACTATGCTTACCCAATTACCTTCAATTTAATAAAGATATCAAGATGGGTCAAAATTTTGATTAATTTGAAAAGTGTTTGGTGTCTGTAAAAATAGGCCTTTAAAATTTGGCCCAACAACACATAGGAAGGAACAGTAATTTCTACACAAGTAAAATACTAAAATTTTGACATAAAAATAAAGATTCTTTGATGGAGAAACCCTAACACAACAAATTAATTCGTTTTAGTTTTTGTTCTTTTTATTTACGTTAGGGAAACAGAGAACTAAGATTTAATTTGAGTACTAATTAGTTAATGGCTAATTAAATAGTTGAAACTGAATTCAATTATAAGAGGAGAGCTAGAAGTGAATTCCACACTAGCTGATCTATTTTGGGATTAGTGTTGGTACGGAGAATTCATTGAGGGAACAATCCCAAATCTCAGACAAAACTCATAAAGATAAATATCCCCGTGGTGAATTCTTACATCTTAATTTGACACCATGGAATATAATTATGAGGTATTTTTAACCTTGATAACCAATTGTTCTTCCAATTTAAAAGTCAAAGTCAAACTAAATTATTTTAAATTAGCTTAATTAATTTGATCCATTTTTTTTACTACTTTAATACTTTATTTTCACATGTGAATAGAATATTATGCCTTGGTTGAGCTAAAAGGTAGCAAATACTATGGAGCATTAGCAATGCTTAACGTATGGAACCCAACAATAGTTAATGGGGAACTTAGTTGATAGGAATAGAGATGGAAATTGGTAAAAGACTTCTTTTGGGTGGAAGAAAAACCACAATAAAATAGCAAATTCTTCAACACCTGGTCTAATACCGTAAACATTTATTTAAAGAGTGACAATCTCCTAAGATAACTAGATATAATTACTAGATAACTATTCAAATATTCAAATAGAGATAAGATACCTAGATAACTAGGACTACTCAAATAAAGATAAGATAACTAGTAGAAAAGATAAGAAAAAACAATAAGGACTCTCAAAAGTTGTGTAGTAGTAGAACTCTCATGAAACATTATGTAGTACCCTATTGCCCCCCCCCCCCCCCCCCCCCCCCCCGGAAGTTGAACCTTGTCCACAAGGTTCGTCATCCCAGGCCGCACCTCCACCACCTTCTAAGAATTCTTGATGTGGACAAACTTCAATGACAAAGGCTTGTGAAGTTGCACAGCGATGTCCTGGTGTGAACTTCTCTTTGCAATTGAAGCATAGCCCTTTGTCCCTCTGCCTTTGCATTTCCTCCTAAGAAATTTTTTTGGTACTTCCAATTCTGTTTATTTGACTCATTGGTCTAGGTGTGTTGGTTGGATTGGTACCCTATTCTGACAAGGCTGCTATATTTGTTTGTGACTAATCTGCCTTATTTTGTTGTCGTTGTCTATCCACACTCTCATCTCTATTCTAGCTAATTCAGTAGCCTCCAAGAGTGTTTTTGATTTGAAAATCAGAATTTCTGAAGCAATGTCATCCTTCAATCCACCCATGAATGCTCCCACCAATGCCTTTTGAGGCCAACCATTGACCTGATTAGCAAGTCTCTCAAACTCTCGTTGGAACTCCCTAAGTGTTCCACTTCGACATATTTGAGACAAAGCCTCATCAAAATCCTTCGCCTCAGTTGGCCCAAATCAGACTAGCAACTACTTTTTAAAATTTTCCTAAGTGGTTGCAATCTTCTCCTCGCAACCTTCTTCATTCATTGCCACCATTAATTCGTTTCCCCTTCTAAATGAAAGGCCACCAATGTGACTTTACGGTCTTCAAATATTCCTTGGTGGTCAAAATAATGCATTACACAATCAAGACAAATCATTGGGTCATCACCCAAGTACTTTGGAAAATCCAGCTTGGTGGGTCATGGTTGATCGTGTGTTGTAGTTTTAAATCCAATTAATTGATCTGATTTCTCTCTAGTGTGTGATGAGGTCCCCTGCTCATCTAAAATTGGGTTTAAGAGAAAATCTAATTTGTCACAAGATCTGGATATCATCACATTAATTACGCCCATAAATGAACCAAAAGATTGGGACTCTGTAGTCATGTTTTGCATGCTCTGATACCAAGTTGATAGGAACAGTGATGAAAATTGACAAAAGACTTCCTTTGGGTGGAAAACTAACCATAATACAAAAGCAAATTCTTCAACACCTGGCCTAAGGCCATGAATGTTTATTTAAAGTAACAATATCCTAAAATAGCTAGATACAATTACTAGATAAGTATTCAAATATTCAAATAGAGATTAGATACCTAGATAACTAGGACTACTCAAATAAAGATAAGAAAACTAGTAGAAAAGATAAGAAGAAACAATAAAGACTCTCAAAAGTTAGGCAGCAGTAGGACTCTCATGAGACATTTACGTAGTACCCCATCAATAATTTTTTTTAGATATTTGTTGCTACTTGCAAGAGGTCCTCATAAAAATATATATAAACACGAGTTTGGCTTACTTTCAGTACTTTAACATTATAGAATTTGCAATATAGGTATGTTTGAGCTAGTAAGTTCCTTTTGCAAAGATTAAATGCATGTTAGATTTTTTCAACATTCCCATGTGATTTTATTGTTAATTTAATCTTTTTAAGTCTAGAATTTTTTATTTTCCAAATATCATTTTTTGGGGAGAAATTCATTTCCTAGTTTAAAGATTTTGATAACAACAAGATTAATCATTTCATTTATATAGATTGATCTGCCTGACAACTTGACAAAGTTCTTGGATGAAAGTTTGCTAATTAACTCATTTTCTTTAGTGGTAATCTTTATACTTATTAGAAATCCTAGGAAATTAAAAGTTCTCAACCCGTAGTTGTTGTGTCAGTTTATTTTATTTTATTATTATTATTATTATTATTTTTTTATAAATGGTTGCTTGTTTTAACAAGACAACTACTAAATAAAATAAAAAACCAAAAACAACAAGAATACTACTAGTTTACTGTATATATCATTATGATAATGTCCAAACTTGCTAATCTACTACATGCATGCATTGTTAACTTTCTCCAAACCAAGTTATTCTACAATAAAACTACAACCCTGTTAGAAAATTTGGTTTTGCAACTCATACAAAACACACAGCAGAAACAACAAACACGAGTCTGCTTCATTTATGAAAGATAACATGTAATTTTGAATTCTAGAACAGATAATAAAAAGTATACCTTGATGTAGTGAAATTCAAAAACAAGGCTTGAGAATACCTCTAATCAACATCCCAATTCCACATAGTGTCCAAGAAGAGTGGTCTCTCAATTAGTCTTTATGTAGTTGATTCTCAAAAGAAAGTTCTTCTTCTTCTTATTGTAGAGAAAAACTGTTTTATTTTCTTTTCATCAAACGTACATTTTAACTACTTTGGTAGTTACTTTATTTAATAACTCTTATTAAATAAAAATTGATTATCTAATTGGATTAGCCTTTTAGGCTTACACAATTGGGCTTTAGTTTATGGATTGAGATGAGAACAAAGGGAACAAATAAGACTTTAGCTCCAATGGACTTTGGACTTATCTGTCAATTTTTGACAAGTTCAAAGTTACCATTAATTATATTTAATATCACTATATAAATATAATTGCACTCTAGGCCTTATTAATAAATTATATCCCAAGACTCTAACATTTGACCCCTTCATGAAATATCCATAATGAACAAAGTCATAATGAGTTGTCATTTTTTAAACAACTATTTTATCCTTGAGTACCCTGTTTAATATTTTAGTTATTCATATTTATTGAAATCCAATTTTAATAAATATAAACTTTAGTAACTCTTTACTAAAGTGGGCGCCTCGAATAACCAGTTTCCATTAAACTTATCTGAAGGGGATATTTTGTATCTCTATAAAAAGATATTATGGATTCCATCTTGAGAATATGTATTCCCTCAACACTACGTATGGTTGCCCAACATATTGAGGTTTTAACTGTTAATATTAGACCTCATTCCTGATATATCAAAGTAACCTACATTTCATGATCGGGTTCACTATCCTCTTAGGATTGAGAGTCTATGAAATTAGAAATCATGGGATAAATTATTCAGGTGATAGTTATTGATTGAATAATTAATCTCACAGCGGTCCAGTTCAATATGTCTTGACATTTAAGACACATCAACACATCAACTAGAGGTCTTCACTTCCATGATCAAGACAAACCATAGTTGAAGTGTTATAGCCTTCGCAAATGAAACGCCCAATTTTATCACCGACTATGAACTACGTTTTAAGTTTACTAGGAACTTGTGATTTATATCTTCTGTAACTAAATCACATAAATCACATACAAGGCATCTCAAGGACTATGATAATGTCCCATTAGTGGACAAAATTGCATTTTACCCTTTTGGGACAAATTATATAGCCTTATGCCCCCCTTCCCAAACTAATTAGAGAAATGCCTATATTTTAAAACTTGATTTACTATAAATCGAGTTAAACCCTATAGTGGTGTTTTTAAGGAGCCTATAGTGATGTTTTAAGGACCTATAGTGGTGTTTTGGAACTCGGTTTCCATGGAATCGAGTTATAGGTAAAAAAATTGCCTATAACTCGATTTCATGGAGATTGAGTTATAAAACTCCACTATAGGCCCTTAAAACGTTACTATAGGATCCTTAAATATGCCACTATAGGGCTTAACTCGATTTATAGTAAATTGAGTTTTAAAAGAGTGACATTTTCTTAATTAGTTTGGGAAGGGGGGTATAAAGTTATATAATTTTTCCGAAAAGGGCAAAGGGCAATTTTGTCCTCCCATTGGTTCATTTATAAATAGTCTCATATAATTAAACAATATAATTATTTATGACATACCAATAAATTGGATTTTAGGACATAAACTCCAACAAACCTTTTATGTCCAGGTTCGTAAAAATAAACTATAAGTATCTCATTGTTGGTGCCATAAAGCCTGTATCTAGCTCCAATGGAAAGCAACACGACATAATTATAGGCCTAGGTCAAATACAAACACACACACACACACACTTTGTAGTTTTATATATATGTTCAAGATATTGCTCTTGATCATTAAATTCTTACATCTGTGCACGTTATTATCAACAAATTTCATTGTGCAATTTTATTTTATATTTTTAAAAGAGATTTGTTGTCATTGAATCATTTCTATTCAACGTTGATGATGAACCTAAATCCAAAAAATAAAACCGGTTTGGGTCATGTGAGCATGTCTCTATAGGAATGGGCAAAACCTGCACCAAAGAATTGGTTCAAATTCCCATAGGAATGAGCATATTGGTTTACATAAGAGTGAGTGTAGAATTCTACCTCTTAGAACGAAAAAAATTAAAATCAAAATACTTAATAACATAGTGATACATTTATACAAAATTCTACCTCAAGCAGATGCAATTATAGGGCCATGGACAGCCAAGCGAAATCCAATCCACAAAATAATTTGATCTATGGACAACATCATTGTGATATTCCACTCTTTTTCATTTTGTGCCCTAAATACTTGATGTAATATATATGATAAGAACATGAAATTTGGGCATTCATGTCTCCAAACTACAAGATCAAGCATTGGGATATCACTCTGACTTTATTTTCAAAAGGCTTGCATACGAGGGCAAATTCACTAGCAAATTAAAAGATCCAGAAAAAGTTAAACAGCTTGTATCAAAACCTTTATGCTATGATTTGCGTATTGCAAATAATAAGAGCGCTGGACTTCTTTTCTATATATTACGGGGCTCCTGTATACTCAATTATAATAAAAACGGTAATTACTTAGATAATGGCATAATTAAACACTAACATTAACTTTAGAGTGTTAATGTTGAGGAATAGAAACAATTAAATTCATTAAAACCAATTACAATACAAAAATCTAGATAAGTTTAACCATTTGACCATCAAATTCATGTATATTCATTATAAAAAGTCTTAAAACACATTATTATCATGTATTGTTATTTTTTTCTCCCAAAAAAAAAAAAAAAAAATCTTGTATTGTTATTTAATATGATACTATGTATCTTTAAAAATCATTTCATTATAAATAGTGAATGAAATATTAGAACACTATTTCAAACAAACAAAAAAATAAATACTTTACAAAATCTTTCTAATGACATGTTGGTGGAAATATTTTTGAAGGTGGGAAATGATTCAGCAACATTATTGAGAAATATCAAGTTAAGGTATAATAAAACAACTTTTCAATTTATATATACTAATTTATTTCCCTCTATATAAGTTATGCAATCTATTAATTCAATTCTTTTTTTTTCCCTTAATTAGTTGCAAAAGCTTCAATGAATTAACAGAAAACAAATTGGTCCTCCAAAAAATTCGACTCACTCCATATTTCAGTCACCCAGCCCTACTAGATGACAAAGCAAAAAAATTCATTTTTTCATGTTATGAAGCAAAAAAAACCCCATGCACTACTCATATTGGAACATACAAATACTTCTTGAATGAAGAAGTCGTTGAAGGAAAAAATTGATTGAAGAAGCTCTTGCATGTGGTGATTTTATTGCAACTTATATTCATGGAGTCATGTTGCTTTATGAATAAAATCCTAAAGACATAATTAACCTTTTGGAAATTTTAAATGATGAACATGGGTAACGTTGACTTCTAAAATGCCAAAAAAAATGCTTTGATTACTTGCTTCGGGCACCACCCTGTACCAAATTCAAAACTTTCAAGCATGCCAAAAACCTTGAATGGGACATTGGAAACGAGACGAACCTTATCATTTTGGTTATGAAGAATTTTTGGTTACGTGCAAAAGATGCTCGATTGACCTTGAAATGTTTAAGTTGGTGAATAGGTTTTTTTAATTCTCTTTTTTTTTTTCATTTTTTTTTTCATTGTAGCATCACTTAAATAATAAGATGCAATATTCTGTTTTTTTATTAATTGTTTGTTAAACTTGGTAATAGTTTTACAATTATGATTTCCTTAATGGTTTGAGAAAAGCAATGATTATGGATTGTGGGAAATTTGAAGCTTGATGAACCTTATCCTTATGGTTATGAAGAATTTGTGGTTACATACAAAAGATGCTCAATCTACCTTGAAACGACTTAAATAATAAAATGCAATGTTTTGTTTTTTTATTCATTGTTTTATCTAATCCCATCCTATGTGTGATAAGCCAAAAAAAAAAAAAAAAAAAAAATACCAATAGCATCACCTAAATAATAAAATGCAATATTTTTTTTCATTGTTTTATTTAATACTATCCTTCATGTGATAAACCCAAAAAAAAAAAAAAAAAAAGGAAAAGAAAAGAAAAAAATTGACCAATAGCATTATTAGAATTAACCATTCCGCACGGGTTACAGACTAGTGGGACAAAATTGGATCTCTAATTTAGATTTCTAATTTGAGTTTCTTTCAATTTTACCTATTATTATAAATATAGATAGATATTGTATATCAATAACTTTATGGAATAATTTTAATTCGGAATAGCCTAATCAGAAAGAGTCCATGATTATAAACTTGAAAACCTTCTCTTAAGAATATAAAATATAAAAAATAAGATCATTATAAAATCGGATAAAAATGGGGGAAAAAAAAAAAACAAACAAACAAACAAACAAAAAAATTCTGAAAAATTGGACCTAGAGTTATGGTTGGCATTTGGCAATTCTGATTTTTTAAGGAACAACAAAAGTAACGGATTCGTGCAGGTTGTATTCTTCTTCCTTAGTTTATTAGTTCTTTTTCTTTGAATTTTACATAATTTCTTACATGTTGATTTTTTTAAAAAAAAAGTAATTTATAGCAAGAAACCGCTTCATTTACTGATTGTGCTTTAACAAAAATGCATCAGCAATCAAAAGATTTATGAGGGTGTTTGGTGGCTTGGGCTCTACCATCATTACAAAAAACTAGTTTTACAGCCGCATTTTTTTCCCAGCGGTTTTGAAAACTGCTACTATAGGAAATTTAATACAGCTTTTAGAAACTGCCACAATAAGTTAACCAATTAAGATAGTTTAGTGCATTTTGAATTTTCTTTTTATTTATACAGTTTCACCAACCATTTGTTTGATGTTTTATATGTTTAGCATTCTTTCTCTTAATTTCAAATGTTTGGTTACTGATAAACCATAGAAATTTTTTTTTTAAATTTTTAAATCCACATTTTTCTTTGTTTTTATTAATGTTAATTTTTTTATAAATATATTGGGATGTGTTTTTGTTGATATATCTTTTACTTTGAATTTTTACAAAAGTAAAGGAGCTTTTCTTTGTTTCTATTTCTAGATTTCTCTATTTTTAATTGTTTAATAAACTATACAAAAATAATTTTAATTTTTCATTTGTTTGCTAACATATCCATTTGTAAAGAGTAATTTCACAATGAAAGATTCTCCAATGGCCTGTTTGGATTGAGGGGAGAAGTAGGAGGAGTACAGTAGAGTTAGCTAAAAATGGACTAATTTTGAGTCAATTACACTCTACTCTTCCTCCCCCCACCCCCCCTAATCCAAACAGACCACAAATTTGTGCACATAGATCAACGAAGAGAGTTTGAAGCCTCAATTGGCTGCTTGAAGGAATCATCCTCTTCTTTATCATTTCCAGGAGGATACCTTTTGTCGACAACTCAATTTGTATTTTTATATAAGTAATAGTTGTATTAAAAAAAGAAAAGCATGTAAGATACAATAGATAACAATTGGGTACTCTATGTGACCCACCGGTATATCAATTTCGCTTCTTTAAAATTTCTCTAGGTTCTTTTGAATTATAAGAAAAAAAAAAAAATCTTAGAACATATATGGTTAAAGGAAGGAAAGAATTTATAAAGAATCACATAGAATTTTTTAATTCATATAGAATTGTTAATATTATTTGCTATTTGTTTTTTATTTTATTTTTTATTGTACATGCTTCTTCTAAGGTCCAGATTTGAGTCCCTACTCTAAAAGGTGGATGGATTTAGACCCAAAAAGTCTAAAACAATGAATTTATAGAGAATGGGTCGAAAAATTGGGGTCAAATAAATCGGAAAAACACTAAAATAGATTCAGATGACAAGGGAATGGAAAATAGACTAGTATATATTGGAATAGATCTCCTCAGTAAATACTTTGTAGTTAGCTTTCTAGCCACATTAATGTAGAGGTGATACATGAACAGTGGTTTTCAGCCTTACAGCTACTACATGATGACTTATGAGAGATGCTGATGGGACAAGTATCAACACCAACCATCTGGCATGCACGTAGAAGGTGGAGATGAAAAGGAAAGATAGTATAAAAGAAGAGGGAGGCAATGAGATTAGAGAGAGAGAAAAACACGTAGAAAACACGGTAGCACCAAGAACTAATTGTGTAATCAAGCCTGTGAGAAATATATCGGAACAGATCTCCTCGGATTGTGCCAATGACAATTTTCTTCAATATAAACTAGTCTATTTTCCATTCCCTTGTCATCTGAATCTATTTTAGTATTTGTCTAATTCATTTGAGCCCAGTTTTCCAACTCATTCTCTATAAATTTATTGTTTTAGGTTTTTTAGGCCTAAGTCCATCCACCTTTTGGGCTAAGGACTCAAACTTGGTCCTTATACTTCTCATAAGATTGGGTTAGAAATTGGAAAGGAGTTAATAAATCACAATTTAGAAAATTCAATTCTACAAAGTATTATCCATGAAACTACTATTGAGTTTCTTCAAATTGAATTTATGTTGTATACGAAAATAATGAATTGCTTTTGAATTATTTTCTTTCAATACATTGCTCACTTCATATGTGAGTATATATAATAGAAATTAGTTATATGTTGATGCTAACAAAAAAAAGTTACATTAACAATAAACATGTGATTTAATTTTGTCTATAACAATAACTACAAAAATAAAATTTATATATTTACTTTCTTATGAAAAAAAATCCGTGCCAAGCAATGATATTCGAACGTCAACAAGAAAGAAGAAAACAGCAATCACAGAAAAGCAAGTCAATGGAATTAGAGAAGCCTGAACAGTACCTACTAACTAACGTAGGTAAAAAGGTGCACCTAACGTAGCAAAAGGCAATAACAAAGTACTCTTTACCTAACTTTTTTTTTTTTTTTTTTCCCAAAATATTAGGTCGCAATTTGCAATTCACAACCAAGTGACATGGTCCACACGGAGCTATGACTGAGCGAAGTCTCCTGTGTGAAAATGGACCATTTTTCGATCAATTAAACAAAAAAAAGGGTTTTCAAATCTTGAAACTTGAAACATACACGTCGACTTAGCTCGACTTCTCAATTATACATGCATGTGGCTCTTTCTGTGAAAGAATAGAGATTGGAAAAAAGATTAGTTGTTAGAATTACATTAAGTGATTAAATTTTACCATTTCTTGACCATTTAAGATTTTGGAAGAATTGGTAAAATTTAATCACTTAATATATCAGACTGTTTCCCTCTTCTGCAAGAAGCATAATTCACGAAACCATTCGTGAACAACATCAATTCAGTCAACATCTATTTAGGTTGGTTTTGTAAGTCGATTTGGTCGATATAGTAAATCTTAAAAGAAGTGTCTGTTCACCCTCTGCACATCAGTACTGATTACATCTTAACTATCAAATGGTTTCTCTTAACTGCAAGAAGCATAATTCATGCAACCATCTATTAACAACATCAATCTGGCCAACATCTATTTAAGCCAGTTATGTAAATCAATTGTGTTAGGGTTTTAGACTCCAGTTATCATCAAATTAATCAAATTTTAACCAATTAATTAATTAATTATGTTCTTGATTAAAATGATTAAAACATCACACAAGCACAAATCATGAACACCATGAATGATGACTCAGGAAAACTTTTGAAACTACGGTTTTAAAGTAAAAAACTTGGGGAGGATTTAACATAAACAATTTTCAAGGCAAAACTTCACTAATAGAATTGAAATTTGTATAATAGACTTAACCTTAAGTCCATTGCTACCTCAAGTGGTAATTACTGGCATGACCACATGTAGTTCTGAATCCATGAACTCTTCTATAGTAAAACTGTTGCACACAAACTCTTTTGTTTGTAACTTTGAGATCTCCACTAAGATTTTAGATCAGCAACTGTGCTTAATTGATTTCAATCATCTTTCTCCTTAGTTATAATCACAAAAAAACTTGTACTCCCCCTTAATAGGTATTTCCTTCTCCCCCTGAGAAATAAACCCCATTAGAAACAATTAAAAACTGATACCTAATTTAAAAACTGACAAATAGTTAAAAATGTAGTTGTTGGGAATTTAAAAAACATAACTGTTGGGAGTGAATGAAAAAAGAGAAAAATAATAGAGAATCTATTGAAAAGTGCATTTGAAATAATAGGATCACAAAATGTAAAATAAACTATTCATTCTTTAAACAATACAAAATTTTAAAAAGACTTCTAGAGAAGCTCTCAGGTCTACAATTTTATTCTAACCTTTGTGCATGCTAGTTAAAAGCTTTCAAAACTCAAGTATGCTATCAGTGTCAGTCTCGAAAATAATCAGATATGCGGCAAGTTTGCACTCACCCCAATTGGTATGTTAGGATTTCTATTTTCAACGATCAAGTTGCAGATATTACAACCTATGCGTTGCGTTTGTCGCATTGACTTGGAGTTGAAATTAATTTAGTAGGCAGACTGATCGTACTAACTACTAATCCATAATTTAGTATGCACGGCACAATTTTAATAATTTATATCATTGGAATATAACAATACTGATGCAATTCAAATTAATAATTTGACTGGGACTGAGTCTATGTCGGTAGACTATTCAATTCCCCATATTAAGCCGTATAAAGTATTTGATAGCAGAAAGCATATTTGTCAGTGTCTTGTTCCGATAAAGCAAGAAAAAATTTAGATGATAATCATGGGGAGGTGCAAACATGTCATATCTGCATTGCTTCGTGGTTTGGTTCTTACTCTTCTAGTTCATGCCCAGAATCAACCAGGTAGGATAATCTATATCTTGGAATATTAGTATTGGTTTTGGTTAGCTAATTACCAAATAGCTTAAGTATTTTTTTCTGTCTCAGGCTTCATAAGCATAGATTGTGGGACACCAGAAAATTTAAGGTATACGGAGCCCACAATAGGCATATATTACATTTCTAATGCTCCCTTCATAGACACTGGTGTAATCAAGAACATATCAACAGAGCTTACAGCTAGTAATCAACGACAAAAATGGACCCTACGAAGCTTTCCTGATGGAATCCGGAACTGTTACAGAATAAATGTTGCGCGAGGAGTCAAATATTTGATCAGAGAAACCTTCTAGTATGGGAATTATGATGGACAAGGAAACTTACCCAAATTTGATCTGCATCTGGGACCAAATATGTGGGATACCGTCAAAATAGTGAATGCACCAGTTACTGTCTACAAGGAGCTCATCCATGTTCGATCTCTAAATTACATACACCTCTGTCTTGTAAACACGAGCCACGGCACACCATTTATATCAGCAATTGAGTTACGGCCATTGAACAATACAGCGTATGTTACAAAATCTGGATCATTGGCACTCCATGCGCGCACGGATGATGACTTACTAACAGATATACCTTACAGGTGAGTAGTTTTGATAATTGTGAACTACGAAGAAAGTTGTGGCCTAGTTAGCTAGGTGAGTCCTACAAAGTCTGGACAGTTCATTTAGTGTGTTGTATCATGTCGTATTTGTGTCATAGCGTGTCATACCAGTATCGTACTGGCCATTTTATTTTATAATTTTTCAGGAATTACTCTAGTGTTAATGTGCTTAACCTGTATTTGTATTCGTGCATCCTAGGGTGAGTCACCTTAACCTAGCTCTAACAATAATATTTTTTTAAAAATGAATCATTTTTCAAAAATGTATTTTCTATAAAATTATCTCACTTTCATATGTTTGGCAAAAACCTTAAATGAGTTGAAAAATAATATTCTAACTTCCTTTGTTAGTTTACTGTGAGATATAGTTGCTTTCAAAAAAATTTAATAGAAAATAATTTCTAAAAATAAGTTATACATATTTATTTAGAGAGATGCTACGTCTACAACAATTTTACAATATTTTTACAACAAATCACAGGTGGTTAGTTGTTATTGGTTCAAATTTGAAACTAATACTAAGATTACTTTTTTGCCCCAACAATAACAATCAATAACAACCTATCACTTAGGAAATGTTGTAGAAATGTTATAAAAATGTTGTGGACATAGTATTTCTCATTTATTTTTTCTGTTGATTAAGGATATATTTTCTTTAACTTATTTTTTTTATGTGAAAAATACTGAAAGTTATATTTACACAAGGTTTCTATTGAAGCAAACGAAGAAACGAAGAGTAAATTAAAGAAACCTAAAGGACCATAAGATCCTAAATAGTTTACATCACTTTTAAATAGAATATATATGGAATCAATTTGTTCTTGGCTTATACTGAATATTCTATGTTGCCTTGGGTATGGAGACGATGTTTATGATCGCATTTGGCCGCCTGATAACTTCAACGGATGGACTCAATTGAATACCACGTTTTCTATAACTCTCAAGGTTATAATAGTGAGTACCAGCCACCATCTGCGGTCATGAGGACTGCGGTCACACCAAAAAATGACAGCTCTCCCTTGATCTTCACCTGGAAGGCAGAGAATGCAACTTCTGAATATTATCTCTACATGCACTTTGCTGAACTTGTAAAGCTAAAAGCCAACCAGTCTAGATCATTCAATATTACAGTAAACGGGGAGTTATTTTTTGGACCTTTTGTTCCTCAGTACATGACCGCAATCACTGTGTATAGCAAATGGGCCTTGACGAAAGCCAAAGAATATGAAGTTTCAGTCTTCAAAACAGAAAGTTCAACACTTCCACCCATTTTCAATGCAGTTCAGATATACGCCGTTAAAAATTTATTGCAATCGGAAACGAACGAACAAGATGGAATATTCCTAATCTGCTGCCTAATTGTCATTTGCACATATTTTTTGACTAACTGTGATGCATATGTAAATATTAGTTGATGCCATCACAAAGATCAAGTCAACGTACGGAGTAAAAAGAAATTGGCAAGGAGATCCCTGTGTCCCTCAAGCACACTCGTGGGAAGGCCTATATTGTAGTTATGATGGTTATAATTCTCCTAGAATTATTTCCTTGTAAGTTTATGCGTTCACATATATATGACTTTCCAACTTGTTTAGATTAGACGTATCTCTTATTAAATTTTAGCTTAATTATTGTGTAAAACACAATCAGGGACTTGTCCTCAAGTGGACTGAGGGAGAGATATCTACTAACATATCAAATCTTGTAATGTTAAATATTTGTAAGTATCAACAATTCATGGTGGTGGTTGGACCCAAACTTCGTCCATAAATAAATCATGTCACAATAGTTTTTGTTAAAAAATAATAAGTGTGATTGATTTTCCTATTTCAGGGCTCTATCAAACAACAACTTAACAGGATCAATTCCAGATTTTTTGCCTCAATTGAAGTATTTGAGGGTCTTGTAAATTACTTAACTAATAGTATAGATGGCAGACCTAGGATTTGTTCTGAAAAGAGTATAAACTCTTAAACTAAGTAAATAAATACATTAGATTTATATGTTTTTGTCATTGTTCTAATATAATACAACCAATTTCACATTAGCCAAAAATCTTGTACTTGAATTGACATCTCTCCATACACAAAGTATTTGGAAATTTAAAAGGGAAAGAATTTGAACTATAAGATTAACAGCAACATATTAGGTTGAATTTAAGGGAAAAGCTTCTAATTTTGATTTTGATTTTTTTTTTTTTTTTTGGGAATGTAGTAGTAATTATTAGGTTGATAAGGACCTTTTTGTAGATATACTCTTTCAACATTATATCTATCATTTAGATGGTAATTCAAAATTTTATTTTATAGTTTGGGGTTTGTGTGAAGAATTTTGAAGTCAACTTTAACAAAATTCACTCTGAATAATTTTATTCTTAAAATAGTATCCTACCATATAAGGATTCAATTTTGACTAAAAATAAAAGGAATAAAGTTATATTTTAAAAAAAAAAATCCTAAAAATACAAAGAATTTGATAAACAACAGAAGTTAAAGTATGTATATGTACACCAATTTCCACCCATCTCCCTCTCATTTGTGTGTGTTTATTTCTAAAATATATAAATACGTACATACATACATATATATATATATATATATAAACCAGTTTTCTTTTTGTTTGTTTAACATTCTTGTTTTCTCCTCTGTCATTTTCTTTTCTTTCTTTCTCTTTTTCTCTCCCTCTCTTATTTTTGTTTGGCTCAAATGACAAGTTGTACTGTTGGATGGGCAGGAAGGGGAAAAGTTTAGTAGTAGGTGTCATTTTGAGATCACTCCCATATATGAGGGTCCCACTTGTTGTGAGAGACCTCTTATGAGATATCTTCTCATTTCATTGGATGTAATTGCACCCACTACAGTATATGTAGCTCTGCCTCTTGATACTATGTTCTATGTTGAAAAAATAGGAAAATCATATTCACTTTACCCTTGCAGAAACTTAGAACGAAATCAGCTCAATGGTTCAATTCCAGCTGAACTTGTAAGAAGATCAAAGAGTGGTTCACTATTGTTAAGGTACGGTTTTTGTCAAAAACAATTAACTCTTTAATATGATTTTTTTCCTTCACCTTGATTTTCATAAAATAATATACTGTGTATCTAGTTACTTGTATCTCTACTAAAAGCTAAGGCATGAGTTATTGCCATCTTATAATAATAATAATAATAATAATAATAATAATAATAATAATAATAATAATAATAATAATATACCTTGCCTTCCAATTGTTGCTCTTAAGTATTAATCCTTTTGTTGTTAGTACGGGAGAAAATTCAAATCTTTGTGGTTCGGATTCATGCGAAAGGAAGAAGAAGAACAATATTGTTGTTCCAATATTGGCATCAGTTGGTGGTTTGTTCATCCTCTCGTTCACAATAGGGACTGTCTTTTTGGTGCTTACAAGGAGGAAACAAGGTAAGACTAAAGGTTAAATATCAAATATAAGATATACATTCACGTAAACAAAGAAAACATTAGTTCTTCTCAAATATGTGCTCAATATGATCTTGATGTTCATTACAGTTGCGGTTGTAGATGGCAAACCAAACGTCCAGAATCTGCCACTGGAGTCAATACAACGACAGTTGACATACTCTGATCTTCTAAAAATCACCAACAACTTTGAGAGGACTCTTGGTAAGGGTGGATTTGGAACAGTTTACCATGGCTGCATCGAAGGAATTCATGTAGCAGTAAAGGTGTTCTCTCCATCATCAGTTCAAGGGTATCAACAATTTCAAGCAGAGGCAAGTTACTCTCATTGATTTATTGATTGCCTGTGTTAAGTACCTAAAATGTGTATGCCTTTAGCGCTTACAACATGTCACGCGCTAGCTGATTAATATACTAAATTAATCAACATGATACGATTTGTGTCGCAGGTAAAACTTCTTATGAGAGTTCATCATAGAAATTTAACTACCCTTGTCGGGTATTGCTACGAAGGAACCAATATGGGGCTCATTTATGAGTACATGGCCAACAGAGACCTAGAAGCACATTTTTCATGTTTGGTTATAATTGTAACTAGCTTATAATGATATCATGGAGAGGAAACCGAAGGATAGGACGGATTGATTTGATTTTAAAAACTAGGAAGCTAAATTCACTCAACTAATAGTTGGAGGAACAAATTGAATTTAGCTAATAATGGGAGGGTCATAGAAAAATAAATTGAGTCAATTTATGTTGTAGCAACTTCAAAATAATTTCCCCTCAAAAGTTTTTCTTAAACAACATGATCAAGGCTAATTTATTTGAATTATACAACTAAAATAGTTACAGCGCCATATTATTTACACATGCAGATCAGAATACAAATATTTTGAGTTGGAAAACAAGACTTCTAATAGCAATTGATGCAGTTCAAGGTTAGCAATAAGTTGATTTGTATAAATATTTTTAAAATGTTTAAACTTTTTCTTATTTTATTTTTTTTCTATAACTGATAATGGATTGTAAAATACAGGATTGGAGTATTTGCATCATGGTTGTAAGCCATCCATAATCCATAGAGATGTGAAAACTACAAACATCTTGTTAAATGAAAACTTTAATGCCAAACAAGGTGATTTTGGGTTGTCGAAGACTTTCGAAAATGATGGCGACACACGTGTGTCAACAAATGTCATTGGCACCCTTGGATACTTGGACCTTGAGTGAGTGAATATAAAATACTAGTCAATAGCTTGTGTAATACACAATAGATTTTTTTTTTTTTGTTTAATATAAAATTTAATAATTATGTTAGTTATTGATAGACATTCATGATGATTGAATTTATATATAGAATAAAATTTGATAATTACGTAAGTTATTCTATCATTTAAAGAAAATATGATATAAATTGCTAATTCATAAATATATTAAAATTTAAAATCAATTAAAAAATATAAATTAAAAAAATGAAGGGTAAAACTATGAGGCTTTCAACTTTTTATGCAGTACAATATGAAAGAGATCAATCAAAAGCCAATAGTCTTTTCAATATTTTATATATTATATATAAATATATATATATATATATATATTCAAAAATCTTAGTTTGTCTCCATGAAAATTTCATTTAATCCAATAATCCTAAAAATAACGGCACTAAAGAAGCAATTGGTCGAGGTATTCCCCCACAAAATAAAAATAAAAATAAAAATAAATAAATTTCTTTTAACAAGAGATCTACCCTTTTTCTTTAGTGGTTCCTTTTGTTATAATGATTATTAAAATTTATGTGCACCTTTTGTTATAATTATATTTTAAATTTATGTACATATGGAGCATATATTTTATTTTGATTTATTGAAATAGAGAATCATTAGTTTTTTTCCCCTCTCTTTTAGATATCTTTTGTACATGTGTATAGCAACATACACAAACAATTCTATATTCTCATTAGAGTTTATGAAGAAGGCAGTCTATTATTTATTAAAAAAATTTAGGAAGATGACAGTGACCACTCTTTAATATTATATATCAAAGTTAATAATTGTATATTGCATATTTATGAGTTATTATAAGTTACTATAATATTTGGGTATTAATATCTAGGCAAAAATGCAATTTATACTTGCTAATTTTGCCCAAAAATTATTTTTAGTACTTTAAATTTGAATTTTGTTATTTATTCCAGTAACCTACTCAAAAACTATTTTATGCTTGCTATGACCAACTTCAAGCTTAAAGGACAAATGACTTTTGGGCAAAATTACCTGACTAAAATAATCAACTTCTAACTAAAAAGATTAAAATGATTTTTAGACAAAATAGTGACTGTAAATTTTTTTTTTTACTTGTATTTTTTATTTTTTATTTTTTATAATTAAGTCAGTTTTATACTTTTTATTCAATGAATATCAGAACATTCCATCAAAAACAATATCAAGAGTGTTACAAACTTTCTCAAGAATAAAGTAGCAAAAAATGGAAAAATATAACACGCTTTGACTTGCAGGTACTACAATTCAAATTGGTTAAATAAGAAAAGTGATGTATACAGCCTTGGAGTTGTTTTATTAAAGATTATCACAAATCAACCTGTGATAGATAAATACCACGAAAGGACTCACATAACCCAATGGGTGAGTTTCATGCTTGCTAAAGGGAATATTCAAAATATTGTTGATCCAAAGTTGCGTGGAGATTTCAGCGCTAACTCAGTTTGGAAAGCTATAGAAATTGCAATGGTTTGTGTGTCTCCAACTTCCAGCGAAAGGCTAACCATGAGTCAGGTAGTCGCAGAACTAAAGGAAAGTTTGACAACTGAAACGGAGGGCTATGGGGAAGAATTGAAAGATACATTTGATATGATTAATAAGGATCTTCCATTAGCAAGGTAAGATATTTCTAAAAATCGAAGTTGGCGTTTCGGATCATGAACCTTTTCTGCTTATGGTAACTTTTTGTCAATGCATATATATCGTACTTCCAAATTCCAATAAAGCACATCAAAGAATTGCCAGCACCCATTTTAACGCTCCTGATGAAAGTTACTATTAACATCTATGGATAAGGTTTATTATTATTATTATTAGATTTTTGGGGAAACTATAGATGTTCTATGGACATCTATGGAAATATATACTATAAATTATATGAATTTATTATAACAATTCGAATAAGAAACTCTCCGGGAGTACAATACATTTATAATTTCTCCTCCTACATGATAGAGGATCCTGCTAGACCAGAGAAAATTGGATCCGAATTGGAGTAAAAACCGGTTTATTTTTATGAGCACATTGTCATTGTGTGTAAATAAAGAAATGCCAATTTATAATTTATATATATATATATATATAGAGAGAGAGAGAGAGAGAGAGAGAGAGAGAGAGAGAGAGAGAGAGAGAGAGAGATGGGTTCGAGTTACAACCGTAGATTTCTAAGAGATCTAACGGTTAAAAAAACACCATTAAATGCAATTGTTTTCTACCTTATTACCTAATTAATACTAGTATTCTCTCTTTCTCTCTCTCTTTTTTTTTTTTTTTTTTTTTTTTTTTTTCACTTTTTTGATGGGATCACGCCTACAATTAATGGACTAAAAGTAGGGAATCATAATTAATGGTCTGGACTGTGTATTTAATGAATATCATAGCACCTTCTCAAAAAAAAAAAAAAAAAAAAAAAATTAATATCATAGCACTAAAGCTTACACTTGTTGTACTATTATATAATAAAAATTGTTTATTCCGTCACTGAGTTGTAAAGAGTTTGAGCAAACAAGTGGGTAAAATCGTAACAAAAACAATGAATTGGATCCAATTACAAACAGTTTATGCAATGATCATTATCAATTGAAAGGTTGTTGTACCAAAATTTTCTTGTTATCCTTAAACTTGAGAAATTTATATTTATTTATTACACATATAATTTTAACAATGTCAAGTGATGATGCTCAATTAAGCACTGTGTACATAGACATGTGTTGTGTGTTTAATAGGTAAAATTTGTAAATGCTTAACAAATTTATGTCACGATTTTGTACTTTTTTTTTGTTATTTTTAAATATCAACATTTGTATTTTTTTTTAGTTTTATTTACGACTAACTTTCTTACTCTGCCACTGATTATCTGAAGTCTCTCTCTTGCATCAAAGGTTGCTACTTGCTAGATCATATATGAAATTATGAAATAATTTGGTCTAACTGTTCTATGTTAGTTGTAGCAAAAAATAATGCCGTTTAAGTGTTAGACACTACTTTCTCAAAAAAAAAAAAAAAAGTGTTAGACACTAAGACTTACTAAAACCCTACTTTTTGCAGCTAATAACTAGGCCATTTATTGTTTTAATTTGTGAATACCAAATTTCTTTTTTGGTGAATCATTATCAACCATTTGAGAGAGAGAAAAAAAAAAAAAAAAAAAGTCAATATGCATGCATGTGTGCCTATATGTATTATTATAAAGATAAAAACCGTTACATACCTTATTGCATACATTTTTTTTTTAATCTGAAATCATGAGTTGATCCCCTTATTGTATGTCCCTAGCAAGTCAACATACTTGTGGTTGGAGTAGTAGTGGGACCATAAATATCAAAGCATCCATGATTATGGGATTATTTTTCAAAATTTTTTTTTGTTAGATTGTGTTGAAGAAAATATAATATGGTGGAAAGCAATAAATAAAGAGAGAGAGAGAAAGAAAGAGAGAATGCTAGTATTAATTAGGTAATAAGGTGGAAAACAATTGCATTTAATGATGTTTTTTTAATCATTAGATTTTTTAGAAATTTACAGTGTAAAAAAGGTGTAAGATTATAAGAGTTACACTAGGTGTAACTTGAACCCATCTCATATATATATATATATATAAACTAAAGGGCTACTTAGAACTTACCCATCTATTGTTTGGCCGAAATTTAAGTTGTTTACCTGTAGTTTGAAATTTGGCATCTTACCCATTTGAAGTTAGCTCAGTTAGAATTCCCTTACCCACCTCGGTTAAATATGAGGTTAAATATGTATTTTTGCTCTCTTTTATGTTTCTCTCCCCTCAAAACTTAAAAAATATAAAAGAATAAGAGAAAACAAGATCAAAAAGTAAGGGTTTATATAAAAATTATGAACAAACATTACATACAAGATTTTGATCATCCAATATATATGCGAACTAGCTTTCAAATTTTAGTCTGGATCATGAAGTTGCTTTACAGGCTTGTCATGGATTCCAAGTTGGGACCATGCGACAACTTCCAATAACTCTTCCAAAGTTCCATACGGACCATACCCACCTAGTCATATGCATAAAAATCAGTAATTCAATTGTCCAAAATTTCAGAGTCTCAGAGAAAACGAAAGAGAGACCTAGAGGAGCAATAAAATAGTCAGAATAGCAAGCCATCTCAGCTTTCCTCTGATGCATGTTTGATACTAGCCTGACCTCCCCAACTATTCCACAGTTATCTGCTCAACAAAGAACAAATCAATATAAATCACCAAAGAAGAACTTGTGGCCAAAAAATATAGAATATTTTGTTTTAAACGTTTAAACTGTTATGAAATCCATGAATCTAATAGCTTCTATGGTGGTCATAATATTTGTTCATAACTTTTACCAAAAAACTTCACTTTTTGATCTTGTTTTCTCTTTTTTTGTATGACTTTTTATATTTTGAGAGGAGAGAGATAAAAAAGAGAGCAAAAATACAAATTTAGCATCGTTTTTAATAGAAATGGGTAACAGAACCCTAACTGAGCTAATCTCAGGTAGGTAAAATGTTAAATTTCAAATCACAAATAGACAACTTAAATTTCAGCCAAACCACATGTAGGTAAGTTGTAATTAGCCCTAAACTAAAATAGTAAAGCACTAAGCTCTCCAAGACTCGACAAATGGGAGCTTAAAGAATACTCTATAATTTTCTTCAAAAAAGAAATACTCTTTAAAAAAATTCTGGAATGAAAGTGTAACTTTTTTTTTCCCCATAATAGACAAAAATCAGTCCGTATCGAATTACAAGTAATTCCAACCACTACGACACTACAATAGGGTCCATACCACGACACTAGTGGCACTAAGAGTCTATGACTTTTCTCTATAGAACGAAACCATTATTTTACATCCTTTTGAACTTTGAAGGCCCTGTTAACAACATCCATTTTAACAACTTCAATCATGGGACTAAAGCCCTTCTCTCTATAGAACGAAAGCATTTCCTTTATTTCCTTAATATTCCTTGCAAAGCTCCCAATCCCAATGATTGTCTTAGTCACCAATTGAAGTAAATAAAGCAAATCACTCACAATTAAAAACTATAAAGTGAAATAAAATATTTCAGATTTCTAAGAATTATCAAATAATTAAATTCCATCAAGAAAACAAGAACCCACTACCTAAAACATAAATTATAGGAAAAAGATTGAAGCGATGATAGAAAGAGATGATGGAAAGGAAAAACTTGTAAGTAGTCTTTTTTTTGTTGAGAAATTAATGCTATATGCTACTAATCTAGAAGAAGGGAAAGAGATATATAAAGACAAAAAGGTTTAAGGAAAGTAAAAAAAAAGGGTAATTTTTTAGCAATTAATGGAGAGAGAGAGAGAGGAAAAATATAAATGGTAATTCATTTTTTTTTTTTTTTAAGAAATGAATTTGTTGTATGCAAATTTCAAAAATATAAAGAGTTGAGATTTTGTATGTTGTGTTGAGGAAATGGAGTGGTAGTAGAAGAGTAGATTGTCTTTTATGTTTTTGTTGCGTTCATAAATCATTATCAACATAGAAAGATTTGAGTGAAAAAACAATTGTTGACTCATATGCTAATTAAGAGAGAGAGAGAGAGAGAGAGAGAGAGAGGAAAAAAAATCTGTTTTTTTTTTGGTTGAGAAATTAACCTTATGTGCTACTAATGAAGAAGAAGATAGAGAGATATAGGGAGATAAGTGTTAGGTTCTAAGGAATTAAGAACTAATGTATTAGAACTTCATTTTGTAATGTTAACAAACCATGATCAAAACGTTTTAGTCTTGTTTAGACTTGCTCAAAGTATATGTTTTTTTTTTATGTAAAGTTGGAATCGAGTTGCTGCAGGATTTATTGTGTAAATCTGCCTGGCTCGATCGATTAAGAATTAGACTTGATCGATCGAAAGTCGTGCAGATTAATTTTTCTGCAGAATTTTCAATTCAGCTCAAGCCCGTTTGAAGTGTAGGGTTTTATGTTTTATCTTAAATATAAAAGGGAAAATCTTAACCACGTTTTGAGGTTACTCTTTATATTGTGTGTGTGAATTTTCTGTGAGATTTAGAAGTGTTTGCCTTCCAACATACTTAAGGTTTCCAAGATTCAAGATTATGTCAAGAACTTGGTGATCATTCAGTTGCAAAGTCAAGAATTTAAAGATACACAAGCGGGAGTGCTTGTACTTGCTGGGAATCCAAGAAAGAAGTAGTTTGTGGACTCGGAGCTGTCACATGGTCGTAGTAGTAAGTTTCCTACTCGATGTAGCAATAGGATGTTAGTGATCTAAGTCGCTATTGTGTAAACTTCAATTCTTTCGTTTCGTAATGGATTCAGTTTCCCTTGATGATAGATAGGTTAAATCCTCTCTAGGATTTTTACCGGTTTGGTTTTCCTAGGTCATCATATCTTTGTGTTCTTTATTTTCTACATTTTACATTGGTATGATTTATCTGTGTTAATTTAAAATTGCATAATTTGACTAAGTAATCACTTGGCTAATTAACTCAGTTAATATGGTTGTATTTTAAAGGGTCCAAAAATAAACAATAAGGTTTAAGGAAAGTAAAAAAAATATATAATGGCCATTTTTTAGAAGAATGTTTTTAGCAATTAATGGTATACGCTAGAGAGAGAAAGACACATGGCATCATTGTGTGCAACTATCCATCCTTCTATTTGAAGATCAAACTTTTGTCAATTAAGTTACAGGAATTTATGCTGCTTTGGCTATTATTATTATTTTTTGAAGTGAAAACCATAATCATTCATTCATGATAGAACCATTATCCAAATACAAAGCTTCCAGAATAGGTGCTGGAGATTCTTCCAACCAAACGACCTCATCATCAACCTGTCTTGCATATTTTGCTAAAGCATAAGTAGCAGAGTTGGCACTCCGTTTAACACAACTAAAAAAATAGGTTTGTAAAGTCAAAACCATACAACCTATGTTCTCATAAATATGTCCTAGCCTAGAAAAGTTGATCTCTGATGACATAATGGTCTTCATCACAGTGGCGTTGTCTCCTTCTATTATTAGCTTTCTAAACCCAGCTTCCACTGCAAACTCAACAGCACGTCTGCACGCCATCACTTCAGCTTCTTCGTTGTCCACTACTGGAGGTCCCCTTGCTGAAATAGTTGCCATCACTTCCCCTTTGTCATTGCGCACTATTGCTCCAAAACCTGAGGCGCTAATTCCTTCAAACACTGCTGCATCAAAATTAAGCTTATAAAGCAAACCCAATGGCGGACTCCAAGAAGCCCGAGGCTGCACCGCTCCACCCAATGCCTGGACTGACAAGAGGTTCTGGGCTTCTCTGAACTTTTTCAAAAAGTCTTCTACTCTCCTATTCAGTCTCTGTGGGCCCTGCAACTTTCCCCCATGCAAAATAGCATTTTGTTGGTTCCAAATAACCCAACACTGAACCAAAAACAGTTTTAGTTCCTCCCCTAAAATTCTGTCTAGCAAATCTTCAAGCAGCTACACCAAATCAACTTGACTCGTTACCCGTTTCTGCACTCCAATATTACTACTTGCCCAAACGTCTTGTGCAACCCCACATTCCCATAGACAATGCAATACTGATTCAGCTCCCTGTTTACACAATCCGCATCTGTTATCATTAGTGATCTTTTAGCAAGCCAAATTTTCTCCTGTTGGCAAAATGTCATGGCAGACCCTCCATGCAAATATTTTTATTTTGTTTGGCACTCGGCATTTCCACAGTTTGTTCCATATCCAATCTCAGTCATTCCTCCCTGAGCTCCCCTCCAAACCACCTACTTCCTGTGATAACAATCTAGCCATATGATATCCAAATTTCACCGTATACACACCTTTCTTATTTGGAAGCCACATTATCGAATCTGGTACCTGTCTTCTACTCAAGGGAATCCGAAAAATAGCCTCCACATCCTCCCTATGAAAATTTGCAGTAAGCCCTCCACAATCCCAGTCGAGCACTGTCCAATCAATGAGCTCTGAGACTCGCCATTCTTCATCCACTCCCACGGGCATGTGTAGGACCTTGTTCATTGGATAATTTGGAATCCACCTATCCTGAGTGACCCGAATATTTGACCCATCTCCTACCCTCCAACAGCACCCCTTTTTTAGAATAGGCTGGGCTGTCATCAAGCTTTTCCACACATAGGAACTATTTGGCACATCAGTTGCTTCCAAAACATTCCTACTAGGAAAATATCTCACTTTGAAGCACCTATACAGCAATGACTCAGTGTCTTGTAGCAATCTCCATCCTTGCTTCGCCAACATTGCTAGATTAAAATATTGTATATCTTGAAAACCCATACCTCCTTCCTTCTTTGGTTTGGATAGCACTTACCAACTCTTCCAGTGTGTCTTCCTTTCATTACCAACTTGCCCCCACCAAAATCTAGCACACATAGCATTCAGGTCATTGCATAATTTTACCAGTAATTGAAATACTCCCATCGTGTAAGTGAGAATAGATTGAGCCACTGCTTTTATAAGTACTTCCTTCCCAGTTCTAGATAGTAATTGGCCTTTCCATCCTTGTATTTTTTTTCCAAATTTTATCCTTTATATAGGAAAAAGTTTGGTATTTAGATTTGCCAACTAGGGTAGGTAACCCTAAATAAGTCTCAAACCTGTCAACCTCCCTAACTCCCAGAGCCATTCTAATTCTTGCCCTCTGATCCCCATCTGTATTAGTACTAAAATAGACTGATGATTTTTCAAAATTGATACACTGCCCTGATGCAGCTCCATATGTCTATAATATCTCAGTAATGGCCTGCACTTCCTCTTGAGTTGCTCGACAAAATAATAGTGAGTCATTAGCAAATAATAAGTGAGATAGGTTAGGTGCTCTTCTGCATATGCTTACTCCATGGATCCGCCTATCCTCCTCTGCCTTGGCTAATAATGATGAAAAACCTTCTGCACACAACAGGAACAAATAAGGTGACAAATGGTCTCCTTGTCAGATCCCCTTAGAAGGTTTAATATTACCATAGGCTTTTCCATTAATGCGTACAAAAAATGTAGGTGATGTCACACAGGTCATAACCCTATCAATCCAATCTTCAGGCAAGCCCAATCTAGACATAAAACCTTTCAAAAAAGGCCACTCCACACGGTCATATGCTTTACTAATATCCAATTTCAAAACCAAAGAACCATGTCTACCCGATCTCCTACCATGCATGGTATGCAAAACCTCATATGCTACTAAAACATTAGCAGTAATCAAACGACCAAGGACAAAGGCACTTTGAGTGGGAGATATCAATAAAGGCAAAATGAGCTTCAATCTATTGGTCAACACCTTTGAAATAATTTTATATATGACGTTACAGAGACTAATAGGTCTATAATCAGACATCCTCTTTGGAAACTTAACTTTCAGAATAAGCATAATATGAGTATAATTAATTTCAGGCAGCATATTACCAGAAGTTAGGAAATCTAACACAGCATTAGTCATATCATTTCCTACTATATGCCAAAACTTTTGATAAAATAAAGCATTCATACCATCAAGTCCAGGAGCCTTTATTGATCCAATTTGGAACAACGTTGCTTTCACTTTTTCTGCACTATATTCATTGGACATCATTTCTAGCATATCCAGGGTCACTTTATGCTATACTGTGTTGAGACACTCATCCATTCGGTCACATCCACCAGAACTAAAAATAGAATCAAAATAATGTCACTACCCCAGCAATATCCTCAATTCTATCAATCCAATTCTGCTATTGATCCCTTATACCTTGGATCAAATTCCTTCTTCTTCTTTGGGATGTCTTGGAATGGAAAAACTTGGTGTTTTTATCACCATGTTTCAGCCAAGAAACTCTAGACCGTTGATGCCAATAGTCCTGCTTGGTAAAAAGGTCATCCAATCTCTTGCTTACTTCCGTAAACTCCGCTTTATTCTCCTCAGTCAGTTCACCAGTGGTTAAATCTTCAACTTTTTTTTGCAATCTTTTAATCTCCTCAACATCTGCAAGAGTTTTCGAAACACCCCATGCCATTAAATCCACCCCACAAGCCTTTATTTTTTCCTGAATAACAGCTATGGCAAAACCTATCCTATCTCCCAACCTCCATGATTCCTCCACAGTTTTCTCACAATCCTCCCGTAATAGCCATGATTCTTCAAATTTAAACCCCAGTGCACCCCTTGGTCGACTTTCTATATCGGATATGGTCTGCATGATCAAAGGGAGGTGATCCGATGCATGTGAAACTAGATGAGTGATTGTAGTTGCAGGAAATCTCTCCTTCCAACCAAAGTTAGCCACAGCTCGATCCAACCGTTGCCTGGTGTTTGCTCTCCCTGGTCTTTTATTGTTCCATGTGAAAGGATACCCACGAAAACCCAAATCCACTAAACCACAAGAGTCCAATGCCAATCCAAACTCCTCCATCTGATTATATGGCAGTGGATAAAAGCTTTGTTTCTCCTTAGCATATAAGATTGCATTGAAATCTCCTATACTACACCACGACCCATTAACCATAGTAGAGAGATGAGATAATAGAGCCCAAGATTTTGTTTTTTGGCTAGCTTCAGGCCAACCATAGAAACAAGTTAAGTACTATTCAAACACATCATCCTCCACAACCTTAGCTAGAATGTGATTCTCTGTGTAATTAATCACGTCAAGTTGCACTTCTGGTTTCCACAACAAAGCCAATCCCCCTCCTGAATTCGGTTTCTTGACAATAAGTTTATTACTGTAATGTATTTCTCTACAGTGATAACCAAAACCATCTCTATCCAATCTTGTTTCCATTAAAAAACATACTGTGGGTGTTTGCTTCTACACAATTTTGCGAAGGTTACCAATTGTCCAAAAGTTCCCAAGCTCTTGACAATTTCAACTTAGGAGCCTCGTTGAATTCGACAAGGGTGGTTCGGCACCCCCATTGTTTTGGTTGTTTGCGAAACACCTTCAATCTTCTCACGTCTCTTTGATTGTTCATCAGTATTTAATTCCACGTACACTTCTTTTTGCTGCACTCCTCTCTTTCCCAAGATAGGTGATTCTCCACGTGAAATCTCATCTGGCCCACATACCATACGAGCCAATCTTTTCCATGTGGGCCGAGTCTTAAGTGGCAGCCCATCATTTTGCACATTCTCTACACATTCAGCCACCAACTTTTGATTCCTCCTCCCCTCATTTGACAAAGAATTATCCGGAGACACACCTTTTACGTTCACACTTGAAAGCCCCTGCTTTTTCGGATATGTTTCAGCCTCATTAATTCCTTTAGTTAACTGCAAATTTAAATTATCACGTCCAATCCCATCCATATCCAACCAATCAATATCCGTTTCCATTCTGCCATTAATACCCCCACTCCCTTGTTTTTCGGCAATAACTCATCCCGTATCCTGAGTAATCCCAAGATTTTCGGAAAATCTTTCTTCTCGCCTTTCATGCAACCTAGGGTTTGGAGAATGGTTGTGAGCCGCCGCCACCTCATCGCCACTGTCCTCTGCTTCTCCGTTTCCCTTCTCCGTTCCACTCCTCGGATTATATGACCGGTCTGAATCTCTCTTAAGCGATGCCCAAGGTCGGCCACTACTTGCTTTTAGCCATTCCCCATACGGATTACGGACATGTTACTTCCTTCTCCTTCTTAGCAAGAGCAAAGTAACCAGCACAATGCTTGAGATCATGACCCAACAACTCACAAAAATGGCAAAACAAAGGCAATCTTTCATACTTGAACCTAGTCCAAATTCGCTGTCCATCTGAACCGGATAGGAAACCCCCTCGTCTGAGAGGTTTGGCTATAGGAAGAGCCACCTTGACCCTCATAGACATATTTTGCATATCCTTCCTTTTCTTCTGCTCCACTTCTTCCACCACTCCCAACCGCCTTCCTACCGCTGCCGCCACTTGAGGACAAACCATATCAAATGGAGCACCCCAAATCTGCACCCAGAGGGCCACTGAATCAAACTTCACATTTGTCGCCGTCATACCTGGTTGCCATTTCCTTAACATCAGAATCTGGTTATCAAACGTCCATGGACCATCTCGCAACACTCGTTCCATATCAAATTTTGCAGTGAACTTGAATTGGAACAAGTTTGACCCTACTTCAACTATCTGAACCCCTTAGTCCACTCCCCATGCCTTCCTTAAAGTATTTTGAGCTGCTCTCTTATTAAACGCCTTACATGTGATAAACTTCCCAATCAAACTTTGGGCACAGCTTTCTATTTCTTCTTTCCGGTCTTCCACTGAGATTGTTATGACTTCCTCTTCCTCTGCAGTTAGCTTCAGATTATCCAAACCATTGATCACCTCTTCCACCATTTGTACGAGATAACAGAAAGAATGACAGAAGGAATAAGAAAATAAGAGGAGAAAAAGCAAACCCCTAGTAAGACTAAGCCTCCGTTTGGGTTGCACGTTTGCGTCTGCGTCTGCGTTTTCTTTTTTTTTTTTTTTTTTTTTTTTTTT
The DNA here is from genome assembly GCA_023621385.1 of Quercus gilva. Lineage (NCBI taxonomy): Eukaryota > Viridiplantae > Streptophyta > Magnoliopsida > Fagales > Fagaceae > Quercus > Quercus gilva. The sequence continues at coordinate 18,241,125 of CM042477.1, forward strand.
TTTTTTCACGCGTTCCAGCCATATTCTACTGTACACGTACTGTAGCAGCTACTGTTCATTGAACAGTAGCCGCAAATCTTGACTTTTCAACCCAAAATTACTGTTCACGAACCCACAATTTTCACTTTTCAGCAATTTTTTTTATTAAAAATGGGTCACACGGTACTATTTACACATTTAAAAATTATTTTACTACAGTGTTTCAGTTTTCAGTTTTTAATTTTCAATTTTCAACTCTATCCAAACGGACCCTAAAGCCGCTTTGGCTATTATTGAAATCTTTATTACAGTTTTGTTTTCTTATCTTTATCAAATGAAAAATTTTAAGACCACAGTCAATTTTATATCTATTTCAAAACTATATAATGTGATTGATTTTGAATTATTTATGTATTTAAAAATAACATGCATCGAATCACAATTATAACTGGGATAATAAATGTGCGGATGGTTGTGATCTTAAATCTTATGACCACTTTGATTCTCAAAAAAAAAAATCTTATGACCACTTACGTGCCAATTTTTTCTTTAGCCAAAAAAAACGTGTCAACTCTTTCAAAGCACTACTTTCTAGGACGTTGTGATTGATAGGATGTATCCACTTTACTGCTGTTCCTTGGAAAATTTGATTGGATGAAATTATTACTGTTTATGCTACGGCGTTTGAAAAAGTCAGGTGACTCAGGTCTCACGTTTCATTCCAACCCCATGTGCATGCTAGGAAAAAGTTTAAATTCAAGTAAGCGACGAAAATAAGCAACACGTTTTTACACACCAATTGGTATTACGGACAAAGTAGCAGAGTATTACGGACGCTATGTCCCATGCATTGACTAGGAGTTTAAAATTAATTTACTTGGTTGTTTGAACGTAGGAAGGTTGGCTTTAGCATTCGTTTATTTTATTTTATTGTAACTGAAAATTTTTTATTAAAAATATTAAAAATAAAAGTAAAAGTTAATTAGAATAGATCAATATGATTTATAAATAATATAAAAAGTATGATAAAACTCAAATAGTAGTGAAAATAAATTGACAAAAATAATATTTACCAAATAAACCAACAAAATGATAAAATAAGTGGGCAAAAATAAGTATAACACAATTTAAATAATTTTTATCATAAATTTTAACACGGATGCTGTTATGATTGGTAATTATAACAGAAGAGATAGAAATATAGATTTCTTCTAGTAGAGAGGCCAGTCGACTACGACTATGTTGACAATTCCTATACTAAGCAGTATAAATATTAGATTGCAGAAAGTATATACTTTCTTGTGCTATCCGTCTCAGGCTTGGGGCAAGAATTATTTCCTTGTAAGTTTATGCCTTAGCACATGACTTTCCAACTTATTTAGACGTATCTCTTAATTATATTTTAGCTTAATTAATTGAAAATGTAAATGGAATCAGGGACTTGTCATCATTTGGATTGATTGGAGAGATATGTGCAGACATATCAAATCTTGTAATGTTACAATATTTGTAAGTGTGTATATATATATATATCAATAATTCATATTATCAAAAAATTTTGAAACATGATAATAACAAAGAAAAACAAAATTAGGCCACAATGTTTTTTGATAACTAATATTATGTGTAACTGATTTTTCTGTCTCAGGTATCTATCAGACAACAGCTTAGTTGGATCAATACCATATTCTTTGTCTCAATTGAAATATTTAAGGGTCTTGTAAGTTACTTAACTAATAGTATAAGCGGCAAAACTAGGATTTATTTTAAATGGGTTCAAACTCTTAAAATAAATAAATAGATATATAGATTCTAGTGAAGATTATTACAGATCAACCTATGATCGAAAGATCTCATGGAAGGACTCACATAAGCCAATGGGTAAGTTTCATGCTTGCTAAAGGGAATATTCAAAATATTGTTGATCCAAGGTTGCGTGGAGATTTCAATGTTAACTCGGTTTGGAAAGCTGTTGAAATAGCAGTGGTTTGTGTATCTCCAACTTCCAGTAGAAGGCCAACTATGAGTCAGGTAGTCGTACAACTAAAGGAAAGTTTGAAAAGCGAATTATCTCAAAGGATGGAGGGCTATGGGGTTGAATTGAAAAATTCATTAGAAATGATCAATATGGATCTTAGAACCGAACTCAAGGTAAAACGTTTCTAAAAATTAGGCACATTGTATTTTCAATTCGACACGGCACTGCCATTTGACGTCTTGATCGGGCTATTTTGTTTTTGTTTTTTTGGTTTTTAGGTAATTATTGATGGCGCCATTTTTTTTTTAAGAGAGGAATAAAATAGAAATAGCCCTCCCCTTTTTTTCAATCAAATCTAAATGGAAGGGGTGAGACATTTACATATGCTCGGATATTTATCTATCACTAATAAGGGAGATTTCAATGTTTAATGGATTATTTAATGGACATGCTGTCGTTACACAAATTTACCACAGCAATTGAAACAAGTAGAAGAGTTAAATTTGAGACATGATTGTCTAAAAACTAAGGTTATGTTTGGTTACGTTTTTTATTTCTATTTTCAAAAACCTGTTTTTGAGAATATAAAGAAAAAACTATTTTCTTGTGTTTTTGAAATAAAAAATATGTTTGGTTAGTTGAAATTTAAAAAAAAAATAGTTTTTTTAAGAAAAAAAATAGAAAATAGTAAAATATGTCGTTACTAGAATTTGAACTCTAATACTAACTAATTAAATGAGACAAATTCATTAAATCAAATGTATGTTTTTGTTGACTTTTGAAGACTAGAAATTGAAAACAGCATTTTGCATGCTTTTAGTTTCTTTTACAAATTCAGTTTTAAAGACATTTTTTTTTTTTTTAGTATATTTTGGATTACCAAACAGGTTTTTTAGTCTCAAAAATATAAAACTGTTTTTAAAAATAGAAAATAAGAGAGAAAAACAGTTACCAAACATACCCTAAATCTTACAGACTTGGCCTGATTGATAAAGATAAAGTTTTGAATAGTTAAAAAAAAAAAAAAAATCTATCCGTCTGTTAATCATTCACGTGGGAGCAGTGGCAGGACCAAAAAAAAAAAAAAAAAAAAAAAGGGAACATGAATATGAAGATTGATATTATGTATTGCATATTATGCAATTGCTATGGATGTCTGAGATTTAAAGTTGCAAAAAGTAACTTTAAATCCCAACTATTGAATTAAAAAAATGAGAAAAAGTAAAAAAAAAAGTAAGAATATTAGAAAATTATTATAAGAGGGAGGGGGGTTTATTGCACTGAATTTCAATCCTGAAGCTGAGGAGGGTGCAATTAGCAATGTGACAACAATCAGGGGACGTAATGACACACAGTGGTAGATTTTGTCTTCTTTTCTATTTTCCAATTCAATTCAAATTTGTCAGCTGAAATATGGTATTTACTTTGTTCACTTTGATATAACTGAAAAAATCTTTGTATGGCCAATATCTAAATCAACATGATATAACAATGTTTATGTACCGGCCTAAGTATCAAAACCACAAATATCAATCATATCAGTTGGTACAGTATGAAATTAACTTGTTTAGTATGTATAATTCAAATATCACACACAGAGTAATTTTAGAGAAGTAATTATTAAGAGTAGATCCGAGATATTGACTAACTAGTTTTGTGTTTTAAAAATCAAACCAGACCGACTAGTTCGACCAGTTCAATTGGGAATTGGAGGCAAATCTAGTTTTGCCCCTGGTTTGATTTTTAAAACCATGCTAACCACTTAAAGTTACTCTAAAAGGCTTATTAATGTTAAACTTTAGTTAAACAGTATTTAAATTTTTTTAAGTGTATTTCTTAATTTATCAAGCTATTAAGAGTCTTGAATCTTAGTGGTATTGACTAGTCTCTTTTTTTTTTGGAGGAAGTATTGACTAGTCTCATTTATGAAGAGAAATAGGGTGTAAATTCCCTTCCTCCATTTGTTATAACAATTTGTTAAAAAAATAAAATTATTTGCTTAACCGACTTATAGTATGATAAATAGATAGATTTGGAGAAGGTTAATTTAATTTTCAAACTAAAGTTGGATGGATTTGGAATAAAATTCCTAAAGTTTAATCAGATTTGATTAAATAAGGGTAAGATTTAGATACAATACTTAGATGTTGTTCCTTAGATTTCCCTTTTAAGATTTTGACATGTGGGTTTTTGCTCATGGGATAGAAGTGTATTTTTTAGTTAAGTAGCCATATAACTAAATTTTAAGAGGGGAACATAAGGTGTTGTACCTAAGTTTTGTCTTAATTAGGCAAGACTTAGGTATAGTATCGAGGCATTGTTTCTTAGATTCTCTTCTTAAGATTTAGTCATGTAGATTTTTTCTCATGGGATAAAAGTGTATTTTTTTAGTTAAGTAGCTACATGACTGAATTTTAAGAGGAGAATTTAAGAAGCAGCACCTAAGGTACTGTACCTAAGTTTTGTCCTTTGTTTTTTTTTTTTTTTTTTTTTTTTTTTTTTTTTTTTTTTGGGTAATGACATTTCGCAATGCTAATTGATCATAAAATTTAGAAATATAAAAAAGGGTAACACAAATGGTCAGTACATCTACAAGCACTCTCTCTCAGACAAAAACTTGAAATAAATTATGTATACCTTCAATATGTCCTATGCTAAGAGGACTCGTATAATATTACAAAGGGTCTTATTAACGATACTCTTAGAGCAATTGTTAATAAACTAAAATAGGAAAGTTTTGACACTACTTTCATAGAAAATATAAAAAGCTATTAACAATTTTTATTGTTTTATTATTTTTTCAATAAAAATATTTCAAAAAATGATTCCTAAACCAATGTCTAAAGGGCATTGGATAATATTTTCCTATTACAAAAAGTAGAAGCATTATTATTAGAAGCTTGTAATATGTGCCTACATGTGAGTCATGTGGATTAGAAAGGAAAAAAAATAAAGTTGATAACAACCATACAATTTGGATATTCTGCATTTCATTAGAAAGGGGATGTTCCCTTCTGAACGAGGACTGTATTGGTTCCTATTTCTTTCATCTTTTATGGTGCTAATAATTGAAATCAGCTAAGGCACTTCCACTATTGTCCCTACATTACTCTCCCTTTCCATCAGTCAATCAACTATCCACTGTTTAACACATCCAAAAAAAAAAAAAAACTTTCCACTGTCTAACATTGTTCTATAGATTTTTTTCTTTTAAAGATAAATCGTTATAGAATTTAAAGTTGATATTGTAGACGGAAAAAAAAAAAACTTTTACTAATTAGAATCTTAATATAAGGCCCTAAGGTAAAAATAAAAATAAATAAATAAACCGTAGTATAAGGTAATTATTTTGAACATTTGTGACTTCTTACAATTAAAATAAATCAATTTTGCAAGAGCATTTACATGAACTTATTTGAAATTCCTAAATCTTAATATGATGTTTTCTTCTTATTTTGTAATGCACCTATTAGATATTTATAGTTAAAATGTTTTTTTTTTTTTTTTAATAAGAACACTATAACTTTCATTAAGAATGTTAAGGACATATTTTATGTAATTAGCTAATCTTTTGACAAAATGCACTTTACTTATAATTGGGTAGATTTATGATGGGTTTAAGACTTCAAGAAACATGTATATTGTTCAAGTCAAGTGTTAAAGCCATGAAAGTCTGATCAAGAAACAAGTAAAGAAAAGCTGATTCATTAAAGCTTGATAGATATCTCAATAGAATCATATCTATTGAGACTTAATGAACTAAGCTCGACAAAAGCTCGATAAAAGCTGAATCTATTGAGACTTACGAAATCAGAATTTCTAGATCTGATTTTTGGTCCATGTTGAATGATAGGCCAAGCACGAATTAACCCTTTGTAATAAATTAATTGATTAATTAGCTAAGTTTATTAATTAATCAAATTAACATGCAAACGCATGGTAGTACAAACAAATCACCAATAACTAAGTATGCGGCGGAAAATAAATTGACACGGTAATTTGTTTACGAATGGGGAAAACCTATACGGCAAATACCCCACCGGATGATTTTAAGGTCACCACTCTTGAGAATCTACTATTATCACAACAAGCGGTTAATAGTAAAGGAATCTCAATACCTTATACCAACCTACAGTTGAACCTTTACTCCAATACTCAGTTGGACTTGTTCTGTAGTGACAATCTCTCCTTTCAATGTACGATGCCTAGTACGTGACTAACCAATTGCGTGAATCTCAGTACGCAACTTCAATCACCAACTAGAGAAGGTTGTTGGCTACAAAGTTCTTCAGTTCATCGCACGATAAAGATCAAGAAGATGCTTGGTTACAAAACTCTTTGGTATACAAACACAGTAGCTTCTTCACAAGAAAGATGAACTAGGGCAAATTCTGTCTTCGGTCACAATTTGCTTGAGCAAACTTTACTTAACACTTGTGCAACTTGTGTCTCATTTGACGGCCTTTAGATTGGAGTCAAAACAGAACTGAAACTCTATTTTTCATAAACCTCGACAGATGCCCTATCTGTCGAGCTGTTGTCGAGCCACGAGCTGGAACAGCTCTTCAAAACTTGATAGATTACTAGTTGTCAAGATTTAAGGAACAACACTTTCTGCACTTGAATCTTGGACAGACTTGCATGGCTTTCATACTTAAACTTGAAACAAGATTTCTTGGAGCATTAACCACATCCTATATCTATCCAATTACAAGTAAAGTGCGTTTTGTCAAAGGATTAACCAATTACGTAAAATAGTAATATATGTTCTTAACATGTGAAACACATATGTCTTAATACTGAAATATTTGTATAGGGTTTCTTTTCTCATAACTCTAGACATATATAAGGCTTATTTTAAAGGTCGTCATATGGGCGTTAAGTGAATATACAAGGAGAACACAAGCAAAAAGTGATCTAGTGCCTTATTCTTTCTGCAAAAAGTTACTGTGTCTTTTACGCCTTAGGGTTTTGTAACCAAGTGTTTCTTTATCTTCATTGTTGATGAAGTGAAGAACTTTATAGCCAACAATGTTTGTTTTTAGACCTCTTAAAACATAATTAGATTAACCTAATTAATTAGTTAGTCAACTGATTAACTTAGTTAAATTATCAAGTTCTAGGTTAACACATATAAATCATATCATGCAAAGTGCAAAAAATAAAGAACACACGATATGATGATCTAGAAAATCCAAATCGGTAAAAAACCTGAGGAGGATTCAACCTAACTATTCTCAAGGTAAACCTGAATCCACTATGAAAGAATCGAAGTTCTACAATAGTGACTTAGACCACTAACATCCTATTGCTACTTACCAGTAGAAAACTTACTGACACGATCACGTGCAAGTTCCGAGACTACTGACTCCTTCTTTCTTGGATTCTCCAACAAGTACAAACACACTCGCTTACATATCTTTAAACTGTTTAGTGCAGTAGCTGAATGATCATCAAGCTCTCAATGAAATCTCATTATTGATAATCCTAAGCATGTGTGAAGGTAACCATCTCTTAGATCTCACAAAAGATTCACACACACAGTAAATAGAGTAACCTCAAAAACGTGGCTAGAGTTTTCCTTTTATACCTAGGGCAAAATATAAAGCCTTACACGTCATATAAGCTTAGGGCTGAGTTGGAAAATTCTGTAGAAAAACATTATGCCCGACTTTCGATTGGTCGCGCCTAACTTTCGATCGATCGAGCTAGTCAGAATTCCACACTCAATTCTACAGTTAACTCGATTCTAACTTTACATAAAAGACATACTTTGAGCAAGTCTAAAACAAGACTAAACACTTGTTTTGATCATTGTTTGCTAACAATACAAATTAGAGTTCTAATACATTAGTTCCTAAATACTTAGAACCTAACAAACAACATCTTCCTTAAGTTGGTGTGCTAGTCACGTATTGGGATTCGTGCAAAGGAGTTTTAGTCACGTACTAAGATCTGTGCAAAGAAGTTAGTCATGTACTGAGATCCGTGCAAAAGGGTGGTGTTCATATATTGAAAAGTTTAGAGGTTCTGAAGTGGCAAAAGGTTTCTACTGTAAGTTCATCTACGGGAATTGTAGCGTCTAGGGACAAAGGTTTTATACTAGATCTGAAACTTCTCTTTACTATAGTGATTTGTTTTTCGGGAAAGTTTTCCCTAAGTTTGTTTACTGTGAAATTAGTTTGTTTCATTGGTTTTCCTAGGTCATCATATCTTGTCTTATTTACTATTCTGATAATGATGACACTGACATGATATATATGTTTTTTTTTGTTTTAATAAGGTTTATTCATAATAAATCTAATTAACAACTTGAGATTAAAACTTGTTAATTCTATCAACAGGGGTCTAAATTTTCCAACAAATAAGAAGAGAAATTCAATACATAATGAGACAAAGCGGATTCAATCATTCTAAAATTTTCCTCCATCCATATTACATAGCTAGCACCACCCTTGGCAAATATTGGTGCCTATTTCTTTCATTGGTTATGGAGCTAATAATTAAAATCAGCTAAAGTGCTTCCACTATAAGCTGTCCCTACAAGTTGTCCCTACATTTAGTTTCCCTTTTCATCAATCAATTAACTATTCCCTATTTCACATTTTTCTATAGATTTATTTTTTGAGAGATAAATCATTATGGAATCTAAAGTTGATATTGTAGATGAAAAAAATTAGATTTTTATTAATTAGAATCTTAATACAAGGCCCTAAGGAAAAAAAAAAAAAAAAAATCCCTTAATATAAGGTAATTATTTTGAACATTTGTGACTCCTTACAATTAAAATAAATCAAGTTTATAGGAGCATTTACACGAAGTTATTTGAAATTCCTAAATCTTAATATGATGTTTTCTTCTTTATCTGTAATGCACTTATTAGATATTTTTAGTTAAATTGTATCTTTTTTTATTTTTAATAAGAATACTATAACTTTCATTAAGAAGAAGAGAAATTTAATAAATCATGAGCCAAAGCGGACTCAATCATACTATGATTTTCCTCTATCCATGTTACATAGCTAGCAACACCCTTGGCATATCGCGCCAATACATGTGCAAGTCGATTCCCTTATTGCTTTACATGACATACTTGTACCATTCTGTACTCTTGCATCTTTTGCTGAATTCTCAAGATAATTTTGGCTATAGTAATCGGAGGCTTACCTATATTGCTTATGGCATTAGACACAATTTTTGAATCACATTCAAATACTTCCTCTTGAATGCCCACATCCCACTCAATAAAGATACTCTCTTCCAAAGTAGTCAATACATAACTAAAGTAGTTTATGTTTAACTTAAGAAATCAAATATTTCAAAGGAAATGTTAACCAATGCTCTAGGGAACCATTTTTTAGAAACATTTTATTAGCAGAATGATATAACAATAAATATTGTTGACAACTTTTTATATTTCCCATAAAAATGGTGTAAAACATTTTCTATTATGGTTTATTAACAATTATCCTAAAGACATCTATTAACATATCCTATATTTCAAAGACAATTAGTACAAAAGTGGGTTACAGTTAGCTCAACTACTAAAGTTTTTGATGGTTGTATAAGAGATCTTAAATTCAATCCTCACCTACACCAAAAACTAATTGGTGTCTTGGTATGATAATAAAGAACTATAATCAAAAGCGGATGCCAAAGATTAAAAAAAAAAAAAAAAAACTAAATTGCGTGGCATTTTAGAGTTACCATTAATAATTATATATATTCATATCTAAATATTTGAGAGTCTTTTAAATTATAAATCTATATCTCACCTAATATATCAAATCTTAATCCATTCAGTCCAATAATAATAATAGTAATCATAATAAGGTTTAAAGCCTTGAAGATTTGGCCAGATTTGATAAAGATAAAGTTTTGAATAGTTTTAAAAATTGATTCAAACTTTTCATATTTTCCAAATTCTGTTCGTCTATCAATCATTCACGTGGGAGCAGTGGCAGGAAAAAAAAAAAAGGAAAAAAACAGGAAAAAAAAAAAAAAAAGTAGAAGAAAAACAGGGACATGAAGATGGCCATTAAGATTAGGTATTGTACAATGCAATTGCTATAAATGACCGAGATTTAAAGCTGTAAAAAATAACTTTAAATCTCAATCATTGAATTAAAAAAAATGAGAAAAAGTATTAAAAAAAAAAAAAAGAGTAAGAATAGTAGAAAGTTAATGTGAGAGGGAGGAGGGGAGTTAATTGCATGGTGCAATTGCATATAGAAATTGCATCGGATCTCAATCCTCAGGCTAAGAAGGGTGCAATCAGCAATGTGACAACAATCAAGGGACGTAATGGCACACAATGGCTGATTTTTTCTTCTTTTCTAATTTCCAGTTCAATTCAAATTTATTGGCTAAAATCTAGTATTTACTTTGTTCACTTTGATATGGTCAAAACAATCTTGGTATGGCCAATATTTAAATCAACATGATATGACAATGTTTTTGTACTGGCCTAAGCATCAAAACCACAAATATCAACCATATTAGTTGGTACGGTACAAAATTTACTCGTTTGGTGTGTATAACTCAACTATCCCACACAATAATTTTAGAGAAGTAATACTTAAAGGGTAAGTCCGAGATATTGACTAACCACTTAAATTTACTCTAAAAGGCTTATTAATGCTAAATTTTAGTTAAACAATATTTCAATTTTTTTTAAGTGTATTTCAAAATTTTAAATTTAGGTTAATATTAATTTATCAAGCTGTTAAAAGTCTTGAATCTCAGTGATATTGACTAGTCTCATTTATGAAGAGAAATAGGGTGAAAATCCCCTTCCTCCATTTGTCATAACAATTTGTTAAAATAAAATATAAAAAAATTATTTGCTTGACCGACTTATGGTATGATAAATAGATAGGTTTGGAGAAGGTTTAAGTTTTCAAACTAAAGTTGAATGGATTTGGAATAAAATTCTTAAAGTTTAATGGGATTTGATATAATAATAAATAGAAAAAGGATTTGGTTCATCCAAAAAAAAAAAAAAAAGGATTTGAGAAGGTACTGCTGGGCATGGAAAATAACTAGAAGGTGTAAGTGTAAGCACAGTTGAAGACTGAATTTTCCACGAAGTATCGACCACGGAAAAAGTGAAACCCTAACAATAATCTTGGTCGACCTAGAAAAAGGGATATTCTAATTCATGTCAGCTAATTAGTACCTGGATGATTACACATATAACAAACTGGCTGTCCCCTCATAATGACCTTTACTCAAATAATTGGAGCTTGAAAGGGATTTTTGGCAATGGTTTTTGTTTTTGTTTTTTTTTTTGTTTTTTCTTTTGGTAATGACTTTTAGCAATGCTAATTCATCATAAAATCTAGAAATATAAGAAGGGGTAACACAAATGGTCAGTATGTCTAATTTCAAATTTCAGTTCCTTCATCAGTGAATATATACAATCTCCTCCATCACTATTCACTACTTTTCTCTGCGAGTTGCAATGATTTTATTTTATTTTATTTTTGTGTGTGTGTGGAGAATCGCGAATTGCAATGAGTTAAACTCTACAAACACTCTCTCTCCGACAAAAACTTGCAATAAATTCTGTATACCTTCAATATGTCCTATGATAAGAGGACTCGTATATAATGTTTTTTCCTATTACAAAAAGTAGAAGCATTATTTTTACAAGCTTGTAATATGTGCCTACATGTGAGTCACGTGGATTAGAAAGGATAAAAAATAAAGTTGATAACAACCATACAATTTGGATTTTCTGCATTTCATTAGAAAGGGGATGATCCTCTCTTAACAAGGACTGTATTGGTGCCTATTTCTTTCATCGGTTGTGGTGCTAATAATTTAAATCATCTAAACTGCTGCATGCAAACCACTAACATGTAAAATAATGCATGAACATGTTGAAATCTTGCCTAAAATATGTTAAAATGCCATTTGGGGTCAACACAAAACACAAACGAATACAATGAGACACATTTCAATCAAGAAAATAATAAATATATAAAAATGCAAGAAAGACAAGTTTTCCTAACCCTTTCAAAAATAACCCAACCCTAGAAAGTGTTAACACGTACCTTGGATGAGTCTTAGGAGGGATTGATTTTGAGTTTTGGGTGAGATTTTGAGAGAAAATATGTTTTGGGTTGAGAGACGCACAAAGGAGGCAAAATGAGAGTATTTGAAAAAACTGTCATTGTTTGGCTTTAAAACCTGCAAAACCGCTCATTTCGCGGGTAAGTTTTTTGTGACGTTACTTGCGAAATGGCCACTGAAGAACATTAATAGTTTTCGCGAGTAGCTTTTACTTGCGAGCCAGTTGCGAAACTCTCTGTTTGAATTTCAAAGTTTTTTGAAATTTGCCTTCCTCATTTTTGCATGTAGGACTTAGTCGTGACTTACTTGCGAAAATGTCTCTAAAAGAGTTTTTCAACAAAAATGAAATAGACTATTTGGACAAAACTATAAACACACAAAATTCATAAATCACTTTCAAAAACATATAAAATACTCAAAAATCTTTTTGGGTTTGATCAATAAGCAATTAAGTATACACATCATATTGGAACATGTACATTCACACAAATGGAATAAGTATTCATTGAATATTAGATTTGTGTGTTGTATGTGTGGATCAAGTATGAACTATCCCATAGTCTAATACGAAACTTCAATGATAAATTCAATCAAGTCATACACAACAAGTATGAAGTCAAGTGACCTATCTCACTTGTAAAAATGAACATATATGACCCCTCACCAATGTGTTTACATTTGATTGAAAGCTTTTCATTTGACTTCCATTTTTCATACTTTTGATCAAATATAGTTCAAATTTCTGAGAAGTGATGTCATGAACTTTTTGATGTATTTTTGACAACTAAGCCTTCGACTTTGGCACCATACATTTTAATATAAATTTGCTTCACATTTCCCTCGTCAAACTAGTTTTCGAAGCAAGACTTTTTCAACTCTTTTTCCTTTTGGAGATTGATATTTGAAGAGCTCTTTTGAAAAAGAAAAAAAATGTGAGGAGATATATAGGCACAAGTCTACTCATGTATCAAGATCAAGCAAAACTATTGACCAATCACTCATGACAAGCTTAAAGATCTATTTACAGCAATTAAACATAACTTTCTAGATGTTGTTCACACTTAGAAAATGTGCACACATAACAAGCTAAGCTTGTAAATGCACTACTCCATTAGTACGGAGGTACTAGGCTAAACTCCAATGTGATATACATAACACAAGTGATCAACAAAAACAACAAACAAAGACTTGGAAAAGAAACATGCTAAAAACGGAAGGAATGACACAAGAAGATTGCATATGTCATAATGTAAGAGTGTTTTGGGTGAGATCCTTGGATGGAGGTGTATGACTGACATAACTCTCAAACCTTGGGGTGAAGCTAGCAAGGCATGATGAAATGTTCTTCAACATCTCCATAACATCTCTAATGAGTTGTCCTTCATTTTCTCCTTTAGCTGGAATTCCCTTTGGCATTCTTCTTGAGTTGTCTTGGCCATGCAAAGAATTAGTCCTCTTGAGTGCCCTAAGCTTGAAGCAATTTGGCCTTGTGTGCCCTCGTACACCAACAATGATAACAAAAATGCTTCACTTGAGGTCCCTTTTAACTTTTGGGTAATGACTTCCCTTTTTCCTTTGGTTTTGCACCAATGGTTCTCTTTGCAACAACAAGGGTTCGCTACTTGAGCTTCCTTCGTTGGTATAACCTACACCGGCCTTGTCATTTGAAGATTTTTGAGAAGAGAGCATGCTGCCAAGTTTCTTGGTGGAAATGTGCTCCACTTTAACATTTTCTTGAATGATTTCAAGTTCAAGGAACTTGATTTTCGGTTAGACATTCACCAATTCTTCCTTCAGCCCTTCAACTTCACACTTTGCCTCCTTAAGTTGCACAAGTGTGTTCTTATACTCTTCGTCAACTTTCTTTATCTTCTTAATGGTGTTGTTTGCAACCTTGGCATATTTGTCACAATCTTCAAGCAACGCATCATACACTTCTTGAAGGTTCTTCTCACCTTCGTTGAGACACACATCCTTATCTTTTGAATCTTCAGCTTTTTCATCTTCAGAATGTATACCAAGCTCATCAACTAAGTTGCTCAACTCATCTCTAGAGTCAACCATTGTAATTGCCATGAAAGCTGAATAATTTCCCTCACTATCACATTCTCCTCCTGCGTTGGAATTTGAACTTTCTAAATCACTACGAGTGGTAGTAAACACTTTCTCCTTTCCTTTCAATTAGTTTGGACATTCTTTCTTGAGATGTCCGTGGCCATTACACTCATAGCACACGATTCCTTGAGTTGATGACGTGTCTTTCACATCCTTCTTCTTGTACTCCTTGTCAATTTTTGGGGATGAGAATTTTCCTTTGCCTAATGACTTCCCAATATTCTTCATCTTGAGAAATTTCTAGAAGTTCTTTGCAAGAAACACCACCTCCTTTTCTACATCGTCTTCTTCGAAGGAATCACCCATTCTCTCATTTATATTTTTAAGGGCAAGTGATTTGTTGGACTTGTGAGAGGGGAGTCCGAGCTCATAGGTTTGGAGAAATCCAATAAGTTCTTGAATCTTTATTTCATCCAAATTTTTACTCTCCTCTATGGTTGTAAACTTAGCCCGAAAGCTTTTAGGTAAGGATCGCAAGATCATCCTCACCACCTTGGCATCTTCTGTCTTCTCCCCAAGATTGAGCTTGGCAATCACTATCTCGTTGAGTCTTCCATAAAAAGAATCAAACAACTCATTGTCACTCATCTTTACTTCTTCAAACTAAGTAGTGAGCATTTAAAGCTTAGTGTCCTTAACTTTCTTGGAACCTTCGTAGGTTGTCTCAAGAATGGTCCATGCCTCTTTGGCAGTCTTTACATGCAAAATCTTGTGAAACACATCAGTAGAAACACCACAAAAAATAGCATTAATAGCTTTGCTATTGACGTTTGCCAAAGCAAGAGCAGCCTTATCCCATTTGGATTTGGTTGTAGTGGGTCTTACATATTCATTCTCAACTGAATCTCACACTGTCTCATCAATGGCACAAAGAAAAGCACGCATACGTACTTTCCAAAAATCATAGTTACTCCCATCAAAGAATGGAGGAGTATTGAGGGATTGAGATCTATCCATCTCACTTGGGGTCTAGGACCACACTTGGATAATGAAATCCGATAAGTGTAGCTGCTCTGATACCAATTGAAAGCTCGGACTTGTGTAAATACACCAGGGCTTATTTAGACCCCCAAATTAAAATTACAGTTAGATAGCTTTTATTCTAACTTATATTAAGTGCGGAACAAGAGTAAAGAAGCGCAAAGAACTGTTATCACTACCCTAAGCCATATTCATTCATTATCAACAATAAAAGAAAAGCTTAAGAGTAGGGAAGAGAGATATAAACACAAGATAACACTGAGACATGTTATCGAAGAGGAAATCGAAGAACTCAACAAAAAACCCATCCACGACCCTTCAAGAAATTGATCCACTACAGAATAAAGCTAGGGTACATGAATAACAAAAGACCCTCTAAGCCTAAACTACCCTATGTACTTAAGTCCTCCAAGCTCTTGCTACCAACTAACTTCTTAAAGCCTTGTCTTCTCTAACTTTCTGGATCCCTCAATTCAGCCCGATTGCATCCGCCAACAAATGGCTCCTTCCAAGCACCAAAATCTCACTTTACACACAGAATGGGTGTAGTAAGTGTTTGGGCTATCAACCTCTCAAGGATGTAGAGTTGGAAAGGTAGGAGTTGAGGAAACCACAAGGAAATGTGTAGATAATTGTGGATATAATGATCTCTAACTCTCAAGTGTATTTTCTAGGATTTTCTCTCTGAAAAACACTTTTTACAATTTGTGGATAATGATGGTATATATAGTGTGGATAAAGACTTGGTAAAACAAAATCTCACTTTTTGCCAAATAGAGAGTTTCGTGAGTCCTTCACGGGTTGGCCTTACCCGAGAGACACTTGCGAAAATCTCTAGCCTGGCATAACTCTTCATCTTCTAGTCATGTGCTCTGCGTGTGGCTCTTTCACGGGTAAGCTTCTCTCGAGACACTCACGAAAACCACTTATTCATCCTTTGAAGCTTGAGTCTTCACACTCTCTCACACTCATCCTTTATAATTAGAAACTTACATACATACAGGAAAAAATAATTAAAGAAATTTACAATTAAATTTGGCACAAAATTAAAGTTAATACAAAATAATTGTAAATTACAACTTTACAATAGCATTATTGATTTATACTGTAATACATCATTTGTCAATGAGGGAAAGGAAAACAAAGGTAACACTCTTCAAGCCAAATTACAGTATCTATCTATGAAATCCTTTACATAGTCAGCAATTGCTCTGGCTAATTATTCCATCCTTGATCACATGAGCAACAGACCAGTAACGAAGACCCAGCAAAAGATTAGAAACTTCCAAAAGAAAATGACCAAACGGGGAAAATAGACCTGGTTTAAAGGGTATAATAACATTGCAGGAAGTGCCTTTTTATCACATTCAAATGATTCAAAGACACAGCTGTTTATAGATAAATGAATAACATTCAAAGACACAGCCAATGCGCACTTGGATGATTTCAAATAAGAACACTAGCTGTACCCACAAATTATGTATAGCTTGACACACAATAGATATATAATTAATAATTTCAGATCAGTTAAACTCTACAAGCACTCTTTCGGACAAAAACTTGCAATAAATTATGTATACCTTGACACAAAATTGATGTTTAATTACAAAGTTGTGCAAAAGTGTCCCTAGCATTTCTCGACACAGAAGTAAAGTAAGAGATGACCTGAGAAATCATAACAAAAATTAGAAGCATTATTATTACATGATTGTAATATGTGCATACGTGTTAGTGTGTTGAAGAGAAATATTCAATCTGTAATCACTCATCATATATATTTACAAATATTATTCCTAAATAACTATTAAGTATTTTTTTAATAGTATTTGAAATTATTTAATTTTTGTGTTTAATCATTAAATTTGATAATTTTTGACATTTTAATATTATTTTAGATCCAATTATTAAAAGACACAATTTGTTTCTTAAAAAACATATTATTATCAATAAAATATTTAATGAAGTTTGTACTCGAGTTATGAGTATCGAAATTCTTGAAGAATTTTTTAATTTAGTTCAAATGGCTTTGACATGGAGGTAGTTTTAATTTTGATAGAGAAACACTTTACATAAATTAGACTAGGTTTAAAATTTCTAATTTGACACACGATACAAAATTTGAGTAGATATGACAATAGGAAAAAATTAATATAAACCAAAGGATTATAGGGTAACCATATGATATCATCATTATACATACATACTTCATAAAATTTTAGTTAAATAATTAAATTCACCAATTCCTAATATTTTGAACTTTTTAGAGAATAATTAATAATTTAGCAGTAATAATATTACAGGTCGGATTAATAAGAAAAAAAAAAAAAAGAATTTATGTTTTTGTTTCATTGGGATTGATCTTCTTCAGCATCCATGTATGAAATTCCAAACATTCAATTTGCGTAAATACTTGATCTTATTGGGTAACATTCAATCACATAACAAAAATTTTCCAGATTAATTTTTTCCAAAAATTTAATTCCTATGTTATTCGTACTAAGATCATCATTCATATTGAAAAGCCCTCAACTGCTACATTTTTACTATAAGAATTTCGCATTAAAATAGAACCGAATGGCAGGATAGGATTGTTGTGGGTCTGGCCTAATTTTGTGGCAAGAGAGCCATGTAGTGGAAAATTCCTATTAGAAATAGAAGACCACATGAGTTCCAATTCGTGTTTGAGTAGGAGTTGTGTTCAATAATTAATACTTGTGAGAATCCTTGTTTAAGAAGGATTAGAAGTTGTAGGTGGCTATAAGACATGGTTTATTAGGTTTTAGGAGGTGTGCGTGTATTTCGGAAGAATAAGAAAGAGTGTGCCGCATGTTGAAGAAAACAGAGAAAAAGGTGAGGCACACAAAGAGAATTGAAAGAGCAGCCAAGACGGAGCCGCTTAGAGAAAGAAGATAGCCAAGAGAAAGAGCTATGCGTGGAGAAGAAAAATAAGGAGGAGAGAATAAAGTGTTGCCGTCTTTGAGAGAGATAATTAGTATGTGTGAGAGCAAAGGAAAAATAGAAAGATTTTTCTTTAGTTGTGAGACATACATAAGAATTATTGTAATTAATTTGATAATAGTAAAATTATTCAGAGTTTGTCTTGTAGTTTTGCTCTTCAAAGAGAAAAAGGTTTTCCGTGTAAATATTTGTGTCTTGTATGTGATTGCTATTTTAAATTGATAATATTGTTGGTAATACTATTCGGAACCCAACATGCAGGATATATGTAGCCACTAATCCTAGACTAACCCTAGGGTTTTAGTTATTACACTACGTGTGTGTTTAGCAAAAATTATTTTTGCCAACTTATTTTATTATTCAGCTTATTTTTGTTACTATTCATGGGTCTTTCTGTACTTTTTGGTATTATTTATGGGTTTCACTGTACTATTTCAACTAACTTTTATTTTTATCTACAGTACTTTCAACAAAAAAATTTCAATAAAATAAAATAAATGGATCCTAAATAGACCATACAAATAGGATCAGGACTTACTTCATTGGGAAACAAGTACGTGGGTGCATGGACCTACAATGAATTTTGAGGTTTAATTCTTAGGTCATAGTATCTTAGGCCTTGTTTGGTTTTTTTTTTTTTTTTTTTTTTTTTTTTTTTTTTTTTTTATCACTCATCACTCAATTTTTGTCACTCATCACTCATCACTTAAAATACCCCAATTTCCCTAACCCCACCTGTTTGGCACATGTTTTCAGCTTCTCGTTACTCAATTTTTTCTATTTTTTGTGGGACCATACCTGAGCACCATATCAGGCATTCCTGTTAGCCTACCCGCCTCACACCATTTCATCATTTCATATCACTCATAGTTCATTTCCTTTTCCCTTCAACCCCCAATACTCTCCCAAAACCAGAGACTTCAACTCAGGCATTCCTTTTTTTTTTTTTTTTCCTTCAACCTCCAATGCCCATAATAGCCACTTCGGTTCTGACCTTGAAGCACAAACCCAGAAAATTCATTAGCATCCTTGAAGCACCCAAAAAATTCACAAACCTATAACAACAGATTTGTTGCCCCAATAGTTGATTTATTTATTATTATTATTATTTTTTTTTTTATGGGTCTAAGATGAGAAAGGAAAAAAAAAAAAAAAAAAAAAAAGAGAGAGAGAACCCATAAACCCAGTGAAAAGGAATGGAAAAAAAAAAATGCAACCAAACCCAGAAACCCAATGTGAAAAGGAAAAAAAAGACGAAGAAAAAAAAAAAAGATGAAGAAGACCCACGGCAAACCTAGTGAGAAGAAGAAGAAGACCAGTGTGAAAGGGTAAAGAAAAAAAAGAAGAAGAAGAAGACTAGTGTGAAGAAGAAGACCAATGTGAAAGGGAAAAGAAAAAAAGAACAAGAAGAAAAAAAAAAAAAAAAGATGAAGAAGACCCACAGCAAACCCAGCGTCAAAGGAAAAAGAAAAGAAGAAGAAGACCAGTGTGAAAGGAAAACTCACCGAACCCAGTGAAAAAAAAAAAAAAAAAAAAAAAAAAAAAGGTCAAAAGTTGCAGTTGTTGCTCTGACAGTGGGTCCCTCTGTGTGTGTTTAATTACGAAAATGTCATTAGAAACTGAGGCGCCGTTTGGTCATAGAGTTTAAACACTAGTGTTCAGTGTTTAAACACTGAACACTAGTGTCCAAAATCAAAACACAGTGTTTGGTGGACCATCTTTGTTCTCAATGTTTGGAAATACATTGTTCAAAAACCCATGTTTTGAAATGCCTGTTTTGAAATCACCTCCGACCTCTTTTTAAACAATAAACACTAGTTTTGAGTGGCAATTAAGTAATTATTTGAACAATGAAATGGGCCCACCTGGTCAGCTTTTTTTCCCATCTTGTCTCCTCTCTTTTGAAGATTCATGCCGAATCCACACAATCAGGTACCAAATCCTCATCTCTCCTGGTTAAAAAAAAATTATTTCGTACTTTGGTAAGCTTTTTTCACAAAATTAAACACACATACCAAACACATATTTATATTTTTTAACAATGAAATATGTTATTTAAACCATGATACCAAACACATTTTTTTTTTTTTTTTTTTACAAACACCAAAAACACATTTTTCAACAATACTTTTTAAACCACAATTTTCACATCTTTTTAAACAACAATTTTTGAACTCTATGACCAAACGGGCCCTGAGTTTTGAAAACTGAAAACACTTAAAATGTGTTTTCAGTTTCCATAACTCATTACTAAAAAATCAGAAAATTGAGTGATGGAAACAAAACTTAGAAACAAAAACCAAACAGACTTCTCAGTCATGGGTGCAACTATTTTTGAGCTATAGGTGATGGAAATAGAGTTATGAGTGATAGAAACAACAAATCCAAACAACAGCCCCTTTACATCCTTCCCAAACTGAAGGAGGCTTTAGAATGTGAAGAAGACTTTGCTCAGTGTGAAATGGAAGGTGGGCATCAACAACGATTTTTTGGTAAATGGGAATGCTTGGGTTTGTTGGATTTTGAAATTTCACAGCCTTGGCCCTTGGCTAGATTGAATTTGGTAAAGTATTGTTGGGATTGAAAGTGAGAGAGGAGGAAAAACTACTAAAAAGTACAAGCAATATAATTTTCTTAGTTTATTCTGAAAGACTAACCCCGCTCTCACGTTTTCAAAATTTTTCCACTCCCCCACCATTTTAATAAGGAAAGTTTTAACTTGTTGAAGAAATTTTACTTGACTGCTTCCTTCATTTTTTTTTTTTTAGAAATTGTATTAGCGTTTATTTTAAATATTGATTTCTTTTAATATATAATTTTCTTGTCATATAAAGTTCATTAACTCTAAGAGCATTTAAAGATTATGTTTCTAAAGTATATACAATTAAATCTCTTTAGTAAAAACTTTTTTCTCTTCCAAAAACAATTTCTTTTTATTTTTCCATTACATGAAAGATACCATCATTTTTATGATTAAAAGTCTAGGACATGTTCTGTTTTGTATGAAAAAAAAAAACTATTTTAATTGAGCATTAATATTAAAATATTCCTTTTGAAATACATTTTATATGTTAAGAAAAATAAAAGTGTTTATTCTTTAATTGATCCAAAATTAATTGATATGTATAAAGTTTTTTTTTTTTCCTAAACTATTATCATACTCTTTTTTTTTTTCTTTTTTTTTGAGAAGAATAGTTATTATACTCTAATGTGTTATCTTTAATTTATTTAATATAAAATGCCTGGTGTAAAATTTTTAAAGAATATTAAGTGTGATTAACATAATTTAAATACTAATTACACAATAAATTAAGGAAAGAAAATACTTAACTTGAACCCTGAAAAACATTTCTAGCTCCATAACTATTGGTGACTATATCATTACTAAATTTACCATACAAACAGTAATTCGAATCTTAATATAAGGGACTTAAGTTTTGTGATTTATTAATATTAGTATCAATCAAAATTTATAGGATTATTTTCACTAGAACTTCGTTTATAAATTCCTAATATTTTGGTCTTCAAAAAACTTTAACATACAAAATAGTTTGTGTGATGCAATTATTAGATATATTTTGTTAAATTGCACATTTTTTCCTTATATCTTAAAATGTGTTAGTTTAGTTTCTATCTTTTCAAAATATTTTATCACTATATAATGGAAGAAAATTTTAACATTTTTAAAATAAGAGGTAGAGTAGGGACAGAGATTACTACAATAAATTACCGATTGTCCAAAATTTAAACCTTTAGGAAATTATGAATTTAATTATTTAACTATAATTCTAACATATTTTTCAAAAATTTAAAAGTATAATAATAAGTACGATTTAAAAAAAAATATCAAATGTTAAATATTATATATACAATGTAAAAGGATCTATGGAGGATGTTTATTGATATGGATGAAAAAGAAATTAAGACAACTAGCCAAATTGTACCTTGAAGGAAGCTTATTTTTATTGGTTTGTTTGGTTGAAAAATTGTTTTTGAAAAGAAAAAAGATGAATTAATTCTATTAAAGAGATTTATTTTTCTATTTCTAGGATAATATATACTTAGTATACGTTAGTTGAATGAGCTGCGTATGATATAAGAGTAATAAGAGGAACAAATGATACACAATCAATTATATAAATTTATTTATTGTTCCCTCTAATTACTCTTATGTCATAAGTAATTCATTTAATCAAAATGTATTCAAAATCATTTTAGGCGAATGTGCAACCTATGGAGTTTATTTAATTTTTAAATACTAAATAAAAATTTAAAAGGGGGGATGTAAGATTCAATGAAAATGTAGTATAAATTTTATAAAATCTAGAGGTGGTTATTAATTAAATTTTATATATAAATTTTTACTTTTTAAGGAAAAAAAAAAAAAAAAGAAGATGAGAGTAATTTTTGAAAACCTAGAGGCCAGGCCATTGCCCCCGGCCACCCCCTCAACCACTATCTTCACTAAAATGAGATTTATTTTGTTGAGAATAAAAGAGAAAGGGAAAATGAAGACCAAGAATTTTGTGTCTCAAAATGATTAATTGCTTATATCTAACTGTTTAAGTTATAAAGCCTTAGAGGTTACACCTTTAGTGTATGATCAAGTACTATATACAATGAACTTATAACATAGCATAAATAGAGGCTATAGAGACTAGTATTAACCCTACGTGAACTGAAAATGTAATTGGACTTTTTGTTCTATTACATAATAAACTAATATGATTTATTAGCTTTAACATATTTAAATTGATAAACATTCTTGTAGAAAAGAAAATTTTGATAACAAATGGGGAAGGGTTTTAAAAGGAACAAAATTTTCAATTAACGTGAACGAATAATTATAACAATTAACAAGTATGCAACATGTAGTGCAAAATAAAATGAACAAAAACATATAGCACTACTACAAAATATTCACATATATAATTAATGAGCATGACACTCTACACGAATTTTTTTGCCTTGACAATTCACAATTCACATTTTTTTTTTTTTTTTTTTTTTTTTTTTCTTTTGTGGGTTAAAACATCATTTGTCACTTTCACTAGTTCTCAAAGAGAGATATTTACTTCTTCTCCCATTGGTGTAAAGGATTCTTATTTTCCCGTCTATGGCCAAGAATTCAAACTTCAGTATTTTGGACCTTAACCTATGCGTGTTACTTTTTTTCTCAATGACTGGAAGACTGGACTTATGCATGGTATAAGATGGCAGAAAACATGGCTTTATTGGAATAGCTAACAAGGAATTTAGATGGTGATGGGGAGGTTCAAACGTTTCATCTCTGAATTGTTTGGTGGATTGGCTCTTATTTTTCTGGTTCATGCTCAGGATCAATCAAGTATGATAATCTATACCTTGCAATTTTATTGGTTTAGGTTATGGTTATGGCTAAGATATTGTTATTTCTCTGTCACAGACTTCGTAAGCATAGATTGTGGGTTGCCAGAAAATTCGAGCTATACAGAAAGGAGAACAGGCGTAGATTACATTTCTGACGCGGGATTCATAGACTCAGGCATAAATAGGCAGATATCAACTGAATTTAAAGGTGATCTTCAACAAGAAGTATGGAGTCTCAGAAGCTTTCCTGAAGGAATCCGAAACTGTTACAGCATTAGGATTACGCAAGGCACCAAGTATTTGATCCGAGCAACTTTCTTCTATGGGAATTATGACGGAGAAAGTAAGTTACCAGAATTTGATGTTCATCTAGGAGCAAATATGTGGGATACCATCAAAATAACGAATGTATCCAATGGTTTCGTTAAAGAGCTGATACATGTACCACTTCTAAATTATATACAACTGTGTCTTGTAAACACGCAACGTGGGACACCGTTTATATCTGCAATAGAGTTAAGGACACTGCCTAATTCGACGTATGTGACAACGGATGGATCACTAGAACGCTTTTGGCGCGTAGATGTTGGTTCCGAAAGCAATTTACAATACAGGTTAGTCATTCATTTGGACCTTATCTTAATAAAAGTATAAAAGATAGTCTGCAATAATGGCAGTGAAGTAGTGGGTTCGAGTTAAAGCTCAACTCATAAAGTTTTTTGTAATTGAATATGAGGTTAGTAATTTTAAACTCATTTACACTAATAACCGATTAGTTTCTCAGCTTGAACATTATTTTTTGGTATATTATGCTTCCCCTACCCCCACCGCAACATACTTTGCTTTGAGGTTCTGCCCCTGCTTCCCATCCTTCTCTGTCAACCTTCCTATTTCCTCTCTCTTCTTCTTTCTATGAAGCCTCCATATCTTGATTTCCACAAACAAAATTTCAATTTATCTAAACTAAATCACCTCAAAATTTCACTTCGTGAAAAACTCGATTTCTCTCATAAAATAAAAGACACAACTTGAATCAATTAGGAAAAAAAGAAGAAGAAAACTCTGAAATTTTACTAATTTAGAAAAACCTTAAAGAAATCTTAATTAAGAGAACACGGAAAATGTTGAAAAATCCTAATTTGTGTTAAGCAAAAAACTGGGCTAAAAAGAAGAAGAACAAGAAAATATCATCAAAATTTTTTTCTTAAATAGATCATAATTGATACCTTATAATATAAAAACTCTACTTTTACTCGCATATTCTTAAAAAAATCTCTAAAAAAAAGAAAAAAAAAATGTATTCTAAAAATTAAATAAAAAATATAATAAACACCAAAAAATTGAACCTTGGTTGTAGCTAATGGCTACAAGTCTTACTAAAAAAATTAACATTGTTTCAAATTTTGAAAATCTAACTATTACATTGCATGTTCTTTATGTCTTAAGCATACATGTGAAATTTTGTGTCAATTGAATGTTATTTACTATTCAATCTATATAAACTTATTTTTTATGCATAATTTTAAACTATAAAAACTTGAAATTTAAACATTTGATTAAAAAAAAATACTATTGATCTTTGATCTTTTGAAAATTTCTTAAGTACGAAGGAAATAAGAAAAAAAATGTAATTTAATAGTGAATTTGTCAAAATTTAGATCCAATTTAAAGAAATTTAGTAGGGTTGTAGTAATTAGTTATAACCAAGTTTGTAGCCAAAATAGTACTTGAGTTAAAATTCATGTTTTGAAAATTTCCATCCCAAGAGACCAAATATTTCAAATACTTAAATGGCTTTATCTTCTTTTGTATTCACAATCAAATGGAGATTTACAGTCAGAATATTCTATTCATAATAAATTTAACTAAAGTTAACAAACTTAGTTTTGAATCTCACAGACTTCTCTAATATAGACCTACTCCAAAAGTGAACCTCCAGTCCATGCACTTCAAAATCTCATTGAAGCTGTGAATCACATAGACCTCAAGTCTATGTCTCCAAGATCACCCTTAAATGTTTAGATATAGCACCTTTGATAACTAGTTTGCAACAACTTCAGATTTACCGATTATGATAATATATATTACTTCAAACCTTATATAAAACCCTTCAAGATCTCATCAAGAAATCAAATTTAGTGCTGAATTCCAAAAAGAGAATAGTACAAGTCATTTTAGAAGTCAATGTTTTGAGTTCTGAATTACATCAAAGGCTTCCCGTTGATTTTTTTTTTTTTTTTTTCCGTCCTTTATTTTTCTCCTCTCATATTTTTATCTTCCATTTAAAATTCAACAATTACTTTTGTAGATCTCAAGCTACTCACAAACTTTATATCTCTTTTGAACTAGTGGTGGCTCTAGGATTATTTTCTAGGTGTTCAATAAGAAACATAAATTATACAAAATTTTAAACAAAAGATAAATTATATATATTGACATTACCAAAAAAAAATCTTAATATATAAAGTTTTACAATTGTCTTCTACGAAGTTTCATATTTTAAAATTGTTGCATGATATCTTTATTATCAATCCTACTAGCAACAGTTGTTTCAATGCACATAATTAAGCAATTATTCATCTACTAATTTCTCATTTGATTTATTTATTTAAAATTTGTTAAGATCTAAATGAACTTTTCTAAGGTTTAAGATTAGCAAATTCTAGTTTTGTTATTGGGCTAATTAAAATTTTTTCCCAAATTTTTGATCAGCTTAGTTTGTTATTGAGATTTTTCTGTGTTTAAAAATGTCAAGATATTGTTAAGAATTAAGATGATCATATTTAAGTTGATTTCAATTGGGCTTAAGCTCAGGGTCTTCAAATTTTTATTTTAAGTGTCAAAACAGGAAAAATAAGATAAAAAAATATTATGATAAATTTTTTTGTGGTCCAATACGGGGGTTCATTTGAATGAACCCCCTGGGCTCCAAGTAGAGCTGCCCCTGTTTCGAACAGAATATAAATTCAATTAGCTCTTGGCCGTATGCTGAATATATAGTTTTAATTAGGTATAAAGACGATGTTTGCGATCGCATTTGGTGGCCCTATAATTACGAAGAGTGGACAGGTCTTAGTACCTCGCTTACCATTGAAGAGTGGACAGGTCTTAGTACGTACCACGCTTACCATTGAATCCCCAAGTTCCAATCCTTAATTTTTTCAAAGGCCATGTCTTCTTCCTTAATTTAATACCAAACAACCATCAACATATTCAAGATTCCATTTCTTATTACCTAAATTCTTAAGCTTCAAACCTTATATAAAGAGAATAGTACGAGTCATTTTAGAAGCCAATGTTTCGAGTACTGAATTACATCAAAGGCTCTCAAGCACATTGATTTCTTTTCCGTCCTCTCATATTTTTATCTTCCATTTAAAATTCAACAGTTAATTACTTCTGTAGATCTCAAGCTACTCACAAAGTTTATGTCTCTTTTTAACAGAACATAAATTCATTTAGTTCCTGGTGTATACTAAATATATAGTTTTATTTAGGTATAAATACGATGTTTATGATCGCATTTGGTGGCCCTATAATTACAAAGAATGGACAAGTCTTAGTACCTCGCTTACCATTCAATCCTCAAGTTCCAATCCTTATCGGCCACCATCTGTCGTCATGAGTACTGCTGCCACACCAATTAATGATAGTGTTCCCTTGGACTTTCATTGGTACGCAGAGGATGCAACTTCTAAATATTATATCTACATGCACTTTGCCGAAGTTGTAAAGCTAGAAGCCAACCAGTCCAGATCATTCAACGTCATGCTAAATGGAAAGCACATGAATGGACCTATAATTCCAGTTTATTTGTCGGCAGTCACTTTGTATAGCGAAGAAGCATTGACTAGTGCTGAAGGACAATATGTTTTT
Organism: Quercus gilva; assembly: GCA_023621385.1. Taxonomy (NCBI): domain Eukaryota; kingdom Viridiplantae; phylum Streptophyta; class Magnoliopsida; order Fagales; family Fagaceae; genus Quercus; species Quercus gilva. Next base: position 18,268,438 of record CM042477.1, read on the forward strand.
TCACTCATCAAAACTGAAAATTCAACCCTTCCACCCATCATCAATGCAATTGAGGTATATTCAGTGAAAAATCTCTTGCAATCAGAAACTGACCAAGAAGATGGTATGTATTTCACTATGCATTTCATTATCCTTGTTTGCAAAATTGCTATAGAATTTTACTTGGATCATCAATTTGAAAATATTAGTTGGTGCTATAACAAAGATCAAGTCAACTTATGGAGTAAAGAGAAACTGGCAAGGAGATCCGTGTGCCCCACAAGCATACCTGTGGGAAGGTCTAAATTGTAGCTATGATGGTTATAATGCCCCAAGTGTAATATCCTTGTAAGTTAAGGCCTTCAGATTAGATTTTTGGCTTTCAAACATGTTTTGAAGTATCTCCTAACTAGCTTATTGTAATCAGGAATTTGTCCTCAAGTGAACTGACTGGAGCAATATCTGCTGATATATCAACTCTCGTAATGTTACAATATTTGTAAGTATTATTGCCAAATCAGGTCACAATTATTTAGGCTATCCAATATTAATTATAAATTATTTGCTTATTTCAGGGATTTATCAAACAATAGCTTAACTGGATCGGTTCCTGATTTTTTGTCGCAATTGCAATATTTGGAGGTCTTGTAAGTTATTTGGATTTTTACACTAATTCTACAAGTTTCTTGGTTAAAAATTAGAAAAATCACATTCACTATCCTTGCAGAAATTTAAAACGAAGCCAACTCTGTGGTTCAATTTCAACCGAACTTGTTGATAACTAATAATAAGTGTAACTGATTTTCCTATTTCAGGGATCTATAAGACAAAAGCTTAACATGATCATTACTATATTCTTTTTCTCAATTAAAGTATTTGAGGGTCTTGTAAGTTACTTTACTTGATGGTATAAGTGGCAGACCTAGGAGTTGTTTTGAACTGAGTACAAACTCTTAAAATAGATAAATAAATAAGTATATGGATTTTATATTGTTTTATTATTTTTATACTCTGAACCAACCAATTTCGTACTCATTAAAATAAGCATAATTGAATTGACGTGAAAAACTTCCAATTTTTAATTTTTTTGGAAAGTAGTGGTAATGAGGTTAACGGGTATCCTTTTGTCGGCAAAACTTTTGTATGCGACAAGCACATACGCCCTTTGTCAATGAGACAAATGTCTCGTGCGCATGACACATGAGATACCTTCTCCTTTTGTGGATTTGCTCCCCTAACTTTATATCGTTCATTTGGATAGTAACACAAAATTCTATTATTATTATTATTATTATTATTATTTTAGAAACAAACACACATGGCATATGAGATACCTTCTCCTTTTGTAGATTCACTCCACTAGCTTTATATTCTTCATTTGGATAGTAACACAAAGTTCTATTATTATTATTATTATTATTATTATTATTATTATTATTATTTAGAAACAAACACACATGGCATATGAGATACCTTCTCATTTTGTAGATTTGCTCCACTAACTTTATATTCTTCATTTGGATAGTAACACAAAATTCTATTATTATTATTTATTTATTTTCTTTTTTTTTCTTTTTTTTAGAAACAGACACACACACACACACACACACATCCTCTCAAAAAAAAAAAAAAAAAAAAAAAAACATTAATATGTGTTAACCTTATAGCTCGAACCACTCCTCCCCTTAAACTTCAAACACTTCATGCATATGGAAGTGCCAATTAAATTAAAAAGCTAGCTCTTTTATCATATAATTTAGAATTTGCAGTAGGAATTTTGAAGTGAACTTTAACATAATTTTTCTCTGAATAATTTTATTCTTAAACAAGTATTAGGTAATATCCTACTATATAAGGATTCAATTTTAATTAAAATACTTCAAAACTTAAGGAATAACTTCATATTCTAGAAAATTAGTAAGGATACATAAAGTATAAAATATCTATTAAAAAACAAAAATTAAAGTCAATATATATTCTGCCTTACACTAGTATCCTTACGCTAGCTAGTTTCCTTTTCTTTTCTTTCGTTTTTCATCTCTATCATTTTTTTTCCTTTCTTCATCTTCTTCTTCTTCTTTTTTCTTTTCTTTTTTTTCCCCTTTCGTATTTTTGTTTGGCAAAATTGACAAATTGTAGCGTTGGATGGGAAAGGAGAAAAGTTGAGTAATAGGTTTTATATTTTAAGATCACTTTGTAAAATAATATTTGATTTAGGAATTAGGATTATATCTAGAATGGTATATTTTTACAGTACTACCTAATTTTTAAGAAGGGTTCTCATAATTGACCACATAACTTTTTTTTTTCAGTGGGTGTAAATGTGTAATTATAAAAAAGTATAAAAACTTTTACATTTTTTTTTTCCAAATTTCGGTGGGTGTAATTGCAGTATTGCACCCATTACAATGTGTTACCCTGCCTCCTGCTACTATTCAATGTTAAAACGGGGGAAAATCATATTCACTTTACCCTTGCAGAAACTTAGAACGAAATCAGCTCAATGGTTCTATTCCAGCTGAACTCATAAAAAGATCGAAGAGTGGTTCACTATTGTTGAGGTATGATTTTTGTCAAAAGTGATGAACTCTGTAATATCATAATTTTATTGTGCTCTGATTTTCAAAAATAAATAAAGTCTGTACATAGTTACTCAACAAAAACCTAAATTATAGGTTAGTGTTATCATACACTAAAATTATACTTTCTCCGTCTCAATTTGTTTATCATTTTTTTTTTAACAATACATATTTACTGTCTTATTTGTAGTGTAAAAATATATAAATTTATCAAAAATGATTTTGGAAATAAAGTAAGGGCATAATAGGAACATTGATAAATTAATGGTTTTTAATTTTAAAAACGACACAATATTTTGAAACATTTTAAAATGAAATAGATGACAGACAAATTAAGACGGAGTGAGTAAGTATATGACGACAATATTCCTTGCTGATCACTTCCAATTGTTGCTATTAACCTCATTGTTGGTAGTGTGGGAGAAAATTCAAACTTTTGTGCATCAGATTCATGTGAGAGGAAAAAGTCAAAGAACAATATTGTCCTTTTAATACTGGCATCAGTTGTTGGTTTGGTCATCCTCTCATTGACTATAGCGGCTATCTTTTGTGGGCTCACAAGGAGGAAAAAACAAGATAAGACTAGAGGTTAGGACATTAAATTAATATAAGATACACATTCTTGGAAACAAAGAAAACTTCAATTCTCCTAAGATATGTGCCTAATATACTTTTGATGATCTTAGCAGTTGCGCTAGTTGATACTGAACCAAACGTCCAGAATCGGCCATTGGAGTCAATGCAACGACAAGTGACATATTCTGATCTCCAAAGAATCACCAACAACTTTGAGAGGATTCTGGGCAAGGGTGGATTTGGAACGGTTTACTATGGCTGCATGGATGGAATTCGTGTAGCAGTAAAGGTGTTCTCTCCATCATCAGTTCAAGGGTATCAACAATTTCAAGCAGAGGCAAGCCACTATAACATAGAATTCTTGATCTCAGATACACATTTCCATACATCGATTATTATACTAAATTAGTTAGGATGATTTGAGTTGCAGGTAAAACTTCTTGTGAGAGTTCATCATAAAAACTTGACTACCCTTGTCGGGTATTGCTACGAAGGAACCAACATGGGGCTCGTTTATGAGTACATGGCCAACAGAGACTTAGAAGCACAATTGTCAGGTTTGGTCACAATTAAAACTAGCTTATAATGATATCATGGAGAACCAACAATCATATTGATTTGATTTTTGAAAACTGGAAGGCTAAATTGACTCAACTAATAGTATAGGGAACAATTGAATTTGGCCAATAATAGAAGGGTCAAGTTATTAATTTAAGCCAAATTTTATTTTGAAGCAACATAAAAATAATTTCCCCTCAAAAAATTTTCTTAAACAACGCGATCAAGGTTAATTTATTTGAACTACACAACTAGGTTAAGGCGATTATTTACGGATGCAGGTCATAATACAAATATCTTAAGTTGGCAAGCAAGACTTCAAATAGCAATTGATGCAGCTGAAGGTTAGCAATACGATGATTTGTATAAATATTTTTAAAATGTTTAATCTTTTCATTATTTTTCTATAATTAATAATGTATTGTAAAACAGGTTTGGAGTATTTGCATCATGGTTGTAAGCCACCCATAATCCATAGGGATGTGAAGACCACAAACATTTTGTTGAATGAAAAGTTCAATGCCAAACTAGGTGATTTTGGTCTATCAAAGATTTTCCAAACTGATAGCAGAACACGTGTCAACAAATGTTGTTGGCACCCCTGGTTACTTGGACCCTAAGTGAGTATTTTTGTTATTTAGTTGTAAGTTCTAGTTAGTTGTGTTGGTAAAGTTTTTTATCATAAAAGGCAATCATCATGAAATCAATAGTAGAGCCACATTATGGTAACCATTAATAGGTATTTGTTATAATTTAGTTTGTATAGGATTTTATATTCTACTTTTGAAAGAAAATATGGAATGGCAAGATATTAATGGATGGTTTAAATACAAAATAGAAATTAAAATCTACTAAAAACATAAATGAGAATATGACATGTAAATTGTAAGACCTCTAGAGCTATTGCGACATATATAAAGAGATTGATCAATCAAAAGTCAATAGTCTACAATATATATATGTGTGTGTGTAATAATTCAACTAGGTTTATTCCATGAATATCAAAACATTACACAACAAACAATATCAAGAGTAGTATTACAAACTTTCCCTACTCCCAAGAATAATGTTGCAAAAAATATGAAAATATAACATGAGTTGACTTGCAAGTACTACAAGTCGAACTGGTTAAATGAAAAAAGTGATGTATACAGCTTTGGAGTTTTTTTATTAAAGATTATCACAAATCGACCTGTGATAGGAAGATCCCAAGATAGGACTCACATAAGCCAGTGGGTTAGTTTCATGCTTGCTAAAGGGGACATTCAAAATATTATTGATCCAAGGTTGGGTGGAGATTTTGATGCTAACTCGGTTGGAAAGCTATTGAAGTAGCAATGGTTTGTGTATCTCCAACTTCCAGTAGAAGGCCAACGATGAGTCAGGTAGTCGCAGAACTAAAGGAAAGTTTGACAACCGAATTATCTCAAAAGATGGAGGGTTATGGGGTTGAACTCAAAGATTCATTTGATATGATCAATATGGATCTCGATACTGAACTCAATCCTTTAGCAAGGTAAAACGTTTCTAAAAATCGAAATTGGCGTTTTGGATCTTGATCGAGCCTATTTTGCTTTTGGTAACTTTCTGTTAATGCATATTGTATTTCCAATTAGGCACATCAAACTGCTGTTAATACCCATTAATATTATAATCCTCCCAATAAAAATTACTACTATAGTCTATAGGCACTATCATTTGACGTCTTGATCAGAGTTTTTTTTTTTTTTTTTTTGGGGGAAATTATTGAAGGGGCCACTTATTTTAGTTCTTTTTTTAAGATATAAATAAAATAAGTGATAGGCCAAAAACGAATTGACTCCTTGTGATAAATCAATTAATTCATTAGCTAAGTTTATTAATTAATCAAATTAACATGCAAAGCATGTGGTAGCACAAATAAATTACCAATTAAACTAAGTATGCAGCGGAAAATAAATTGACGCAGTAATTTATTTACAAATGGGGAAAACCAACACGGCAAAAACTCCATCGGGTGATTTTAAAGTCACCACTCCTGAGAATCTACTATTATCACAACAAACGGTTACAAATAAAGGAATCTCAGTACCTTATACCAACCTACAATTGAACTCTTACCCCAATACCCAATTGAACTTGTTCTATAGTGACAATTTCTCCTTATAATGCACGGCTCTTAGTACATGACTAATCAATTGCACGAATCCTAGTACTCAAATTCAATCACCAACTAGAGAAGGTTGTTAGCTGCAAAGTTCTTCAATTCATCACACGATAAAGATCAAGAAGATTTTTGGTTACAAAGCCCTACGGTGCACAAACACAACAGCTTTTTCACCAGAAAGATAAACTTGGGAAAATTCTGTCTCCAGTCACAATTTGTTTAAACAAACTTTGCTCAACACTTGTGCAACTTGTTCCACCTTTGACGGCCCTTAATATAATCCTTTTATATGTTTATGATTGTGAGAAAAGAAAACTCAAACACATAATCCCAGATTGGATGAAAAATAGTCTTGAAAAACTGAATTTCATAAAACTCGACAGATACCTATCTGTCGAGCTGCTATCAAGCCACAGGCTAGAACAGCTCTACAGGTCTTGATAGATGCTAGCTGTCGAGCTAGCTGTTGAGTTTTAATGAACAGCATGTTTCACACTTGAATCTTAGACAGACTTGCATGACTTTAACACTTGAACTTGAAATAAGGTTTTTTGAAGTATTAAACACATCCTAGATCTACCCAAATACAAATAAAGTGTGTTTGTCAAAGGATTAGTGAATTACATAAAATAGTGACATATGTTTCTAAAAAGTGAATCACATATGTCTTAACAATAAAAAATAAACCTACTACTTTGTTTTTCAATCAAATTTAGTGGGAAGATGTGAGACAATTACATATCCTTGGATATTTAATTATCTGTCTCTAATAAAGGAGATTTTAATGTTTAATGGATTATTTGATGGACATGTTGTCATTGCTTATGAGTTAATTTTGAGACATGACGGTCTAAAAACTAAATCTTGTGACAAAGTAAATGATATCAAAATTGACTTCTTCTTTTCTTTAATGAACAATGTGAGATATGACTTGGTAACAAATAACCAGGGATAGACTCGAGATTTTAAGCTAGCGGCGGCCGGAGTATTAAAAAAAAATTCCAAATATACATTCATATAGTATTAAAAATTAAAAATACAAAAAATCGTTGTTTCTAAATATGCTAAGATGCAATCATTTACCGACAAAGACAAAAACAAAAACAAAATAATGTTTATTTTTAATACTAGGTTGGCAAGGATTTTTATTTATTTATTGTCGAAGATAGAGCATTCACAGTGGTGATGCTAAAAATTTTAACTTTTAACACCTCAAAAAGCTACTTTATCTATTTTATCATCTCACTTTACAATACACCCAATATCAAATGTTCTATTTTTTTTTTTATCACTTCATTTAAAATAATATAACAACTCATTAAAATAATAAAGGAAAAGAGAGAATTTGAGTTTTTTAATTGAAAGAAGAGATATAATCTTAATAAAATATTGTATTTTACTTTTAACAACTTACTACAAATAACTTTTATTTATACTAGTTTACTGTAGTTGTAAAAAATTTAGTTTTAGTTTCTTTAATAACACATGATTTTTTGGTTCTTTAGTGGTAAAATATATATATATATATATATATTAAATTTTATAAAATATAATTACAATTGTGAATATTTTTATTATTTTTGTTAAGGTTTTTGGTTGGATAGTTGCTATTTTGGATGATGCTAATTAGACTTATTAAGGAGAAGGGTCTAAGATTTTGGAAGGGGGACCCAATTACAAAAATAAAATATATAATAACTATATATATATATATATATATATAATTGGACCCAGGGGGGCCGGGCCCCCTTGGACCCCCATCTGGGTCTGTCCCTACAAATGACAATAATGATAATGTACAATAAGTGCATAAAGTTTGATAAGATTATTTGTTATCTATTATGAGAATAGGAAAATTAACAAATTAGCCAAAGTCAATCATACTTGTTATTTAGGCCCCTAAACACTCAAATTGTTTAACCTAATTTATTAACCAAGTTGTTACTTAGGTTTGTTATGCAAATCTAAGTTAAACAAATAACAATCATATCACAATAGTGGAAAAGTAAAGAAAACAAGCGATATGATGACTTAGGAAAAATAATGAAATAGTCCAGTTTCAAGGTAAAAATCTGGGGGGGTTGGGCCCCTTTGGACCCCACTTGGGTCCATCCTTGCAAATAACAATAATGATAATTTATAGTAAGTGCATAAAGTTTGATAAAATTATCTTTCTCTATTAAGAGAATAAGAAAATTAACAAATTAGCTAAAGTCAATCATGTTTGTTATTTAAGCTCTCTGAACACTTAGATTGTTTAACCTAATTTATTAACCAAGTTGTTACTTAGGTTTGTTATGCAAATCTAGGTTAAACAAATGACAATCATATCACAATAGCGGAAAAGTAAAGAAAACAAGCAATATGATGACCCAAGAAAACCAATAAAACCATTCATTTTCAACGTAAAAAACCCAAGGAGGATTTAACCTTAAAAATCCATAGGGCAACAAATTCAGTAAATTGAATGGAAGTGTTTACAATAGATTTTTTCCTAAATCTAATGCTACCACTTGCAGTACTTACTCACATGACCATATGCAACTTCGAATCCACAGACTCTTCTATTTGAATTTGTTGCATACAAATACTCCAGTTTGTGACTTTGAAATCCCACTCAAAGGTTTAGATCATCAGCAGTAGTTAATCTTGTTGCAGCAAATTATCTCCTCTAGTACATGCAATATCAATCTAATCTCTAGTAGATATTTGTTGAGTTAGAAGGTTACAGAACCTCATAGATCTTATAGGAGTAACTCACAAGTCTTGGAAAACATGTATTAGGGTTCTGCTTTTATATCTAACAGTGTTGAACTCAAACTCTAAACGTTTCGTGAGTTTTTGCACCTTCTTTAAAATCTACAAAAATTGCATCTCGATCAGGCTAGCAAGACAGATTCTAAATTCTTCTTTCTACAGCTTGAGTGTTCTTAAATCTTGACTTGAATCAACTTGAGCAATATCTAAAACTGTTCTAAGACATTAATATCTTATACTAGACATGTTTTTATACTCGGTTTGCAAACATACATAAAATTAGAACCTAAACATTCAATTCTACAATTCTAAATATTTAGAATCTAACAATCTCCCCCTTTGTCAATCTGTGACATAACATACATACACATGAATTGCCCTACTAGAATTCAATCATAATCTACTATTTACAAGTTGCAACAATAAACAACAATATTATGAAAAAATTAGCTTGTAAATTCTTCAAACACTAAAATCAAACCATAAACACATGTATGGATACAATTTAGTCATAATCTACTATTTACAAGTTGCAATAATAAACAACAGTATCATGAAAAAATTAACCTATAAACTCCTAAAACACTAAAATTAAACCATAAACTCATGTATGGAAAATACAGTATAAAACATAACTTGATTTTTATCGATAAACTTCAAGAGATTACATCTAACTACCAAAGCAGCATGCACCAAAATTTAAAAGGAAAGTCCTCCAAACCAAGCCCTAAGATCTTAGCAGGGGCGGCCCAACAAACTTTGAGGCCTAAGGCGATATATTTAAATAGGGCTTTTTCGTTATTAATTAAATAATATTTAACTAGTTTTCAATATCATAATTTTTATATAACAAAAATGCATTCTTTTTATCTTGTAATATATATATATATATATTTTTTTTTTTTTTTGAAGAAATGCTAAAGCTATGACAAATTTTACTATAAAAAAAATATTAAAAAAAACGTACAAATGTTGTAGCAATGAATGTGATTAATGACATTTCATGAAGATAATAAACAAATATTTGAATGAATTATGTTAAAGATATTATAAATTTTACAACATGATGCTTATAAAGATATATCGCTAAGTAATTTAAAAATGCATTTAATAGATTGTTAACGTCTACAAATCATATTAATTGTCACATCAATTTGTAAAAAGGTGTTAAAGTAAAATTTATAGTATTTTCCTATATAAATTATTTCTTGTAATTAGTGACACATATTTGTAAGTCCTATGTATTTAAAATTCTAATATCTCTAACATTACTCAATTCTTTGGTACTTCTTAAAAGTGGAAGAAAAATGTAAAACTAATTTTTTTTTTCCTATATCTTAAAAAAAAATATTTTAAAAAATATATATATCTCAATTTTTGCCCTAAAATTTGGGGACCTCTCTCTAGTAGGGGGCCTAGGCAATTGCCTAAGTGACCTAAGCCTAGGGCTGGCCCTTGATCTCAGTAGAGAGGCAATACTATGAGACACAATTAGAACTTGTACAAACATATTAAAAATTACGAGATCAAAATTGAGAACACATGGCCAGAAGTAGCTGAGTTTCGTCCTTTTTGCGCTTTTTAAACTGAAGCATGATCATCCCATTCAAGCAATACATCAAACACACTAAGCTCCAAACAAAATCGCAACGTTTCTATGACTAATGAGTGCATGCACATATGCATCCTTCCAATAACTAAACACCTGCAAATGAGAAAGTTTATGTACAATCACTAAACCATGCTCGTCTTTAGCTACAAGGTTCTTTACCTCATGTTCAACTTTGATTATTCACAAAATTAATGTAATTGATCAATTCAAATTAACAATTTTTTTTTTTTTTTTTATAGGAATTCAAATTAACAATTATAAAAAGAATTATGGACAAAAAGTATTTTACCAAATGCTTAAAAGATAAATTGGGATAAAATAAATTTTAATGATTTGTATCCTGATAAATTCAAATGTCTCTTATCTACATACATATATAATTCTAGTCTCCGCCGATAGGCCAAACACGAGTGACCCAAAGGAGTGCTTGGCAACAGAATTAGCTCAATGGAAGAAAGACGGCGTAACTGAATCAAGTTAAATTTTCACTCTCAATGTGACTACTTTAACCAATCCATTTGCAAGATAGTTCTGAAGTTGTTCCAATGATGATTAAAATCGGCATACTGAATCTTGCAGCTTTCCTTCTTTTCCTACTTTTCTTTTAACATTTGTCATTGCAAATGTGTGTAATCACATTATTGTGTTAAAACCTGTACCTATGATGGTGTTGATAAACAATTTGTTTGTGATGTGTGTTGTTCCTTTGAATGCCAAACTCGGGGTTATAAATTATTAAATTCAACCTATATTTTTCATGTTCTAACTTTTTGGCATATTGAAAATTTTAGAATTCAAATTGGGTGCGAGAATAGTGAAAGGAAAGCCATTGTCAAAGTATATTAACCCATTTTTTCAATTTCAGAACTGACAAAAAAGTAACCAAAGGAATTATAGATTTTGAGGGCTAATTTAATATTCGATCAAGCAAAAACTTAATATTGGACTAGAAAAATAGACATTATTGGGCATAAATAATGGACCGAAGCAAGTATTAATTCTTTTTGTTTTGTTTTGTTTTGTTTTTTTTTTTTGTCTTTTTTTTTTTTTTTAATAAATTTATTGGGCACTCGGCCTACAAGTACTATACTACACCAGTTGGGCCCATATTCTCTTTACTACATGGGTTGGACTTCTAGCCTACAAATACAAGTGAGTCACAAGTATTAACTCATAAAGTTATTTTCTATCTCAAAAAAAAAAAATAATAAAAATAAAAAATCTTGACAACCATTAAACAAATTCTAGCACTACTGTTGAAGCTAATCACTTTTCAGCACCCCAAAAAAAAAAAAAAAAAAAAAGATTATGTCACTTTGTGATTGTGAAAGACCTGCTCCTTCTTCAGTAAAGCAGCGGGAGGAAAGAACAAATCCCAATTCTACTTATTGCCTTCTTCGCTGGAGCTATGGAGAATAAAACAAAACACATGCATGTACTATCTTGTTCTTCGTTAAAAATGCTAGAGCAAAGTAACAAGACAACTGACTAACACAACGAAGCTCCGTGAAGATCTGTTAGAGCATTCCCATCAGCTCTCTCATAAAAAATGCCATTTTACAATACCAAAAACCTACTTTATCATTTTAACACACCATTTTACAACATGTCATTTATCAGATGTTCTATATTTCAATTCTATATATTAAAATAATATTTATTATTCATTAAAATAATATTTTAATTTCTATCCATCATTCTCATCATTGGCAACAACAACAACAACAACACAACCATCACTGCCACAACAACGGCCACCAGCCACTGCCGCAACAACACCGACAGCCACCACCGGCACAATCCTACATCCACCAACGCCACCTCAAAAAAAAAAAAAAAAAAAATCACAACAACAGAGGTCGGCACAAACCCATGCCCATCGAACCAAACAAACCCACATCCCAAACCCACCACCGGCAGAAACCCACATACACATCCACATCCACATCCACCGGCACAAACCCGAGATCGGCGAGATCCACATCCACCGGTTGATCGGTGATGGCGAGAACGATGGCGTACCCGAGATCGGCAAGAACAGCGGTTCCCACATCCACATCCACCGGCACAAACTCGAGATCGGCGATGGCGAGAACGATGGTCTACCATTGATCGGTGAGGCCGCCGTACCATTGAACGATGGCGATACCAAGATGAACTTCCGATCGGCGATACTGAGCTTGAACTGCAAATCGGCGACTCTGAGATCAACTAAACCGATTCGGTGTGTGAGATCATAGAACAGAGGGGAATCGGTGACTCTAAGATGAACTTCCAATTCGGTGTATCAGATCATAAAACAGAGAGAAGAGAGCAAAAAAAAAGGGGAAAAAAGGAGAAAATAACCGGTGAACATCATTTTTATAGATCAGTGATGGTAGAGATGAAGTTGAATGGAGTATGTGAGACAGAAAGATGGCGGTGTGAAGCAGAAAAGAGCAAAAGGGAGAAGAAAAGAGTGTTGGAGAGTGGAGATGGTGAGGCAGAAAAGGAATGGCTAAACGTGAAAGAGGAATGGTTATTTTAATCCGGATGAGAGAGAAAGACGAATAAAATAATAATAAACGGAAATGGCATTTCAGTCCGTACCATGCCAAAAATGCCACCGAACTGTAGCATGTCTTAAATTTTTAGCACATATAACATACCTGATGAGAGTTCATTTTTGTGATTGGTATGTCAAATGTGCCAAATATTTAGCATTTGGTACATTTGAGAGATCTGATGAGAGTGCTCTTAAGACCCACAAAAAATCATTGAGTGCTATTGTGTTAGGTTTTAAGAATTTATGAACTAAATGTATTAGAACATTAATGTGTAATGTGTTGGCAAACCATGATCAAAACTTAAGAGTCTAGATTTAGGCTGCTCAAAGTGTGTTTATTTGTAAAGTTAGAATCGAGTGAATTGCAGGATTTATTGGCTAAATCTACAAGGCTCAATTGATCGAACCTTGTGCAGATTAATTTTCTGCAAATTTTTTGTAACTCAGCCCAAGCCTGGTTTGACATGTAGGGTTTTATATTTTACTCCAAGTATAGAAGGAAAAAACCCTAACTATGTTTTAGAGGTTGTTGATGTGCTGTGTGTTGAATCTCTTGTGAGATCTAGATGTGTTTACCTTTATACACACTTAAGGTTATTAAGAACAAGATTATGTCAAAAACTTGGTGATCGCTTCAGTTGCTGCATAAAGAATTTAAAGAAGATCTGAAACCTTTGAGTGGAGTCTCAAAGTCACAAGTGGGAGTACTTGTAATTGCAGAGGATCAAAAAAAAAAAATAATCTGTGCACTCGGAGCTATCACGTGGTCGTGGTAGTAAGTTTTCTACTCTGGATAGCAATAGGATGTTAGTGGTCTAAGTCTTATTGTACAAATTTTAATTCTTTCATAGTGTATCTGTTTTACCTTGAGGATAGCTAGGTTAAATCCTCCCTAGGTTTTTTACCGATTTGGTTTTCTTGAGTTATCATATCGTGTGTTATTTATATTTCCGCATTACTTACACGATATGATTTAATTGTGTTAACCTAGATCTGAATAATTTATTTAAGTAATCACTTAGCTAAATAACTAGGTTAAATAACTTGTGTTTTAAAGGGTCTAAAAACGTACACATTGGACTCTTAAGGAACCTCATACGGTCATACTTCAAAAAAGGTGCTCAAACTGTTAGAAATCACACAACAACTGCTTCCCTCACCCTAACCAATTGTGGAATGTGGTCGAAGCCCATATTTCACTAGTGATAGGGATAATGGGGTTTGCGAGGTTGGGGGACAAGTTTTGGAAAATGGCTGGCATAGTACTCATGCACCTTGAGGATAGTTAGGTTAAATCCTCTCTAGGTTTTTTACTAATTTGGTTTTCTTAGGTTATCATATCGTCTGTTATTTATATTTCCGCATTACTTACACAATATGATTTAATTGTGTTAACCTAGATCTGAATAATTTATCTAATTAATCACTTGGCTAAATAACTAGGTTAAATAACTTGTATTTTAAGGGGTCTAAAAACGTACACATTGGACTCTTAAGGAACCTCATACGGTCATACTTCAAAGAAGGTGCTGAAACTGTCAGAAATCACACAACAGCTGCTTCCCTAACCTTAACCAATTGTGGAATGTGGTCGAAGCCCATATTTCACTAGTGATAGGGATAGTGGGGTTTGTGAGGTTGGGGGACAAGTTTTGGAAAATGGCTGGCATAGTACTCATGCACCTTGACGACAACACTGGAGTTGGAGATAAGATTTCTTGCGACCTAGCTCCTCCCTCTCGCTCTTGTAGAACTTCTTCCTTTCATTTCCTTACTACCTTGATGATGATGTGTATGACATGTGAAATTATTTAATTTAAGAACCTAAGCTAGCTACAGTAAGTACCTAATTAAGTTTTGCCCTTTAGTTAAAATAATATTTTAGAATTTTTTGAAATTGTGTTTCAAATTTTTCACATTTAGGTTAATCTTGATTTATCATTTTGACTGCTCTCTTTTATAGAGAGAATTAGGTTCAATTCTACCAAAAAATATCATCCGTTTGACGTGATTTATGGTAAAAGTTTAACTATAAGTTTGATGGATTTGGAATAGAGAATTCTTTAAAGTTTAATAGGAATTGCTACGGTTTTTGGCATGGGATTCTTTAAAGTTTACTTCTCCTTGGTACTACTTCAACTCTTTTTTTTTTTTTAATAAAATAGAAATTCCACTTTAGCCTAACCTAATAGCCTGTTTGGAAGTTTAGAGAGGGAGGAGAGTAGAGGGGAGTAGAGGGGAGGAGAGTTGTGGGGAGGAGAGTAAAGGAGAATGGTTATCCTCCACCTTTTTTGAATGTTTTTAAAATTAATAAGGAGGAATAGAGTAATTAGCCCTTCCTCTTGTTTGAATGTTTAAAAAATTAAGATGGAAATGAGAGGAAATAATTTAAATAGACAAATTTACCCCTATTTGAAAATGGGTTTCCAACATTGGTCTACGATTAATTTGTTAGATTAAATAATTATGACTATAGCATGCAATTTTTTTTTTTTCCTGATGTGAATTAAATAATCAACATTGGTCTATGATTAAATATTTTTTCTACTTTTTTATTATATTAAAAAAAAACCATCCTTAATTGATAATAATTAAAATAAGAAAAAAATGTTTGGTTTGTTTGTTTACTGAAAAAATCAACAAAATATTATTCTAAGAGAAATTAATTAAAAATTTGGGGGAAAATTCAAAGAGAAGTTTGAACAAAGAGCTTCAACGACATTACGGTCAAACGCGTACCTGTAAAGAGTTATTAACAACGAAGAAATAAAAAATTAGGTGAAAACTAAATTTGGAAGTGTATATTCAGTAAGGGTCATCAAATAGCCCATGACCCATGAGCTGGCCCAATAGCTCGCTAGCCCATCAGGCTAATGGGCAGCCCGGCCCGGTAATATTGAAGCCCATGGGCAGCCCAGTAACCCAATGGGACAGGCTATGGGTTGGTTTCTTTACCCATGGGCGCCCAGTGGGCCGGCCCATTAGCCCGACCCGTTAGCCCAGCCCATTAGCCCGACTCGTTAGCCTGACTCATTGCCCAAAATTCATGACAAAATAATTTTGGGGTTGGGTGGGTGAGGGATTGAACTTTAGACATTATAAAAACTTTAAGACCACACTAACCACTAAATATTTGGAGTGATTGTGATACAATATGCATAATAAATATATATATTTTGGTATTAGTTTAGTAGTTTGATTTTTAAAACTAAGTTACTAAGATGACATTTGCCCTACCTTTGTGCCTCTGGACAGAAAGTCATTCTTTCCTTTTATAAATTCTAATTCTTTCCTTACAAGTTACAATTATAGAAGAAATTCCTTTAAAAAAAAAAACTTACCGTTGGTTGGAAGAAATTATTTCCCTACTATAAGCATTCTTAAAGGAAATATATGAAGAATCAAATATTTGATTATTCATATATTTCCTTTAAGCAGGAAATATTTGATTCTTCAAATATTTCCTTGCTTACCGTTTGAACAATACTTGGTTTTTTTTTTTTTTTTTTTTCAAGTATCCAATCTATAAATATCTATACCATTTCTCTCATTTTACTCACAAAAAATCTCTCAAATTCAAACTCTCCCTAGACTATTCTCAATTTTTCATCTCTTATTATTTTTGCCCTCTCATAGTTATATACTCTATAGAATAATAGTATTATATTTTTATAGTTATATTTATACAATTACAAGTATCAAATAATCAAATTCTTCAAGTTGGAGGCTTGGAACTTGGAGGCTTGAGCATCCAATTGCATTTGAAAATCAACTTCTCCAAATTGGAGTGGAACTGTGGAAGCTATTTGTCTCAAAATTCGATTGATTGGGTAACATCTTTTCATAACTTTTATTATATTCTTGCTGTCTCATTATTTTTATACACTATTTTTGTTAGTTTTCAAAATTTTAAAATGACTCATAGAAATGATCACATCATACTAGATGATTTAGATGAGCAAGGGCAACATTTTGAGTCAATTGGTTCCCCCACATCCCCAATTTCCCCTACATCTAATGTACCAACTAATAATAATACTACAATTGGCTCAAATCCAAGTTTTACTAATAAAAAATTAAAAAGTGAAGTTTGGAAAATTTTTGATAGGGTAGAGAGGATAAAACAAGATGGAACAAAAGAAATTAAAGCTATATGTAGCAAATGTGGTGACGAGCTAGCTGGTGGCCCAAGTGCGGGGACTAACCATTTAAAACGTCATATGTTAAATAGTTGTAAACGAAAAAATCAAATGGATATTAGAGATTTTCAACAATTAGGAAAAGATAAAGAGGGAAATTTAACTACATTTATTTACACTGATGCAAATGCACGTAATGAAGTGGTAGAATATCTTGTTAGAGCTGAACACCCATTTACATTTGTTGAAAAACATGATTTTACAGGAATGGTACAACGTGGTTTTACTCCACATTATAAAGGATTTTCTGCATCCACTGCAAAAAGAGATATTATGAAGAGTTTCAAATTTTATAAAGAAAAATTAAAAAGTATTTTGCATGCACATAGTGGTAGATTTTGTTTAACTTCTGACTTGTGGACATTAAGAAATAAATTAGGTTTTCTCTCTTATTAGTGAGGAACTTCAATATTGGGGGATTACTGATAAAATATTTTCAATAACACTTGATAATGCAACAAATAATGATACAGCAGAGATGTTTTTAAAAGAAAAATTAAGCTTACCTTTACATGGTACATTATTTCGAATACGTTGTTGTGCACATATTTTAAATATAATTGTTCAAGATGGTTTATCAAATTTATCTTCATCTGTTGAAAAAATAAAAGATATTGTTCGTAATATTAATAGTTCTCAAGCAAGATATGAATTGTATATAAAATGTTGTATGGAATTGAAAAGAAACAAAAAAAATATAAATATTGATGTGCCTCATAGGTGGAATGCTACTTATCTTCTTTTAGATTCAGCAATAAAATATAAAGATGTTTTAAATTTATATTATTCTCATCTTTCTCAAAATTCACGTTGTCCTCTAGAAAAAATTGAAGAACATGATTGGCTGTTAGCAGAACTTGTAAGAGACTTTTTAAAGGTTTTTGATGATTCAACAAAAATTTTTTGTGGTGTATATTATCCAACATCTTGTAGAGTTATAATTCAATTGACTAACGTTTGTGCAAAATTTTCAAAATTTTATGGGCAAACTTTTGGAATATTTGATGAAACATTAGATTTAATGAGACAAAAAGTTGACAAATATTGGGGAGATATTCCTTTGATTTTTGGAATGGCTATTATTCTTGATCCTAGATTTAAGATTGAAGAGTTGAATGTTTTTTTAGAAATAATTTATAATGATGAAGTTGAAAAAATTCAAAAGACCATACAATCATTTCAAAATTCAATGACACAATTATTTGATTATTATGGAAATGCTTATAAAAATTCCGAAATTGGTGCCCAAACACAAAACACAAGAAGCTCTTTGTCCTCTACTAGTTTTCTAGGTGACCAAGAAGAACAAAATGCTTATCACATGGTTAAAAGAAGAAGAGAACAAGCATCTTCAGTAACATCAGGTGGGTTATCGGAATTTCAACGTTATTTAAATCAACCTTTACTTGAAATTGATGAAGAAGGATCATTTGATTTATTGGGCTGGTGGAAAACAAATCAAAGTAAGTATCCCATACTTTCCATTATGGCTCGTGAAATATTATCAGTTCCTGTTTCCACGGTAGCATCGGAAGCATCTTTTTCTGCAGGTGGTAGAGTTGTATCTGACAAGAGATGTGGTCTTAGTCCCGAGACTGTTGAGGCACTTGTGTGCTTAAAGGATTGGAACTTAGCAGAAACAAGACAACAAAAAGCTGAACAAGAAGCAGAATTAGCAGAGGCATTTGAGCGATTGAAGTTAGAAAGGCCTGAGTGGATGCCAAGAAGTCCACCACATGACCAACAATCCACCACTTCAAGATAATGCTTGACAAATAGTTATAAAATTTATGTAACAAGTTTTTTAATTTTTTTCTTAGATAAAATTATTTGATGTTTCAACACAAATAAATTGGGAATTGCAAATGATAGACAAGTGTGTGGGTGCCAACCTAGTTGGGATGTACACATTTGTAGTGATGCAACTATTTTCAATCTAATATATTCATGAAAATTTCAATGTACTTATTTATTCTTATCAATACAAGTTAATTAATCTTATTTTAGTACCTTTTTAAGAGGTATGTCTTAGTATTTTTTTTAATAGAATCTTTTTAGCAGATTTAATTGTTCAATTTGATAGTTTGTAATAATATATAATTATAATTTTTTTGGTTAAATTTTTATAACCCTATTAAAGACCCATTAAAAATGCCCATGGGTAGCCCATTAAACCCACCTCACTAGCCCAGCCCGCTAAAGCCCAAATGGGCATTGCCCATGGGTAGGGCCATGGGCTAGGGTTTTTCCATCTAGCCCGGCCCGACCCAGCCCATTGACTAGTCAACAGCCCGTTAAGCCCAGCCCATTAGACCCATGGGCCAAGTAAAAATGGGCCGGGTCGGCCCGACCCGGCCCATTGACGAGGCTTAATATTCAGACGAAATTTAAAAAAAAAAAAAATCATATATGTGAAAAATTACCTCTTTATAGCAAGAGTTGTTAGATCAGAGTGAAATAGAGACCTTGGAAGCAAAAGATCAAACAGAATGCAAAACAAAGCAGAAAAAGAAGGAGGTAGAGAAAAATTTTCCAGAGAAACAAACAAGAATAAGGAATACGGTGTGTTCAATTTTGTGGGTTACAGAGCTGAGAGACTTGAGAGATATTTGTGGGTGACAGATGATTTTTTTTTTTTTTTTTTTTAACATTACAAAACATTGTAATTTTGTTAATATAATAAGGGTAAATTAGGTAATTTATTTGGTCAATAATTTATGTAGTCTACTCTCTCTCCAAATCTCTCCAATTTGGGAGAATTAAAAATGAGGGGTTAGAGGTAGTTGAAACCTCTCCAAACCCCTCCCCCTCATTCTTGAAAAAACTTCAAAACAAAGTAATTTAATTACTCTCCCTCCCTTTACTCTACTTCCCCTCATTTTTTAAACATTCAAATAGACCATAAGTGAATATTTGTATAAAGCTCCCTCTTAGAGACTTGAACCTCAGCTCTTGCCTCCCACACTCCATAAGCATTTATAATTGTAGAGTGACCATCGTATCAAAGGTGTGCGGTGGTGGTACTACTTCAACTCCTATTGTACCATTTATGTTTTATATTTCGCCAATCCATTGTTATGTCCTTAACTATGTCAAAAAACAAAAACAATATAGGGAGAAAAAATTGCATAAATACGTATGAGAGAGAGAAATTCGTATACCTTTTTTTTGGGTTTAGAGATAAGTATGCAATGTCATAAATAAAGGATAATAAATGAGATCCTAAATTCAGTATTGATGCGTCTTTTTTTAACCGTTGGATATACTTAAATCTAATGGTTTAGAAAATGTGTAACTCTAAAGTGTTACACTAGGTGTAACTCGAACCCAACCCTTATATACATATATATATATATATATATATGTATAAGATGAGTTCAAGTTACACCTGGTGTAACTCTAAGTAACGTTACAACACCCAATAACTTGTTATTAAATTAATATTCTAAAAATCCAACCATTGAATTACATGTTCTATATATTCTTAACATGCATGCCAATTTTCATGTGAATCATATGTTATTTATCATGTGATCCATAAACTTATCTTTTATGAATTATTTTAAACTACAAAAACTTGAATTTAAACAATTGATTGATAAAATTCGTACAATTGTTTCGTATGGCTGCTCTGGTTTTTTTTTTTTTTTTTTAGGAACAATTCTTGCTCTAGTTGGTGAAGTTAATCTTAAGTTTTAACAAATCAAAGAAGTAGTACTATTTTTTCCCAAGTTTATAACAATGTGGGGGGTTTTGAATCCAAATTCTCCTTTGTAAGAAAATTGAATAATGCTATTAAATTACAAAACTCTTAATTTCAAATTAACCTTAAAAAGAAAACTTCAAATTAGTCATGTTAGAGCACTCACATCAATGGGTGTGCAATAGATTTTACAATTATTACCTAAAAATGACTCACATTAGTGAATGTAGAATTGTGTACCTTTACAAGTTTGCTATAAAAACTGTGAAAATTTATGCTGATACTATTAATTTTGTATTGATTTTTTTTATCCTTTTTTTACATATCTCAAGAATGACAAAAGAGAGTGGAAGGTGGTCGTTATATGTTGAAAGCTCGGATTTGTGTGAAAACACAAGAGTTTGTTTAGACCCCCAAAATAAAATTATGGCTAGATTGTTTTTACTCTAACTTAGATTAAGTGCGGAATAAGAGTAAATGAGCACAAACAACTGATAACACTACGCAAAGCCATATTCATCCATTATCAATAACATAAGTAAAGCTTAAGAGTAGGGAAGAGAGATATAAACACAAGATAACACTGAGATATGTTATCGAAGAGAAAACCAAAGAACTCAGCAAAAAACCTCTCCGCCGCCTTTCAAGCGGTAATCGATCCAATAGAGAATAAAGTTAGAGTAAACGAATAACAAAAGACCCTCCAAGCTTAGTCTACCCAATGTACTTGAGCCCTCCAAGCTCCTGCTACCAACTAGCTTCTTGGAATCTTGTCTTCTCTAACTTTCCCGAATCCCGCAAATTCAACCAGATTAAATCCGCCAATAAATGGCTCCTTCAATGTTTTCCAACAACACCAAAACCTCACTTGACACTCAGATTGGGTGTGGTAAGTGTTTGGGCTATCAACCTCTCAGAGATTTAGAGATGGAGAGGTAAGCGTAGAGGAAAACCACAAGAAAATGTGTAGCTGATTGTGGGTTTAACAATCTCGAACTCTCAAGTGTATTTTCTAGGGTTTTCTCTCTGAAAAACACTTCTTACAATATGTGGGTAATAAGGGTATATATAGTGTAAGTAAAGACTTGGTAAAGCAAAACATGACATTTTGCCAAACAGAATGTTTCACAAGTATTTGGCGGGAAACCTTACCAGTGAGACACTCGCGAAATCCTCCAGGTTGGCATGACTCTTCGCCTTCCAATCATGTGCTTTACACATGGCTATTTCGCAGGTAAGCTTCTCACAAGACACTCACAAAATCCACTTATTCATCATTTTAAGCTTGAGTCTTCACACTCTCTCACACTTATCCCTTACAATTAAAATCACATTAATACAGGGAAAATATGATTGAAGAAATTACAATTAAATTTGGCATGGAATTAAAGCCAACATAAAATAGTTGTAAATTACAACTTTACATATATGAAGAAAGAAAAAAAAAATGAAAGAAACCAAGAAAATTTAAATTTTTAATGAATTGTTGTGTAAAATAAATAATATGATATAAGGTATTTTGGAAAGGACAAAGTTTAGTTACAAAATTAGTTGTAACTTAAAACTACAATCTTGCTCAATAAAATAAATATTACTACATATTTTGAAATCTAACTGTTGAATCGTATATTCTTTACGCTTTTAATACATTAGTCAAATTTTGTGTCAATTGGATATTATGTACTATATGATCTATAAGCTTATACTTTATGTATAATTTTAAACTACAAAAACTTGTAATTTAAATAATTTATTGAAGATATAGCTATTAATCTTTAATTTTATAAAATTTTTGAAAGTATAGAGAAATAATAAAGAAGATATAATCTAATGGTGAATTTATCAAAATTCACTTCCAATAAAAAGAAATTGAGTAAGATTGTAGTTTTAGGCTATAACCAATTTTATAGTTAAACTTTGTTCTTTTGAAAATTGAGTATATAAAATAAATAAATAAATAAATAAAACTAGGTTTTATAGTAAATCAACAAATAAAACTAGGTTTTATAGTAAATCAACAAATAAAATTTGCAATCTGAGTTGGCAAATGGTTTTGTGGAGAAAATATATTAATGAGAATAAACAGATGCAAGGTTAGGATTTTTTTATTTTTTATTTTTTATTTTTTATTTTTTTATACAAGATAAAAAATATACAGTAGTTTAATCTAAGTGTATATGCATGTAAAGCTTTTTATTGAAAACTTGAACCTCGGCCTTTACCTCCCACACCCCACAAGCACTTATACTTATGGAGTAGTTTCTCTTCACTAGTGAAAAGTGGCTCCTCTCCATCTTCTCCTAGGTTATAGAATAGTCGTCCATTCTCGCGAAGGTGTGTTTGTACCTTAAGGTAACAAGTTTACCTTCAAGGTTTTGTGGTTTTTCCTTTCTTTCGAGGGTGGGGAAACACATTTTTTTGTTCTTTAGTCTTTATTTCTAGTTTTTTCTAGTTTTTGATTAATGGAGGAGTTAGCAAAATCTTGGAGTTGTCTTACCCTCTCGGACATGGAAGGTTCTCATGTTAGCATTACAGAGGAAGAACTAGTTTTAGATTTCGTCCTTGCTACAAAGTTTCTTACTAAGAGGGCCTTGAACGTGGAGGCTATTGCCAAAACTTTCACACCCATATGGAGAATGAAAAACAGATTTAGGGTGACTAAAGAGAGTGATCATGTGGTGCTCTTTACTTTTGATAACCAAAATGACATGGAGCAAGTCCTTAATACAGAACCATGGAGCTTTGATAAGCACCTTATGGTTTTACATCGGTATGATAAAGAGGTTGACGTTTTGGATATTGATTTTAATATGGTTACTTTTTGGATTCAGGTACTAGATTTACTAGTCCGCTTTCGAACAAGGGCTGTAGCTGAAAAAATTTGTGGTGCTATTGGTTTGGTGGACAAGAACACGGAGGCGGGGGAAATTATGGGCGATGGTATTATTCGTGTATGGGTTAAGGTGGACATTTCAAAACCTTTGTGCAGAGGCCGAGTGCTTTCTTTGGAGAAATGGTAAGGAACTTTGGGTCTCTTTCAAATATGAGCAGCTGCCAAATTTGAGTTATTGGTGTGGTAGCCTCATACATGATGACCGAGACTGTGAGTTGTGGATTGAGAGTGGTGGCACACTACCATCTGAGGCTCAACAATATGGTGCATGGATTAGAGCAGCACCTTTCATGCGATAAAAAAGAAACTCAGTTTCTGTTCCTGGTTTTTATAAAACTAAATCCGCTGGTCCAACTACAATGTCCACCCCAAAGCTGCCTGCAAAACCACAAGTGGTGATCCTAAGAGGAGGTCCGGCGCCAGAGATTATTAGATCAGGTCAAGGTAGTGAGACACCAAATCAGGAAGGAATTAAATTCCCTGATTTCCAGGTTGCAAAACCGATGGACTTAAGTCCTTTCCATATGGATCAAAACGTTTTGGGGGAAGTCAATGCTATTAATACGGATCAGAACAGGGGAAGTTTATCTGCAGAGTTGTTTGAAGAGAAATTAGAGGACATTAATTAGGATTTGAGGAGATTTAATGCGGCAACAGAATTTCATTCAGAATCAAACTCTCCCACGGGTAAGGAAAATAATTTGGAATCAATTACAATTAATAATATTTTTCTGAAGTCCACTCAATCACGTGCAACATCACATGGCTGTCCCCATGTACCACTATTTGTTCTACCTGATACTTCAAACATTAACATAGGAATTCAAGCTACTTGGAAATGCCAGGCTAGGTCCATCATAGGCACAAATGTCATTATGGCAGATGTAGTGGGTTCAAAAAGGTGTGCTTATCCTAGTAGGGGTCAGCCGGAGTTACAGAAAAAGAAGAAGACTGTTTCTCGAGTTGGCAAAGGTGACAATGTGATATTGGCAGAGGCTGGTTCCCAGCCCCGCTAGAACCAATGAGTCTTCTATGTTAGAACTATCGAGGGCTTGGGAACCAACGTATAGAAAATCAGCTTGCAAAATTAGTGTGGGCAAAAGATCCATCCGTTGTGTTTTTAGCCAAGACATGGACAGATGAAACTAAGCTAATTTTAATTCAAGATTGTTTGAAGTTTAATCATAGATTTATTGCAACTAGGAGAAACAAATTAGGGGGTTTGGTGATGTACTGGAAAGAGGAGTTTGATTTAACAATAAAGACTTTTTTGAAGAACCATATAGATGCCACAATTTGCAAAAACAAGGAAGGGGAGTGGAGATTCATAGGTTTTTACGGAGAACTAGATACACAACTCAGAGATGAAGCTTGGGCACGGTTGAGAAATTTGAGAACACGAAGTCAAGCACCTTGGTTATGTGTGGGAGATTTTAATGAAGTTACAAAGCAATCGGAGAAATTGGGTGGAAGAACTGACCTCATAATCAGATGCAAGCATTTAGAGATATCTTGGATAAATGTGGATTTATGGATCTTGGTTTTGTGGGATCAAAGTTCACTTGGCATAAGCATTTTGATAACTTCACAGTATGGGAGAGATTGGATAAGGCAGTGGCAACCAATTAGTGGCTTTCTTTGTTTCGGGTTACACAAGTTCATCATATTGATGTTACTACTTCGGACCCTAAGCCTTTGTTAATTAATCCGGATGGGATGGAATGCAAGCAACAGAGGCTTTTTTAGTTTAAGCAGATATGGATGAGCGAATCGAGGTATGGGGCAACAATTAAAGCGGTATGGCAGCAGGTAGTGGCTAATCCGAGAGGTGAGAAAGTGATAAAAAAAATTTTTGACAAGTGTGGGAAAAGTTTGACCAAATGGAGCTAGACATGCTTCCGAAATGTGAGAAGAGAGTTGGAACAAAAGAGAAAAAAACTTGCCCAAGACAAGAGGCTAGCATGTAGTGGGGGGTCGGTGACTTTGATGAAAAAGTTGGAGAAAGAAATAAATAAACTCCTCGATAAAGAAGCACAAATGTGGGGGCAGCGGGCAAAGGTGGAATGGTTGAAAGATGGGGATAGGAACACGAGGTTTTTTCATAGCAAAGCTTCACAGAGAAGGAGGAAAAATTACATTAAGGGGCTGTATAATAATAATGGCCAATGGTGCACTAATACTAGCCAAGTGGAAGACATAGTTCTAGAGTTTTATCAAGCTCTTTTCACTTCCCAAAGCCCGGAGAACTTTGATGAGATTTTGGCACAAATACCTCGAGTTGTAACAGTTGAGATGAGCAATGATTTGTTGGCTGATTTTAAAGTAGATGAAGTAGAGACCACCCTTAAGCAGATGGCTCCTTTGTAATCACCCGGACCGGATGGAATGCCACCCATTTTTTACCAACATTATTGGTCCTTGGTGGGTAGCGATGTGGTTGATGATATTCTATTTTTTCTAAATTCGGGTAATCTCCCTCTATCTTTGTGTCATTCATTTATAACTTTGATCCCTAAAGTTAATAATCCCGAATATATTTTACAATATTGCCTTATTAGTCTCAGCAATGTATTGTATAGAATTTTTTCAAAAGTGTTGGCTAACAAGTTGAAGAAAGTTCTACACCACTTAGTGTCGGAACAACAAAGTGCTTTTGTGAAGGACAGGTTGATTTTTGATAATATTATGGTGGCTTTTGAAACCCTTCGTTATATGAGAAACCATAGTTTGGGGGAGACGGGGTATATGGCACTTAAATTAGACATGAGCAAGGCAAATGATAGGGTGGAGTGGTTGTATATGGAGAAACTAACGAAGAAGATGGGTTTTGGAGACACTTGGGTAAATCTGATGATGCAATGTATTTCAAAAGCTACTTATTCTTTCTTGATTAATGGGGAGCCACATGGTCACATCATACCCACGAGTGTCCTATGCCAAGGAGATCCTTTATCTCTATATTTATTCTTATTATCCACGGAAGGGTTCCATGGTTTATTGAGAAAAGCAGAGGAGAATGGAGATATAAGAGGTGTTTCTATTTGTCGAAGTGCACCAAAACTATCACATCTTCTTTTTGTAAATGATAGCCTTATTTTTTGCAGGGCAAAACTAAATGAGTGTGAGAAGCTTTTGGAGATCTTAGCTACTTATGAACAACCTTTCGGATAAATAGAGATAAAAAAAACTATATTTTTTAGTAAGTCTACTTCCCAACAGATGCAAGCTTCAATTCAAGAGGCCTTTGGAGTACCCATGGTCAAACAATACGAGAAATATTTGGGATTACCAAGTTTCATAGGGCGAAAAAAGAAGAAGAGTTTTGATAATATTAAGCAAAGAGTGTGGAAAAAGCTTCAAGGATGGGAAGGCAAACTCCTATCACAAGTCGGGAGAGAAATTTTAATTAAAGCAGCGGCTGAAGCACTACCTACATACACTATGTCATGTTTCAAGCTACTGGTTACTCTTTGCCATGACATTGAAGCTCTCATTCAAAGATTCTTTTGGGGGCAGCGGGGAGATAGTAGAAAGGTGTATTGGGTAAGGTGGGAAGAGCTATATAAGCCAAAGGAGCAAGGAGGGATGAGTTTCAAGGATTTGTCATGTTTCAACGATGAATTGCTTGCTAAACATACTTGGCGACTCCTACATGATAAATCCACACTGTTTTACTGGATTTTTAAAGCAATATTTTTCCCAAATTGTTCGATCGTGGAAGCTACTTGTCCAAGCTCGGCATCCTATGCATGGAAGAGCATTATAAAGGGGAGAGATGTGATTAAGCATGGAGTAATTTAGAGAATTGGATACGGGAAGTCAATTCATATTTGGGGGGATAGGTGGTTGCTCCAAAAGCATTCACCACTGGTTTTATCTCCACAGGTACACGGGCTGGCTGAAGCAAAAGTCAACAGGTTGATAGATGAAGATGGAAGATGTTGGAGGACGGATTTAATTGATGAAACATTGCTGGACTTTGAGGCAGAGATGGTGAAAAGCATTCCCCTCTGCTGGACTAAGCAATCCGATGAATTAATTTGGTCTCACATTGCTAATGGTGCCTACATGGTCAAGATGGGTTACTAGTTTTTGCAGACAGAGTTTTAGAACCAACAACCGAGTCAATCCGAACCTTTGATGCTCAAGCCACTGTGGAAAGGGATATGGAGTCTCAATGTACCAAGAAAAGTGTAGAATTTAGTTTGGCAAGTTTCAAAAAACTCCCTCCCCACAAAGTAGAACTTAGTCAAAAGAAAGGTTCTAAATGAGGACGATTGTGATCACTGTCAAATGCAACATGAAGACACCTTCCATGCTCTCTATCTCTGCTTGAAATTGGAGGAAATTTGGACTTCAGTACAAGCATGGAATTAGCGCAGTCTACGGAAAACGACGAGTTTTGTTGATCTCATGGGATGTGTTCTGGCAGAGAATAGGGACTCGGACTTGTTTTCCATGGTAGTGTGGGCTGTATGGAAGAGAAGAAACGACATGAAGGCAGGAAAAAGTGGTGTAACTCTCCTAGACCTTGTGCAGCAAGCTCGCAACAGGTTACATGATTTTTTGTTGCATAATTCTGCAAATGTGAAACCCGATGGAAGACCTCCAACCCAGTGGCAGCCCCCAACGCACCAACAATACAAAATTAACTTTAATGAGGCACTTTTCAAGGCTGAGAACTAGGCTGGAATAGGGGTGGTAATCAGAGACAGCGAGGGGCAAGTGATGGTGTCCTTGGCACAGTGAATCCCCCTGCCCAATACAGCCATCGAAGTTGAGGCATTAGCAGCAAGGTGTGCAATGGAGTTGGCTTTGGAAATTGGCCTCATGATGGCTCTAAAATCAAATTCTCACAGCCTTTCGCATTTTGGTCACATTGTCAATGATATATAGTACTTGGCCTCTCTGTTCTCCATTATTTCTTATTCTCATGTAAGGAGGTATTGTAATACTGTAGCTCACTCGCTTGCGAGGCAAGCAATTTCTTTTTCTTCATTACAAGTCTAGATGGAAAATGTACCAGCAAAGATTGCAGATGTACTTCAAGCTGATTTTCATAGCCACGATAAAAGTTTTGTGATCTGGTTTTTAAAAAAAAAAAATTATACTTAGAGTGTAACAATCGTACTAAGAATATACGATGTTGTTAGGACTTCTTGACACAATGAAAATGTACCATTTTTTTCTTCATTTTGATTGAGTCAAAGTATACCTTTTTGTCCTATATCATTTACAAATATATGGCGCAATGAATGTCAACTCTGCCAAACAATTTGATAAGACTTTTGTGAATAAGCCGGATTTGATTATTATTATAAGAATTTACCTATGAATTTCCGAGATAAAGACATAAACTATCAGCACAATGAGCCGTTCAAGCGTTTTTTTTTTTTTTTTTAATGTTTATTTATTTATTTTTTTATTTAGCAAAACATGCTGCGCGCCACCGCCCGCCATGCATGATTGACATTAATATTATTGTTTTTGTAGAGAGCATCACCCTTTCACAGTCTAACGGTTGTGTATGGAATATTTCAAGGGTCTAGATTCTAGATGACGGTAGCAAAAATTTATTAATTGACAATTTTATGAAAAAAGCTATTATATATAATATGTTTCACACATATTTACACACACTTTAATACCAATTGAAATCATGGCTTGATGTATTTCATGTTTGATTGTGATAGTAAATAATCATTTTCACAAGAACTTGTAATTATTATTTTTTTTTTACTACTTATTGTCCGTCATAATAGAACTGTATTAACACTTGTGGCATAAAATTGATTGTGTCCGTATATTTTCTGATTTGATGAGTTGTGGATTTGCAAAAGAATCCACCCAACAAAGACAGCTGACTATGTAGTTAAACTATTTTTTTTTTCTATTTTAACAATGGTTTTAAAAATCAGACCAGACCGGCTGGTCCGACTGGTTAAACCAGGAACCGCCCTTCAATCCGGTCCGGTTATGGATGAAAATTGAAAATCCATCAAAAACCGAAAAAATTTGGAAACCGACCAGTTCAACCAGAAAGCCAAGAACCGGCAGGGTCGAATCGGTTAAGGGTCGGTTGGGTTGTCCACTTAAACTACACCGTTTCTTTTACTTATTCTCAGCCTAAACTATGTTGTTTGTACAAAGGAAACCTAAAAACTAAACTAAACTAAACACCTATTCAGACTCTCATGCCTCTCTAATCTCTATCTCACACCTCTGTCTCACTCTCACGGTGAGAGTCTCACGCCTCACTCAACTCTCAAGCTCACGCAGTCACGCCTCTAAATCTCTCAATTTTTTTTTCTGTTCTCACAGCCTCTGATCTGCTTCTCATCCTCACGGTCATGATCCGCTTCTTTTTTTTTTTCTTTTTTTTTTTTTTTTTTTTCTCGATCTCGTCCTATCTTCTTCAATGGCTTCATCAATCATCAGGTATGGAGCTTATTTTCCTTTTCCTTTGCTTTTGATTTTTGCTTAATTGATTCTGAATTTCTGAAATCTGGGTTTTTTTTTTTTATATTTATTTTTTAATTTTTGTCTCGGTCTCACCCTCTCTGCTTCAATGGCTTCATCAATCATTAGGTATGGAACTTATTTTGCTTTTGATTTTTGATTAATTGATTCTGAATTTCTAAAATCTGGATTTTTTTTTTTTTTTTGTCTATCTCAAGCTCACCCTCTCTGCTTCAGTGGCTTTATCAATCATCAGGTATTGAACTTAACATTTTTCCTTTACTTTTGATTTTTAATTACTTGATTCTGAATTTCTGAAATTTGGGTTTTTTTTTTTCTTTGGTCTCGGTCTCGCCCTCTTGGTCCGTCTGTTGTGCTCTGCTTCATCAAGTATTGTGTTATCAAATGAACCTTAAAACTTAGTCAATATTTGTTTAAATTTTTTTTTGTTATTTAAATGTAATGAGCTTATTTATTTAGTTCTCTATTTGAAACTTATTTGCTATTTTGATGTAATGAACTTATTTATTTAGTTCTCCATTATTTGGATGTAATGAACTTATTTATTTAGTTCTTTGTTTAAAACTTATTTGCTATTTGGATGTAATGAACTTATTTGCTATTTTCCATTTGGATGTAAATGTAATGACTAATGAACTTATTTATTTGGTTTTGTTGAAAGTTTATTATATTAAGGATGATTTTTTTGTAATGTTATTATGTTAAATTTTATAAAAGATGTTATATACGTGTATGTTTGTGAAGGAAACATATTTATTACTATTGGGTTGTTAGTTTTAGTATATTAAAAAATTATTAATTTTTTATATAATTTAAATGAATAATAATTAAATTATTTATGACGTCACTAGCTTTACCATCAATTTGACAAGAAAACCGATAATTAGGTCATTTTTTGGTTCTTTCATCATACCAGTTTTTAAAACCATGATTTTAACTATAAAGGTTGTATATAAGTATGTATATATAAGATGGCAGAAACATGTCCTCAGCTATGTTCCAATAAGGAAAGTGATGGGGAGGTTCAAACATTTCATCTCTCCAGTCCTTGGCTGTTTGCCACATATTCTTCTGGTTCATGCCCATAATCAATCTGGTAATGATAATCTAATTCTTGCAATATTAGTATTGTTTTTTGGTTTCCTAATCAGAGATGGAACCAGGATTTCAACTTTGAGGGGCAATAAATGAACCTTTTTTTTTTTAATTTATTTAAATTCTAGACTAAATATTCTACAAAAACAAAACTAGTATCATATGTAATCAAAAGAAAAGACACAAGATAGTTATTTCACAATGCATTTTAAACCAGTCATTTATTAAAACATAATTTAGTGTGCTTTTAAATCTTGAAAATAATCAATGATTGATTTTATGGTAAATTCAAAATAATTTCCTTTTCAATGAACAAAAACCAATAGTCCTTTAAAAAATCATATTTCTTTTTGTTGCAAAACCTATATTTGAAAATACTTATGATTAATTGAAAAGACTCATCATGGAGTTATAGTTATAGAAATAAAAAAGTATAGGTACAAGTAAAACCACTCTATAAACGAGTTGTTAGATTGTTGATCTTTTAATTTTACCAACCATTTGACAACATTCAAAAATAAATAATGAACAATTTTTTTTTTTTTTAAGTGTACATTAGATTTACAAACATCCCACCAAAATTTTGAAGAAAAATAAACCAAGGAGACACATGCATGGACAATTGGACACACAAAAATGCATTAGAAGATCAAGAATAAAAGTCATTTTGCTTGAAAACTCTTATTCTCTCTCTCTCTCTCTCTCTCTCTCTCTCTCTCTCTCATAGAAAAGCTCTTATTCTCTTATTTCTTAATTTTCCTTCAAGTATTACTTATTAAGATTTATTTTTTTTAAAGTTTCTTAGGATTATTTTTTATATATTTCTAAATTTTGTGTTTAATCAAATAACAGTGATGGACTATCCTCCATCCATGCATGCATATTACGACTATACGAATGCATAGAAAGGGTAGCTAGATATCTTCTGTATGGGTGGCTAGTTTTGGGGACGCCACGTCCTTGTCTAAGCTACGTTTCTAGACGGCAAAAGTGTACTTAATTAAATAGCATGTTAAACTGAACCCTAAAAGTAGGGTTTTTCTGATACTGCGCTAGCTAGCGCCTATTGATGCGCCCCAATGGAAATTAAATGGACTCTTTTACTTGTTTATGAAGAGGGCAGCACCCTTTCAGACACTCCAATTGGCCTCTACAGAGTTTAGAGTATTAAGGATGCATGTCAACAAGTTTGTGTTACAATTTCCACCTTGACTGAGACTTAAAAGTTTAATTTCGCATTACGTTGTAGGTACCAAACATAATAGGAATATTAATATATATATATATATATATATTTATATATATGAATGCATAGTTTGATGAACTGTCAATTTGCTGGAGAGTTTTTCTAGTGAAGATGACAATGACCACGTCGTTATGATATTCGATCTGTTTCTTTATTTTACTATAAATTATACATGGTCGACGCATTACTTGTAATAATCAAGACATCATAGATTACGATGGTATAGGGGAGTTCAAGCGAAATTGGATTGGTGACTTTGTCCTTCTATATCTAGTTCATGCGCCTAAGATATCAATCAAGTTTGATTATCTAAATCTTGGTATCATAATTGGTTATGGTTTGCTAGGTAAAACATAGAGCCAAGGTGAATGATGGAGCTAAGATTTCACATCCTGCCTAAGGGAACATTAAAAGTAATCAGTAAATATAAAATAATTGGATAAATACTGATTCGAGAAATACAACAAAATTTCGGAGGGTTTTTTTTTTTTTTTTTTTAATTAATAATGTTGGTTTTGTGTTTAATAAAACCTTGTCCCCAATCCAATCCATTGTAATGTACAAAACATACATACCTACACATATCTAATTTATAACAATATCCAAAATCACTAGTTAATTACTTATAATTGAGCTTCATTGTAATAGTTTATATAGCGAAGATTGACGTATTACATGTTTAATATGGGACTCAACACGCATTTGTACAACATAATCATTTAATCTATAATCCAACATAATCTATATCGAGAAGATTATGCTATATTCCATGAGTACATTAACGTTGTATTTTCTTTCCTCGCACAAATAGTAGAACCCACTATTATGTGAGTGTAGGGAATAAAATATTATTGTACTCTTGAAGTATTATATGATTAAAATGTTATACAAGTATATATACCAAGTATTTTATTTATTTATTTATTTATAGAAACAAGATATCACAAGTAGTAGCAGAGCTATAAATTTATCTTTGAGAGGTTCAACTAATTTGTTAAATCATTTATATGCTATATGTTATGTTATGTTATATATAGTAGTGTAAAAATTCATACTGTGTTGGTCTAGTGGTTTTTAAGATCTTATATGATCCATGTGTGTGGGACGTGGAGGCTACACATACTTGGGGGAATAGTAAATTTTATAATAGCTTTGGATAACGTTAACAAAAAGTAAAATAAAAATACTAATGTAAAAAAATTATAAACAATTTCAACATACAAATGAAGTATTTTGTAACTAATAGACATGTAATTACTTGTGTGTATGAGACATGGGGACTATACGTACTGGGGGGAATAGTCAATTTTAGAATAACTTTGGACATCCACGTTAACACAAAATAAAAATAAAAATACTAATGTAAAAATATTATTAAAAGTTTGGACATGCAAATGAAGTATTTTATAACTAATAGACTCATATAAAAATTTGCCAATCAAGCTTAATAGATATGTGTTAAAATAAGAAAAATATTACACTTTTTACCCATTTTTGATCAAAAAGCAAAAGTGTAAAATAAGAAAACATGACGGTATCTTGTCGTAATCTATTAAGCATAGTGTAAAAGAAAAATGTAAATTGATTTTAATTTTTGGCTATTATGAAAAATTAGGTCATTTTAGTCTTATTTAATATTATTTTAATACTTTAATTAATTGAAAAAGTTAAGAGTTGGAATAAGATTGTTGATTATAAACCATCATAAAAAAAAAAAAAAAAATTAATGATACAATTTTGATTAAACTAAAAATTATCTTTACACACATATAAATCAATTTTGAAGGCCTTCAACGTGCACGCACGTGCACACACACATATATGTATATATATTGAAATATTCAGAATATTTAACCGTCTTTCTTCTCAAAAAAAAAAAAAAAAATGGTAAAAGTCAATAGGTTGGCTGTTTTTGTAAGAGGGAATTATAAAAGAATATTTAAATAAATAATAAGGCGATTTCCATTAGGGCTCATAAATACTAGTGTAACAGAATCTCAAGACAATTATTGCTCGTTAATCAATTCTAAATTGTACTCCACCATGATATCTTCATTGTTATGAAATTGTTAGGGAAGCCTCTATATATATAGGGTAACATTGACTATAGTTTTCATTGGAGACTGCATGAATTATTCATAAATAATATATACTTGCAATGGCAGATATTCTCCGTCTATCAGCTTATATCGAACTAATAAATTGTACAAGCATGTGGCTCATTTCGTGGAAGTCATTAGAGTGGAGAAAGACCTGGTTTACTGTATGTATGGTTTTGCTTTTCTAAAATAAGTATTCTTAGAACCTACGAAAATATGTATTAGGTGGTTCTGATAATATTTAATTTAATCCAAACTTGTCTATTTGTTTGAAAATGGGTATGGATAATTTTTTTAACCAATAATGAAAACAGGTCAACCAGAACATGTTGGGTTAGAAAAATTATATTGGGGTTTGAACAAGCTCTTGGGTTTTACTACAAATCCGAGCTTTCAAGTAGATATGAAAAATATATAGATGACCACAATGAACACATTAACATACGTATATTTATATATATACATTATAGATGAGCACAATCTAAACATTATATATATATATATATAGAGAGAGAGAGAGAGAGAGAGAGAGAGAGAGAGAGAGAGAGAGAGAGAGAGATACACATTTTTTAAGTTATAGATTTCTAAGAGATCTAACGGTTAAAAAAACATCATTAAATATTACTATTTTCCATCTTATTACCTAATTAATACTAGCATCTTTTTCTCTCCTTATTTATTGTGTACCCTTCATTTTCAATAACCTGCCAACCATACTAATCTAGCAAGGAGCACCTCACATAGCCAAATCTCCCCTTTTGGCACAGAAGCAATAGAGCAATTAAATATTATGTTAATTGAATAATTCCTATATCACCTAAACATAGGTCATATATCTTTAGCACCTCCAAGTTGAAGCTCCTTAAGAGCTAGTCAAAAGTGTCGTTACAAGATATTGCAAATCAATAGTCAATATAGCAATTTGCTCCTATTCCAAGTGGGTATTAAATGCTTTTTTTCCCATAGTATGTTTGACATGAAGTCTTTGCTAAACTTGCTAGATGTACAAATGTAGCAATTGGGCAATTTATCCAATAGTGAAATTGTCTACAACACTAGTTGCACCACGACCAGCTCTTTATTAATGGGAATGTGAAGTAGAAAGTGCAACCAAAAATTTTTAGTGTACCATTCAATAGCTTCTTTGCGGAGATGTGGGAGGTTGGTAATGGTGGGGTGCTAGTATATGTAAGGTTTGCAGGTTATTGAAAATGGTAGTACCCTCTAATCAAGTGTAAAGTAATAAATAAGGTGAGAGAAAACAAATGCTAGTATTAATTAGGTAATAAGGTAGAAAGTATAAACATTTAATGATGTTTTATCAACCGTTAGATCTCTTAGAAATCTATGGCCTAAGAAGGTGCAATTCTTATGGAGTTACACCAGGTGTAACTTGAGAGTCTAAATCTCCTGTTCCACTCTTCCTATTCCACTATATACTCCACAAAAAAAAAAAAAAAAAAAAAATGCCACTTGTCCATCTAATTTATTAAATGCTAAATTTATTCCTTCTATTATTTCAATTTCTTAAAATAAATAAATAAATAACCCATCATATTTAGAAAATTGAAATAATAGAAGACATAAATTTAGCATTTAATAAATTAGATGGACAAGTGGCATGTTTTTATTTGTGGAGTATATAGTGAAGTAAGAAGAGTGGGATAAAATATTTGGACTCGTAACGAGAACCCATCTCATATGAATTCTACAACAACTTGAAAATCCCACATTTGAATTACATGTTCTATATGTTCTTAATATTCATGTTAATTTTCATGTTAATTAGATGTTATTTACCATTAAATCCATAGACTCATTTTTTATGCATTATTTTAAACTCCAAAACTTAAATTCAAACAATTGATTGATAACATGATTACTAATTTTTGATTATCTGAAATTTTGCAAGCATAGAGAATATATGAAGATAATGTAATTTAATGGTGGATTTGTCAAAATTCGCATCCAATTAAAAAATATTGAGTGGTATAAAATTACTTAAAGTTACACAAAGTGTAACTGGAATTCAACTCATATATATATATATATATATAATACTTGAGGCTAATTTGTAAAAAAAAAAAAAAAAAAAAAAAAAACTTACGTGAATATTTAGCATTATTTTAACGTAAGAAAACCAATATAATATATTTCATATAGCATATCAATTAGATTGTAACTTGTGTAAGTACAAAAAATAGTGTTAGGTTTCTTATTTTCACTTTTATTTTCTCTGTGTTCTATCCTTATTTTTCTTTTGTAACTTTTGAATCTTAAATAAACATTGATATACGTTTTGGTGGGGTTAGGGTCAATTGGCCTCTCTTGAGCCCTTGGATTTTCCAAGGGGTAAGAACGCAAATTTTTTCAGAAGTAGTGAATGTAGTTGCATTTCACTCAGGACATCGGTCAGTAATAGATAATTGCATTTGCATCTCTTATTAATAAATAGTTTTTTGTGTCTTCCAGTGTTTGTTTTGATGGAAAATATTTGTAAAGATAATTTTTTTTGTGTTTTCTAGAATTTGGTAACATCCAAAAAAATTAAGTAAAAAAGAAAACTATCTTTAATTAACAAAAAAATGCTTATTTTTAGAGATTTTTTTCCACTAAAATTTTTGAAAACAACTCTATCTCACAGTAAATTAAATAAGAGAAGTCAGGAAAATTTTTTTTTTAATAGGAAAATGAGATAATTTTCTATAAAATAGTTTTTGAAAAATGACTCATTTCTAAAAAGGATTATTGCCGAAACAAACCTTTTTTTTTTTTTTTTGAGAAACTTGCCGTAACAAACATAGTGTAAATCTAAATTGAAATTCAAAAGATGTTTTTCCTAAAAATTCTCTTCATCTCTTATGAATGACTAAATATAAACTAATGTTGAAAAGGCATCATTCCATAAACTTATCTATTTGTTTTTGACAACATCCTAACTAAGGAAATTATGAGTTGGATTTTGTTATCAAAGTGGAAAAGGTAAGCTATTTACTCTCACAAATATATATATATATATATATAGTTCTTTCAATCTCTAGCTTCCATAATAGTTTGAATCTTACTACTGTGACTCTGTAGACAGGAGGAAATTGTATCCCGAAGATTTATTCAACGATAGAGAGTTTTTCAACCTTCCTTTCTCTATGGCTAACATTGTTAACAATAAACTAGAATGTTTAATGCTTTTCTTGCTAACTTTTTCTTACGTGCTAAGTGACAGATTTGTTGATGGAAGAAGGATTGGAACTACCAAATTGGTTAAGCCCAAAGGAACAATCAAAACCATTGAGGTAATAGTTCTTGCTTTCCTTCCTTGACTTTTATCTTGATTTAAAATGTTTTTTTCATACTTATATATGTATTTTTTTTTTTTTATTCTGAACATATCTAAGGTCTAGTGAAAACTTTTCAGGGGAAGGATGGTGAGATAATTGACTGCGTCGATTTATATCAACAACCTGCTTTTGATCATCCACTTCTAAAAAATCACACCATACAGGTAGTTAATTTAGTTATTGCTAACTTTATATACAGGTTTTTATAATTGAAATTTCTATTTCATTCTTTTCATATACCTCATAATTTTATAATTTTTCTTCTTCTTTGGTGGGGCATTTCAAGGGTGGCCCTAATGGTATTTTATAAAAAACTATTGAGGTCCACCTCAAGAATGTTAGGTACAGTAAGCCTGATGATCAATAAAGATTCGTTGATCTAAAAACCAGTAACCTTTTAGCCCTTTCAATGAAAAAAATAATAATTAAAAAAAAAAAAAAAAAAAAAAAAAAAGCCTTTTAAACCATAAGCCCTTTATTTTTTGTCAGGACCTATGTTACCATACCAAACCTCATTGAGTTTTTGGGAAAGTTGAGTCCAGAAACTGACTTTCTCAACTAATCTAGTGAATTCGCCCGTCCTTTGACTAAAAATAAATAAATAAATAAAGAAAAATATTTAGCTTTTTCAAAAATAAAAAAGAAATAGAAGATATTGCAAAGAGAATGTAATGAGAGTGGAAGCATATAAAAGAAAGAAAACAAGGAGTTATATGGTTCAGCCTTATGGTCCACATTTATGAGATAAAACTCTTGACAACTATATCTTTGATATTAATACAATATGTGTTATGACTCTACTAGGGTTTATATAAGAGGGTAAAGTTTAGGATTCAATGTACATGGGTCGAGAAATACAATCAAGTCTCTTGAGCTAATTCATAAAATAATATTAACCCAATATATATCTTTAACAAGCTTAAATATTCGTTTTGGAATACTTTTCGAATGAACTATTGCATAGTCCACCCTAAAAAAAAAAAAACTATTGTATAGTAGATGCATTTGTACAACAAGTCAGTCTATACTCAAGGTTAAAAAAGGGTTAGTATTTATTTATTTATTTATTTATTAAGTTTATATAAGCTTTGAGAGGGAAATTATAAAAATAAATAAATGAATAAAAACAATAAAGGGTACTAAACTCAACAATTCAATGCTCTAGGATTTAATTCTTGCTTTGCCTTTTCAATGCCACAATTGAGAATTCAAACTAATAATTGATTTACTTTTGACTAATCAGACGGAACCTAGTTCAATTCCAAGTGATCTAAAAGCGAATTCCTCACCAGTTAAGCTAATTCAAGGTTGGCATAAAAGTGGACAATGCCCCGAAGCAACAATCCCCATTGTACGATCACCAAAAAATCAACACCTTCCTGCTTTGCGTCATTTCAAACGTAGTCGAACACAGCATAATCAAAGGTTGGATAGCGATGATGGTGATATTCTGAGTGATCATGAGGTATTCATGTAGCATTGAAATAAAAAATTCTTTTTAGTCTTGTATAAATTTTTTTCTTTCTGTAAATTAATTATTCTTCCTGACATATATATATTGATATGAATGATATTGCAATAGTATGCCGTAGCATATTTTGGAGGAGGTGGGAATTTTTTAGGATCGCATGCAACAATAAACGTATGGAAACCAACTGTAGAGAATAATGGAGAAATGAGCATTGGTCAAATATGGCTTGTAAATGGTCCAGAGCAACAAATAAACACTTTGGAAGCTGGATGGAGAGTAAGTATCTTTACAAAGATTAAACATCAGCTAATATTTAGATTTTATTTTTTGAGTGTTAAGTCTAAACTTTGAGAGGATTAGATTCTATTGGCATTCAAATCTACACAAGAATATCTTATAAAGTTTGATTTAAGATATATAAGCCATGTATTTGGATAGTGAATTGATGAACATTTCATGATTCCAGGTTGATTTTGACCAAAAAGCAAAGTTCTTCATATATTGGACTGTAAGTTTGCTTATTTCTTTTCAAGATAAAATTTAAAATTACATTAGGAATTTCGCCAACCTATTCTCATCAATTGCATGCTTGCCAAATCAAGATATTTTAATTACCCCTACCATGTATAATTTCTTGTAAAAATTCTATGTAAGTCTATCTTGAAAACTAACTTATTCTATCCTTATTGATCAAGAGCGATAACTACCAAAAGACGGGTTGCGAAAATCTTGATTGTCCTGGTTTTGTGCAAACAAACAAGAACTTTGCCATTGGATCTGCTTTAGATGTTTCCGTCTACAACTCGAAGCAAGTCGACATAGGGGTAGCCATATACAAGGTAATGGACAAAAAATATTCTTTCTTTAAATTATGCTTGCTATACACACGCCTTTCTTACATTTTGCTCACGAAATTCTTTTCCTTCAATGCTTTAGAGCAATGACAAATGGTGGCTCAAAGTGAATGATCAGGAGATAGGATACTGGCCTATATCCATCTACAAATATTTAAAGAATAGTGCTGCTCGACTTGATTACGGTGGAGAGATTTACAACGCAAAAGTAGGAGGCCATCACACAAAAACTCAAATGGGAAGTGGCCATTTTCCAAGTGAAGGCCATGGAAAAGCAAGTTATTTTCGACATATTCAATACGTGGATTCAACAGGCAGTTTTAAAGATGTTGCGCCGGGGCAGCTGGGTAAAGATGCGGCGAAACCTTCCTGCTATGATATAGATATACGAAGTGATAAGAGCAGTGGAACCAATTTTTATTTCGGGGGTCCTGGCTATTCTGCTGATAAATGTCCATGATAGCAAGGGAGAAAAAACAAAATCTTATTATAAAAATAAATATGACACATATTTGAGAAATAAAAAAGTCAAAGTTTTTTTAATTAAATTGGTAATGCGTATTTACTATTTTCGTAGTATTAGCAAGAGCTGTCGTCCAATTACATTTTCAATAATATCCCTAAAAATTTAGATTTCAAAAAATGCATAAGGTTTTGTGGTTATTGAATAAGTTGTAAAATACTTTTCTCATTATGCGAGAATAGTATTTGCAATATGTATCATTTATCTATACCCTAAAAGGACTACTCATATGGGAGTGTTATCTTCAATGGAAAACAATACAATATAACTCTAGCCATATGTAAGGTCACTCTTTATTAAATTCTTAAATGTGTGCACTATACTAAAAATGATGATTAATATTTTTTTTATTTGAATTTTAGAATCATC
Organism: Quercus gilva; assembly: GCA_023621385.1. Taxonomy (NCBI): domain Eukaryota; kingdom Viridiplantae; phylum Streptophyta; class Magnoliopsida; order Fagales; family Fagaceae; genus Quercus; species Quercus gilva. The sequence continues at coordinate 18,309,460 of CM042477.1, forward strand.
ATCAACTATTTATAGAAATGATAATAAACTTAAACATAATTTTCCCTTTAAAAGTATAATTATCATTTCTATAAAATATTAATGATGAACCTAAAATTCAAATAACAAAAGCAGCTTTTAGGTAAGATGAGCAAAGTCCTGTGTTCCACATGGAGGAATAAGCATGCTGATTTATCAAGTCTTTAATCTTTATTGTTCCAAAGAACAACACCCTCCCACCCCCCACCTTTTTTTTTTTTTTTTTTTTTTTTTTTTTTTTTTTTTTTGTGTTTGCAGTAAGTTTAATTAGTTGATTTGCGTGCCACTTTTAGTTTTGTGCATAAATACTTGAATTTATATTATTAGAACATTGACTATGGTCATTGATGGCTAACTTCGCAACACCAGATAGACATTGGGATATTGTAAAAGCCTTAGAGAAAGAGCTAGAAGGTCAATTGGGGAGGACATGTTTTAATTTAATTCAAAATCAGGAAGAGTCATCACACTCACACATAGATCCAAGCCCAAGGACCATTATCCTAGAGACGGATTTTTAATAGCAAGTAATATATATATCTTCACAGTTTTAGAATCTTGACTACCAATAGTAAAACCGGAAATTCATAGATCAAGAAACGTCGTCGTTAAGTGGTTTGTGACAACCTTACGACGAAGAAATGAATACCTATCTCAACATATTAAGAATGTGCATTAAAAATTCGCAGGAGATCAATATTGTATCTCAATGAGATACCAGTATCAAATAATAGCGATTGACATCACCAAGAGATAGGTTGTGGCCAAGGAAAATGGCAAACCAATCAATATATATCATTGACTATCAAAGTTTAGGGCCTGGCGTGTTAGTACATTTTCACAAATCCCAAAAAATGTTGTGACTAAAATTACTCAATTAAGATCTCAAACTAATCTATAAATAAATTAATCAAACTTAAGAACAACAAGAGTTTTGTAAGAACTTTTTCTCCTTTTAAGGGAAAAACAATTGAACCAACTTAAAAATATATATATATATATATAATAAAATCCGATTATAATACCTTTACATGTTTATATCCAAAACTTAACATAAAATACAAATAATCTCTGCTCTAATAATTAACACAAACTCACCTGAGATCTTTACTCGCTCTCTAACGCTAAACCTTTTTGTGGTTGCTGAGAAACTATCACTAAAACAAAACCTTAATTCTTATGGTTGCGTGTGGCCCATGACCAAAGAAAAATCCTTCTTTACTTTGCTTTTACACGTGTACTGCAATTTCTTTTTTTGTCCCTTTGTCTCACGTGTTACTATATATATATATATATATATAATTGAAGTTTTTGGCTCTTTTTTTTTTTGATAAAGAAGTCTTTGGGTCTTGGTTGATATTTCCACAATTTTACACATCAGTATTACTTAAATAAATATTATAATTAGAGAAATGATATGTCTATAATATTTTTACAACAAATCCTGAGTGGTAGGTTGTTACTGGTTATTATTGTTAGGGCAAAAAGGTAATCTTAGTGTTAGTTTCAAATTTGAACCAATAACAACTAACCACCTGTGATTTGTTGTAAAATTGTTGTAGACATAGCATCTTTCTTATAATTAATATTATCTAACCAATATTTAAAAAAAGTAAAATAAAATAAAAAAGAAAACCCGATTCTCTTTTCCCCCAAAAAACAAATTCAACTTTCATTAAAAAAAAAAAAATCGACTCTTTAAAACATAGACATTGCCATCTCCTTCTTCTTCTATCACTCCATTTCTGTCATCTCCATCTTCTACAATTATCTCTTTCAAGTTTCAAACATAGCTATCAATTCTCTCTAAATCTCTATTATGCCCAAATCTCTCTCCACACAAAAACCCTAAACCTAATGCATTCTTTAACCATCTATAGGCCTCCTCCTCTTTGCTGGAAGAAAAATTCTACAAAAGAATTACAAAAATTGGAAGGAAGGATCAATGGAATAAAGGAACAAAGGACCAACCAAAAAGGGAATTACAAAATTAGCGTAAGGTACTGTTTTTATATTCTAATAATTTTCGAATTCAACTTTTATTTTATAATTATTCCTGAATTTTAGTCAATTAAACAAAGGAACAATCATTATTCCTCAAATTTAGAAAAAAACTGTTGCGTGAAATTTAGTCAATTGTTCATGCAATTGTTAAACAGAAACATATATTCGTTCCTTTATTAATTGTTAGGTTTCTATTTTTTAGGTTTTTTCTTTGGTTTTGTCTTGAAAAGAAGAAACATTATTTTTGTTTTGTGAATTTAGTCCATTTTTTGTACTATAAACTAACGCTGTGCTTTAAAAGCTTATATATATATATATATATATATTAGCATTCATACTATTTGAATAAAGTATTTAACCAACTTCAAAATTGTTCCATATTTATTTGTGAGATTTTGTATTGCTCTCTTTATATAATTAGTAAATACAGCAGTGTTGCTTTTGTTTAGGATCCGATTCACATACTTTGATTAGTGATTTTGCAATTGACGTACACCGTTTACAAATCTTTTGTATTAGTTTTTATTGTTTTGGCTGTTGAATAGACTCGCTATATTGTTATTATAATGTATACTAAAAGTTATGCTATCGCTACATCTGGCCCTAGGGAAAACGCTTTTGACATTGGATCATAGGGTACGGGATGTGATTGCTCATGTTGTTGAAGGTGACTGTGAAGCTATTACTACTTGGAAAATTACATGTTTGGGAGAATTATGCTAGAAATGTTAAGTTAATCATAATGTTTAAAACATTGCATCGATTGAAACATTTTTTAATGTTTCATATTGAGGATAATAATCTTTTAGATTAGAATCCTAATGTACAATTAGAGGGGAAGAAACAAAAAGTTGTTTAAATCTTCTTGCAAAGTTACGTTTGCAAAACATTCATATCTAATAAAAAAAAATATTAAATAAATAGATTTCTCGCGCATCGCACGGATTAGCAACTAATTAATTATATTTTTCAAATTATATTATATTTTTATATTTTTAATCCAGCCCTTGTAGTCAGAATATTGTCGGAATCTTGATGTTTACCTTTTTATGACTTTATTTTACACAGGACTATTATCCTAGAAAATAAATGAGACCAATAATAGATAATACTATCTCTTATCAACAATTAAATCTAAACTAAAGTGGAAAAGATGTTTACCCTAAAATTTGCCCTTTTGTTTTATGCAACCTCATAGCTAAGGACATTATAAGTTAGTTTTTGTTTATTGAAGCATAGAAAGTAAGCTAATTACACACACACAAAGATTTATACGTGTTTGCTTTATTACTTCCCATAGAAAGTAATACACGTGTAAATCCTAAGTGGAGGCTATATCCATGTGTAAATAGCTCTTAGCACGTAACATTTGATTCTCATATATCTTTCTAGAATTTCCTCAACTCTGTATTTGATTTAGGTACTTGATGACAAGTAAATCCACATTTTTTTTTTCCCAAAGAAAACCATGTGTGATATTTGAACATTAGCAAACCAAGTACTATATTGCAAAGTTTTAGTTCAAAAAATTATCAATAACAATTAGATCATCTTAGAAACTATTTAGAATTTGCTTATTTCTGCAATTTTTTAATTCTTATCCTTCCCATAGAAAGTAATACATGTTTGCTATATCCATGTATATATATATATATATAATTCCTTCAATCCCTAGTTTCCATAATACTTTTGTATCTTAGATTATGTAAACAGTTTAAATCAAATTCAACCCAGAAGAGTTATTCAAAGATAAGAGAATTTTGTAACTTTGTTTCTATGTGGCTGACATTATAAAAAAATAAACTATAATGTTGCATAGTTTTGTTTCTCACTTTGTCTTACGGGTTAAGTGATATATTTGTTATTGGAAGAAGGATTGAGACTATGAAAACTAAAGAGTTCGTTAAACACAAAGGAGCAATCAAAACAATTGAGGTTATGATAAGTACCAAATACTTCTTTCTTTCTTTCCTTCCTTAATTTTTATTTTGATTCAAAATATTTTTCATAGTTATAATTTTTTTAAAACAAAATTCCAACATTTATCAACAATCTTCTTCTTTGCAGGGGAAAGATGGTGATATAATTGATTGTGTCAACATTTATCAACAATCTTCTTTCAGTCATCTTCTTCTCTTCTTCTCATACAATTTATTTATTTATTGCTAATACATAGGTTTTTTTTTTTTTTTTTTTCCTAATTCATTTATCATGTATATGTGTCATTAATATTATTACTTTTTTTAATTTGGCAGCCATTCATACATTTCATATACCTAATAATTTTATATTTTTTGTTCTTTGTCGGGGTAGTGTGGCACAAATCTTCTAAATAATTTATGATTGATATGTATCATGTGGTACATTCTCTAGTTATTTCCAAATCAAGTCACAGGTGGCTAATTGGTTCCCCATGTGTGCGGTCGGTATTTTGGTTATCTAAGTAATGTATTGTGCTTAATCCCAACATATGGTTATGGATGCGATTATTTTGATTATGAAAATCTATGATGATTAGGAATTAATATATCAATTTTTTCTTAGAATTATTACTCTTGCTGGAACTAACTACCTTAGCTCTCCCTTCCAAAATAAAATAAAATAAAATAAAATAAAAAATAAAAAATAAAAAACTACCTTAGCTCTAATTTATTTTAAAACATTAGGGGCTATGCTGTTGTTCTTGTCATCACAAATGTTGGCGACATTCCCATGTGGTTTTATTGTAAATTAATTTATTCTAAAAAATTAGAAATAATTTTTCAATTTCAATTTTATCTATTTCTTTCTCATCTGAAATTTTGGTAATATTGGTAATATTGAATTTGAAATATTTCATTTAAATATATATATATATATATTTATGCTTTGTTGAAAATGCATTAGTTGACTAATAATTAAAAAAAAAAATTACCAAAAAACATTTAGTGTTATTATATTACATAGCCATTATTTTCCTTCAATAATTTTGCTCAATAATTATCATTAAATACATAATAACTAAAATTAGAAAAAAATAATAATAATAGTACCAAAAATATCCCTTTGATATTAGAATTTTTTTTTTGTTTTTTTAATAAACTTGATAGTAGAATACTTAATAATTAACCAAAAAAAATTTAAAAGGAGAGATGGTAAATTAAACCAATAATATTAATAAAAAAACTACAAAAACTATATAGTAGCATCACAATTGACAGTACATGTACCGTACAGGCATCAATTTCCTTTAATAATGCTTCACTTTAATTTTTATTAAATGCAGATACAATGGTTAATAATTATAAAAAATAAAAAAAAAATTATAAAATGATCCTGTTATCAACAGAATCCAAGCTCTTTGTCTGGAAATTTTTGGGTTTGGATTTGAGTTAAGGTTTGATAAGATTTCGACGATCTTCTTCTTGTTGATATTATCAATGTGAGAATTGAGATTGGCTTTGGGGTGGGGTGTTCATAAAATTATTTGTTGTGCTGCTAAAACATTATATGTCCCCTGTCAATTTCTGAACTTTCCAGATCTATGACGTGGTAGTATACTGATCTGAGGCATTTTTTTTTTTTTTTTCATTTTATATATATATAAAGAAAATTTGATTCAATCAGGTCTATATGGTCTATTTTGATCCACTTCAGCTGTTTCAGTCCATTAACTCCTTTTTTGGACAAAATGGGCAAATGCCCTTTTCTCCCAAACTAAGCAGTGTTTTGCCCATTTTCCCAAAATAACTAGGGAAATGCCCATATTTTAAAACTCGATTTGTGATAAATTAAGTTAAGCCCTATAGCGGTGTTTTTAAGGAGCCTATAGTGATGTTTTAAGGATTTATAGTGTCGTTTTGTAACTCGACTTCCATGAAATCGAGTTATCGGTTCCTTAAAAACGTCACTATAGGCTCCTTAAAAACGCTGCTATAGGGCACCAATTTTTTTTTTTTTTTTAATTTGTTACAAATCAAGTTACAAAAGATGAGCATTTCTTTAATTAGTTTGAAAAATGGGATAAAACGCTGCTTAGTTTGGGAGAAAAGGGCATTTGCCCATTTTGGCTCTCCTTTTTGTCCTTTCTGATGCATTTAATTAAGCTAGTGTTTTTAGGCTATGCCACTGTGACATCTGCTAATAATTATTCTTGGGCAAATAACACTCCCCTCCCTTGAGGTTTGGAAAAATGACACTCACCCCCAAACTTAAAGGAAAAAAACATTTTCCCCCCTTTGACATTTATTTATCTAAACTTTGTTAAATTGACGTTAAAAATGTTGTGCACTAACGTACTCTTTGGTTAATAATGTATTCCCAAAATTGTCCTCAACTTATTCTCAACTTATTCCATCAAAAGTCCATATTTTTAGCTGCTTTTCTAATTTAACGTTAGATGGTAAAGAATAAGCTTTTGTGAGTTTGTTCATCAATCAATCAAATTGACTTTGAAAGTTTTTTATATTGATAAGTGACTTTGACAATTTCAAACTCGTTTTTAAACAATAAAAGCTTGAAAGTTTCAGCAAATTGTATTATTTCATAAATTTTTATCCAAAGTGTTAGAGAGAGGAGCGATTAAAAAATCTAAGAGGATCATCAAACTTTAAAAAATCAATTGGAAAGGTGCTATAAGAGACTAAAAAATCAACATAAGTAACATGTTTTATAATATGTTCTTTTAATTTTTTATTTTATTTTATTTTATGTAAATGTTCTTTTCACTAACCATGGTTAAACTTTGGTAAAGAGAATCTTTAAAAAAATTGGAATATTCTGTTACTAATATTAACAGAAGGGGGGGGGGGAGTGTTATTTTTTTTAAATCTCAGGGGGGGAGTGTTTTTTCCTTTCAAGTTTGGAGGTGAGTGTCATTTCTCTAAACCTCAAAGGAGGGGAGTGTTATTTGCCCAAGAATAATTATTAGCAGATGTCACAGTGGCATAGCCTAAATGCTATCTATAAAAAATAAAAATAAAAATAAACTAGAGGATGCATGTAATAATGCCATTTGTCACTTTCTCCTAGCATAAAATAATGATACATACTCTTTCTTAATACCATAATTACAACAATTAATATCTTTTTGTAACTTCTCTCTCTCTCTCTCTCTCTCTCTCTCTCTCTCTCTCTCTCTCTCTCTCTCTCTCTCCTTATTAATTAGCACATGCCATTATTCTTTAAAAAAAAAAAAAAAATCTTAAAAAACGACCATTTATGATTTTTACTTTCCTTAAACCTCATCTCTCTATATTTTTCTCTCTTTCAGTCTTTCTTCGTATTTCTTAATTAGTAGCTTATACCTTTTTTCTCAGATACTTGAATCAGGCCCTAATATGAGATTTAAACATTGTGGAAGTGGGATGGCAAATAAGTTTCAGCTAGTAAGATCCTCCCCCAGGGAGATTAAATAGAAATAAAATTGTTTCAACATAACTATATGATTTTTTTTTTTTAATTATTTTTTAAACAATTAGAATTTTTTTTTTCAGTTTTCTTTTTCTTTTTTCTTTTTTTTCTTTTTTTTCCAATTTCAAAGTTAGGGTGAAAGTTAAACCACCCGACAAATTCACAAGGTTTTTCATGTATTGGACTGTAAGTTTACTAATTAATCTTTGCGTAAAAAAATTACTAACATCCCCTGAATTATGATTTTGTTGCATTAACGGCTTGGTCTCTCTTAGCAGACTGGATTGATGAACATTCCTAATCTGCTTGACCTTCGACAAGAAATATTATCAACTAATTTATCTGCACCTATATATTCAAAAAAAAAATAAAAAATTTGTCCGCACCCATACCTTCTTTTTTTTTTTGAAAACAAATCTATCACTCATTCATTAATATGAATCCGATCATGATGTAAAGCATCTACAGCAGTTGGGGGCTCATCCTCCATCCAATACAAATCCTTCACAATGTTCCTAGCAAATCTAGCTAAAGAGTGAGCCACCATGTTTCCCTCCCTTTTTACACAGCTAAAGCCAACAGATTGCCTACCCAAAATTAAATGTCTAATATCATCCACAATATGACCAAAGAAAGAATTATTTGTTTCAGTACTTGATATTGCTCTCATCACATTTAAGTTATCACCCTCAATTATCAGACTTGAGAAACCGGCCTCCCTAGCGAATTCCAAGGCTTTTTGACATGCTAAAGCCTCTGCATCATCACTATTGTGTACATAATCTCCCTTTGCTGCCATCCCAGCCATCACCTCACCATCAGAGTTTTGAATGATCGCACCTACCCCAGAGCAATTCAGGTCCGAGAATATTGCTGCATCAAAATTCAGCTTATACACCTCTTGTGGAGGAGGTTTCCAATAGATTCTGCCTAGATTTGCACTTGAAATCTCCTAAGTTGCTTGAACTTTCTTATATTCTTCTAGCAATTCCGTTGCTCGCTTTGTCAACAACCCCGGATTCTTCATTTGTCCTCCATGCACTATCACATTTCTTTGATTCCATATGAGCCACGCTTGAACAAGAAAGAGCTCCATTTCAGTTGTTGATAATCTGTCCACCAAAGCTTCAAAAAGCTGCAAAAAATCAACATGGTTAGTCTGAAATTTCTGCAGCACATTTAGACTCCTTGCCCAAACGTCCTGGGCTGCACCGCACCCCCATACAGCATGCAAGATGTCCTCAGGTACACGCTTACAGCAGTGACACAACATATCAGAAATTATTTTACGCTTTGCCAGGTTCACCCGAGTTGGAAGTGCATCATGACAAGCTCTCCAACCAAAGATTTTAATTTTTCCTGGTATCTTTAACTTCCATAAAGCTCTCCACACCTGCTGCCAGCCACCTTTATTTGATGCTTCAGCTCGAAATTCATCCTTCAGCACCTGTCTTGCTAAATGGTACCCAGACCGAACTGTATACACACCTCTTCTATTATGCAGCCAGACCATACTATCCTCCACAACCCGTCTCCGCACCCATACCTTTATATCTTCTTATCACTTCATTTTACCTACCATAAACATAGAAGATATATGAGACCAAAAATCAATGACTCAATCAAAATCAGGCAAAACTTAAATACAGTATTTAGGTGCTATTTTTGAGGTTCATTTCTTAAGATTCAGCTATGTAACTGTATTTAACTAAAAATACATTTTCATCTCATAATTAAAAAAAAAAAAATAATAATAATAATAAAAAGAAGGCCATATGGTTAAAGTTTAAGAGAAAAACCTAATGAACAACACCTATGTCATATGCGAGAGCATGGAGTGTGCGCATGCGAAGAGAATTTTGTCTATTAGCCTTCCAATCATCATTTTCTAATTAACACCAAGTGTCACTCTTTAGCCTTCCACCTAATCAAAGCTTTATTTGAATATATGCATTTGATCTTCCACCTAATAAAAGTTTTAATAATTTATTTGATTTTTATTATTTATTGTGTTCAAAAATAAATTATTTTATTTTATTTCCTATATACAAATTTCAATAAAATATTATGGACTAAAATGTAAAATCTATAGTAAAATTGAAAAGATTTCTTTCCTAAAAATTCTCTTCATCTTTTATTAACATCTAAAGAGTCCAAATTTGGTATGGATGAGGTGTAAAAATTATGTTTTGCACCATTTAATAAGAGATTATCACATCAACATCTTACTTAAAATTCAATACATCTAAATTATAAAGATGCTTTCCCCAAAATTATCTTCTTCTTTTTTCTTCTTTCTTTTCTTTTTTGGCAACCTCCAAAGTAAGGAAATAATAAGTTAGATTTGTTCAGAAATGGTATGCTAATTACACTCACAGTTATATATATATATATATATATATGTAATTCTTTCAATCTCTAATTTTCATAATACTTTTGAATCTTACTGTCTGTAGAAAGTAGCAAATTCAATTTAGAAAAGTTATACAAAGACAGAATTTTCCAACCTTCGTTTTTCTATGGCTAACCTTATTAACAATAAACTAGAATGTTTCATGTTTTACTTGCTAACTTTGTCTTACGTGTTGAGTGATAGATTTATTGATGAAAGAAGGATTGGGACTACGAAATCGGTTAAGCAAAAACGAACAATCAAAACCATTGAGGTTATACTTCTTGCTTTCTGTAAGGCCACAATTTGTAGTGGACCCTAGACAATAGAATTTGTAGAGCATGGGTAGAAGGGCTAGGCACTAACAAAGTAAAAAATGGGAGATATGAAATTCATAGGAACGATAGCAAAGACCAAGCGTTTATGAGGATCTAGGTAGTAGTTTTTATTAAGTATCGGTGAAGATCTTTAGGATAATCTTAGTCAAGTGTTTATGAGGATTTGCTCGTCCTCGGCTCAGTCCGAGGACTTTGTTCCTTCAAACTAGCAAACATTAGGGTTGTTCCTTCCTCCTCTCCACTTTGGGGGTTCTATCTGATATATATATATTTTCCTTTGGCTAGTCCTCCGTCGTCCACTTGTCAGTTACCCGAACTCTCTCTTTATGGGTTTGTCCCATCATTTTTCCTTTGCAGGTTCTCTGTTAGTTCCCAGCCGCTTTTGCAGGCTTTCCATTAGTTGAAGTGATCGAGGCATCTGGGTTTGCTAGTCACTTCACCATTAAAGCGGCCAGAATGTTGGTAGAGCACATTTTAATGGGTCAGGGATATTTTCCCTTCACTAACTTCGGATCGCCGAGGAGATGGGCATCCTCGGCGAGGCCCTTTGAGGGCTTGGGCCCTTCCCTTTTACCCTTGGCCTCTGAATTCTCCTTGGCGCGGGCGTTGGGCCGGCCATAGAGTGGGCTGGGCCGGGGTTGTTTCAAATATTTAGGGCCCCACACTTTCCTTCCTTAATTTTTATCTTGATTTAACATTGCTTTCATACTTATATATGTATATTTTAATTCTGGACTTATCTAAGGTCTAGTGCAAACTTTTTAGGGGGAGGATGGTGACATAATTGACTGTGTCGATTTTTATCAACAACCTGCTTTTGATAATCCACTTCTAAAAAATCACACTATTCAGGTAAATTTATTTAGTTGTTGCTAATTGTATATTATGGTTTCAATAATTGATTTCTATTTCATTTTTTTTGTTTCCAATACCTCATAGTTTTATAATTTTTCTCCTTCTTTGGTGGGCCATTTCAAGGGTAGCCTAATGATATCCAGATCTTCTAAATTTCTTAGGATATTCTATCAATATATTTTCTTAAATCCTAATAACTCTTTTATGATTTAAAAATCTAGATTCTGCCATGTCATTATTTCACTAACAATACTCTTCAAATAATAAAATAATGTTATAAACAAAACAATTAAGATTATTATTAGTGAAATACTAAAATGACAAAATCTACATCATTAAATTATTAAAGAATGGTTAATATTTAAGAAAATCTATTTGGTAGAGTACCTTAAAAAATCTAAAGGATTTGATTCTAGCCTAATGGTATTATATCCATGAATGGGGGAAAAAAAATTAAAACAAAGCTATTGAGGTCCAACTCAAGAAAGTTAGGTACTGTAAGCCAAATGATCAATAATGATGCCTTTATCTAAACTATGTGTAACCAACAACCTTTTAAACCTTACATTGAAAAAAGAGAGAAAAACTGCAACCTTTTAAACCGTATGCCCTTTATTTATGTCAGAACCTATAACTATACCAAAACTCATTTGTTTTTGGGAAAGTTCTAGAAACTAAACTAATCCAGTGAATTTTCCCATCCATTGAATAACAAAAATATATAAAAATCTTTAGTTTTGTTAAAAACAAAAGAAGAAAGAGAAAATATTGCAAAAAGATTTTAGGGAGAGCAGAAGAATATGATAGAGAAAGAATACGGGAATTATTTGATTTTTGACCTTACGGTTCATGGGATAAAGCCCTTGATAGTTATTTTTTTTTGATTTGATTTGTATGTGTTACAACTCTACTAGGGTTTTATATAAGTGGGTAAAGTTTAGGGTTCGATGTATATAGGTTGAGAAATACAATCAGGCCTCTTGAACCAATACATAAAATAGTATAAACCCAATATATATCTCTAAAAAGCTAAGATATTTGTATTAGAATATTTTTAGAAAGAATTGTACAGTACATTTATTTGTATATTACAAACAATTCATCTTGACTTTTCCATTATCCTAGTACAAAGCCAGTCTATATTTAAGGTTAAAGAAAAAAGGTTAGCATTCAATTTTTTGGAATAAGTGTATATAAGTTTGAGAGGGAAATTGTAAAAATAAATAAACAAATAAATAGAAACACTAAAGAGTACTAAACTCAAAAATTCAATGCTCTTTGATTATTTTCAATGCCAAAACTGTGGATTCAAACTAACAATTGATTTTTTTTTTTTTGGCTAAACAGATGAAACCTAGATCAATTCCAAGTGATCTAAAAGCGAGTTCCTCACAAGCTGTGTTGTTTCAAGGTTGGCATAAAAGTGAGCAATGCCCTGAGGCAACAATCCCCATTAGACGATCACAAGAATATTAACACCCTCATGCTATTCATCATTTGAAACAACGTCGAACACAGCTTAATCATAGCTTTGATATTGATATTCAAAGTGATCATGAGGTATCGTTTATAAAAGACTGATATTTTACATATATTCATGTCGCATTGAAATGCAAAATATAAAAAATAATTTCATTTTGTAAATTAATTATTCTTCTTGACATATATATTGATACGAACGATATTGGAAATTTGGAATAGTATGCCACAGTTTATATTAATGGTGGCAACTTTTATGGAGCACATGCATCAATTAACGTATGGAAACCTACTGTATCTAATGATGGAGAAATGAGTATTGGTCAAATATGGGTTGTAGCTGGTCCAGAAGATCAAATAAACACTATGGAAGCAGGGTGGAGAGTAAGTTTAATTTACTGAATATCTTTACAAAGATTAAACATCAGATTTTATTTTTTGAGTGTAAGTCTAAACTTTGAGGTGATTAGATTCTATTGGCATTCAAATCTACATAAGAAAATCATTTAAAGTTTGATTTGAGATATAAATACCATGTGTTTGGATAATGACTTAATGAACATTTCATGATTCTAGGTTGATTTTGATCAAAAAGCAAAGTTGTTCATATATTGGACTGTAAGTTTACTTACGGCCTATTTGGAAGTTTAGAAAGTAAGGAGAGTAGAAGGGAGGATAGTAGAGGGGAATAGTTCTCCTCTATCTTGTTTGAACGTTTTTAAAATTAATAGGGGGAGTTAGCCCTTTCCTTTATTTGGATGTTTTAAAAATTAAAATGGAGAGAAGATGAAATTATTAAAATAGACAAATTTACTCCTATTTGAAAATAGACTTGCAACATTAGTCTATGATTAATTTGTTAGAAATGGTAAATTAAGGAATTTACTTGGACAATAATTTATCTATTCTACTTTTTCTCCAAATCTCTCAAATTTGGAGGAATTAAAAATGAGGGGTTAAAGGTAGTTGAAATCCCTCCAAACTCCTCTCCCTCATTCTTTAAAAAACTTCCAAGCAAAGTAATTGGATTACCTCCCTCCCTCTACTCTACTTCCCCTCCTTTTTTAAACATCAAAACATGCCATTATTTCCATTCACGATAAAATTTAATTTTACATCAGGAATTTCGTCAATCTACTGTCATCAATCAAGATATATAGTTACCCCGAGTATAATTTCTTGTAAAAGTTCCATGTAAGTTTCTTCTGAGAACTAACTTATTCTATCCTTATTAAGAGCGATGGCTACCAAAAAACTGGTTGCCAAAATCTTGAATGTCCTGGTTTTGTGCAAACAAACAAGAACATTGTCCTTGGATCTCCTATAGTAGATGTTTCCAGCTACAGCTCGAAGCAAGTCGACATAGGGGTAACTATATACAAGGTAGTGGACAAAAAATTCTTTTCTGTAAATTATGCTTGCTATACACATGCCTTTCTTACATATTGCTCACGAAATTCTTAACCTTAAATGCTTTAGAACAATGAAAATTGGTGGCTCAAAGTGAATGATCAGTTGGTAGGCTACTGGCCTCAATCTATCTTCATCACATAGTTAGCCAGTAGCGCTACCGAACTTGATTGGGGTGGAGAGATTTACAACTCCAAACCTGGGAGTCTTCACACAAAAACTCAAATGGGAAGTGGCCATTTTCCAAACGAAGGCTATGGAAAAGCAAGTTATTTTCAAAATATACAATACGTGGATTCAAAAGGAAATTTTATAGATACTGAGGTCGAAAGGTTGGTTCCAGACTCTAAATCACATTAAAAGAATAAGTTTTTTTTTTCCCCTAAATTTTAAGAGATTGTTCAACTATTTTTTTTTTAAATATCAATTTGAGATTTAAAAAAGTAATTTGAGTTCAAATAGAACTCATACTTGAATTTTGAACAAAACAACATGAATTAAAGAAAACGTGAGAATGGTTTTTTTTTTTTTTAAATGCAATGTAAAAAACGTGTGGTTAGTGGAAAAATAGACAAAAAAATTCAATAATATATATCATTTCCACTCTTTAAAAAAGACTCATTAATTAGAGAAAATATTAAACACTCATCAGACCAAATAAAAGAAAAGAAAAGATTAAAAAAGAAAAGATAAGATAAGATAAGACAATGATATGGAATCATTCTAAAATAGTAACTTTTTAACATGGGTTTCTAAAAAAAAAAAAAAAAAAATTTAACGTGGGTTAAAAAAAAATTCATGTGATATAGAGTCTGATGAGTGTTTAATATTTAAGCAAGATAGATTTCAAAGAATTTGGTTTATATTAGTGTAAAATTTTAAATATTACTTAAATTTATTGAAAATACATACCTCCTGTCCAGAGCAATACCCCTCTTCATGCTTCAAAGTTTTCCACAATTGTCAAAATTGAAAATGAATTTAATATGGAAGTTGGATAATAAGCATTGTATTTTTGGTTAACTGCTTTGTTGTGGTTGATTTATCAGATTGTCTTTTACACTGAAATTTTAAAATTTAACGTGGGTTAAAAAAAAATTCATGTGATAGTTCGTGGTTTTTTACTTTTGGCCTGAAATGAGTGTGTATTTTTTTTTTTCCAATATTTGGTTTATATTTGATTTCCTTACTTTGTTATCATAATCCTTTCCATATCATTATCTTATTTTATATTGTCTTATTTTTTCTTTTCTTTTTTAATCTTTTCTTTATATTTTTTGGTCAGTTTGATGAGTGTTTAATATTTTCTCTATATATTTTTTTAATCTTTTCTTTATATTTTTTGGTTAGTTTGATGAGTGTTTAATCATTTAAAAATAGTTGAACAATCTCTTAAAATTTAGGGGAAAAAAAACTTATTCTTTTAATGTGATTTATAGTCTGAAAGAAAAAAAAAAAAAATCTTTTAACTAGGATTACAATCACAATGGGCAATCTCACATCTGATTCCTGCACAAAGTTCATATTAGCCACAATCTACCTCTAATCTCTATACACATCATCAAACCAAAAGAGGAGTAGAGAGAGAGAGCCCAAAGGATGTCAATGCAAAGTTGTATACACATTTGGGAAACCTGATTACAAACAATGTTTGCTTCATCTTTGATTGCAGAATGTAGCCTGTGATTGATAACTATTGCCAAAAGCCCATCAACGAAATCACCACTCTCTCCAGCACTAATGCCATTCGTTTTCTAGTCAGTATGTTCCTTGACGAAATATGTGAAAGAAATTAAATGTGAGGTTGAAATAGAAGGGCTATTTTACACAAATATTTGATTTGTTTTTAAAATATAAGAAGTTATTTATGAATTAGAAAACCAAAATAGAAAAGACCGATGTATATTGATATACACATTCCGTTAAGCAAGAGCAAATTTAAGCAGAACAAATAGAAAAAATGATGATAATGGTGAAAAGAAGATTAACAAAGAATTGAGAGAATTGGAAAACTGAAGAAGAAGCAGTTTGATTTTAAAAACCAACGTGAGTATACTGAGAGTGTGGTCTTATTTTATAAATAGTGTTTTACGTGGAAGTTAAAGAAGCATTTTTAAATTATTAAATTTTACCCAAAAAAAATAGTAACTTTTTAACATGGGTTTCTAAAATTAAAAAAAAAAAAAAAAAAAAAATTTTAACGTGGGTTAAAAAAAAATTCATGTGATATAGAGTCTGATGAGTGTTTAATATTTAGGGGAAAAAAAAAAAAACTTATTCTTTTAATGTGATTTAGAGTCTGGAACCAACCTTTCGACCTCAGTATCTATAAAATTTCCTTTTGAATCCACGTATTGTATATTTTGAAAATAACTTGCTTTTCCATAGCCTTCGTTTGGAAAATGGCCACTTCCCATTTGAGTTTTTGTGTGAAGACTCCCAGGTTTGGAGTTGTAAATCTCTCCACCCCCAATCAAGTTCGGTAGCGCTACTGGCTAACTATGTGAAGATAGATTGAGGCCAGTAGCCTACCAACTGATCATTCACTTTGAGCCACCAATTTTCATTGTTCTAAAGCATTTAAGGTTAAGAATTTCGTGAGCAATATGTAAGAAAGGCATGTGTATAGCAAGCATAATTTACAGAAAAGAATTTTTTGTCCACGTTTGCTCACGAAATTGAGTAATCCTAGGAATTCGTGAGCAATATGTTACAGAAAAAAAAAAAAAAATCTTTTAACTAGGATTACAAAAGATAAATTTTCCATATACTTCTTTTTATTTTTTGGTCAGATGTAGTAATCCCTAATTTACAAAAAACCATTCTCACGTTTTCTTTAATTCATGTTGTTTTGTTCAAAATTCAAGTATGAGTTCTATTTGAACTCAAATTACTTTTTTAAATCTCAAATTGATATTTAAAAAAAAAATAGTTGAACAATCTCTTAAAATTTAGGGAAAAAGAAAAACTTATTCTTTTAATGTGGTCCAATAATATTTTCAATAGTGTCCCTAAAAATATATGGAGTTGCAAAAAAATAAGATAGTGAAAGAGAAGAAAACATAAATAGTGAAAGAAAATCGTGAGGAAGGAAAAAAAAAGGTGTTGAAGTTGCAAATTCATCAAATAAAAAAAAAAATAAAAAGAAGAAGAAATAGTAGCTGCCTAAAATAGCATTGAAGATACATACAAGAAGCAAACAAAAATTAAAATTTATGAATTGAGATCAGGTGCAATTGTAATCTATGCCTGAGATTGAAAGTTAGAAATATAATTTTTAGGGTAAATTATAACTTATCCACCTATGGTTTGGTTAAAATTAAGTTGTTTACCTGTGATATAAAATTTGACATTTTACTCACTTAGGGTTTGATTGAAATTTAATTTGTTTACCTGTGATTTGAAAATCTTATAATGCAAGTGTTCTGTTTAATTCTTTTTTATCTAATTTGATATTGTATTTTTATATTTTTTGTGTTTTATGAGGATAGAAATATAAAGGTAAAGCAAAATCAAATATTTACTCATGTTTTTAATAGACATGAGTTAAGAAAATCTAACTTCAAGTGGATAATGTCAAATTTCAAATTACAGATAAGTAATTTAAATTTCGGTCAAACTAAAAGTGGGAAAGTTATAATTTGTCTTAAATTTTAAAATTAATTGTTAAATTAAATATGTTAAAAAGAAGTTAAAAAAAAAAAAAAAAAAAGTTAAAGTTCAAAAGCTAAAAATATAAAAATATTTGTGAGAGAGATGTGGGTTAATTGATCATGTGAACTCAATCCCAAATTTACAGCCACCAAAAGCCTAGAACACTAAAGAGGCGGCTAAGGTTACATCAGACTCACACATATCTGTTTTTATATGCTGTACATGATTAGAAATTATAAAAGTTTTGGTGGATCATGTTATTTGTCTACCATTTCACTAAAAAAATTTTATTTGTTTAAAATTGTTGAGTCAGTAATTAATTTATGTTTAAAAAAATTTTCTAACTAACATTTTTAAACAAATAATAATTTTTTAGTGAAATAATAGACTATATCACATATTCACTATATATATAATTTCTCGTACATGACATGGCCTAGGCAACACGGGATGGGAATTTATTAAGAAAATAAAAAATTCTAAATGTCAGCCCAATGCTACTATTAACTTGTGGCCACGCGAGCCTCCATTAGTGGGCCCCATATAATTTCATAGTGGGCTAAATGTTGTCTTCAATCAAGTCCAGAAGTTCATCGCGTGACTGAATGAAATCAGGCCCGTGATCTTCTAGAATTAATGGGCCACAGGAAAATTGTTTGCCAGTCAGTCCTATCAACTTTTAGAGCAAGGTGCAAACGTATTTTATAGTTTTCCAAATTAAGAGTTTGTGTCTCAGCTAATAGATTAAAAACCTATTTTATTCAATATAATAATAATTAATAACAATAATAGTCCATGCATTCATATAGTTTTATTTTATTTTATTTTATAATAATCTTAGGTTTTTAAAAATAAATATAGTTAGATAGGAGTAAAAAAAATAAAATAAAAAAGAATTTTAGGATTAAGGTTTAAAGGCTAGGAAGATGTGGCCCGTGTGGATGAAGACAAACAAAATTTTGAGTTTAAAAAATTTATTAAAATCTTTCAAACTTGTCAGACTTGGTTAGACTTTAGAGTAGTATTATCATTCACATGCTATACAAGGCAAAAAAAAAAAATCTATTCATTCACGTGAGTGCAACTGCAAAGAGAGAGAAACTCAAGATAATTATAAAAAAAAAAAAAAATTAAAAAAAATATAACTCAAAAACTGAATTGTATGGTCTTTGACATTTCACTCTCATTCTTATCCATCTCTTTTTTCTGTGTTCTAAGCTCCTCCACACTCGTTCTATCACTCCCTCTCTCACTCGTTCAAAGATATATAAATGTACGGTACGAAAATGTCTTCTTCACTAAATTTAGGTGTAAATTACTGTAATTAAATTTTACTTTATTATTAATTTATTATTTTAATATTTACATTACTTTTTTTTTGGAGAGAAACATTACTTAATCACATGCTCGAAATAATTTTTATATTTCATTCCTATATTTAAGAAATATTGATATCTGCACCCATACATTTATTTTTTTGCAACTTTATTTTACATAGTAGATGAGACTCGTAATAGATAACATTATCTCTTATATATATAATTCCTTCATTCCCTCCATTCCATAAGAGTTATTCAAAGATAGAGAATTTTGAAACCTTGTTTCAATATGGCTAACATTATAGACAATAAACTACAATGTTTCATAGTTTTGTTTCTCGCTTTTTCCTACGTGTTAAGCGATAGATTTGCTATTGGAAGAGCCATTGGGACTGTGAAAACTAAAGAGTTCATTAAACACAAAGGAACAATCAAATCCATTCAGGTAATGATGAGTACTAAATACTTCTTTCTATCTTTCCTTCCTTGATTTTTATTTTGATTCAAAATGTTTTTCATATATATGTGATTTTAAAATCCCAAACTTATTTAAGGTCTAATGAAATCTTTGTAGGGGGAAGATGGAGACATAATTGACTGTGTTGACATTTATCAACAACCTGCTTTTAGTCACCCACTTCTCAAAAATCACACCATACAGGTTATTTATTTATTGCTAATTACATAGGATTCATTTTCCTAATTCATTTATCTTGTATATTAATATCATTAATTTTTTTTTTTTGTTTTCAGCCATTCATACATTTCATATACCTAATAATTTTATAATTTTTGTTCTTCTTTGGTTAGTTAGTGTGGCATAGATCTTTTAAATCATTTATGATTATTTTTATACTAAATTTTGCAAAAGTTTCTCTTTCGATATACAAAATCAAAGAGTCGATTAGAATTTTAGAATGTTATCTTCCATTTTATTGTCAAATATATATTTAAAGTATTCATGGTTGAAATACTCGCTCCATAGTTGCCATACAAACTAATAAAATAAGTACAAAAATGCACTCTTTTTAAAAATAACAAACAAATTTGGCTACTGATTTTCTAGTACAATTGAAACAATGAAGAAATATTTAACAATTAATTTTTATAGTCATTACGATCATAATGGTGAATATTTGATATATGATAAAACTTGATTACTAACAAAAGTATATAATTATTTTTGAAGAGATTCAGTCATACATGTGCCTCTCAATGATCCAGAAACAGGGACGGACCCACGTTGGGGTAGAGGGGGGCCATTGCCCCCCCCCCCCCCCCCCCCCCCCCCAGTTTAAAAAAAAAAAAAAAACTAGTATAAAAAAAATTAAGACTTGCCCTTTAATATATATATATATATAAAAATATATTTGTCTCTCTTCTAAAATATTTAGATATTAACCTACAAGAAAATAAATAAAATCCATGCCCCTTTAACTACAAAAACAAAATAAAAAAATAAATATGGACTAAACAAAAATTGCACACAAAATAAAAAACAATTATTTTGTATGTTATACTTTATTGATATGCTTTATAATATGAAATGTTTAAAAAATACTTATTTTGTATGTAGTATTTTGTTGAATATAAAATAGATATTAGTTTTTATTTTCATAAATTTTTTTTTTTTTTTGGTTTTAAGCTTTGGCCCCCCTCAGGTATAAATCCTAGTTCCGTCCCTGTCCAGAAAAAAGTTTTTTAAAAAAAAAAGTAATTCCATAACATGCTCACGTACGTTGATGATGGAAAAAAAAGAAAAAAAAAAAATACCCAAACATTCTTTTAAGTGGAGTTAGTGCCCATTTGATTCGTTTTATAGGTACGTTATCAGTCCAAAACGTGAGTTTTATGCGTTTGGTAAAATTTTAGAGTTGTGCGTTTCATTACTCAAAATGTGATTTTCTGTGTTTTTGTGTGGCACCTGTGCAGCTGCAATTGCCAAAACTCGTAAGTCGCATTGGATGAATTAATAAAACATTACCGTTGCAAAGTGTTGCCTTTTCCTTAATTTACCCTCAGATTTTTCTTAAAAGTACAATTTTGCCCCTGACAAAATAAGCTCGTGATTGCTTTTCCTTGTCAATCTCACAATCGCAACTTTCTTCACAAAAAAATTGAGAAATCTCATTGTGCTGCTGCTGCTTTGAATTCATTTCCCTTTCTTACTCATTTTTTTCTTCAATCGGTAGTGCTTGGGTGTGTGGGATTTTGAAACAAAAAAGAGATAAAATGAATATTGGCAGTGGTGGGTTGTTCATGGAAGCATTCGGCCATGTCTAGGGTCTTTTATAAGTGGTGAAGAAGTAAGTAAAAGTAAGTGGTGAAGAAGGAAGTAAAAGAAGAGAAAGATCCTGATGAGAATTGGGAAAAGATAAAAGAGGAGAAAATGATAAAAGCATGAAACCTAATTGGTTGGAGAAAATACGGGTGGGGTCCAATTATTGGTGGAGTGGATTTGTCTATTTAATCTTAAAATATTGCTAGGTCCTTTCACAACAAATATTTTTACTGCTTACAAATATTTTTATTGCTTCTTATTTTGGACTAGATCAGTTTTTACCTACTATTACCTATTTGTATTTATGGTAAAAATATTATGAACTTAACATTATTTAATTAGAAAAATATTATATTTACAACATTTTCATAATACTTTTACAACAAATTCGAAGTCAAATTCATTTTTAATTGTGAACTTAGCATTATTTATACTGAATATACTAATAATATCTTTTTCAAATCCCTGCTCTGTTCCTAGCTATGTCCGCCTCTACTAGGATTACCTGCCTTTTCTTTTCAATGCTACAACTGGAGACTAAGAAATCGTTTTTGTTTAACAGATGAAACCCAGTTCAATTCCCGGTGGTTTAAAAGTGAATTCCATTCAAGAAAAATTGTTTCAAGGTTGGCATAAAAGTGGACAATGCCCTGAGGCAACAATCCCCATTAGACGATCACAAGAAGATGAACACCCCCGTCCCCGAGCTATTCATTTTAAACCAAGTAGAACACAGCTTAATCATAGTTTTGCTGCTTATCACAAAAATCATGAGGTATCCTTTTCATTAAAAGACTGATATTTTAGAATTTCATACATTCATGAATAGGAAATACTCATCATATTATATACTTTAAACTAATTTTTCTCAAATTAATCTATTTCATTTTACAATTTTTTTTTTCTGACATATGTATTTATATGAATGATATTGGAATTAGTATGCCACAGTTTATATTAATGGTGACAACTTTTATGGAGCACGTTCATCAATAAACATATGGAAACCTACTGTATCTTATGATGGAGAAATCAGTATTGCTCAAATATGGGTTGTAGCTGGTCCCGATAAACTATTAAACACCATGGAAGCTGGATGGAATGTAAGTTTCAATGTTATCTTTACAAATATTGAACATCAGAAATATATATATATATATATATATATATATATTGAGTGTAAGTCTAAACTTTGAAATGATTAGATTCTTTTGGCATTCAAATCTACATAAGAAAATGTCCAATGCATTTGAAAATAGAAATTTAAGATATATATACAATGCATTTGGATAATAAATTGATGTACATTTCACGATTCCAGGTTTATTCAGATGACCAAAAGACAAGATTCTTCATATATTGGACTGTAAGTTCGCTTATTTCAAAAGACATTTGAATCTAAGTTAGAAACTTCATCAACTTACTCCCATCAAGTGCATTCTTGCCAAATCAAGATAGTTTCCCCTATAGTTTCTCTACCACTTATGTTTTTCTTGAACTAACTTATTCTATCCTTGTTAAGAGCGATGGCTACCATGAAACCGGTTGCTACAATCTTGAATGTTCTGGTTTTGTTCAAACAAACAACGAATTTGCCATTGGATCTCCGATAGAAGCTGTTTCTAGCTACAACTCAAATCAATACGACATAGGGATAACCATATACAAGGTAGATGATTTTTTTTTTTCCCCAGTAAATTAGACCAGCTATACACAATATCTTTTTATGTATTGATTACGAAATTCTTGAACTCAAATGCTTTAGAACGACGAAAATTGGTGGCTCCAAGTAGAAGATCAGTTGATTGGATACTGGCCTCAATCCATCTTCACATATTTAGCAAGTAGTGCTACAACACTTGATTGGGGTGGAGAGATTTACAACTCAAAACCTGGGGGCAGTCACACAAAAACTCAAATGGGAAGTGGCCATTTTCCAGATGAAGGCTATGGAAAAGCAAGTTACTTTCGAAATATTCAATACATGGATTACACAGGCAATTTCAAAGACGCTAAGGACATGGGGCTGATTCTATATGTAACGAACCCATCCTGCTATAACATAGATGTCCAAAATGACAAGAATTACTTTGGCAATGGAACCCACGTCTATTTTGGGGGTCCTGGCTATTCTGAAGATAAATGTCCATAATAGCATGTGAGAAAAAAATATCATAGTAGTATCAAAATAATAATTCAAATATGTAGAGATCAGAATGTCGATTTTTGGGATACTACCCTAATTGTAGTTCCAAAAACATTTTCTTCCTTCACACAAAGTTTAAGACTGAAGTTTTAACTATTAAACTATTGAGTTAGTAAGTATATATCAATTTCAGGTGAAACAAAAAGTATTCAATCACAATCAAGATTTTGTTTTCTGGTATCTAACATCATTTAAAACTTTACATAAATACTATTCATTTCATGTACTTTAAATTTGTAACATTGAATCCAAAATATTGATGTTTCTTACGTTTTATAGAAGCCTAACTTTAAGAGAAACTATTAACAAAATAATGATTGAGACCCATAATAGAAGTTCCAACTTTCAATATATATATCTCATAGAAGTGGAGTTTATGTAGACTTGGTGAGAAGTCCAGGCATTTACCCAATTCTATTTATTCCCACCAAAATTAAATCATACTTCTACGTATTGAGACATTTACATAATCTTATCTGTTGTATTATTAATTCTCTGGGGACATTTGAATTATTGCTATTCGTATTAGTTTCATACTATAACTTGTATTCACAATTATAAAATAATACATATAACACTTATGGCTTCCAAGTTCCAACTTTTCTTCATCTTCTTATTCCCCTGCTCACCCAATTGATTTTTCTCCACAAATTGTTCTTTCTTTGTCAAATGCTCACCATTTTTTATCCATCAAGCTTATCAACCAAAAGGAACTCTAATTAAAAACTCAATTTAATGTGTCTACAAATGTCAATGGGAACGTTTGTCAAAAGTGTGTGAAGCATGGAAACACAAATTATTCCAAATAGTATTCACATGTAAAATGGGGAGCAAATTATAACACATGACACAGTTCAAGATATAACACTCATCTGAAGAAAATTTAGTAGGCACGTGTGGACTAGACACCCAAACAAAGAGTCTTCCGATGAGTCAGGTGAGTATTAATCACAGCTAGACTAGGCTGATCTCATGTGTTATCTAAAAATCCTGAGGAACATCAAGAATAACTAATGGACACAGGTGCATGAAAATGAGATATTGTATATGGCCTGAGTGCAGAAACTAACTAAAATGAATGCCTAAGTACATGATATGTAATTAAAGGAATAGGCAAGTAAAGCACCATGACTACATAAATGAGAAATATAGATCCACTTCCTAAAATAACCTAGTTCTAAAATGAATAAATATCACTCGATGGATGCATGAGCATGATATACTGCCCTAATAAGGTTTCTATGATTACAAGTGCATATAAAAGTAACTTATGTCCCTAGCCAGCAATCCCAATGCACATGAGTAATTTTTTATAAAACAAAATGACTGGGGCAATTTATCAAAGGGAATTGTATATTACACACTGTGTTTTTATAAATTGAAAATGTGACTTTAACTTGTGCGTTTAATTTTGAAAAAATAAGTGTGTGTAACATCCTATTCCTTTTTTCCTTGATAGGTAATAAGGAAATATTATTAAAAAAGGAATAGAACAAAAGATACACAAAGTTCACAGTAGTGAACAAAGAACAAACAGAACAAAAAAACATTAAAGTATTCTAAGAGAAAAAAGAAAATCCATAAGAGGAGAATAATCCGAGAGACCCCAATATCGAGACCAATCAGAGAGAGTCCATTGGCACAAATCTAACAACTGAGCCAGAGATTTCTCAATATCATCAAAAGAATACCCATTACATTCAGTCCAAATAATTAATACCAAACATCCTGGAACCAAATTCTGAATATCGGAATTATGTTTCCCATACCAATGATGCCAACAAAATACTAAGTCTGCAACAGAACTTGGCATGACCCAAACAATCCCAAAAAACTGAAGCATATACATCCACATAGAATGAGCTAACGGACATAAAATCAGCAGGTGATCTTATTCCTATATGTTATGCACACTGTGTTTTTATAAATTGAAAATGAGACTAACTCACGTTTTTTATTTTGAAAACATAAGAGTGTGTAACAACCTATGTGCAACAGCCAACAGCTATTACCCAGATAAATGCATGGTTTAACATCCAAACCATCAGTATCTCACACACACACACAGACCCTTCAAATATACATTCAGACTCAACAACACAAAGTAGCAAATCCCTACTAAAACGTGGCTAATACACTCAATCCCAAGCAGCCCATGAACATGAACAATCATACAGTACTTAACAAGTACGAATTAGTTCGAACCTTCGAATCCATTGATTAACTCACAAATTCACAATTCATAAACGTAATAAGCTAATTAGTAAATTAGTACCACACACACACACACACACACACACACATAGACCCTACAAATCATCCATCCAAAGTAATCGCAAATTTCAGCAATATTATTAGACCAAAAATCAAACTCATTAATCCTTATTTGTACGGGCAAGACAAGAACTAGCTCAATTACTCTGAAACCCTAGAAATTGAAAAAAAAAATCCCAAATTGGAAGTGAAAAGACAAAAAGAAGAGAGGGCCGATAAAATTACCGCGAGGGGACGAAGATTTAGTCAGATTCAAGTTATATGGGGTAAGGTGCAACTCTTGTTGAAGTTTGCATAATTTCTCATCCAATTTGACACCCTGAGCCTGATAAAAATATTTCCAGTGAAAGTCATCGAAGTTGATGCGTCTAAGGGACATTTTTTCCATATTTGCTGCACTGCTTCCAGCTTTATCTATCTCAGCAAGGCGCCTTTGATTGGCCTCATTCTCAATCTGCCTCTGATACTCCAAATGCTCTTCAAGCATTCTTTGCTCTTTCTCCTCCTCAGCTGTAAGTTTCCGTTCCTCTTGCTCCAATTCATCAGTGGTTACAGGACCAACAATCTCAGGATTAGTAGGATCATTTCCATCATGTGCAGCTGGAAAAGGACTGAGGCACAGCACATGTGAAAACACATTGAAATTTTTTTAAGCCTATATGGCCACAAATTTACATGTGTTTTAGTCAATGCAAATGTTGAAGTAAGAAAAAAAAAAAAGACTTACAATTGCTCCACATTTTCCTGCTGCTCCTCGCTACCTCCAGTTGTCTACAATAAACGAATTGTATATTTTTAGGACATTAGTTTGCATAATCGATTCTCTTTGTTTTGTGGAAACTGGGAATTCTCTGTAGATCTTATACCTTTATTTCTTTTGTATTTCAAAAAGGTTTGTGTTTTATCAACTTTAATTAAACTCGATCTTAGCTGCTTTCCTGTATTTGGATTCTTAATGTATTAGTCATATCCAATTATTGCATTCCTTACTAAAAAAAAATACATTAAATTTTGTTACATTGTTGTGCAAGTGTAAAGTTTATATCCAATTAATAGTTGCTGTGATAATCTATTTCAGTAAGAGTGTGTGCTCAATGTGTGTTGTGTGTCATATGTATTAGATTGCTCAATTTATTGTCATTCAGAGTTCAGATCCTTATATACTTCTATTATACTAAACTTGATCCACGTTTTCCTAACTTGGCTACCTCAGAAATACCCATTACATTTACACTATCTTTGGTTTTGTTTCACCTTCTAACTCTATCTCCTCCATATCCAATGTCTGTTAGCATCCAATTCAAGTACATTTGTCCAATTTCTGCCATCTTATGTTAATATTTAACATGTTTAGATGCTGTTATTTTCCCACTTTTAGTTCCTGCCCCTTCTGCATTTTTTTCTGGAGAATTTATACACGTGTAGCTTTAGACAACTTTAACTACCATAAAAAAGAAACAGAACAATAACCATTATGCAAGACCTTTAATTCCTTAGGCCTTCTTTTATCCTTTTTCTTCTTTTTATCCTTTGATTTTCTCTGTCCTTGTCTTGCATTACCACCTCCTTTGTCAGTCTTTTTCTTGTCATCAAGTTCAAATTCTGATAAGAATGCTTTTTCTACAGCCTTATACTTCTTTTTTGTATCGTTGTTGGCCAGATCTTCCAGTTGTACCTACAAAAGGGGAATAGTACACCGAAAACATCAAATCATAGATGGGTAGGAAGGTAACTATATGCAAACCTTCAACAAAATCCAACACAAACCCGCACGAATGACTTCAGCAGGGGCACCAAAATTGATCGGTAATCACAAGCAGTTACCGTATCAATTTTCTTAAATGTCTGCTGCATAGCAATAGTAGTTGTCCTGATTATAGCATCAAATTTGTAAAGCTGCAACAATAAACATACTGAGATTCAATCAACCTGTGGAATATAGCAGTTCATCGAGCAACATCTTTAATATCACTCACCACACTACATTGAGAGACATTGGATTTCACATCAAACAATTTGAAAATTTGACATGTACATAAATTTGGCTATACCATACCTTTGCTGTCATCTCATCAATCAGCCTTTTAATCTCCAATTTTATTTCATCGTCCACATGATGTGCCATCTCATCAATCAGCCTTTTAATCTCCAAATTTATTTCATTGTCCACATGATGTCCTGCCAAAATTTTCCATATGATATCTGACTCAGAATTCTCATCATTTGTGTTCTTAATCTGTCTCTCCCGCTTTGATAAGAGAGACTCATAACTCAATGGTTCGTTCCCAAACTCTTCCCTTCTCTTATCTTCTTCAACACATATACTCTCCAAATTCTGACATTCCTTAATGTCTCTCAAGTACTCTATTTTTTTCTCACAAATATTATGCATCCGGTGAAATTCAGCCTCGAAGATCTTGAAAAACTCTTTCCCTTGACTTTTACAAGTTTCTATCAAATTTTTCCACTGCTTCAATTGCTCCCCAATATTAGTTCCTCCCTCCAGTAACCAATCCACAATAGCATCTTTATGTTCATCATCATTTAATTCGATTTCATCAACAGCACTAGAAGTAACAGCAGCTCCGTCATTTGGCACAACAAGCTGTCCACTCAACATTCTCTTGTCGAATTCTACAAAAGAGAAGTCCTCATTAAAAACAAGCTTCTCACATGGCTCACCTCTAACCTCATCATTCACAAGACTCTTGCAGAGCCCGTGTAACCCACAAATATTGCCAAGATCATCCAAGAACTCGAACACACTATTAAGCTCTGAGATGTCAAGAAAGCATGCTGAGAGCAGAGTGCGGTTCAAACAATGTTCCTTAAGCAACTGTTCTGGGATTCGCTTCTTCAGCATTTCCATTATCAAGTCCATTAACGCTTGAAGATGGCTCTGAACGAAACATCCAATGCTCAAGAACTGGTCTAATAGCTCTCGGATTTTATTAATGATCGCTTCACGTTCTCTATCGATGCAATAAGGCCATTTTTGTTCCAAGAAAACTTCTTCTCCACCCTCTTTTCTTGACAAATCTTCCATCATTTTCACAGCTGCGACCACATCGACGGGTCCCCATTTTCTTGATTTAACGGAGTCATTGACTGAATCAGATACAATTTTCGGCTTGACAGATCGTAACTCATCGGATAAAGTCCCTAGATGCACACTCTTCAGATGCTCTGCATTCCATTTTACGTCAAAAAACCTCTCACTACAACAACAACACGTCCAAAACTTCCAATTCTTCGCCGCCTTCACGTACTCCACCGCCTGCGTCACCACCGCCACAGCCTCCGGTGATTTTTTCTTATCGAAATGCAGTTTAAGGCTTTTGATTCGAATCCTCAACAAATCCTTCTTTCGCTCCATACTCATCGTGTCATTCCAGTAATCCTTGACTCGGGTCGCCACAGTTTCATCGTTCAACACTTTCTTGAGGTTCTTCCTCAACGCAATCGCTCTCTCTTCGATCTCTTCCTTTCTTCCTTGTAGTTCTTGAATCTCATTCTTTATGATGACCAAAAATTTAGTGTCAATGAAATACTTGCTCTCCAATCTGAGGAGCCTGAGTTTCTTTCTGTGTAATTCAATTTGGGACTGTGTGAGCCAACTTTCGGGGTCGTTGTCCTTGTAAATTTCAAAGCTATAGTCAATCACGGTGGGGTATTGGATGGCTAAACCGGTATCACATGCTTCAATCACGGCTTCGAAGCTGGCATTGGCGTCGTTTTTGGCTAATGCAATGAGTGCGGAAGCGTGGAAGAACCAGAAGGAGAGGGAGTCCTGACATAACTGCACAGCTCGCTTAGATGAATCGACGGATCTCTTGATATGTTCGAGCATCTCGGGGTGGTATTTGTCGATGATGGTGGCTAAATGCGAGATTTTTAGGTGGATGAAGCTGAGGGCGCCGTGTGCAAGGGCGGAGTTTGGGTGGCGGGATAGGGTGGACTTGACAAGATTGAGGGCCTTGGTTGGGTGCCCATTGTAAAGTTCATCAATGGCGCCATTGACTTCTTTGGTGATGGTGAGTGATCGATCATCAACATCAGACGGTGGAGGGTGAGAAAGAGAGGCAGTTTTATTGCGTTTCTTGCTTCTCATTTTGGAGGGAAAAAGAGAATAGTGAGAATGATTTGAATGTAAATGGAAAATAAGGAATTAATAACTACTATGCAATCACAAAATGGGCCTTATGCACTCACATTTGTCACCCCAATGTCAAGGAAAATAGATGTCTTTAGCTATCAAGGAAAATTAATCGTCATTGATTCGATAGATTTATAACATTTTTTTTCCCCAAACATTTTAATGTTCTAATTGGATTGAGTTCTTATTTGATCATTTGATAGAATATCTTGGAAGGCTTTTTAAAATTGATAAAAATAATACGTAGTCTTTTCTATTCTTTTAAACATTAATTATCATAAAATTTTGGGTTTTTATTATTATTATTTTTATAATGGGGATGGAGTCTTTTTATAAAAGTGGTAGGAAGGAAAATGAGAGACATCTATTTTGGAAGTTGGAATGTACAAGGAGTCTTCCATCCACAAGGAGTCTACCATCCACAATTGCCTCTTCCATTTTCTCGTTGCCACAGTGCTCTTCCCCTACCTACGACGTGAGTTCTCACAGTCACTGTCGAGCATCACCGATCCAACGAGACCAGCCTTTATATCCTCTGAAAATCACCTTTACTCTTTTTCTAGCATCACTGTTGGTTTGGAGAACCCGGGCCATTTTCTCACTCACCGATTCCGACGCCCAACGACCCAAAAGGGTAATTTTTCCATTCTATCTGTTTCTTTTCAGTACATTTTCACATCTCCTTTTTTATTTTATTTTTTTATTTTTTTATTTTTTTTTGCAACTACAGATGGGTTTTTTCACTTATCACAATTTTATTTTTTATTTTTTATTTTTTAAAAGGCAAAGGAAAATTTTAGTGTGGAAAGGAGATAGATAGGAATACTAGAACCTGAAACATGTTGTATATTTGATATCTTGAACAAGATATTTATTTATGATATATATCCCCAGCTTTTATGAAACAAAGATTAGGATATTGAAACTAAACTGTCTCTTTGAATTTGGCATTGTTGCTTTAATTATTCTCAAATTTAGTGGATCAAAAATTGTTCTCTTTCTTTGAATTTGTTTTTGATATCATTGGATTTATTGGAAATTTGTAGCAACTACACTTGTTCTCTATATTAGATATGAATGAGCTGCCCTGTTCTCCATGGTTTTGAAACCCGGACCGGACCGTACAGTCCGACTGGAAAAACCTCGAACCATTCAGCTTAACGGTCTGTTTAGGGTGAAGAACCGTTCAATGCAAAAAAAGCAGGGACCCGCACGGACCGCGGTCTGACCGTCTGGTTCTGTGAACCGTGACCGGTTTTTGAGGTTCGAACGGTTTCTTTTTGTTTCAGCTTTTTCGGTGAATCTTGGCCAATACACCGGTACGAAATTATGATCAGATCTAGAAAAAATGAAAGAACACGAAGAAGAACAAAGATCAGAAGAAGATCTGATAATTTCAGATCTTGAACAAAGATTTGTAAGGAAAAAAAAAAGTACCAGAGAAGAAGAAGACAAGTTCCTCAAAAAAAAAAAAAAAAAAAAAAAGAGAGAGAAGAAGAACACAACAAAACAGGGTCTACGCCCAGTTGAAGCAGCAACCAGCAGGTTGCCAACATAGTTGCCGATCACTCCTTCGCCGTCTGCTGCTGCTTCTTCTTCTTTCTTCTTCTTTTTTTCTTCTTCTCTTTCTTTTTTCTGCGGATGGAGATCACTCTGTGATTCCTCCTTTTCGCTGAATACAACTACCATTTGTTCTCTCTCTTTCTTGTGTTACTTTGTTACTCTTTTGAGTTTTGAAATCATAAGTCCCTCATGTGGCTAACATTGGGATGATGAAAGTTTTTAATATTTCAATAAAAGTACAAAAATTTCAGCCGTTAGATTGTGATTTTTTTTTTCAGCTAAGCGACTTCCCTCACGTGGCTAACATTGGGATGATGAAATATTTTAATTTTTAATAAAAGCACAAAAATTTCAGCCATTAGATTGAGATTTTATTTTTCAGCTGAGTGACATGCATTTCCCAACGTGGCTAACATTGGGATGATGAAAGTTTTTAATATTTTAATAAAATCACAAAATCATTGGGATGATGAAAGTTTCATTAGTTTTTATCTAAACCAATCATTAATATCACATTTTTTTATACCCATAATTACTCACAACATCAATAATTTATAAAATTTTTTGTAAAATAAGTTGTATCTCTAGTATTATTTTTTTAAGAGTAATGTAGTATCACTATATTTTACACAATTTTTTGCTATAATTTGACACATGGCAAAGTGTGAGTAATGAAAAAAAATAATTATGGGTCTACATCTCTACCACTCATATCTCGTTATGTGGCAAAATTTGTATAAAATGTTATGATACTATTATTGCTCTAATTTTAATTAATATTTACAGTTAAGTATATAATAATTATTAAATAATTATATCAACTTAAAATTATTAAATAATTTTATTTATTTTATTTGAGTGTCTTTCTAATCCTTATATAATAATAATAATAATAATAATAATAATAATAATTATTATTATTATTATTATTATTATTATTATTATTATTATTATTATTACAAGTTTAACTAATCAATATATAAGTAAATAGATATTATATTTAAATTTGCTTAGGATTTGATATTTCTTATTTGTCTTGTAAAAGTTATGATATGAAAATATATATTTGAAATATAGATATTTATATTTAATTGGATTATTTTAGTTAAATTTTCTATTTATACTAATTTAATATATTTATTTATATTAAAATAATTATTAAATTAATTATGACGTCATCACGGTTCGACCCCGGTTCGACCTCAAAAACCTTGAACCTCTCCCTTTTACGGTTCAATGAACGGTCCGAGTCTGAAAACCATGTTGTTCTCTCCCTAATGAAGCTTGTGTTTTAATTTCATTTGGCAATGTGGAGTCAGTGTCATAGGTCCCAAATTGTTTTGATCAAGATAAGGGCAATCCAATAGTTTGGCAAGTTTGTTCTTTTGTTCTTCCCTAATAGTCTTTATTCATGACAAAATGAAAAACTTATTTGAAATGGCCTAGTTGTAAGTTTCTGATGTACATTAGTTAGCCATATAGGTTGATTAAGTGTATTAAGTACTGTATGAATTGTTAGTTATCATGCACCTAAATGAAAAGTTTTAGTTTTGAAGGCAGATGGCTTACCTTGCAATTGTCATCCTGGATGATATATATTATTATGTTATCTTGTGTTCATGCTAACAATACCTTTTTGTGTCATAATGTTTTTAGCATTTGTCAAAGGCATGATGATAAAACATTAGCTATAACAGGTGCAACATTAGTTGCCACACCAGAGCAGCTCAGGACATAACATAGTGCAACAGCTAGTGCACTAGAACAGCACACATAAGCACCAAAGTAGGCAAGGCGATTAAACAGTTCAATAGCAAATGTAAGAGCAAATGATATGTAGATTGAAGGATTGGATGAGCATCAAGGGACTATGTCTTGCATTACAAAATTGAAGAAGCTCAAAAATAGTATAAATCTGTCTAAACGACAGAGCAGAAGTGTAGCTTAGTTGTAATTGTACAGTAAACAATATGTAGTTTGCATATAAGTGTAGTTAGCTTAGTAAGTCAGGCACGTGTAAGAGTTTGTTATGTTTGTTAGTCCTTGTTCACACATGTAGCAATTTGTTAAGTTAGTTATAGAGTTGATCTGGTTCTTTTGGTGTATATATGTACAGATTTGATTCAATGAATGAGATGAGCAAATCATTTTCATCAAAACAAATTTTCTCATAGCATTAAAGGTGAATGTTAGTTATGAATGGTGTGGCCAACTTGTTCAACAACTTTCATTTCCATTTTACCAATGTTATAAGCCTGAACTCATATTAATAAGTTGGACTTGTTCAACAACTTCCATTCCATTATACCAATGTTAAAAGAGTGGGTTCATATCAATAAGTAAAGAAAAACTCACATAAATTCGAGATCATTGTAAACTTCAATGGTTATTATCTATCTAAGAATATTATACATAAAAATGAGAGTTTGAACTTGACGTTTCAAGTAAATAGCATGACTACCTATTTAGAAGTAAGCCTTTCACAATAATTGTAATTCTTTTTTTTTTTTTTTTTCTTTTTTTGATAAGCTGCGATAGTTGTATTAAATTAAAACTGGAAAACAAGAGAAGGGCAATCAACCTTACAAGCTGAAGCAGTCAAAAGATCACTGTTATTGCAACGAAAAAGGTGACAAAGAAACTAGAGCTAACTTGGCAGTAGCATGAGCTGCACCATTGCAACTCCTATTGATCCAACTTAAAGAGCAAGCAGCAAACGACACAACTAAGTTATGAATATTGTCAGTTATAGCTGGGATAGACCAATCTACAGATTGGTACTTGCCAGCAATTGAGTCGAAGCAAATTTTAGAGTCACCCTCTAAAATCACATTACTCCAGCTTTCAAAAATAGCTAACTGGGCAGCCCACTAGATAGCAGCATCTTCAGCAATGAGAGGAGAGCCAAGATGACACAGCTATTTGCAAATTGTCCAAATGGGAGGACATGTAAAAATATTCATCCACAATTGCCTTATTCAAAGATGAACTTATAGAAATGAACTTTACTATTACATTTAAAAATATTTATCATTTTCATATAAAATTTGTGTTAAACTAGAAGCTACTCAAAATGCAAATATAGAATCTAACATGTTTTTGTAGCTTCATTAATTACAAAAGGTATTCAAAAGAGTTGTTACAATAGGTATCAACTATCCAAATTGTTAGATATCCCATCTGAAAAGCAGCTGTCTAAGTCAAATATGTTGCCCAAAAATAATGTCCACTAGTTGTGCATATGACTGTGCAGTTTGCTATTAAAAAAACTGTCCAAAAAAGTTCTTTATTATATTCAGAATCTTGTGCATATGATTGTGTAGTTTCCTATGTCCAAAAGTTCTCCATTATATTTATAATCTTGTGCATATGACTATGTAGTTTGTTAATCAAAAAACTATCCAAAAAAGTTTTCCATTATATTTAGAATCTTGTGGTTGAGTCCTGGAAAAAAAAGAGTACATGTTAAAAGGCATTTTTTTTTTCTTCCCAATGTAAAAAGTTTAAAAAATAGTACATGTTAAAAAGCTTTTTCTTTTCTTCCTAATGTAAAAAGTTTAAAGTGACATAATGTACCTAGCTAAAGGGTGATATTAATTTATTTTCTTGAAGCATTCTTGTATGACTAAACATGGGATTGAACAACTCTAGGAAAAAGGATGACGATTGAACATCTCCTACAAAAAAGAGGAAATAGTAGCATATGGTTAAACTTAACAAGCAAAGCTAAGAAAAAAAAACATGATTAAAATAGTTGTTTTGAACATACCATGTATCATAGAACTAACTTGTAGAGCTTGTGAACTAGTTGCATCTTTTTCACTTCTTCTCATCTTTTCCACTTGAATTTCTTGATTCATCCTTTGAGAGCTAAACATGGGATAAACAATAGACATCTCTAGGGGAATGAATGATGATTGAACATCTCCTAAGGAAAAAAGGATACAATAACAAATGGTTAAACTTAACAAGCAAAGCTAAGAACAAAATGTTTAAATATAGTAGTTTTGAACATACTATGTATCATAGAACTAGCTAGTGGAGCTTGTGAACTAGTTGCATATTTTTCACTCACTTCTCATCTTTTCCACTTAAATTTGTTGATGCATTCTTGTAGAGCTAAACATGGGATAAGCAATAGACATCTTTGGGGGAATGAATGATACTTGAACATCTCCTAAGAAAAAGAAAAAATAGCAAATGATTAAACTTGACAAGCAAAGCAAAGAGAAAAAATGACTAAAATAGTAGTTTTGAACATACCATGTGTCATAGAACTAGCTTGTGGAGCTTGGGAACTAGTTGCATCTTTCACACTTCTTCTCATCTTTTTCACTTGAATTTCTTAAAGTATAGAAGTAGATTGTGGATCTTGTGAAGTTTAAGCATCTTTCACCTTTTTTCTTTTCCTTTTCTCTAATTGACATTTTATTCTAGCATTGGTTATCCCTTTCTTTCTCACATGTGGTTGCACTTCATCATGTGCAAGATCTTGAGGACATTTTTTACCAACATCTTCCACCCCATTTGTAGCCATCATATACTTTTCAAACTCACGTGTAGAGGCATAGCCTGGAATTTTTACATGGGGGGCCCGATTCGAAGTATTGATATAAAAAAAATAAATCATAAGTCTATTGAATATGAAATTTCAATTTTGATATATCTTAAACATTAATGAACATACAAAAACTGTCTAGTTCACTATAGACATATACAAAAATATCCACACCAAAAAAAAAAAAAAAAAAACATTTCACATCAAAATCATGCTTGGTGACGATTTTTCATGGAATAGAATTCATCCATAATCTTTCTATGGTGAAATTCCCAACAATTTCCTTTTCTATATAAACTATCATATTATTTGCCAAAAGTTCATCCTCCATTCTATTGCGAAGTTTTGTTTTTAATAGTTTCATAGCCGAAAAAGCTCGTTCTGTAGTTGCTGTAGAAACTGGAAGAGTCAACACAAGACGAATTAGTCTCAATTAAATGATAGAATTTAGACTTCCCCGAAATTTCTAATCCTCTAGCCTACATAGCTCAGATATTGTACCCATATTCTGAAAATCTGGATGCTTTGTCACATCAAGCTCATAATGTTGCAATTGATGCTTCAAAAGACAAATTTTCTGCTCAGTGAAATCTTAAGGATAATAATTTTTAACCAAATTGCAAATATCACCAATTTTGAATGATCTAAAAGCATCATTAGGATTTAATGCTGAACTAAGAGTGAGAAGATTTGCTGTTAGCTCACAAAATCTACTATTCAATTCTTGCAATTGAAAATCTATTGCAACTGTAAATATGTCAATTCTTAAATGATGTTCTATTGTTGTCAAAGCTTCATCTTAATGACGGTATCTACCTCGAGCTTTAGTGTAACAAGCATTTAAATCAGGAATATCAATTTCATGTTGTTCACAAAATGATGTAACACTAGCAAGTAAAGGCTCCCATCCATCATCTCTCAACTTTTGAATAAATGATTTTGTAGTTGAAACTAAATGCATGGCATTTAAAAGATCCTGAGAATGTTGTTGCAAAGCTTGGCAAAGAATATTAGTAATACGCATAATCTCTTTCATCATATGCAAAATTAAAACAAATTTAAATGATGTTAATACCTGATAAGCTTCTTCGGTATCACCACGTTGTTTATAATTAGCCCCTTCTTCAGAGATAGCTTTGCAAGTTGCATCAAACATTTTTATCAAACTAAAAATAGATTGAAAATGAGATCCCCAACTTGTATCTCCAACTCGTTGCAAAGTACCAATTTAGTTTGCTCCTAGTCTCAATTTCTTTAGAAGCAATCATATTCTCAATTTGTTCCCCTTGAGCATATTACAATTCATCATTACACTTACTAGAACCAACGACAATATTGATAATATTAGTCAAATGATCAAAGAATTGATGAACAACTTTTACTTCTCTAGATGTTGTAACTAAAGCCAATTGCAATCTATGAGCCATGCAATGTACATAATAAGCATATGGACATTCTTTAAGAAATAGAGCTTGTAATCTATTTCATTCACCATGCATATTACTAGCTCCATCATACCCTTGACCTTGAATATTCTCAATGTGAAGGTTGTAATGAGAAAGAACAGCACATATCTCCTTCTTTAGGGTCAATGCAGTAGTATCTCTAACATGCACAACATGAAATAAACGCTCTTTAATGAAACCATTTTTATCAACAAACCTCAAAATAATGGCCATTTGCTCTCTTTTCGACTTATCCCAGGCTTCATCAACAAGAATGCAAAATTTTGCATCTCCAATTTCTTCACAAATAGCATTTCACACATTACTAGCAAGAATATGCAAAATCTCCTTTTGAATTATGGGTGATGTATATTGGCATTTCGTGGAGTATTTTCCAAGACAACACTAGCTACTTTGTTATTGAAAGTTGATGTGAATTTTATCAATTCAATAAAATTACCTCTACTTTTTGAATCAAGGCTTTCATCATGACCTCTAAAAGCACAATTTGGAATGCTAGCCATCGAGCACACTCTATTGAGGTTTTGAGCTGCAACCAATTATTCTCTAATTCTTTTGACGTTTATTTATCAATTAGCTTGTCAATATGTCGTGAATAATTCTTTAAATCCTCGCAACATTTCACAGCAATTTTATGTGGGGAGTTTGGATCTTTCCCTACATGACGAATTAAAGGACAATTCATTCCATTTTTCACATTTTCCAATTATTAAAACCTATTGAAATGAATGCATCTGATCGGGGACGACCTATTGGTTTCTTACTAAAAAGGTAGCAAGGTAGACAATATATCGCATCCATTGAAGGTGAGTATTCCAACCAATCCCTATGTGATTCAAACCATGAAGGTTGAAATCAACGACGATAAGTATCATCATTGTATGGATAGTCTATATTTTTAGGTTGATATGAACTTTCTTTGAAATAAGCTCATTGGATTTCGTCTTGTTTGTTGATAGAAAATTCACATATTTGTTTTCATGATCCTGGATCACAATCTATCTCTTCAGATTGAATTTATGAACATTTAGAGGGGTGTTCATCAGGCATTGAAGTATCAACATTTGTTTCTACAGCCATAGGTGTCCTAATTTCTGAATTGCTAACATCTTTTTTGATAAACATCTTTTTTCTTAAAGAATGCATCAATTATTTTTTGTTTGCTCATAATTCTTTTAGCTTTAAGAATATGACTCAAAAATTAACCTAAAAAGAACTTTAAAAAATAAAATTTTAATTAAAAATTTTTACTTAGTTATATGGATGTTATTCATACTCAAGAAAAAACAAAATTTCCACTATAATTTAAACAATCAACCCATTTTTAATACGACTTTAAATAATACTAACCTCTCAAACAAAA
This sequence comes from Quercus gilva, assembly GCA_023621385.1. NCBI lineage: Eukaryota > Viridiplantae > Streptophyta > Magnoliopsida > Fagales > Fagaceae > Quercus > Quercus gilva. The sequence continues at coordinate 18,348,187 of CM042477.1, forward strand.
ACAAAAATAAACACACAAGTATTAGTACACAACATAAATTAAACAATTTAATAACACTCACAGCCACATCCATGGCCACATGATATCTAACTAATAAAAAATAGGTAATAAATCAAAACAATTTTGCCTTAGAAACTTTGTCTTCACAAAGTACAAAGATGGGTGTGGGCCGTGTGGTAATGCCTACTGCCTTTGCCTCCAACTTTAGATCTTCCCTTCAAGACTTATCACAAACAATCTCCTCATGCCTTCAATCATGTATATCTTTAAAAATCTATGAAAATATAAAGAGCATGTGAATATTTAGGTGTAGATAGTTGAGAAAAAAAAAAAAAAAAAAGACACTAAAAAGATATGAATGTTTAATGCTTAAGAAAGAGAAGAAAACTCATCAGGCAGTCACCAAGTTCCAAAACTAAAGTTGATGAAGAAAGAATTTTTTTTTTTTTTTCTCGGAATGTTAGGACAAAGGACTAGAGTTTTAGGGGCTGGTAGGCAGCAGTACCAGTACAAGTGAAAGTGTATCAAAGAAGACAAAACAAAAGAATAAGAAGTAAAGGGAAAAAAGGATTCCGTGGGTCAGTGGGTGGGTTTTTTGAGATGAAGAGAAAGTGAAATTTTGTTGTTAGTGCTTGGATTTGAGTATTTAAATGAAGTGAGCCAACCTTTTGTTTTATTTTGGAGTACATAAGGCCTAAAACTAAAGCTAGGGCCTGGGAGAATAGTTGAGATATGGGTATGGGGGGGGGGGGGGTTGTCCAATATTAGGGGGGCCCAATTATTTTTTCTACATACTCTAACGGATTTTTTTTTTTTTTTTTTTTTTTTTTTTTTTTTTTTTTTTTTGCAGGGCCACGGTCCCCCCCAAGCCACTATGTGGCTCCGCCCCTACTCACGTGATAGCTCTCTTAAATTATCCATAATTAATTTTGTCCCACTATCGGTCAACGAAGCCTTATCAAACATATTATATCCCAAATGAGTTAACATGCTCATACACAATGTACGACTTGATTTCTTTTTTGGTTGAGAAAAATCATCATAACAACACAATCTTTTTTTTGCATCTTTTGTCCATCTAATTGATATATATATATATATATATATACACATATGTATAAGGTATTTTGTTCACATTGTTAACAAGAAACACTCTTAAAGCATGGCAACATAACAGGTCTAAAGTCTCAAATAACTTGCAATCACAGCAAATGGTCAATTCAGACCGGTTAAAATGCATAGTATGTATCCTACTACTCATCTCATTATGTAGTGAATATGTGAAGTGATAATGCCTTAAAATGTATATTTGTTATATATTTATGTGGGCATTATCTCCTTATTACTATGCTTAATTTGTATAATTAAGCCATGATTTGCATTAGTCCCTATTATTTATCTTTACATAATTTCTTGAATAAGATACTATTCATTGTGTGTAATTTTCTATTTTCAGGAAATCATGTGAGAAAAATGAGTTTACAGGAATTTGTGAGAGAATAGAGGCCAAACTGGAATTAAAGTGGAGTTAAAGGACCATGCTTAAATGTCTACGGAGGTGCAGCTGGAGTGCTTGGATCGTCTACCATGATTGGAAGCCTCAAATAAGGAAAGAAATCAAAGAGGCAGAATCTGAAAAGGAAAAATCTGATTTGAGCACTAATTAGTATTTTGGGCGTATCTCTCTCTTCAAAAATCCAATTGATAGAAAGCCAGATGGATTGGAACTGTAACTTAAATATCTACAACTTTCCAGTTTTAAGTTTTTCAAAATTCTCAATTTTTGAAGGCCAAAATTAGCTCACAAGTTACTGCTGAAAACCTGGACGGAAATTAAAATAGTAAAAGTTTTATTTTCTTTGGACACTTAGACATTAGGGTTTTAGAAAGGTGGCTGGGAGAACAATTTTGGGCAGAGAAAACCTTGTATTTTCCTTTCTCTAATGGCAGCATAAACTCTTTGCTAAGGCTAGGGGTTATGTTTTTTCTATACGTTATGAATATTCAATGTGATTCTTTCTAGGATTTTATCAATGACATATTTGATTATTCAATTAGATTTCTTTTGATATATTAGTTCTTCCATGCTTTCAATAAGTTCAGTCATATTTTTCTTATTGTTTAGATGAATTTCTAATAGTTTCAAATAGAAATCAAGTTTTAAAGTGAATGGGTTTTTCTGAAAACTTTTCTAACCGCATTATTAATCGAGGTTATCATGCGTTCTTGAATTGTCTCAGTTCAACCAAATCATAAGTTTTTAATTGTATAAGAATAATCAATTATGAAATATATATTTTCTTAGATCACAAAGAATCTCATATCGATATAGGGAAACACCCCGATGCCCTGGTATTTACATTATTGATTTAAATAAGTTTTTATTCTTATTCTTATTAACAATCACCAAGCAAAATTACTTTTCTTCTTCACCCAAATTGTTATTTAATTATATTGTCTTTGAATTTACCCTGCTCCTTGTGGTTCGACCTCGGTACTTCAAGAATTATATTGCTACGATCTCCTGCACTTGGGAGTGAGCAAGCAATTTTGGCGCTATTGCCGGGGAGCTGTTGCGTGTTCAGAGGCAATTTTTGGGAGCAAAGAACAATCGGTGGAAATTCTTCTATTGGTAACTTCATTCCATTTTTTTTCCCTTATTTTTATTTTTTTATTTCAATAAGTTCGATCATGTTTTTCTTATTGTTTGGATGAATTTCTAATAGTTTCAAATAGAAATCAGGTTTTAAAGTGAATGGGTTTTTCTGAAAACTTTTCTAACCGCATTATTAATCGAGGTTATCACGCGTTCTTGAATTGTCTCAGTTCAACCGAATCATAAGTTTTTAATTGTATAAGAACAATCAATTATGAAATATATATTTTCTTAGATCACAAAGAATCTCATATCGATATAGGGAAACACCCCGATGCCATGGTATTTACATTATTGATTTAAATAAGTTTTTATTCTTATTCTTGTTAACAATCACCAAGCAAAATTACTTTTCTTCTTCACCCAAATTGTTATTTAATTATATTGTCTTTGAATTTACCCTGCTCCTTGTGGTTCGACCTCGGTACTCCGAGAATTATATTGCTACGATCTCTTGCACTTGGGAGTGAGCAAGCATGAAGTTATTCTCATGATGGTTAGTTTCAACACAACTTAATCCCCCACCTAAATTGAACTCTTCTTCAAACATTTTAAACAAGGTAATAGTATAAACTTTAGCAGCATGACTTAAGATACCTCCATACCTCATTACTTTTGAAGGTACACCATTCTTACAACAAAAATCTTCATTTATTTCATTTTGGCGCATTTCTACCACTTTTTCCTCATAAAATTCAACTAATTGGATATAAGTGTTATGGAAATTTTCATGATTTGATGTAATACACTATTTGTACTCTTACTTTGTTGGGTAGACTTCATCTTTGCAGAAAAGAAATTTACATTGAAGGCTGGACACCACTTTTCTTAGATTTGGTATAACCTTTTAAGCTATGCATGATCCTTTAAATTATGCTTCTCAATCATACCATTCCAAGTTGACTTAAACTCCATTTCAATTAAACATCCATTTAAGCACTTATTAAATCTTTGATGGAAATTTGGATTACCATAGAGTCCTGGGAGGTTTTGTTGGACATTTTTACTAATATGCCATAAACAAAGTCTATGACGAGATTTAGTGAAAACCGCCTTAATAGCATTCGCCATTACTTGGTCTTGATCTGTAAAAATAGATTTTGGTTGTCGACCTCCCATTGCTGTAAAAAAAAAGTCTCAAACAACCAAATAAATGAATAAGTGGTTTCATTTGTTAGAAAGGCACAGCCAAATAAAACATTGTTCCAATGATAGTTGATCCCCACAAATGGTGCACATATTAAGTTATACTTATTGGTTCGATAAGTGGTGTCAAAAACAACAACAACATCCCCAAAATAGTCATAATCTAATTTTGATCTACCATCTCTCCAAAAGAAATTTGCCATTCTATTTTCTTGGTCTACTTGTACTGAATAAAAAAACATTGAATCTTCACTTTGTCTATTTTTAAAATGATTAACAACACTTTGCCCATCCCCAGCTTCAATCAATTGTTTTCTTTTAGTGTGCAGGAAGTTATGGCACTCTCTTCTAAGGAACCCAACATTATTTGCACCGCCAAGCTCCTTTGATAAAAATGAGTAAGACTTTGTTGCTTTTATGCCTGAGCTAACCATTGTCTCAATTATAGTCCCATGAGTACATAGCACCTTCCTTCCTGATCTCAAACTACACCTCTTTTATGGACTTGCAAATTCATGATTGTGTTCATCATTGAAGTGTGAAACACTCCAAATACCATTTTTAATATCAAAACAAATCCTAGCTTGACAACTTGTTCTTGTATCTAATTTATTATACTTTTTATAATCACAGGGATCTTTAAACTCTTTATGAACCTGTTTTGAACAAAAAATTCTCGTTGCCTAAGAAAACCATTAGTCTTTCGTGTCACCCCTTTTCGAATGCTAAACCCTTTGTTTAAAGCATACTCATTATAGAGATTATATGCTTCTTCTTTAGAACTCACTTGCATTCCAAGTTTAATTTCATAGTATTCACCCAAAATTACATTCTCATGATTTTCACTTTTATCATTGTCACCAGCTGTAGCAAGAGCATTTTCTGAAAAATCCACTACTAGTTTAGCCTAATCATGAAAAAGAATTTTGAATGAACAAATTGAATAGGCAGAACTCATAATTTTCCATAATAACACAACTATAGACTTAAACTAAGAAAAGAAAAAGGAAAAGAAAGATTAAATACCTCCCCGAAGGCTCTTAAAAAGAGACTATTTATTGGAATCAATTCTTTTTGTAAACCCAATAGAACAGAAGCATCACATCCCTGTACCAGTGCCAAATTGAAAGAGATATGAATCAGTTTCAATACCTTGTTTCTTCAACTCTTTGTTTCACAAAAGCTAGGATATACATAAAAAATAAACTTCCTATTTAGGCTATCACATATAGGACATGTTTTAGTTTTGTATTCCCATTTATCTCATTTTCACACTCTAATGTGTCTCTGCTTTCTTTTTATTTTATTTTATAAATTTTATTTTTGGTGATAAGTAAAAAAAAAAAAAAAAAAAAAAAAAAAAAAATCTATAATTGCAAATAAATTAATAAAAAGAAACTAAAAAAACTTTCTCCTTTCCACACTCAAATGTGCCTCTGCCTTTCTTTTTTGAGTGATAACTAATAAGTGAAAAAATCATTCCGTAGTTGCAAACAAATAAAACTAAAATAAAAAAAAGATGTGAATAGGTATGAAAGGAAGTAGATGAAAAGAAATATTACCCATTTGAGGTGGATTCTCAAAATCGACGGTGGACCTGCAATGCTAGGCAGTGGTTGTGATCTCGATTTGGGGTTTTCAAAGGATTCAACTTATAGCCTCATAGGACCTGCGATGCTCAACAGTGGCTATGTTTGGCAGCAAAATCCTAGTTGAGAGAAAGAACTGGCTATGTTTGGCAGCAAAATTCGGAGTCGAGAGAAAGAAAGGAGAAGGAGCACTTGAGAGAGAGAAAAAAGAGAGGGAAAGGGAGCACCTATGAGACAGAGAAACAAATGAGTTTTGAGAATTTCAGGTTTAGTAAGCGAGGGAAAAGTGGCACGGTTTGATTTATTTTCAAGGGCAAGATTGTCTTTTTACTTGGGTTTGTGGAGTAAACTGATGTGGCTTTTTTTGGACAGATGTTAGTTATTTATTGGGTAAGAAACACCAAATTTGAGACTAAGCTGGTATTACAGAAACATCTTATACTTTCTCATATTGAAGGGGTTGTGGTGGCAACTATGAACTCATTGTTTGGAAAATCTATTTTATCATTTCCAAAGTAGCCAATATATATATATATATATATACACACACACTACTACTACTACTACTACTACTAATAACACGATTATCATCGCATACATTTGGTGCGATGATCACTTCACAAGTAAAGGCTGAAGTTTAAGTTTCTAAGAAGTTTTGTACGCACATAAATAACTACTACTATCCACTGCTATTGAAACTCCCTTTAGCCACTATAAAGCATATCACGTGCAGAAAAAAAAAGAAAAAAAAAAAAGAAAAATCCAACCTATTAAAGATTTCCCACCTCCATTACAAGGTTCTCTTTAATGTTAGATGCCAGTCGCATGGGTGTTAGAGAACTTAACACAGTGCAAACTAAGATTAAAAGGGGAAAATTACAACTAAGATTAATCACATGCATCAAATATTGATGGTGTTTCATTCAAGACAATTTATTACTTCTAATTGGATCTAGTCAGATTCAAGTTCTCTGGGGTGCTACTCTTCAAATTTGCTTCATTTCTCATCCGATTTGACACCCTGAGCTTGATGAAAATATTTCCAGTTAAAGTTATCAAAGCTGGTGTGACGAAGGGACGTTTGTTCCATATTTCCTTCATTGCTTCCAGCTTTATTTATCTCAGCAAGGCGCTTTTGTTCGGCCTCATTTTCATTCTGCCTCTGATACTCCAAAGGCTCTTTCTCCTCCTCAGGCGTAAGTTTCTGTTTTTCTTGCCCCAGTTCATCAGTGATTACAGGGCCAACAATCTCTGGATTAGGAGGATTATCTCCGCCATGTTCAGCAGGAAGGGAACTGAAGCACAAAACAGGTGAAAAATCATTGTAGCTTTATTTAAGTCTAGGTATTGGGGGCACATATGGCCAACAATTGACAGATTTTCGCATATTTTAGTCAACGGAAATGTCAGTAGAAACAAAAACAACGACTTACATTTGCTCCACATTTTCCTGTTGCTCTTCGCTACCTTCAATTGCGTACAATAAGCAATAATTGAAATACGTTAATAGAAAAATAGAATGCAATAAAAAGGAAGATAGCTCTTCTCACATAAATCTTCTAATTTAATTGATGGTAATTGAATTTCTTGTATATAGAACAAAAGAAAAAATCCATAAATTAAAAGTATTTAGACAGCTACTATGCTACCACAATCAAGATAATTTCAAAAGGACTTAGTTTAGGTCCAGTGCATCAGTGCACTGGATCCGGTTAGATGGTGGCATGTGTTCAAAAGTGGACACATGTTATCATCTCAACGGGTCTAATACTACTGGACACCTAAGCTTGACCCATTTCAAAAATAATTAAATAAACGTACATCAAGATAAAGAGAAAGCGAAAATTGTATTGCAACGCAATGTAAAAGTTTACATATTAATTACTTGATATATGCATTTTAATGTTGCCATAAATGAGGAAATAATCTGTACAATCAATTAAGAATACTTCAATAAATTATAAAAAAAAAATTAAGATGAATTGAATTATCTAAAAAGTTTTAAAAATCATAGAATTCAAGTAATAATTCAACTGCATTAATAGAAAAATGGAAACACAATTAAAAAAAAAAAAAAAAAAAACAACAACAACAACAACAACAACTTCTCACCGAAAAGCTAAAATTTTCCTTATGTAGTACTTCACTTAATTTTAGTATTTTTATTGATTGAAATAGTGTTGTAGTTGAGTTTTAGTTTAACTAAATTTCTATTAGATTCAAACTTAGATGCTTATTGAATTCTAATCTATGTTTTCTTACGTAGATTATCAAAACAAAAAGGTTGTTTTTGTTTGTGATACAAAGATGTTTAAAAAAAATTCAATCTTATTTGATTTACACTCCTAAAAAGTTGATAAGGATAAAAAGAGTGGTGGTATCAAAAAATTAATTATAAAATGATTAGATGAAGAATTTGCATTGCAATCAAATTAATATTTTTATTTCCTTAAAAATAATAAGAGAAGAAGATAAGAACCAAAAAAAAAAAAAAAAAAAAATCATTGAATGGCTATTAAATTATCATTAAAGATGACCTTCTTATGCTCAAGTTTAAAGTAATTGATGTCAGATCCACGCATGTTGCACATAGTTTATTCACAGCCCAGTAAGGCAGTAACATATTATATATAGCAAGCTCATCGTACTTCTCTTGATGAAAAAAAAAAGTTAAAAGAAGTAAAGCAAAGAAGAAGAAGAACTTCAATGTTTAGGAGCAGGGCCAAGAATTTTTGTTTGAGAGGCCAAGTTGTTGTACTAATATATTTATTAAGATAACCCCCCACATATATATACACACACATTGTTTTTTTTTTTTTTATTTATTTTTTTTTTTATATACACTTTTTTATTCAATAAGTTATATATATGAACACACCAAAAAAAAAAAAAAAAAGAGCTTAGTAATTTCTTTGAAAATTATGTTTGATGGCGATCTTTCATAAAATAAAATTCATTTTTACCATTTTTATAGTGAAGTTCTTTAAAATTTCTATTTTCAATACAAGTTATCAAATCTATATATATATATATATATATATAGGGTTGGGTTCAAGTTACACTTGGTGTAACTCTAAGCAATGTTACATCACTCAATAATTTTTAATTGGATGCGAATATTGACAAATCCACTGTTAGATTACATTATCTTCGTATATTCTTCATACTTGCAAAATTTCAAGGTGATTAAAGATTAATAGTCATGTCATCAATCAATTGTTAAAATTTTAATTTTTGTAGTTTAAAATAATGCATAAAAGATTTGTTTATAGATCAAATGGTAAATAACATCCGATTGATATGAAAATTGGCATGCATGTTAAGAATATATAGAACATGTAATTTAACGGTTGGATTTTCAAAATATTAATTTAGTAACAAGTTATTGGGTGATGTAACATTATTTAGAGTTACACCAGGTGTAACTTGAACCCAACCCATATAGGTGAAGCTGAAAGAAACTCAAATTATAATTCCAAATTAGAGTTCCAATTTTGTGCCATGTGTCCTAAATTATTTATTCTTAAAGAGTTTTATTTCCTAATTTTAGAATAAAATGTGTGACCACATCATAAATATTCATCTAAGTGAGTTATTAAGTACAAAAACCAAAGAGTCTAGAATAAATGAATCATAAAAAAAAAAGTGCTTCACAATAATTATAAATAAAAAAAAATGAAAAATTTACATTTTATACCTAATAATATCCTTACAAATTTTTTTAAAGAGTTAATAAAATATAAAAATGACTATCAATAGTATTTAAATTATATATATAGGAATTATATTATGGATCTTATTATATATCTTTAAGTATATTCATACATATGCATGGGGTTACAAACTAGTTTTATATTAAAGTAAGTAAAAAATCTTAAAATTGAACAAATGAAATTTCCAAAAACATGAACGATCCAAAATTGGAGAAATAAGTTATGCTCCAAACATATTTTAATCTTGCTCTAACTCATTATGTGGCATTTAAAGAGATATTTCATGTGTAGTTTTGACCATTTTTTTTAATTAGTTAATGACTTGATATCGCAACATAACAAGTTGAAAAAAATATATCCAAACATGTTTGGTCCCAAACTTTATCAAATACTAGTAGGAGTCTCGTGTTTGCACGGTTTTGGTCATAAATTTTTCTATATAGTAATTTTTTGAGAAACAATAAGTAAACCAATCATTATTCCTAAATTTTAGTATTCTCATATATATACACACACGCATATAACCAAATGAATGATTATTGTTATAATAACTTGTAATGAACTGCTTCTAAAATGCTTAATTTGATATATTATTCCTTTTATTTTATATCTCTAATTATACTGATAAATAAAAAGTTCCTATTTTTATATATTTATAATACCATATAATTACAATTGAAAACAGTAAGCAAAGAGAGACTCACATTAAAATTGAACAGGAATTTAAAATAAAGCTAATCGTAAAATCTAAAAGTTAAAAATAACATTATTATTAAAAAAAAGTACATGTGTCTATATAAACAAACCTAAACATCAAAATAATATTAACATATAACAAAATAAGATATCAAAGCAGAAAATTAGTATCAACATAAAATTACCAAAGCAATTACCATAACATATAAAGGGCACCAAATTTACAAATTACTAGTTACTAACCCGTGCGATGCACAAGAAAGTTTTTAATAATTATAAGATTTTAGCAAATCAAATGCTTTAAAATTTGAAAATCTTAAAGAACTTACATTAGCACTCATCAATTTGTTTACAAAGCCAATGCTAGATAGATCTACAAATTGCATTCTCATATCCTCTATCATTTGCAAGGTGAAAGGACTATTTTGATTACGGTTTGCATCCTTCTATCCTCAAAAACTTTAAGAAGTGCCATGTGGTCACTACATAAGAATGTGTATAAGGTTATACAAAATTTTGTCATCATAATCAACATCCTAAAGCTAATATCCAATCCAAAGATGTGTAACCAATGTTACATATTATAACAAAAACCCAAAGAGACAACAAAAACAGTTGTAGGTATATGAGAGAGTGAATCAAATCAAACATGTATTTCTATTTTTACTTACTTTGAGATTGAATTTCAAGATTGAAACTTAAAATCCAGAATTCCAACAACAAAAGCACAGAAAAACCTCTCTATCTAACAGATCAAAAAACTCTATAGAAAAGTACCAAATTTAATATGATATTACCAACTTTTCTTTGAAAGAAGATCACAAAGACATCACAATAAAGAATGAGATGGAATATACTCCTTCAGTCTACCATGCTTCCAATCAGCTAGTCTTCTTTTCCACTCTCCCAACCACAAAATCCAATGCTAACTTTGCATTGAGAGGAACTTACAATAATAATAATAATAATAATAATAATAATAATAATAATAATAATAATAATAATAATAATAAAGCAAACAATAAAAATGAAACTATTTGTCCTTTTCATCTAATATGTAACTTGATAGATGGTCTTAGGCACTTTTTGCACATAGATTCTTTAAATTGTATATCAAATTAGAAGAAAGAAATTACATGTAAAAGCCAATTCAATAGAGAGATCTATCACACACAGTGATCAATAGTTTAAAAACAAAAGCCTTGTAATGTATCTACCGTATAGTGTAATCATAGAAACATGTGCTTATATAAGAATATTTCCATAACATACTTACCCTTATTTGAATTTCAAGAGGAGTGTGATCTTTTTGCCACTCAATTATTCAACTACATAAAAAAATGGTAATCATAATAGCAAAACTGGTCACTGTATTAAATCCTATTTTCTGCTTCAAACCACCTTGCATCCCTAGTCCATCTCTCATTTCTGACCAATTTCTTCAGCATAGTCCAATTCAAAATGTTTTTCTTCTTCTATTCTTTTTATTTTATAAGAACTCCAATTTTCACTACAGTCCAATTAAACTGTAATTAACTCAGAGATCATACGTTGACTACAAAATTGGTTCTACAAATACAAAATTTGTATTTAAAGCAACACAAAAGACAATTCAAGTCAAATGAAACAGTCAAGACTAACACAGTAAGAGTCTAGAGCTATTAAAGATGCAATTTAAAAGCTATAAACATAGTACCTGATCTGATTCAGATAATAAGGAAGTTAAAGCATGAAGCTAGTGGTTTATAATCTATACAAAATTATAATAAACCAAGTGGGCCTTAGCAAATCTCTCACGTATTATAATAACATACCTTAGATCTTTAGAACACACACACACATAAACAGTAAAGGGATTCATACTTTGATCTCAATCAATTATTATTTAATACTGCATCAATTCAAGGGGATCCTAAAGTAGGAAGCAATTTGATCTAAAAAATTATGAGTTGAATTAATGGGAGCTCACAACTTTGATCTAAAAGTTATTTCAGAACAATAGAAACTAAAAGATAGAAGAAAAACAAAAGCTTTCTTCTCCATTTTCTAACAGAATTAGGCCCATGTAAAGGTTCCTTTGCCTTCTTCAGCTCGGAACAGTTTGGTAATCTACCATTAAGGCCAAATAGCTTACAATTTAGAGACATCCTAACCAAAACCCACCTATGTATCTTCACAAAGAGGCTTGAAAGCTTGAGAAAAACCCTAGCTCCAGTAGCCTCAATACCAAAATCTTCTCCCTCAGTCCCTCTTCACCAGTAAAAGATAAACATAATAAAAATTTTCTGTTTTCAATTAAGTCTTTCTGGGCCCCATACCAGCTCCCACTCCAAAATTTTCAAATTCACAAATAATAATAAAAATTTCCAACCAAATTAAAAATTATAAAATCTACAGGGCATTCAATAATCAAATAGAAAATAAAATACTAAATCTGAGTTTCCAGCCAGTTATACAACTTCTTAATTGGATGCTTACATAAAAATTCAGTCAAAATCCTTTGTATTTCAAACAATTGGATGATTTCTCATGTAGTTCAGAAGATGGTTATTGCCTTCAAGGATTGTGTGCATAATTACTTACAAAAAGAAATAGAAAAGAGAAATGAACTTGCCTTTAAAAGTCTTGACAGTAAAAAATGTAGCTATTATAATGAAAGGGTTTGGATTTTCAGTAAAGTAGTTCTCCTCAATTTGATTTACAGCTGATCCCCAAAGTGTAAGCTTTATTTCATTTCCTTAGTTCAAATTTTCCAATGTTACCGTGTAAGTTCATATAATATAAGTGCATGTATTGGCTTATCAAAAAAATAAAAAATAAAAAGTGCATGTATTGAAAATAATTTTTTTTTTTAAAAGACATACTCTATAGTCATGACATTTATGTTTCTTATCGAGACATTTGATCCTTTGATCATTTTGATTGGGTTGACACTTTACTCCCTCTCTCGTTTCTGCAAGACAAAATTGACATAATTAAGTGGTCTGGATGGTTTTACAGAAAAAAAAAAAAAAAAAAAAAAAAAGAAGTTATTATCACATTTGCCATCAATGATCTTCATATTAGGTGTAGAATTAGAACATGTCATAATCCCTAGTATTGTTTTATACAACAATATCTAAAAATTCAAACAAAATCCTACTATATCATAGCCAAAAAGTACCCATGACCATAAGCCTAGAACGAAACCAAAAAAAAAAAAATTAATGGTACTGAGATTTGAGCAACATGGAGATTGAAACATAATATATAGAGATTCAAAGAGAATGGGTACTCTATTGATGTAGAGAGAGTACGGTGGCTAGGTTTTTGGTTAAATTTGATTTAAAAAAAAAAATATATGTATATATATATATATAATTATATATAATTCATACTTGTGTAGTCATCACTATGTGTGTGTATATATATATATATTTTTTTTCCTGACCAATAAGCAAATCAAAGAAAATAAATAAATAAATAAGATGAAGAGAAGAAGTAATACATACCTTGCTTTGGGGATTAAGGGAGCAAAAATATCAATGAGAAGTAGTTTATATGTGTCGTAGGAAAGTACCTCACAAAATACAAAGAATTGAGAAAACTTTGCCGCAATACATATATCTTATTTATACTAAAGTAAGTCAGGTGATCTTAGTTTTGTACGTAATCTGCTATGAATAATAGTCCGAAAGCAATTAGGAGATAGTGTTGCACTTGAAATAGGAAACAGATTTCCAAGACTTGCACGCACACCAAAACAATATCATGCCTTAGGATAAGTTAAAGCCACCGACTTTCACAATATGAATTACTATTATACAAAATTGTTTCAAACACAGATTGCCTTTGTTACATGGTGTTTATCTAAAAACTTATCCATATAAGTTTTTAGAAAAACAAGGTTCAAAGGGCTTATCATTTTCCATTGAATTGCAAGGCTTTATCATTATCTTGTATTTGTCCCATTCTGTTAAAGATTCCCAACCTCCATTACAAGGTTCTCTTTAATGTCAGATGCCAGTCGCACGGGAGTTAGAGAACTGAACACAGTGCAAACTAAGATTGAAAGGAGAAAATTCCAAGTAAGACTAAGATTAATCACATGCATCAAGATCCTTTGTACAAATATTGATGGTGTTTCATTCAAGACAATTTATTACTTCTAATTGGGTCTAGTCAGATTTCAAGTTCTACTCTGGGGTACTACTCTTCAAATTTGCTTCATTTCTCATCCAATTTGACACCCTGAGCTTGATAAAAATACTTCCAGTCAAAGTCATCAAAGTTCATGCGTCTAAGGGACATTTTTTCCATATTTCCCGCACTGCTTCCAGCTTTATTTAGCTCAGCAAGGCGATTTTGTTTGGCCTCATTCTCAATCTGCCTCTGATACTCCAAATGCTCTTCAAGCATTCTTTGCTCTTTCTCCTCCTCAGGTGTAAGTTTCCGTTCCTCTTGCTCCAATTCATCAGTGGTTACAGGACCAACAATCTCAGGATTAGTAGGATCATTTCCATCATGCACAGCTGGAAAAGAGCTGTGGCACAGCACATGTGAAAAACACATTGAAATTTTTTTAAGCCTAGGGGAGTGGGAGCACATATGGCCACAAATTTACATGTGTTTAATCAATGCAAATGTTGAAGTATGAACCAAAAAAAAAAAAAAAAAAAAAAAACAAAAAAACAAAAAAACAAAAAAACAAAAACTTACATTTGCTCCACATTTTCCTGTTGCTCCTTGCCACCTCCAGTTGCCTACAATAAGCGAATTGTATATTTTTAGGACATTAGTTTGCATAATCGATTCTCTTTGTTTTGTGGGAACTGGGAATTCTCTGCAGATCTTATATCTTTATTCATTTCTTTCTATTTCAAAAAGTTTTGTGTTTTATCAACTTTAATTAAACTCGATCTTAGCTGCTTTCCTGTATTTGGATTCTTAATGTATTAGTCATATCCAATTATCGCATTCCTTACTAAAATAAATAAAAAATACAATAAATTTAGTTACATTGCTGTGCAAATGTAAAGTTTATATCCAATTAATAGCTGCTGTGCTAATCTATTTCAGAAAGAGTGTGTGCTCAATGTGTGTTGTATGTCATATGTATTAGATTGCTCAATTTATTGTCATTCATAGTTCAGATCCTTTTATACTTCTATTCTACTAAACTTGATCCACGTTTTCCTAACTTGGCTACCTCAGAAATACCCATTTCATTTACACTATCTTTTGGTTTTTTTTTTTTTCACCTTTTAACTCTTTCTCCTCCATATCCAAAGTCTGTTAGCATCCAATTCAAGTACATTTGTCAAATTTTTGCCATCTTATGTTAATATTTAACACGTTTAGATGCTCTTATTTTCCCTCTTTTAGTTCCTGCTCCTTCTGCATTTTTTTCTGGAGAATTTATACACGTGTAGCTTTAGACAACTTTAACTACCATAAAAAAGAAACAGAACAATAACCATTATACAAGACCTTTAATTCCTTGGGCCTTCTTTTATCCTTTTTCTTCTTTTTATCCTTTGATTTTCTCTGTCCTTGTCTTGCATTACCACCTCCTTTGTCAGTCTTTTTCTTGTCATGATCAATTTCAAATTCTGATAAGAATGCTTCTTCTACAGCCTCATACTTCTTTTTTGCATCTTTGTTAGCTAGATCTTCCAGTCGTGCCTACAAAAGGGGAATAGTACACCGAAAACATCAAATCATAGACTGGTAGGAAGGTAACTACATGAAAACCTTCAACAAAACAGCACAGAGAATTCAACACAAACCCGCATGACTGACTTCAGCAGGGGCACCAAAATTGATCGGTAATCACAAGCAGTTACCATATCAATTTTCTTAGCTGTCTGCTGCATAGCAATAGTAGTTGTCCTGATTATAGCATCAAATTTGTAAAGCTGCAACAATAAACATACTGAGATTCAATCAACCTGTGGAATATGGCAGTTCATCGAGCAACATCTTTAATATCACTCACCACACTACATTGAGAGACATTGGATTTCACATCAAACAATTTGAAAATTTGACATGTTCATAAATTTGGCTATACCATACCTTTGCTGCCGTCTCACCAATCAGCCTTTTAATCTCCAATTTTATTTCATTGTCCACATGATGTCCTACCAAAATTTTCCATATGATATCTGACTCAAAATTCTCATCATTTGTGTTCTTAATCTGTCTCTCCTGCTTTGATAAGAGAGGCTCATAACTCAACGGTTCATTCCCAAACTCTTCCCTTCTCTTATCTTCTTCAACACATATACTCTCCAAATTCTGACATTCCTTAAAGTCTCTCAAGCACTCAATTTTTTTCTCACAAATAATCTGCATCCGGTGAAATTCAGCCTCGTAGATCTTGAAAAACTCTTTCCCTTGACTTCTACAAGTTTCAATCAAAATTTTCCACTGTTTCAATTGCTCCCCAATATTAGTACCTCCCTTCAATAACCAATCCACAATAGCATCTTTATGTTCATCATCATTTAGTTCGATTTCATCAACAACACTAGAAGTAACAGTAGCTCCATCATTTGGCACAACAAGCTGTCCACTCAACATTCTCTTGTCGAATTCTACAAAAGAGAAGTCCTCATTAAAAACAAGCTTCTCACATGACTCACCTCTAACCTCATCATTCACAAGACTCTTGCCGAGCCCGTGTAACCCACAAATATTGCCGAGAATATCCAAGAACTCGAACACACGATTAAGCTCTGAGATGTCAAGAAAGCATACTGAGAGCAGAGTGCGGTTCATCCAATGTTCCTTAAGCAACTGTTCCGGGATTCGCTTCTTCAGCATGTCCATTATCAAGAACATTAACCCTTGAAGATGGCTCCGAACGAAACATCTAATGCTCAAGAACTGGTCTAATAGTGCTCGGATTTTATTAATGATCGCTTCACGTTCTATATCGATGCAATAAGGCCATTTTTGTTTCAAGAAAACTTCATCTCGACCCTCTTTTCTTGACAAATCTTCCATCATTTTCACAGCGGCGACCACATCCACGGGTCTCCATTTTATTGATTTAACGGAGTCATGTATTGAATCAGATACAATTTTCGGCTCTACAGACTGTAACTCATCGGATAAAGTCCCTAAATGCACACTCTTCAGATGCTCTGCATTCAATTTTACGTCAAAAAACCTCTCGCCACAACAACAACACGTCCAAAACTTCCAATTCTTCGCCACCTTCACGTACTCCACCGCCTGCATCACTACCGCTACAGCCTCCGGTGATTTTCTCTTTTCAAAATGCAGTTTAAGTCTTTTGATTCGAATCCTCAACAAATCCTTCTTTAGCTCCATACTCATCGTGTCATTCCAGTAATCCTTGACTCGGGTCACCACAGTTTCATCGTTCAACACTTTCTTGAAGTTCTTCCTCAACGCAATAGCTCTCTCTTCGATCTCTTCCTTTTTTCCTTGTAGTTCTTGAATCTCATTCTTTATGATTACCAAAAATTTAGTGTCGATGAAATACTTGCTCTTCAATCTGAGGAGCCTGAGTTTCTTTCTGTGTAATTCAATTTGGGACTGTGTGAGCCAACTTTCGGGGTTGTTGTCCTTGTAAATTTCAGAGCTATGGTCGATCACGGTGGGGATGGCTAAACCGGTATCACATGCTTCAGTCACGGCTTCGAGGTTGGCATTGGCGTCGTTTCTGGCTAATGTAATGAGTGCGGAAGCGTGGAAGAACCAGAAGGAGAGGGAGTCCTGACATAACTGCACCGCTCGCTTAGATGAGTCGACGGATCTCTTGATATGTTCGAGCATCTCGGGGCGGTATTTGTCGATGATGGTGGCTAAATGTGAGATTTTTAGGTGGATGAAGCTGAGGGCGCCGTGTGCAAGGGCGGAGTTTGGGTGGCGGGATAGGGTGGACTTGACAAGATTGAGGGCTTCGGTTGGGTGCCCATTGTAAAGTTCATCAATGGCGCCATTGACTTCTTTGGTGATGGTGAGTGATCGATCATCAACATCAGCCGGTGGAGGGTGAGAAGGAGAGGCAGTTGCATTGCGTTTCTTGCTTCTCATTTTGGAGGGAAAAAGAGAATAGCGAGAATGATTTGAATGTAAATGGAAAATAAGGAATTAATAACTAATAAGAAATCAGAAAATGGGCCTCATGCACTCACATTTGTCACCCCAATGTCTAGGAAAATAGATGTCTTTTGCTGTCAATGAAAACTAAACGTCATTGATTAGATAGATTTATAACTTTTTTTTTTCAAACATTTTAATGTTCTAATTGGATTGAGTTCTTATTGATCATTTGATCGAATGTTTTGGAATATGCTTTTTAAAATTGATAGAAGTAATACGTAGTTTTTTCTATTTTTTTAAACATTAATTATCATATAATTTTGGGTTTTTATTATTACTATTTTTATAATGGGGATGGAGTCTTTTTATAAAATCGGTAGGATCATTTTGTAATGAGTCCTAAGGCCTAGTTCTTTAGCCGGCCTGTGTGTCTATCAAAATGATAAGAAGCAATGTATTATTAGGATTTAGGTGGAGTTCGGATAGCGTTTTCAGCGCTTGCATTGCATGTTTGCATTTGGTAGTGGGTCTCGTGCACTGTTCATGAGACTCACAAACTTATTTTTTCAGTAAAATTTTTATTAAAAATTGGTCTCACTTTACTATTTACATATTTAAAAATTATTTTGATACAGTGTTTTCAGTTTTCAGCAATAAGTAGTATCCAAACAAACCCTTAATAGGACACTCAGCAAGGATATGAGCACCACATAATTAGCCCAAAAAACAAAATCCACCAAACAGAAAGAAGAGATTATTTCTTTTTATGGGAAGATCCGTCTTTTCATTAATAGAAAATAAAAAACAATGCAACACCCAAAATTTAAAGAGAAAAACTTGTGCTTGTTAAGTAGTGATCAATGACGGATTTTTTTTTTTTAATAAATAATTTGGGTACATTTTGGTTTACATTGATCAATTTTGGTCAAATTCGGGCTATTTCAGATCTTGGTAATGTTTTAAAATTCTTAAAAATGTATAAAGACTCCATAACAATCTCATGTATGATTGCAAATTGCATAAAGGAATATGATGCTTGAGGGTATCTAGATTCACATTCAACCTCAATTTTGTAGTAACATGAATTCCTTTCAAAACATGTGGGACATTTCTATACTTGGAAAAAGTTGCATTTTATTTTTAAACCATTTACAAAGTCGAAAAAAAAAAAAAATTGTCCATATCTCTTTTTAGCAATGTGATTAAGAATTAGTTTATATGTGTGTGTCGGGTGTTTCTCTTTTTTAGAATTCCTATTTGGGATTAAGTTAGATGCTAAAAGAAAATAAATTATTTTTATTAACAAAGATGATGTTGAGATTGCCATGAAGAACAAGAGTTTAAAAAATTATTTATGTATTATGCGTGTCAATGATGAATGTTAGAATTTAATTTTAGTGAATTTTCCATGATTTATAGTTATATATATATATATATGTGTGTGTGTGTGTGTGCGCGCGTGTGTGTATATATTATTTATGAGAAGATTAAAAAAAAGACTTGATATTGTGTTTATAAGAATGTCATTTTTTTTAGATTCTTAGTAGATTCCAAATTAAACCAAACATTGGGATATTTATATTCTCAAGCATCTAGATTACTAGGGATCATATTTTGAGGAATTTGGATGCATATTTATGTAATTTCTGCCAAACCGAAGGTCCCTTTGATTTTTTCCTCTTTTTATTACTCTCATTTACTCTCTTTTGTGTTAATGAGAGTTTATATTTGTAGGTTAAAAAGAAGAGAAAGTCTAAGAACACAATAAGCCTTGAATCTTGAACTTTCTTTTATCATCTCTTCTGCTCATTAATTTTTGGAGGGAAATTGAGAGAATAGAGGGAAAAAAAGTGATTTGAATTGAAGAATATTGTGGAGTAGTGAAAACAACTACTTATGAGTATGCCTCAGAAAAAAAAAAAAATGTGAATAAATGAAAATGCAAATGAAGAGATCCTAACTACTTATGAGTTATGAATTTGCCTCTAGACAAAAATTAAAAATTAAACTGCGAAAGAAAGAATTAATCCAGATTCTTATGTGAGGGAGCTAATTGACCTAAAATTCACAATGATCGAGAGCGGATTTAATTGATCAAATTTTCATTCCTTTGAAGCTAGTAAAATTAAAAGCATCCCTTTGAGTTCAAAGTGAAGGAAAAATAGCCTTTTATGAGAAGATCAACCTTTTCATTTATAACCAATAAAAATAAACATTACAACAGCCCAACTTTAAAGAGAAAATGCCGTAGCCATTTGTGGCAGATTTTTTTCTTTAAAAAAAAAAAAAAAAAAAAAAAAAAATTGACCCTTTTAGGTCCATTTCAGTTTACAACAGTCTATTGGGTCCACTTCATCACTTTGGTCTATTTCGGTCCAATTTGATCTATTCAGTCTATTTCGGTCCATTTCAGTCAACCTTAGTTCATTCAGTCTACTTTGCTTTATTTAGTTTATCTCGGTCTAATTCAGTCTACTTCGGTACATTTAGTCTATTTCGGTACATTTAGTCCATTTTGATCTATTGCAGTCCATTCAGTCCACTTTAGTATATTTAAAAAAATTGTAGGAACTAATTGACATGAAAAAATTTGCAGATGACCAAACAAAGCTGTTAGAAAAGTATTTAAATTTAA
This sequence comes from Quercus gilva, assembly GCA_023621385.1. Lineage (NCBI taxonomy): Eukaryota > Viridiplantae > Streptophyta > Magnoliopsida > Fagales > Fagaceae > Quercus > Quercus gilva. The sequence goes on from CM042477.1 coordinate 18,368,680, forward strand.
AATTAATTGTGTGACATTGGAAAATTATAACTAGACTATGATTTTCTAAAGATTTTAAAAAATATATATATTTTCTACAAAATTATTGTTTAATCAATTATCATACAACATATCAATCGGTATTTGGTTTAGTTCGGTCACTTGTTTTGGCTATTAAGAAATCAAATTTAGTTGTTTCCTTCATTTGAGAAGGCTATTTATTGTAAGAATGTAAGCTTGAGGATTTTTCATGCCAAGATTATTATGATATGTTTTATAGCACACAAGCTGGTAGATTAAGGTTTAAGGTGTACCAGTAGTAATACCAAGTCATTCATTGATTGAGCTAGGATAAACTGCGTTCTTAATTTTGGGATGGCTATTGGTAGATTGGCAGATGAAGTAGGGATATTGAAGGGGTTGTGGTGGCAGCTACCAACTCATTGTTTGGAAAGTCTATTTTATCATTTCCAAAGTAGCCACACCATAGGAAATGATAAAATAGACTTTCCATTCGTAGCTGCCACCACAACCCCTTCAATATCCCATATATATATATATATATATATATACACACACACTAATACACACACATTATAATCTTTGAATGACTATTAAATTGTTGTTAAAGATGATGACTGTGCGCGGGTAGAATCTATGAATATTGGACATAGGGATGGGATTTATTCACAGCCCAATAAGGCAATATCATATTATATACCTCTTTTGATGAAAAAGGTAAAAATAAAAGAAAGAAGAAGAAGAAGAAGTTCAATGCCTGTATCTGTCCCATTCTATTAAAGATTTCCAACCTCCATTGTAAGGTTCTCTTTAATGTCAGATGCCAGTCGCATGGGTGTTAGAGAACTGAACACAGTGCAAACTAAGATTAATCACATGCATTAAAATACTTTCTACAAATATTGATGGTGTTTCATTAAAGACAATTTATTACTTCTAATTGGATCTAGTCAGATTCAAGCTCTCTGGGGTGCTACTCTTCAAATTTGCTTCTTTTCTCATCCGATTTGACACCCTGAGCTTGATGAAAATATTTCCAGTTAAAGTTATCAAAGCTGATGTGACGAAGGGACGTTTGTTCCATATTTCCTTCACTGCATCCAGTTTTATTTAGCTCAGGAAGGCGTTTTTGTTCGGCCTCATTTTCAATCTGCCTCGGATACTCCAAAGGCTCTTTCTCCTCCTCAGGCGTAAGTTTCTGTTTTTCTTGCCCCAGTTCATCAGTGATTAAAGGGCCAACAATCTCTGGGTTTGGAGGATTATCTCCGCCATGTTCAGCAGGAAGGGAACTGAAGCACAAAACAGGTGAAAAATCATTGTAGCTTTATTCAAGTCTAGGTATTGGGAGCACATATGGCCAACAATTGACAGATTTTCGCATATTTTAGTCAATGGAAATGTTAAAGTAGGAACAATGACTTACATGTGCTCCACATTTTCCTGTCGCTCTTTGCTGCTTCCAGTTGCCTACGATAAGCAATTATTGAAATACATTAATAGAAAAATATAATGCAATAAAAAAGAAGATGGTTCTTCTCACATAAATCTCTTAATTTAATTGATGATAATTGAATTGCTTGTATATAAAACCCAAAAAAATCCAAAAATTAAAAGTATATAGACCTATCAAGCTACCACAATCAAGGTAATTTAAAAAATAATTAAATAAACGAACATCAAGATAAAGAGAAAGTGAAAATTGTATTGTATCGTAAATGTAAAAGTTCACATATTGATTACCTGATATACGCATTTAAATGTTGCCATAAATAAGAAAATAATCTGCACAATCAATTAAAAACACTTCAATAAATTATATAAGAAATTAAGATGAATTGAATTATCTAAAAAAATTTAAAAACCATAGAATTCAGGTAATAATTCAATTGAATTAATAGTAAAATGGAAAAACAATAAAAAAATGAAAAAAAAAAAGAAAACCAGCTACTTTACTTAATTTTATTATTTTTATTCATTGAAATAGAGTTGTAGTTGAGTTTTTTTTTTTTTTTTTGATGGGTGTTGTAGTTGAGTTTTAGTTCAACTCAATTTCTATTAGATTCAAACTTAGATGCTTATTTTATTCTAATCTATGTTTTCTTATGTGGATTATCAAAACAAAAAAGTTGTTTTTGTTTGTGATACAGAGATATTTTTAAAAAATTCAATCTTATTTGATTTGCACTCCTAAAAAGTTGATAAGGATATAAAACGAGTAGTGGTATCAAAAAAATTAATTATAAAATAATTAGATGAAGAATTTGAATTACAATCAAATTAATATTTTTATTTTTATCATTAAAGATGTCCTTCTTATGCTCAAGTTTAAAGTAATTGATGTTAGATCTACGCATATTGCACATAGTTTATTCATAGCCCAGTAAGGCAGTAACATATTATATATAGCAAGCTCATCGTACCTCTCTTGATGAAAAATATAAAAAAAATTAAAAGAAATAAAAGAAAGAAGAAGAAGAACTTCAATGCCTAGGAATAGAGCGAGGAATTTTTGTTTGGGATGCCAAGTTGCGGCACTAATATATTTATCAAGACAACCCTTCACACATATACACACACACGTTTTTTTTTTAATTATTACATACACACATACACACACTTTTTTATTTGAACAGTTATATATATGCACACATCTAAGAAAAAAAAAAGCTTAGTATTTTTATTGAAAATTATGTTTGATGGCGATCTTTCATAAAATAAAAATTATTTTTACCTTTTTTTATAGTGAACTTCTTAAAAAGTTTTATTTTCAATACAAGTTATCAAATTTTATTCTAAAGTAAGTAAAAAAATTTGTAATTGAACTAATGAAATTTCCAAAAGCATAAATGATCCAAAATTGGAGAAATAAGTTATGTTCCAAACATATTTGAATTTTGCTCTAACCCCTTATGTGGCATTTAAAGAGACATTTCATATGTAGTTTTGACAAGATACTTTTAATGAGTTAATGACTTAATACTGCAACATAACAGGTTGAAAAAGATATATCAAAACTTGTTTGATGCCAAATTTTATCAAATACTAGTAGGAGTCTCGTGCTTGCGCGGGTTTTGGTCATAAATTTTTCTATATAGTAATTTTTTGAGAGACAATAACTAAACGAATCATTATTCCTTAATTTTAGTATTCTCATATAATACACACACATATAACCAAACAAATGATTATTGTTATAATAACTTGTAATGAACTGCTTCTAAAATGCTTAATTTTATATATTATTCCTTTTATTTTATATCTCTAATTAAAATGAAGTAAAAGTTCCCATTTTTTAATATATTTATAATACCATATAATTACAATTGAAAACAGTAAGCGAAGAGAGACTCACATTAAAATTGAACAGGAATTGAAAATAAAGCTACTAGTAAAATCCAAAAGTTAAAAAAAAACATTAGTATTAAAAAAAGTACATGTGTCTATATAAACAAACCAAAACATCAAAATAATATTAACATATAACAAAATAAGATATCTAATTAGATTAATATCTAAGCAGTAAATTTGTATCAACATAAAATTACCAAAGCAATCACCATAGCATATAAAGAGCACCAAATTTACAAATTATAAGTTATCCAAATTTATAAGCATTTAAAAATAAATATTGTTGTCAATTTTTCTAGTTTATTAATAATTATATATACTTTTGGACCTTTATCAAATATTCTAAATTTTAGCATTTAAATTTGCGGAGAAAAAAACCCTCCAAACCACTCATTAGTGCACCCATACCCACCAATATGCCAATATGAATCAACAGAAAAATCAAAGCTGACATATACTAAATTTGCAAGACATTGAAGTTTAAGATTATAACTTAATGAGGAATTCAAATCCATGTGAGTTTTAATGCTTATTAAAAAAAGTTGTTGCACTCTTAATAAACTATATATATATAGTAGAACATATAATTTTTTTAATCAAACATGAATCATTCAAGATATTCATTGTTAGGAATGCTCAATTTAATTGATCTGATTCTACTGAACATAACAGTACCGCGGATTTCACATACATTTTTTTTTTTTTTTTTTTCTGACCAATAAGCAAATCAAAGAAAGAAAAAAAAAATGAAGAGAAGGAGAAATACATACCTTGCTTTGGGGATTAAGGGAGCAGCAATATCAATGAGAAGTATTTTATATGTGTAGTAGGAAAGCGCCTCACAAATACAAAGAATTGAGAAAACCTTGCCGCAACACATATATCTTATTTAATTTATACTAAAGTAAGTCAGCTAGGTGACCTTAGTTTTGTACGTATCTGCTATGAATGCTAGTCCGAAAACAATTAGGAGATAGTATTGCACTTGAAATAGGAAATAGATTTCCAGGACTTGCACGCCACACCAAAACAAAATCATGGCTTAGGATAAGTTAAAGCCATTACTATTATACAAAATTGTTTCAAATACAGATTGCCTTTGTTACACGGGTGTTTATCTAATAACCTATCAATATAAGTTTTTAGATAAATACAGTTCATACGGCTTATCATTATCCATTGAATTGCTAGGCTTTGTCATTATCTTGTATCTGTCCCATTCTGTTAAAGATTCCCAACCTCCATTACAAGGTTCTCTTTAATGTGAGATGCCAGTCGCATGGGAGTTAGAGAAATGAACACAGTGCAAACTAAGATTGAAAGAGGAAAATTCCAACAAAGACTAAGATTAATCACATGCATCAAGATCCTTTGTACAAATATTGATGGTGTTTCATTCAAGACAATTTATTACTTCTAATTGGGTCTAGTCAGATTCAAGTTCTACTCTGGGGTACTACTCTTCAAATTTGCTTCATTTCTCATCCAATTTGACACCCTGAGCTTGATAAAAATACTTCCAGTTAAAGTCATCAAAGTTAATGCGCCTAAAGCACTTTTTTTCCATATTTCCTGCACTGCTTCCAGCTTTATTTAGCTCCGCAAGGCGCTCTCGTTCGGCCTCATTCTCAATCTGCCTCTGATACTCCAAATGCTCTTCAAGCATTCTTTGCTTTTTCTCCTCCTCAGGCGTAAGTTTCGGTTTGTCCTGCCCCAGTTCATCAGTGATTACAGGACCAAAAATCTCCGGATTAGGAGGGTTATCTCCGCCATGTTCAGCAGGAAAGGAACTGAAGCACAAAACAGGTGAAAAATCATTGTAGCTTTATTTGAGTCTAGGTATTGGGAGCACATGGCAAAAAATTTACAGATTTTCACATATTTAGTCAATGGAAATGTTAAAGGAGGAACTAAAACAAAGACTTACATTTGCTCCACATTTTCCTGTTGCTTTTTGCTACCTCCAGTTGCCTACAATAAGCAAATTGTATATTTTTGGGACATTAGATTGCATAATAGATTCTCCAAATTTTTTGTGGACTAGGATCTCTATGCAGACCTTATATCTTTCTTTCTTTCTGAGAAATTGCAAAGTTTATATCCAATTACCTAGCTTCTGTGATAATCTGACTCAGTAAGTGCGAGTGTTTAATACCTTTTATATGTCATATGTATTAGATTGCTCATATATTTTTTGTTCTTTCAGAGTTCGGATCCTTAAATACTAATATTCTAGTAAACTTGAGCCAAATTTTCCTAACTTGGATACCTCTGAAATACCTCATTTACACTAACTTGGCACCTCTATATCTTAGGCCTTTGGCATCCAATTCAAGTATATTTGTCCAAAATTCGGCTATCTTATGTTAATATTTAACTTGTTAGATGCTCTTATTGTCACACATTTAGTTCCTCCCCCTTCTCCATTTTTTCTGGTGAATTTATACATGTGTAGCTTTAGACAACTGTAACAACCATACAAAATAAACAAAACAATAACTAGTGTACAAGACCTGTAATTCCTTTGGCTTTCTTTTATCCTTTTTCTTCATTTTTTCCTTGGATTTTCCCTTCCCTTGTCTTGCATCACCACATCCTTTGTCAGTGGTGTTCTTCTTGTCATCAAGATCAGGTTTCGATAACAATGCTTTTGCTGCAGCCTTAGACTTCTCTTCTGCATCTTTTTCAGCCAGTTCATCCAGGCGTTCCTATAAAAGGGGAATAGTTTACCATAAACATCAGATCCTAGACGGGCAAGATAACTATATGAGAACCTTCAATAAAACAGCACGGAGAATCCAACACAAACCAGAATGAATGACTTCAGCAGGGGCACCATAATTGATCGGTAGTCATAAGCAGTTACCGCTTCAATTTTCTTTCCCGTCTGCTGCATAGCAATAGTAGTTGTCCTGATTATACCATCAAATTTGTAAAGCTGCAACAATAAACATACTGAAATTCAATCATCCTATGGAATGAAACAGTTCATCAAGCAACATATCTAATATCAAACACAACACTAAACCAATGGACATTGGATTTCACTTCAAGCATGAAATTTATCATGTTCATAAATTTGACTATATCATACCTTTTCATTTATCTCACTAATATGCTTCTTGATCTCTAGTTTTATTTCATTGTCCTCGTGATTTTCTTCCAAAATATACCATATGATATCCAACTCAAAATTCTCACCATTTGTGTTCTTAATCTGCCTCTCCCGTTCTGACAAGAGAGACTCGTAACTCAATGGTTTGTGCCCAAACTCTTCCTTTCTTTTATCTTCTTCAACGCATATACCATCCAAAGTCTGAAATACCTTAATGTATCTCAAATACAGTATTTTTTTCTCAAAAATGTTCTGCATCCGGTGAAATTCAGCCTCATAGATCTTGAAAAAATCTTTCCCTTGACTTCTACTTGTTTCTCTCAAATTTGCCCAATGCTTCAATTGCTCCCCAATATTAATATTAGTACCTCCCTTCAATAACCAATCCACAATAGCATCTTTACACTCATCATCATTTAATACGATTTCAGCATTAGCACTAGAAGTAACAGCAGCTCCATCATTCGGCACAAGAAGCTCTCCATGCAACATTCTCTTGTCAAAAATTACACAAGAGAAGTCCTCATTGAATACAATCTTCTCATGATAAGCAATACAAGACTCACCTCTAATCTTATCCTTTGCAAGACTGGAGCAGAGCCCGTATAACCCACAAATATGAGCGAGATCATCCAAGAACTTGAACACACGATTAAGCTCTGAGATGTCAAGAAAGCATGCTGAGAGCAGAGTGCGGTTCATCCAATGTTCCTTAAGCAGCTGTTCCGGGATTCGCTTTTTAAGCATTTCCATTATCAAGTCCATGAACACTAAAAGATGACTTGAAACAAAAAATCTAACCCTCAAGAAGAGGCGTAACCTTGCTCGAATTTCATTAATGACCTTGTCACGCCTGCTGTCTTTGCAATAAGGCCATTCTTTCTGGTTCATGAAAACTGTGGACTCATTTAGGCCTTCATCTCCACGCTTGTTTCTTGACAAATCTTCCATCATTTTCTTAGCGGCGACCACGTCCACAGGTCCCCACTTTCTTGATTCAACGGTGTCATGGACTGAATCAAATTCAATTTCCGGCATGACCGATTGTAATTCATCGGAGAAAGTCCCTAAATGCACACTCTTGATATGCTCGCTATTCAATTCGACGTCAAAAAACCTCTCACTGCAACAACAACAACACGTCCAAAACTTCCAATTCTTCGCCACCTTCACATACTCCACTGCCTGCATCAACACCGCCACTGCCGCCGGTGAATTATTCTTAGCAAAATGCAGTTTAAGGTCTTCGATTCGAATCCTCAACAAATCCTTCTTTTGCTCCATACTCATCCCGTGGTTCCAATAGGCCTTGACTTGTGTCGCCACCGTGTCAACATCAGCCGCAACTTTCTTTACGTTCTTGAGCTTTCTTTTGTTATCTGACGAGGCCAATTCTTGTGTTTTGAAGTTCTTCCTCGCTGAAACAGCTCTCAGTTCGACCTCTTCCTTTCTGTCTTGTAGTTCTTGAATCTCATTCGTTATGCTTCCCAAATATTTAGTGTCTATGAGATACATGCTTCTCAATTTGAAGAGTCTGAGGTTCTTTCTGATTAAATCAATATCGTCCTCCCCGTGAACAGTGGGGTTTGCGATGGATAAACTGGTATCACACGCTTGGATCACAGCTTCGAAGCCAGCATTGGCGTCGTTGTAGGCTAATTTGACGAGTGCAATGACGTATGAGTACCAGAAGGAGAGAGAGTTGGGGCATAACTCGACTGCTCGCTTGGAAGAGTTGACGGAACTCTTGGCATTTTTGAGCTTTTCATGGTCAGGAGTGGCAGTAGAGTCGAGGCTTTTGTCGAGAAGGTAGCTGAGTGTGTTATGAGCAAGCGCGGAGTTTGGGTGGCGGGATAGGATGTCCTTGACAAGACTCAAGGCTTCGGTGGGGTTCCCATTGTAGAATTCGTTCATGGCGTGATCGACTTCTTCGTGGATGTTGGGCGATTGATCATCATCAACATCGGACGGTAGAGGTTGAGAGGGAGATGGGGTTGCGTTGCGTTTCATGCTGCTCATTTTGGAGGGAAATGGAGAATAGAGAAAAGGGTGGTTTGAATTTAATTGCTTTTATGAAGAAAAGTTGAAATGGGTGAGAAAACGAAAAATGGAAAAAGGGAGTTAAGCAAATACAGAAATATTATTAGCCAATATATATGCACTCCTCATATAAAGTGTATTGTATAAGTAAGCATTTTGTTTGATTAAGCATACGGAATTATTGAGTAATATCTCAATAAGATAATGGTTCTTGTATTAATATAAAGTATAAACTCTAAATTTTGGACAATGGACAACCTCTTACTTCAACCATTGCTGTTTTATCTACAACAAGAATCAAGTCTTAATATTGGTTTGGATACACTTATTCTGCGTCTGCGTCCGCGTTCGCGTTTCCTTTTTTTTTTTTTTTTTTTTCTCAGCCGCATGTTTTAATTTTTCTTCTGTGAACAGTGCACGAGATTATTCACACATTTAAAATTATTTTGTTACAGTATTTTCAGTTTTCAGTTTCAGCAAAATAAGTTCTATCCAAACGGACTTTTAGTCTCAAAATTTTGAAGTTAACTATGTGTCCACAACAAACTAATCAAGGTCAACCATATGTACATATTCATTTCCATTTTAGTCTATTTCGAGTCATATTCTCTGTTATCTTTTTAATTGACCCATTCATTTTTATTACTACAACAAAACTATCTCGTCCTTCATTCTTGCAAAGCATTTCAAGATCCTGTTTCATAATGAACATAGGTTCTGTGGTGCCCAAACCTAGTGGTGTTTCTTTCAAGGACGAAGAATTTAGGCTCCTAATTTATTTGTTGGTAGGTCTCCTTGCACTCCTACTGGTTATTGCTTCAAATGCTGCCTTGACAGCTCAAACCCCTCACCTCTGTGGTCATTAGCCCAATTCTTACCTACCTCCCATTTTCCCTCTACTCCTCCAAGCATTGCAATCTCTTTCAACTCTCTCCCTCTCTATGTGATTGCCAACCCCCTCTCCATTCATCCCATCTTCTCTCACTTAGTGGGGATCCAAATTATTACTTTTGCACCAGTTCCCATGTAATTCCACTTCTGCCTAGAATTCCAAGAAAAATGATTCATTGTGAGGATTCTCTTGAAATTTGTTTTTGACACCAAATAGCGTTCGGCAGCGAACTTCCCAAAAGAACTAACTGTGCTTGGGGAACTGACCTTCATTTGACCTTCCCCTCATCGGCCTCCCCTGTAGGCGTGCTAGTCAATATTGGACCTACCCGACCTAGATATGGTAGGTTTCCCCCCAGTGCCAACCTTGATCCTTTGCACTTTTGTCATTGGGCTGGGCCTATCCCTACAGTGTTTGGCTAGTTTTAGTTACCTGGTACAGCCTTGGTTACTCGAGCCAGCCTTAGGCTTTGGTTACCTAGGCCAATCTTTGTTATCTGGGCCCAAGTCCCTACAAGTTCTATGCTTGTTTTATCCAAAATCGACAAATATTTGGGCGTCCTATTGTTAAGATGGTATGGGTACTGGAGTTAATTAGCTCCAGATCAAATAGCACTTTCTTCTCTTATAAGAGCATGGTGAGTTCATGGGTTTCTATTCATAAAAAAAGTAAGTAAAAAATATGCCACCATAGCCAAATTTGCCTTGTTTTATGAACAAAAGGGAGTTAAAGGACTTTGGGAGGCTTTGAACACTGTGGTGGTCAGTTTTAACAAGATGTAGAAATATCTTGGGCTTAAGCTAAATTTAAATTAAAAAAAAAAAAAAAAATTTATGTTGAAAATGGGCTATTGGATTCTGAAGGTTAGATTCCTATTTTCTAAATTGATGGGGAAGCTCAATTATAGAATGGAAGAATTGCATGGTTATTGTTCTCTAGATTAATTTATGGGGCTCTATTGTGATTTTCTTTTTAAATTTTTACTGACAGTTTTTTTTTTTTTTTTTTTTTTTTTTTTTTTTTTTTTTTTTAAAAACTGGTTGTATCAACTGTTAGTTGAATTATTTGTCACCGAGATGTATAGGGCTATGGAATTATGTAACATTTTAAACATTGATGAATGAAAGAGAGGGTTTATAAGCCCTAACCCTGTAAGTCCACACATGTGTAGAGTAAATCGTTCAACACTTATAGCACAAACCCATTTTTGACATATTGGTCCTAGTATCATAGACGACGAAAGGGCTGCCTCCTAGTTACTAGATCAACATGCTACAATATTTCCATAAACACTTAGCAAAGATATGGCAAACAAATAAAGTAGCCCTATGTTCGGATTTGATAATACCATTACTTTGACTACTAATGTTTCTACAAAACAAGCTAATAAGAGCAGGGTAAAGGACTGCTTTTAAGACTGCTAAGGTCTTTCTTTCCTCCTTTTATTAGAGTATGGGTCTTTCCCTCTTCTCTTCCACGTGTGTATTGAATGATGGAATTTATGGCTGTGTTTGGTTCCCGTAAAATATTTTCCGGAAAATAGTCTATTTTCCAGAAATGCTATTTTCGGGAAAGGAAAATATTTTCAAGTGTTTGGTTGTATTATAAAAATTGTTATAGAAAATATTTTCATGTGTTTGGTTCTATTATGAAAATGTTATTTTCCTACAATTTTTTCACATTTTCTGAGCATTCAAACAAATTTTATTACAAAAAATTTCAAAATCATAGCCAAATCCCAACACCACACACCACCGGAACTCCAATTCAACCCACAACAGCAAATTTCGACAATCAAAAGCCACAACCACCAAAACATCACCACCACACCACCACAACAACAACAAAAATCAAACTTAAAAAAACAAAACTGAGAGATCGAGGAAGAGAGAGTGATCAAGCGGCGAGATCGAGCAGAGGCGATCGATGAGATCGAGGAAGAGAGAGCGAGGAAGAGAGACCGACCTCGAGAGGGCGACGAGATTGAGCAGAGGCGAGATTGAAGGCGAGATCAAGCGGCACAGTGAGATCAACGATTGGCACGGTGCTGCGATCGACGATCGGCGCGGTGCGATCGTTGAACTGGAGCTCGGTCTGTGGTCGTCGGACTGGAGCTCAGGGTTCGCCGGCGACGTCGAAGGTGATCTGGGCTCCCTCTTCTTCTCTCTCGCTCTCTCTCTCTCTCTCTCTCTCTCTTTTCGGAAATCAGTTGAAGTGAAAATAGGAACGAAAATTATTTTCAATGGTCAAAGCTTCTTTTTTACGGTCAAATGAAAATGATTTCTGGAAAATTCTATTTTCAAAATCAACCAAACAGCCTATTTAACGGAAAATGATTTCCTGAAACTATTTACACCCAAAACAAACAGACCCTATGTGTAAATTATGAAAGGAACAAATGCATAAGGTCATCTAAAATTTAAAGTGTATTTGACATCAGTTTTTAACTTTTATATACAATTTTTTAAAACTTTACTTTTTTCCATTTTTTCTCACTTTTTTCAACATACAAAAATACTTTAGCATATTTTCAACAAAATATTTTCAAGAAAAAATTAGATAAACTATTCCCAAAATGACATTTAGTATAGCATACATAGTTAAAAAATTGGAATTCATATACACAATTTATTTATTTATTTTTTTGAGAAAGAATTCATATACGTAATTTAAATTTGATGTCCGGTGATTGTCACATGATACACTGTCGTAGATTCCAAACTTTTACTTTTTGTGTGGGATTGGAATTCAATGCCAACTCCAAACTTACTATACAACTAAACAATGAATTATTTATCAAGAATAAGGTTGGTAGTGTTTTCCAAGCTTTCATTTCAAGCTACGAGCATGATTTATTCTTGCAAATTTTGATGCAAAATATAATTTTTTTATAGTACATGCTGACAAAATTTGACCTTATCAAAAGTGTGTAAATGGTGACCTAATCAAAAGTTCACTGATTTTTACTTTTTTTACCTGATTGCTGATATGCTAAGATCTAAGGCATTTTGAACTCCTAACTTTCTTTTGAATCCCATATCTTTTGGCCAGTAAGCTTTATTATTATTATTTTTAATGTTAAATTTCAGACAATAAGCACTTGATTCTTATTTTGGTCTAAACAAGTAATAACATGGGCGGAGCCAGGGAATCAAGAGGGGGCAACTGCCTCCGTGACTAATCCTAAAATGTCCTTTGCCACTTAAGAATGGCCAGTAGTTTTAAAACTTTCCCCTTCTGGCAAAAAAAAAAATTAAAAAAAACGCTTTGGTACCTGAAAAATAAGCACCAATCTCACTTTTTAACCACTGTCACGCGTTTTCCCAGGCCACTGGTACTACTCTCACTGTAGTTTTTCACCATTGAGAAGAACATAGAAAGAAATGCTGACTCCTGCAGATTTGTTAAAAGCTTTCAAGGCACTGAGATTATACAATTTTACATGTATATTATTATAGTCTGAAATCTGAATACTTTTAGTTTGATTTATTTCTCAAATTTATTTGAAGGAATCAAATTAAATGAAAAGTATATTCTTAGTTAATTGAGATTATTGGGTAGATTTTATAATTATTTAAAAAGTATCTAATTAGTATATGTGTGTGAAGCTCCCTCTTAGAGACTTGAACATCGGTTTTTATCCTCTATACCCCACAAGCACTTATACTTGTAAAGTAATCATCACACTAATGATGTATGGTGATGATAGAAATTAAGTTTGAAGATGGATTTGTTTACAATTGTTTATTTATTATAACATTAATATCAATATATATATATATATATATAATATTTTCTTTTATTCTTGCCTCTGTGTATATATATATATATATGTATATTATAATGTTCACAATGGCTACTGTGAATCTCCAAGACTATCTGACTCTATATCCTCTATATTCAGGAAAGAAAAGAGCTTAAGTTGATTTTAACGGGTTCTATAGCCTATACTCTTCTGTCTAGGAGTTTCATAACGTGACAAGAAAAATTGTCCATTTTTCTGTCTGTTTATATAATGTCTTCTTATTATTATATCACTTTTTTGTTTTTTTGTGTTAAGGTACAATAAATTAAATGATTCTTTAATATTGAGCCATGGGATATTTTGTATACTGGGCATTTTGCTTTTATATATGAGTAAAGATTGTTGCTTTTATATTGATAGGGGATACTTTTAGAAGTTTGAAGAATAGACAAGGGTGAGGGGTCCAAGTACGAGGAAAACTCAGATTGGTAATCAACTACCAAGATCTCAATCACTTTCTGGCAAATGACAAATTTCCTTTGCCAAATAAGAGTGCTCTTTTCCAACATCTTTCAAATGCCAGAGTTTTCTCAAAGTTTGATCTTAAAGCAGGATTTTGGCAATTAGGAATCCACCCAGAAGAAAGATACAAGACGGCATTCTGCATCCCAGATCACCATTATCAATGGACTATCATGCCTTTTGGCCTTAAAAATGCTCCATCCCAATTCCAGAAAGTGATGGTAACATTGTTTCAGCCCCTCTTGACCAATGCATTGATATATGTGGATGATATTCTCTTGTTCTCAAAAGATGAAAAGTCCCATGAAAAGTTACTTACTGAATTTTATAATTTGGTAAAATCTCAAGGGGTAATGCTCTCAGAAAAGAAAATGGTCATAGGGCAGTCTTCTATAGACTTCTTGGGAGTTAACATTTCAGATGGAAAGTATACTTTGCAACCTCACATAGCTGTTTCCCTTCGTGAATTTCCTGACAAGCTTACAAATGCCAAATAGATACAACAGTTTCTTGGAATTGTTAATTATATGGCAGATTTCATCCCAAAAATATCCAAATACAAGAATTGTCTTGCTCAATTACTGAAGAAGACACCCCCAGAATGGAATTCTGTTCATACAGATTGCTAACTCTGCAACTTGGACCCCTCACCCTTGTCTATTCTTCAAACTTCTAAAAAGTTAAAAAATATATATATATATATATATATTTTTAACTATTTCAAAACAAATGAGACAATAGTTAGATCTTCAATACAGTACAGTTGTTTATGTTGTCAAGATAGTCACATGATTGGATCAATAACCTTAATTTATTTCTCTTTTTATTGCTCCATCCTCTATCGCTTGTGTTAATGTGAGCTTATGTTAGTAGGTTAAAAATTAGAGAAAGTCTAAGAACACAATTTTTTATCATAACTATGAGGTAGTCGATTAGCCCATTACTCGCCCCACACACATAGAGGAAGAGTTGATTAGTACTACCATGGGAGAATCAAACACCTTAGGATGGACTATGAGAAAACTCAATGGCTTTGGGAAATTTTTGGACACTTCTTATAAAGATAGGTAATGGGCTTACTTAAGGCCATAGAAACTAAAAGGCATAGAGGGCAACTAAAGAGAGTGATCATAAGAAAATGATGAAGTCAGGGATGAAGGGCAGCAAGAAATGATGAGCATTGCAATCTCCAAATGGAGATTGTAATAAGTATATAACTTATCAATTGGGTTTTTTAATTGCTCCAACCCAATTTGAAAATGGCTCATTAGGAACCTATAGAAGCGCATTCCTATAAAGCATCATACAAGGTCCAGAAAACAAGCTCATTTCGTTGACCCACCAAGTACAGGTAGCAATCAACTCATAAACTTAAGTATCAAAAAGGGTGTGTGTGTGTTTATGGTTAATTGCAAAAGAGTTCTGCAATCATCTGCACCAGTATAGATACTATAGAATGGCATTTTATAGTTCACCACCAAATCTAGGATGCAGTACTATTACCTAGGAAGGAGCAATTAATAATAAATGGCAGTATGATTTGGTGCAATTCATTCTAATTTTTAGGATGAGCATATCACTTGCAAGATAGGAAGTAAAGTAAGCATGGAATATGTATGGCAAACATCTCATCATTTAGTATGCCATTGAAGTGTCAATAAAAGATATCCTGGGACCTTAAAAGTGGCTTCCGTCAATTGTTAGATTGATAAAAAAGATAAGAAATTTGTAGAGAGTGATCCAACCTGCCTAATGTTCCAACTTATGCTTATATTAAACGAAGATTCATAAAAAATTTATCCACACATGCACATGTAATTACACATAACCCTAAAAACTAAAACTCGCAAAATTGCATACAGAAAAGAGATTCTTATGCAAAATTGCAATCTATTTTTGTAAAAACTTATTCTCTGCTGTATTTAGAGTGCACTTATATATTTCACTTTGTTTACTTCTATAGTTCCTACTATAATGCTAATAATATATTTATCAATTTAGCAGTTTTGCACTCAGCCAAAAGAGGTGGTGAAGCGAATTTTTGTGTTTCCTTCTAATCAACCATATCTTAATCCGAATTAGCAAGGTTTAAAATCTTTGTGCTAGGTTCTAAGGATTTAGGATCTAAATTTTTTAGAACTTCAATGTGTAATGTTGGCAAACCATGATCAAAACTTATAGTCTAGATTTAAGCTGCTCAAAGTATGTTTATTGTAAAGTTGGAATCGAGTAATTGCAGAAAATTACTGTTCACTTTCTGCAAGGCTCGATCGATCGAAAGTTAGACTCGATCGATCGAAGCTCGTGTAGAAAGTTTTTCTACAAATTTTTCCAACTCAGTCCAAGCTCGTATGACGTGTAGTGTTTTATGTTTTGCCTCAAGTATAAAAAGAAAAACCCTAACCACATTTTATCGTTGTTTTTTATGTTGTGTGTATGAATCTCTTGTGAGATCTAAAGGTGTTTGCCTTCATACATACTTAGGGTTATCAAGATTAAGATTGATGTTGAGAGCTTGGTAATCGCTTCAATTGTTGCATAAAGAGCTTAAAGAAAACCACAAATAGGAGTACTTGTGGTTGCTATGAATCCAAGAAAGAAGTAGTCCATGGACTCGGAGCTGTCACGTAGTAAGTTTTCTATTCAAGGTAGTAATAGGATGTTAGTGGTCTAAGTCACTATTGTAAAACTTCAATTCTTTCATAATGGATTTGTTTTACCTTGAGAATAGCTATGTTAAATCCTCCCCAGGTTTTTACCTGTTTAGTTTTCCAGGGTTATCGCATCGTTGTGTTCTTTATTTTCCGCACTATTTCAATAATATGATTTACTTGTGTTAACCTATATCTGAATAATTTACCTAAATTAATCACTTGGTTAAATAACTAGATTAATCTGTTTGTATTTAAGAGGTCTAGAAACGTACACTTTGTAAAGAATCAAAATAGCAAACCAAGTATACATTTATATAAAATCAATATTACAAGGATTCCAGCCTTTAAGTACTTACAAGTGAGCAACTTCTATAGTCTTCTTCTTCCTAAACACAGCTTGCCAGAACATCCTCCATTCCTACACAGCATTCACATTACAAATATTCAAAACTGCAGTGGCCACCACAATTTGGCTCCCTATGACCGCTCTAAATATGGGTCTGCAAAGTGCGATGTTAAATGCCATAAAAGACCTAGGTGTGTCTTTCTCATCACTAATTGATTTTGAGATAGAGTGGCACAGCTCATGGTTCGACTAGCGATATCAGAGCCAATGTCATGGATTTGAGTTGTGGGACCATTATCATGGGGGATTTTTGGAAGAACCACAATTACGCTCCCAATGACCACTCTAAAAACAGGCCACGAGACTCAAAGTTATCAAAACAGGCCAACGTCATGGATTTGAGATAGAGTGGCATAGCTCATGGTCTGACTAGCGAGATCAGAGCCAACGTCATGGATTTGGGTTGTGGGACCATTATCATGGGGGATTGTTGAAAGAACCACAATTACGCTCCCAATGACCACTCTAAAAACAGGCCACGAGACGCAATGTCAAATACCAAATTAAGATTAAATGTACCTTCAAGTTTAAAGCAATTAAGCTTCATTTTACGAAAAGTTATCAAATTTACAACAAAAACCTAGATTTTTCTATGCTTAGTTTTCATGAAGCAAAAATTGAATTTTTAGCATAAAACCTAAATGGCCAATCACTACTGATACTCTGTTTTGTTAGGTAGGACAAAGAAAATGAAAATAGAGTAATTTTTATCATATAGGACACTTCAAAAATTAACGATTCCAATTAATTAGACTCCAAAAACTTCATTGCCTATTTGAAATTCTTCTTCACTACCATTAGATTATCTTATACATAACAATTCTAAAAATAAAAAAATAAAATAAATAAAATAATAATAATAATAATAATAATAATAATAATAATAATAATAATAATAATAATAATAATCTTATACATAACAAACACGCACACAAATATATTGGAAGTGAAAGAGGGAAAAGGGGTACCAGAAAGAGGAGAATCTCATGGGATATGATTTTCAAAAGTAGTGAAGTCCATTCAGCTCATTGGGCTTCACAAAATTAGAAACAAATGTGAACAAAAAAAAAAATCTAAGCGACAACCTGTTCGAGAAAATAGAGGGAAAAAAGGCGTTGTAAATCCATAACACTTGAAATAAGTAACACCACAATCATCAATATCCCACATCAATAAAATACAGGTAAATTATTTTATTTATAAAGTGTTGCGATAACTTAACTTAGTGCCGAGCTTAGTAATGTAAGCTTGTAACCAAGTTGGGGCATTAAAGTGGTTGAATGTATATTGGGATTGGCTATGTGGGATGTGGTTACTATGTAGATCTGTCCACCAGGGAGTCAATATTTAGCATGCCCCTTGCCCTTGGGTTAAAGGGCACCCCCACCCACAATGGATGGGTAGCCAACTTCTCAAATTGATAAGGATTTGGGGTATCCCCACAAATCAACACACAACAAACCCCTCCCAGCATGCTATCTAGTTCTTCTCCATACAAACAACCACTTTTTATTTCCTTTTTTTTTTTAAATTAAAAAAAAATTGTCAATCTTGGTATTTTCTTTTTTTCTTTTTTTCAATTACCTTTATCAACTTATACCTTTCCTCGCATGGCCCATTGGATAAAAAAATTTAAAGAACTCATAAGGTAGGGTATCTAAAAAACTCAACTAATTAAATTTTATTTTTGTATTGATAACAAAACCATACAGACTACATGTTTACTTGGAAGTTCAATCTCCAATGAACCTCTGTCTCATATTCCAAATCACAACAACAGTAGCTAGTATCCACTAATCAATACTTGAAAGTATAACCCCCTTATGAAGCACGGGTGCAGATTCAGATTTAGGTATGGGTGCGAGTGCGGGTGCGGGACTTGAGGGTGCAACGATTAAAAAATTATTTTTATTTATATTTTCTATATATTGCCAAGCATATTTTTTTATATAATGGTAAACATATATTAATAAAGTTAAAAGCATATATATATATATATATATATATAGAGATTGGTTCAAATTACACCTAGTGTAACTCCACAAAACTTACACTTTTTTATGACCATTGATTTCTATTAGATCTAATGGTTAGAAATCTCTTATATCCACCTCATCTTGTGTTGGAGCATTTTAATATTAAATAAATAAAATGAATAAATGTAATAACATAAATGAAAAGATATGGGAGTGAATATGGAAGATGAAGAGTTATTGAAAATGTTTAATCCCACATTGAAAAGGAGAGAGAGTTTTTTATTCTTTTTAATTGTGGTGATTAATGGGCTAAAATGTATTGACTCAGATATTGGGCTAGATACGTGCGCAAGGGGGAGGTGAAGAGTGGAGGTATCAAAATTGGAAATAGACTCATTCAGACTCAATCCAAACCACTACAATACTCACAAAAAAATACACTAAAAGATAGAGAGGTTCTTGGCAAGGAAGGGTGTTCTTTCTGGTGGAGCTTTGGGATTGAACACTTTGTGCAGAGGTTGTTCTAGCCATACGACACTTGTTGGGCTGTTGTATCCTGGGGGAGACAAGTCAGATAAGGTCTGCACCGGCTACAAAGTTTAGCCAACCAAGGGCTTGAATCTCCTTAAAGAGAGCGAGTGCCGCGTCTCAGTCCAAATAGTGTTGTGTAATTTCTTTTTTTAAAGTAATAAAATTCAGTAGTATTATTCAGTTTCTCTTTGTGTTATTTCTATTATTATTGTATTTGCACCAACATCTTGCATAATTAATAGTACCATTTTTTTTTCTCTCTCCCAATTTATTACATTTACAGTCATCTTTTTTTTTTTTTTTTTTTTTTTTTTTTTTTTTTTTTTTTTTTTGAGAAAACATTTGCAGTCATCTAAACGTTGAGAGGAAGAGGGAAAAAAAATTGCAAATTCGATGCCACCCTCTTCGACGGTGAATACAGAGCCAGTTGCGATATTGTGGCATGAATGAGAAGGAGCTTGAGGAGGCAGACCGAATCGCAGTGGCCTTAAAAGAAACTTTTATTCATCTTCTCTAAGATTCGTTTAAAGAGATCAAAGACTTCTTTGATTTAGGCATGACTATGATTTTCCTCATTTTAACTTTCCAAAATTACTCATACTCTTGCCCTTTATTTACTAACTGCTACAATTAAAACCATAGAAAATGCATTTTGCGTGGAGGAGTATTTTGATAGATAAATTTGTCCTTTTATATCTTTCACACTATTTTCTTTGATCACCATGGCCTTTCATATATCCTAAATAATGAGGCTGTTGTGCCATGTCCCATGTGTGGCTCTTATTTCTAAAACAATGCAACTCTAAAATCATCAAAACAATTAACTTTGACCCAATTCTTACTGAGCTTCAATTCTCTGAATTTTGATCAAATTTTCATTCAGACTACTAGAACAACCCTATTTCATTGTTAAGTGACAAAGGACTCTAACCAGTAAAAAAATTTAACAGATTGGTGTTAGACTTATATCTAAAACTAAATTATACTTCTGAATTTAACCAGCTAAATTTAACGTGTAGCTCCGGGTAGTTGAGTGGGTTAGCAGAGGAGGAGGTGAGCTCAAAGAGGCCTAGGCAGATGAAAGAGAGAAGAGAAGAGAAGAGAAGAGAAGAAGAAGACGATGGGGAGAGAAAGTGGAGCATAGTGACTTTTTTTTAAAAAATATTTATAAAGGCATTAATGACTTTTAATGCTTTGACATCACTTATTTTTAGAAAGTTGATAACATGGCAATTAGTGTGTTATTTACCATTACATCTAATAGAAATCAATGGTCAAAAAAATGTGTAACTCTTATTAAGTTACACCAGGTGTAACTTGAATCCATATCAGATATATATATATATATATATATATTATAATGTTTATACAACCCCAATTTTAGCCCAATAACATATTTATAATACAAAATTATTTTCTTTAAAAAAAAAAAGTAATGAGGTGATAAAATCAAAGAATCAAAGCCTGTATTTTACTATTTTCACAAGTTCCAACCTTTTTTATTTTTTTGACTTTTCAAGTCTTTATCTCTTATACCAATACACCTATTCAAAAAACTATCCACAATCCACAACTTTCTACCTTGCTCTCTCTGTCACAGTTTCAAGTAAGTGCACATGAAGCAGGCGTCCTTATCTCTTCTGTCTTCTCTCTCTCTCGCTCTCTCTCTCTCAAGGCCACATGAAGCAGAAGAATGGAGGCCGACAACATGGTGGCGGCCTGTTTCGGCTAAAATCGGGCTGTATTGGCTGTTTCCGCTAGAATCGGCCCAGTTCGGCACAAATCGGCGTGAATCAGCACAAAAAAAAAAAAGAAAAACAAAAAAAACAAAAACGCGGCATGGACACGTGGTCAGTGGCGTCGTGCACTACACGCCACGTTAGTGCACGTCAAGTGCTGGTGCAGCGGCCTTGGAGCTGCACCTGTGCTTTCTAGTAGCCCCCACAACAATTTTCCATAATAAGCCCTTCAACCTTTCATGAATTTTGCTTTTCCATGGCATTTCCCACAAACATTACTCTAATAGGAAGTCTTTGAGCTTCATCAAGCGAGGATTACAACAGTGAGCATGTTGAGAAAAAAGAGAAAAGTTTCAGATATAAATTTTGATCACTTAAAATCTCAAACTTTAAGTGAAAAATTATTATAAACAACAGAAAATTAAATATTAGACTACCTATAACTTATTTACAAAATATAATCATGGCCGGTGCAAACAATGTGCTTGATGAAAAAAAAAAAAAAAAATGCCACCTAGATTTTGGTTAAATGCAATTATCAGCGTACATGGTAAAAAGAATAACATCAAATTTTCAAACCAAAATTAAAACTGATCTTCTCTGGGAATGCAAATTGAGAGCTTTGACACAGAAGTATATACCATTAGCTTTTGTAATATCTAATCTGAAATGAATCTATTAATAAAATGAGGATCATTTTCCAGTTTTGATTACTGCATTTGCATTGAATGTTTGAAAGTATACAAATGCCGAGGGGTTTATCTGTTCTCATTCTCAATCTGCCTCTGGTACTCCAAATACACATCAAGCATTCTTTGATCTTTCTCCTCCACACTCCACAGAAAAAGTTTCCATTTGTCTTGCCCCAATTCATCAATGGCTACAGGACCAACAATCTCAAGATTTGGAGGAATATCTCCGCCATGTGCTTCAGGGAGGGAACTGAAGCACAGCACAGGTGAAAACACATTAAGCTAAGCATTTTCCTGCTGCTCCTTGTTACCTCCAGTTGCCTACAATAAGCAAATTGTGAATTTTTGGGACATTATTTTGCATGATAGATTTTCTATATATTGTGGAAACTAGGACCACTGCAGATCTTATATCTTTCTTTCTTTCTGAGAAAATGCAAAGTTTATATCCAATTAACTAGCTGCTGTGATAATCTGTTTCAGTAAGTGCGAGTGTTCAATATCTGTTGTATATCATATGTATTAGATTGCCCAATTTATTATTCTTTCAGAGTTCGGATCCTTAAAAACTATTATTTTAGTAAATTTGATCCACATTTTCCTAACTCGGCTACCTCTAAAATACCCATTTCATTTAATCTATCTTCCAGTTTTGTTTCACCTTTAATGATCTCTAGCTCCTCCATATCTTAAGTCTTTAGCATCTAATTCAAGTAAATTTACCCAAATTCTGCCATCTTATGGCTAATATTTAACATGTTAGATGCTCTTATTTTCCCACTTTTAGTTCATGCTCGTCTTCATTTTTCTGGTGAATTTATAAATGTGTAGCTTTAGACAACAGTAACTACCATAAAAAGAAAACAGAATAATGATCAGAATACAAGACCTTTTATTTCTTTGACTTTATTTTATCCCTTTTCTTATTTTTTTCCTTGGAATTTCCCTGTCCTTGTCTTGCATTACCACCTCCTTTGTCAGTCTTTTTCTTTTTATCAAGATCATCAAGTTCTGATAACAATGCTTCTTCTACAGCCTCATACTTCTTTTCTGCATCTTTGTTGGCCAGATCTTCCAGTTGTGCCTATAAAAGGGGAATAGTACACCGAAAACATCAAATCATAGACGGGTAAGAAGGTAACTATATGAAAACCTTCAACAAAACAGCAAGTAGAATTCAACACAAACCCGCATGACTGACTTCAGCAGGGGCACCAAAATTGACCGGTAGTCATAACCAGTTACTGCATTAAGTTTCTTCCCTGTCTGCTGCATGTTAATAGTAGTTGTTCTGATTATAGCATCCAATTTGTAAAGCTGCAAGAACAACCATACTAAGGTTCAATCCTATAGAAGTTCATCAAGCATCATCTTTAATATCACACACAACTAGGAAAATTTGACACTACATAAATTTGGCTATATCATACCTTTGCAGCCATCTCATCAATCTGCTCCTTAATCCACAATTTTATTTCATTGTCCACATGATCTTCTCTCAAGATATTCCATAAGATATCCAACTCGAAAATATTACCATTTGTGCTTGCAATCTGTCTCTGATTTGACAAGAGATACTTGTAGCTCAATGGTTCGTACCCATACTCTTCTCTTCTCTTATCTTCTTTAACACATATACTCTCCAAATTCTGCCATACCTTAATGTCTCTCAAATATTGTACTTTTTTCTCACAAATGTTCAGCAACCGGTGAAATTCAGCCTCATAGATCTTGAAAAGCTCTTTCCCTTGACTTCTACTAGCTTCTCTCAAATTTATCCACTGCTTTAATTGCCCCCCAATATTAGTACCTCCCTTCAATAACCAATCCAAAATATCATCTTTATATTCATCATCATTTAATTCGATTTCATCATCAGCACTAGAAGTAACAGCAGCTCCATCATTCGGCACCATAAGCTCTCCACGCAACATTCTCTTGTCGAAAACTACACTAGAGAAGTCCTCATTGAAAACAATCTTCTCATAATTAGCAGCACTATGCTCACCTATAGCCTTCTCCATCGCAAGACTCAAGACGAGCCTCCATAACCCACAAATATTGGCAAGATCATCCAAGAACTCCAACACAAGATTAAGCTCAGAGATGTCAAGGAAGCACACTGAGAGCAGGGTCTGGTTTATCCCATATTCCATAAGCAGCTGTTCCGGGACTTGCTTCTTCAGCATTTCCAATATCAAGTCCATCAACGCCGAAAGATGACTACAACAAAAACATTTTATACCCACGAACGGGCGTAACACTTCTCGAATTTTGTTAATGATCTCTTCACGCCGTCTATCATCGCAATAAGGCCACTTTTGTTTCATGAAATCTTTATCTCCACCCTCGTTTCTTGACAAATCTTCCAGCATTTTCTTAGCTTCGACCACGTTCACGGGTTTCCATTTTCCTGATTCAACAGTGTCCCAGAGTTCATCAAATAAAAATTCTGGACGGACTGAATCTAACTCATCTGATAAAGTCCCTAAATGCACACTATTCATATGCTCCCCAGTCAATTCGCCATCGAAAAACCTCTCTCCGCACCAACAACACTCTGCGTTACATGAAAACTTCCAATTCTTCTTCCCCGTCGCGTACTCCACTGCCTGTTTCATCACCTCCATGGCCAATTTGTTCTTAGCAAAATGCAGTTTAAGGTCTTCGATTTGAATCCTTAACAAATCCTTCTTTTGCTCCATAGTCATCGTGTCATTCCAGTAAGTCTTGACTCGTCTCTCCACCGTATCGACATCCAACACGACTACTTTCTTGAGGTTCTTGATCTTTCTTTTGTTTTCTGGCAAAGGCATCAATTCCAGCGTTTCGAAGTTCTTACTCGCTGTTCTAGCTCTCTTTTCGATCTTTTCCTTTCGTTCTTGTAGTTCTCGAATCTCATTCTTTAAATTTCCCAAGTATTTAGTGTCTATGAGATACTTGCTTTGTAGTTTGATGAGTCTGAGATACGTTCTGAATTCTTCAATTCGGGGCTCTGTGGCCAAATCTTCTGGGGAAAATTCGATGGCTAAACCAGCATCGCAAGCTTCTATCACAGGTTCATGGCCGGCATTGGCGTCATATTCAGTTAACTTGAAGAGTGCGTTGACATGGAAGAACCAGCAGGCGAGGGAGTTGGGGCATAAGTGCACGGCTCGCTTGGATAAGTCCACGGCTTCTTTGACGTGATTGAAAGTTTCGGCGAGTTGGAGGAGACCATCGTCAGATGAAACGGGAGTGGTGGTGTGTTTGACAAAAAACACGAATTTTAAGTGACAGAAGCTGAGGGCAGCGAGAGCAAGAGCGGAGCTTGGGTGGCGGGACAGAGTGGCCTCGACAAGATTCAAGGCTTTGGTGTAGTTCCCATTTTGGTGTTCTTTCATGGCGTCTTCCACTTCTTTGGTGATGGAGGGTGATTGATGATCAACATCGGAGAGTGATGGGGGTGCACGTGCATTGCGTTTCTTCTTGGTCTTCATTTTGGAGGGAAGTTGAGAATAGGGGAAGAGTGGTTTGAATCTAGCTAATTGGTTTTATGAACGAACTTAAAGTGGGTGAGCCGAATCTATGTATATGACATGAAGAGCAAACAGCAAGGGCCCAAATGCGGAAAAAGGATTTTAACCAATCTCAATGAGGGCCTTATGCCCTATCGAATTCCTTGACCGCTTTTAAAAGTCTAATATACAATTTTTTTTTAATTTTTTTATTAAATATATATATATATATATATATAAAAGAAATAGTTTCAATATATGGAGTCTGATGATTACTCTTTATCGTAGAATAATTGAACTTTATATCTTTATTCAATGAGAGACTTTATCAAATAAGCTAATTGGAACCCACAAAAGCCAAATAGAGGAATAAAGATTTGTAGATATCAAATAACAAAGTACATGCTAAGATAATCTTGTTACAGTAGAGTTAAAAACATAGATTTAAAATTATAGACATATGTGAGAAACATTCACAAGTGTGAAAATAGTAAAGTTAAAGTATCAAATTAGCATAAATTATGAATATTCCTAGAGTGTGTGTTGTTTAACAATGATATGATATTCATAAAAGAGGCCATGTATAAATAAGTAAGCAATCAAATTTTAAAGTATATCTCAAATTGAAATAGAATGTCAACCACAATTGATAATTGATTATAAAATTAATTTTCAAAATTGTAAATTTCTTATATGTTTTTATTCTTTATCAAATGAGTTATCCAATAAGTCATTTGTAATTTTGTTTTATATTTTGGAATGTTGATATTGTGTAGAAATAAAACTTGTGTATTTGTTTTACTCATCTTTGTGTTATTTTGTTTTAGATAGTAATGTTAGGATTTGTATAATTTTAAAATTATTGAATAAGTATTAATAAGTTTAACTAAGTTCATTGTTGATATAAGTGGTGAATTCAAAATAATGCATTTTACATCAAGTAATTTGTTGCATAACTTTCTAAATGGCAAATACATGTTGTTTTCTTTATAAATAAAAAAATAAAAAAAATTCATGTGAAAAATACAAGTCAACCCGACCCAACTCGCAACCCGATTGACCCAAACCCGATTTTAACCCGCTTAAAATGACCCGTTTTTGACCTGTGACCCGTTTGACCTGCAACCCGATTGACCCGACCTGAACCTGACCCGACTTGCCCGTTTTGCCATGTCTAATTATTCTTAGCAAAATGCAGTTTAAGGTCTTCGATTCCAATCCTCAACAAATCCTTCTTTTGCTCCATACTCATCCCATGGTTCCAATAGGCCTTGACTCATGTCGCCACTGTGTCAACATCAGCCGCAACTTTCTTTACATTCTTGAGCTTTCTTTTGTTATCTGACGAGGCTAATTCTTGTGTTTTGAAGTTCTTCCTCGTCGAAACAGCTCTCAGTTCGACCTCTTCCTTTCTGTCTTGTAGTTCTTGAATCTCATTCGTTATGCTTCCCAAATATTTAGTGTCTATGAGATACATGCTTCTCAATTTGAAGAGTTTGAGGTTCTTTCTGATTAAATCAATTTCGTCCTCCCCGTGAACAGTGGGGTTTTCGATGGATAAACTGGTATCACACGCTTGGATCACAGCTTCGAAGCTAGCATTGGTGTCATTGTAGGCTAATTTGACGAGTGCAATGACGTATGAGTACTAGAAGGAGAGAGAGTTGGGGCATAACTCGACTGCTCGCTTAGAGGAGTTGACGAAACTCTTGGCATTTTTGAGCTTTCCGTGGTCGGGAGTGGCAGTAGAGTTGAGGCTTTTGTCAAGAAGGTAGCTGAGTGTGTTATGAGCAAGCGCAGAGTTTGGGTGGCAGGATAGGATGTCCTTGACAAGACTCAAGGCTTCGGTGGGGTTCCCATTGTAGAGTTCGTTCATGGCGTGACCGGCTTCTTCGGTGATGTTGGGTGATTGATCATTATCAACATCGGATGGTGGAGGTTAAGAGGGAGATGGGGTTGCGTTGCGTTTCATGCTACTCATTTTGGAGGGAAATGGAGAACAGAGAAAAAGGTGGTTTGAATTTAATTGCTTTTATGAAGAAAAGTTGAAATGGGTGAGAAAACGAAAAACGGAAAAAGGGAGTCAAGCAAATACAGAAATATTATTAGCCAATATAAAGTATAAACTCTAAATTTTGGACAATGGACAACCTCTTACTTCAACCATTGCATTTTTTATCTACAACAACAATCAAGTCTTAATTCCAAAATTTTGAAGTTAACTATGAGTCTGCAACAAATTAATCAAGGTCAACTACATGTATCTATTCATTTCCATTTTAGTCTATTTGGAGTCATATTCTCTGTTATCTACTTAATTGACCCATTCATTTTTACTACTACTACTAACAAAACTATCTTGTCCTTCATTCTTGTAGAGCATTTCAAGATCTTGTTTCATGATGAACATAGGTTTTGTGGTGCCTAAACCCAGTGGTGTTTCTTTCAAGGATGAAGAATTTGGGCTCCCAATTTATTTGTTGGTGGGTCTCCTTGCATTCCTACTGGTTATTGCCTCAAACGTTGCCTTGACAGCCCAAACCCCTCACCTCTGTGCTCATTAGCCCAATTCTCACCTACCCTCTCATTTTCTCTCTACTCCAAGTATTGCAATCTCTTTCAACTTTCTCTGTCTCTGTCTCTGTCTCTGTCTGTCTGTCTCTCTCTCTCTCTCTCTCTCCATGTGTTTGCCAATCCCTCTCCATTTGTCCCATCTTTTCTCCCTTAGTGGGTCCAAATTATTACTTTTGCACTAATTCTCACGTAATTCCACTTCTGCCTAGAATCCCAAGAAAAATGATTCATTCTAAAGATTCTCTTGAAATTTGTTCCTAATGCCAAATAGCGTTCGGCAGCAAACTTCCCAAAGGCACTAACTATGCTCGGGGAAGGAACTGACCTTAATTTGACCATCCCCTCATCGGCCTTCCCTGTAGGCGTGCTAGTCAATATTAATGGACCTACCCGACCTAGATATAGTAGGTCTCCCCCGAGTGCCAACCTTGCACCCTTGCACTTTTGACATTGGGCTAGGCCTATCCATACAGTGTTGGGCTAATTTTAGTTACCTGGGACAGCCTTGGTTACCCAGGCCAACCTTGGGCTTTGGTTACCTAGGCCAATCTTGGTTATCTTGGCCCAAGTCCCTACTAATTCTATGCTTGTTTTATCCAAAATCGACAAATATTTGGGCGTCCTATTGTTAAGATGGTATGGGTTCTGGGGTTAATTAGCTCTAGATTAAATAGCACTTTCTTCACTTATAAGAGCATGGTGAGTTCATGGGTTTCTACTCATAAATAAAGTAAGTAAAAAATATGCCACCATAGCCAGATTTGCCTTGTTTTATGAACAAAAGGGAGCTAAAGGACTTTGGGAGGCTTTGAACACTGTGGTGGTCAGTTTTAGCAAGAAGATGTAAAAATGTCTTGTGCTAAACCTAAATTTAAATTTAAAAAAAAAATTATGCTAAAAATGGGCTATAGGATTCTGAAGGTTACATTCCTATTTTCTAAATTGATCGGGAAGCTCAATTATAGAATGGAAGAATTGCATGGTTATTATTCTCTAGATTAACTTATGAGGCTCTATTGTGATTTTCTTTTTAAATTTTTTATGACATAGCTTTTTTTTTTTTTTTTTTTTTAATGGTTGTATCAACTGTTAGTTGAATTATTTGTCGCCAAGATGTATAGGGCTATGAAATTATGTAACATTTTAAACATTGATAAATGAAAGAGAGGGTTTATGAGCCCTATCCCTATAAGTCCACACACGTGTAGAGTAAATCGTTCAACACTTATAGCACAAACCCATTTTTGACATATTGGTCCTAGTATCATAGGCGACCAAAGGGCCGCCTCCTAGTTACTAGATCAACATGCTACAATAATTCCATAAACACTTAGCGAAGATAT
The DNA here is from genome assembly GCA_023621385.1 of Quercus gilva. Lineage (NCBI taxonomy): Eukaryota > Viridiplantae > Streptophyta > Magnoliopsida > Fagales > Fagaceae > Quercus > Quercus gilva. The sequence continues at coordinate 18,397,754 of CM042477.1, forward strand.
GGCAAACAAATAAAGTAGCCCTATATTCGGATTTGATAATACCATTACTTTGACTACTAATTTTTCTACAAAACAAGCTAATATGAGTGGGGGAAGGGACCACTTTTAAGACTACTAAGGTCTTTCTTTCCTCCTTTTATTAGAGTATAGGTCTTTCCCTCTTCTCTTCCACGTGTGTATTGAATGATGGAATTTATGTGTAAACTATGAACATGTGCACAAGGTCATCTAAAATTTAAAGCGTGTTTGACATCAACTTTTAATTTTTATATATAGTTTTTTAAAACTTTACTTTTTCCTACTTTTTCTCACTTCTTTCATGATACAAATATACTTTAGCATATTTTCAGTAAAAAGTTTTCAAGGAAAAGTTAAATAAACTGTTCCCAAAACGACATTTAGTGTAGCATACATAGTTAAGAAATTGGAATTCATATACACAATTTATTTTTTTATGTTTACTTTTTTTTTGGAGAAAGAATACACAATTTAAATTTGATGTCCGGTGATTGTCACATGATACACTGTCGTAGATTCCAAACTTTTACTTTTTGTGTGGGATTGGAATTCAGTGCCAACTCCAAACTTACTAGACAACTAAATAATGAATTATTGATCAAGAATAAGGTTGGTAGTGTTTTCCAAGCTTTCTTTTCAAGCAACGTGCATGATTTATTCTTGCAAATTTTGATGCAAAATATAATTTTTTTTATAGTACATGCTGACAAATAAAATTTGACCTTATCAAAAGTGTGTAAATGGTGACCTAATCAAAAGTTCACTGATTTTTTTTTCCCTGATTGCTGATATGCTAAGATCTAGGGCATTTTGACCTCCTAACGTTCTTTTGAATCCCATATCAATTGGCCAGTAAGCTTTATTATTATTATTATTTTTTTTTAATGTTAAATTTCAGCCAATAAGCACTTGATTCTTATTTTGGTCTGATAAGTAATAATATGGGCGGAGCCAGGGAATCGAGAGAGGGCAACTGACTAATCCTAAAATGTCCTTTGCTACTTAAGAATGACCTGTAGTTTTAAAACTTGCCCCTTCTGGCACAAGAAAAAAATAAAAATAAAAACCACTCTCACTATTACTACTCCTGACTTCAATTACGTTGGAAACAAAGCTTATCCCATTTAAAACCAGTTTGGCAATTCTTCTATAAATTAAAAAAAAAAAAAAAAAAAAAAGGCTTTGGCAGCTGAAAAATTAGCACCAAACTCTCACTTTATTAGACTTTAGCCACTGTCACACGTTTTACCACACCACTGGTACTACTCTCACTGTAGTTTTTCACCATTGAGAAGAACATAGAAAGAAATGCTGACTCCTACAGATTTGTTAAAAGCTTTCAAGGCACTGAGATTATACAACTTTACATGTATATTGTTATACTCTGAAATCTGAATACTTTTAGTTTGATTTATTTCTCAAATTTATTTGAAGGAATCAAATTAGATGTATAAATTTTATGCATTTAGATTAATATTTTACTTTGATTGTTAGTAGCTATGAATTGGTTAATTTAGATTTTTTTTTTTTTTTTTTACTAAATGAAAATTATATTTTTAGTTAATTGAGATTATTGAGTAGATTTTATAATTCTTTAAAAAGTATCTAATTAGTATATGTGTGTGAAGCTTCTTAGCTCCTAGGGACTTGAACCCTGACTTTTATCCGCTATACCCCATAAACACTTATACTTGTGGAATGATCATCGCACCAATTGTGTGTGGTGATGATAGAAATTAAGTTTGAAGAAGGAGTTGTTTACAATTGTTTATTTGTTATAACATTAACATCAATATATATATATATATATATAGAGGTTATTTTTTTAATGTTTTCTTTTATTCTTGCCTCTGAATATATATATATATATATATATATTGTAATGTTCACAATGGCTACTGTCCACCCTCCTTTAAAAGTTACCAGGGCTTTTGAGTAGAATTGTGGTATGTCTTTGTGTTAGAACCCATTTCCCTCTCCCTTGTGTGTGTGTGTGTGTGTGTGTGTGTGTGTGTGTGTGTGTGTGTGTGTGTGTGTGTGTGTGTGTGTGTGTGTGTGTGTGTGTGTGTGTGTTTGTTTGTTTCTCAAAAAACAAAAGGGTAATTATCTCACATTGCTTAAAAGAATGTGTTACGTGTAGTATAACTTGCCTTACCCTCCCTTAAAAGTTACTATCGTTTTTTAGTAGAGTTGTGGTGTGTTTTTGTATTAGAACCCCTTTCCCTCTCCCTTGTGTATATATGTGTATGTTTATTTCTAAAAAAAAAAGGGGTAATTATTTCACATTGCTTAAGAGAGTGTGTCATGTGTAGTATAACTTGCCTCACCTTCCCTTAAAAGTTATCATAACTTTTGAGTGGAGTTGTAGCGTGTTTTCGTGTTAGAACTCCTTTTCCCTTTCCCTTGTGTGTGTGTGTGTGTTTGTTTCTCCAAAAAAAAAAAAAAAACAATGGCTACTGTGAATCTCCAAGACTATAGACTCTATATCCCAGGAAAGAAAATAGCTTAACTTGATTTTAACGGTTCTATAGGCTATACTCTTCTCTCTAGGAGTTTCATAACGTGACAAGAAAAATTGCTCATTTTTCTGTGTTTATATAATGTCTTATTATTATATCACTTTTTTTATTTTGTGTTAAGGTACAAATTAAATGATTCTTTAATATTGAGCCATGGGATATTTTGTATACTGGGCATTTTGCTTTTATATATGAGTAAAGATTGTTGCTTTTATATTGATAGGATGTTATTAACAATACTTTCAGAAGTTTGAAGAATAGACAAAGGGGAGGGGTGCAAGTTGCAGAGTTAGCAACATATTAATATATATATTTTTAACTATTTCAAAACAAAATGAGACAATAGTTAGATCTTCAATACAATACATTACGTTGTTTGTATTGTCAAGATAGTCACGTGATTGGATCAATGACCTTAATTTCTTCCTCTTTTTATTGCTCCATCCTCTTTCCCTTGTGTTAATGTGAGCTTATGTTAGTAGGTTAAAAATTAGAGAAAGTCTAAGAACACAATTTTTTATCATAACTATGAGGTAGTCGATTAGCCCATTACTCCCCCCACACACATAGAGGAAGAGTTGATTAGTACTACCATGGGAGAATCAAACACCTTAGGATGGACTATGAGAAAACTCAATGGCTTTGGGAAATTTTTGGGCACTTCTTATAAGGATAGGTAACGGGCTTACTTAAGGCCATAGAAATTAAAAGGCATAGAGGACAACTGAAGAGAGTGATCATAAGAAAATGATGAAGTCAGTGATGAAGGGTAGCAAGAAATGATGAGCATTACGATCAATCTGGACTTGAAAAACAAAGAGGTAGTATTTAAATCTCCAAATGGACCTCTGTCTCATATTCCAAATCACAACAACAGTAGCTAATATCCACTAATCAATACTTGAAAGTATAACCCCCAGCGGCGGCTTCAGAAATTTTTTTAGGGTGTTTCTTAAAAAATATAAATTATACAATCTAATAAAAAGAGAAATTCATATATATATTGACAATAACAACAATAAAAAAACACGCAAATACAAAAAGTTTACAATTACTTTCTACAAGTTTTCATATTATGAAATCGGTGCATGATAGTCTCATTATCAATGCTACAAACTACATCTTTGTCAATATACACAACCAAGCAATCATTCATCCACTGAATGTAGAACAAATTATGGAGCAAAATTTTATTTTATTGGCATAAAAAAACTGAGAGTGTTCCCAAATTATTTTTGAAAGGTAGATAAATAAAAATTTTGAAATTATTTTATATATATATATATATATAAATAAAAATTTAGGTCAGGGTGCCCTTGAGACCACCCTAGCCTTAAGGTGGTGCTGCCTAGATACGGGGGCAGGTGCAGGACTTGGGGGTGCAGCAATTAAAAAATTATTAAAAATATTTTTATTTATATTTTCTATATATTGCTAAGTATATTTTTTTTAAATAATGGTAAACATATACCAATTTAAGAGTAATGGTAAACATATATTAATAAATTTAAAAGCATATATATATATATATATTAATGTTTACACAACCCCAATTTTAGCCCAATAACATATTTATAATATTAAATTATTTTCCTTCCAAAAAAAAAAAAAAAAAAAAAGGTAATGAGGTGATAAAATCAAAATATTAAAGAATAATAAAACTGATGGGTAAAGGTGATAAAATCAAAGAATCAAAACTTGTATTTTGCTGTTTTCACAAGTTCTATCTTATACGAATAAAATCAAAGAATCAAAGAATCAAAACATTACTCTGATAGGAAATCTTTGAGCTTGATCAAGAGAGGATTACGACAGTAAGCATGTTGAGAAAAAAATAGAAGATGGCATCAGTGCCTACTAAAAGTTTCAGATATAAATTTTGATCACTTAAAATCTCAAACTTTCTTAAGTGAAAAATCATTATAAACAACAGAAAATTAAATATTAGACTACCTATAACTTATTTACAAAATATAATCATGGCCGGTGCAAACAATGTGCTTGATGAAGGAAAAAAAAAAAAAAAACTGCCACCTAGATTTTGGTTAAATGCAATTATCAGCGTACATAGTACAAAGAATAACATCAAATTTTCAAACCAAAATTAAAACTGATCTTCTCTGGGAATGCAAGTTGAGAGCTCTGACACAGAAGTATATACCATTAGCTTTTGTATTATCTAATCTAAAACATGAAATGAATCTATTAAAATGAGGATCATTTTCCAGTTTTGATTACTGCATTTGCATTGAATGTTTGAAAGAATACAAATGCCGAGGGTTTTGTTTGTTCTCATTCTCAATCTGCCTCTGGTACTCCAAATACTCATCAAGCATTCTTTGATCTTTCTCCTCCACACTCCACAGGCAAAAGTTTCCATTTGTGTTGCCCCAATTCATCAATGGCTAAAGGACCAACAATCTCAAGATTAGGAGGAATATCTCCGCCATGTGCTGCAGGGAGGGAACTGAAGCACAGCACAGGTGAAAACACATTGACCTTTATTCAAACATTTTCCCGCTGCTCCTTGTTACCTCCAGTTGCCTACAATAAGCAAATTGTGTATTTTGCATGATAGATTTTCTATACATTGTGGAAACTAGGACACTCTGCAGATCTTATATCTTTCTTTCTTTCTGAGAAAATGCTAAGTTTATATTCAATTAACTAGCTGCTTTGATAATCTGTTTCAGTAAGTGCGAGTGTTCAATATCTGTTGTATATCATATGTATTAGATTGCCCAATTTATCATTCTTTCAGAGTCCGGATCCTTAAAAACTATTGTTCTAGTAAATTTGATCCACATTTTCCTAACTTGGCTACCTTTAAAATACCCATTTCATTTAATCTATCTTCCAGTTTTGTTTCACCTTTAGCATCTAATTCAAGTAAATTTGTCCAAATTCTGCCATCTTATGCTAATATTTAACATGTTAGATGCCCTTATTTTCCCACTTTTAGTTCATGCCGTCTTCATTTTTTCTGGTGAATTTATAAATTTGTAGCTTTAGACAACAGTAACTACCATAAAAAAAGAAAAGAATAATGATCAGAATACAAGACCTTTTATTTCTTTGACTTTATTTTATCCCTTTTCTTTTTTTTTTCCTTGGAATTTCCCTGTCCTTGTCTTGCATTACCACCTCCTTTGTCAGTTTTTTTCTTTTTATCAAGATCATCAAGTTCTGATAACAATGCCTCTTCTACAGCCTCATACTTCTTTTCTGCATCTTTGTTGGCCAGTTCTTCCAGTTGTACCTATAAAATGGGAATAGTACACCGAAAACATCAAATCATAGACGGGTAAGTGGCAACTATATGAAAACCTTCAACAAAACAGCAAGGAGAATCCAACACAAACCTGCATGAATGACTTCAGCAGGGGCACCAAAATTGATCGGTAGTCATAATTAGTTACCGCATTAATTTTCTTCCCTGTCTGATCCATATTAATAGTAGTTGTCCTGATTATAGCATCCAATTTGTAAAGCTGCAATAACAAACATGCTAAGATTCAATCCTATAGAAGTTCATCAAGCATCATCTTTATTATCACACACAACTAGGAAAATTTGACAGGTTCATAAATTTGGCTATATCATACCTTTGCAGCCATCTCATCAATCTGCTTCTCAATCCACAATTTTATTTCATTGTCCACATGATCTTCTCTCAAAATATTCCATAAGATATCCAACTCGAAAATATTACCATTTGTGCTTGCAATCTGTCTCTGATTTGACAAGAGATACTTGTAGCTCAATGGTTCGTACCCAAACTCGTCTCTTCTCTTATCTTCTTTAACACATATACTCTCCAAATTCTGCCATACCTTAATGTCTCTCAAATATTGTACTTTTTTCTCACAAATGTTCAGCAACCGGTGAAATTCAGCCTCATAGATCTTGAAAAGCTCTTTCCCTTGACTTCTACTAGCTTCTCTCAAATTTGTCCACTGCTTTAATTGCCCCCCAATATTAGTACCTCCCTTCAATAACCAATCCAAAATATCATCTTTATATTCATCATCATTTAATTCGATTTCATCATCAGCACTAGAAGTAACAGCAGCTCCATCATTCGGCACCATAAGCTCTCCACGCAACATTCGCTTGTCGAAAACTACACTAGAGAAGTCCTCATTGAAAACAATCTTCTCATAATTAGCAGCACTATGCTCACCTATAGCCTTCTCCATAGCAAGACTCAAGATGAGCCACCGTAACCCGCAAATATTGGCAAGATCATCCAAGAACTCCAACACAAGATTAAGCTCAGAGATGTCAAGAAAGCACACTGAGAGCAGGGTGTGGTCTATCCCATATTCCATAAGCAGCTGTTCCGGGACTTGCTTCTTCAGCATTTCCAATATCAAGTTCATCAACGCTGAAAGATGACTAGAACAAAAACATTTTGTAAACAAGAACAGGCGTAACACTATTCGAATTTCGATAATGATCTCTTCACGCTGGCTATCTTTGCAATAAGGCCACTTTTGTTTCATGAAATCTTTATCTCCACCATCGTTTCTTGACAAATCTTCCAACATTTTCTTAGCTTCGACCACGTTCACGGGTTTCCATTTTCCTGATTCAACAGTGTCCCAGAGTTCATCAAGTAAAAATTCTGGACGAACTGAATCTAACTCATCGGAAAAAGTCCCTAAATGCACACTATTCATATGCTCCCCAGTCAATTCGCCATCGAAAAACCTCTCTCCGCACCAACAACACTCTGCGTTACATGAAAACTTCCAATTCTTCGCCCCCGTCGCGTACTCCACCGCCTGTTTCATCACCTCCATGGCCAATTTGTTCTTAGCAAAATGCAGTTTAAGGTCTTCGATTTGAATCCTCAACAAATCCTTCTTTTGCTCCATAGTCATCGTGTCATTCCAGTAAGTCTTGACTCGTCTCTCCACCGTATCGACATCCAACCCGACTACTTTCTTGAGGTTCTTGATATTTCTTTTGTTTTCCGGCAAAGGCATCAATTCCAGCGTTTCGAAGTTCTTACTCGCTGTTCTAGCTCTCTTTTCGATCTTTTCCTTTCGTTCTTGTAGTTCTCGAATCTCATTCTTTAAATTTCCCAAGTATTTAGTGTCTATGAGATACTTGCTTTGTAGTTTGATGAGTCTGAGATACGTTCTGAATTCTTCAATTCGGGGCTCTGTGGCCAAATCTTCTGGGGAAAATTCGATGGCTAAACCAGCATCGCAAGCTTCTATCACAGGTTCATGGCCGGCATTGGCGTCATATTCAGTTAACTTGAAGAGTGCGTTGACATGGAAGAACCAGCAGGCGAGGGAGTTGGGGCATAAGTGCACGGCTCGCTTGGATAAGTCCACGGCTTCTTTGACGTGATTGAAAGTTTCGGCGAGTTGGAGGAGACCATCGTCAGATGAAACGGGAGTGGTGGTGTGTTTGACAAAAAACACGAATTTTAAGTGACAGAAGCTGAGGGCAGCGAGAGCAAGAGCGGAGCTTGGGTGGCGGGACAGAGTGGCCTCGACAAGATTCAAGGCTTTGGTGTAGTTCCCATTTTGGTGTTCTTTCATGGCGTCTTCCACTTCTTTAGTGATGGTGGGTGATTGATGATCAACATCGGAGAGTGATGGGGGTGCACGTGCATTGCGTTTCTTCTTGGTCTTCATTTTGGAGGGAAATTGAGAATAGGGGAAGAGTGGTTTGAATCTAGCTAATTGGTTTTATGAAGGAACTTAAAGTGAGTGAGCCGAATCTATATATATGACATGAAGAGCAAACAGCAGAGGCCCAAATGCGGAAAAAGGACTTTAACCAATCTCAATGAGGGCCTTATGCCCTATCGAATTCCTTGACCGCTTTTTAAAGTGTAATATACAATATATTTTTTTTTTAATTTATTTATATATATATAAGAAATAGTTTCAATGTATGGAGTCCGATGATTACTTTTTATCGTAGACTAATTGAACTTAATATCTTTATTCAATGAGAGACTATCAAATAAGTTAATTGAAACTCACAAAAGCCAAATAGAGGAATAAAATAATGCAATATGTTTGGCTTAACTTTTATATTGTGTTTTAAAGATGATCAATTTCAACGAAAATTTAAGGATATTCATATAAATAGTAAATTAAACTATATAGTTTCAAAAATGCTAACTAAATCCTAACTTAATCTAATGGTACATTTCAAAAAAAAAAAAAAATTTGAGAAAGAGGGATGAGAAGAAAAATATGTGATGTCAAACAAACATTCTTGATATGGGTTTTATTTTTTAGTAATGCTAATACCACAACTTTTGACACAACTTTACCACAACTTGTTCACATTGCGAGTTTTAAGTGGTGAAGTTGTGGAACCACATGGACCTATCACTCTTACCCTACCACTCACAACTTGCCACATGGATAAGTTGTGATCTTAGCAATTTTGTTTACTTTTTTTGCATTTAAGAAGCTCAATTTTTTTTAATTGATATGGTTATTTTGGCATTTGAGAGGTTGTTGCCTAAGAATTATGTATTTGTTTTTGGTTTTCAGTATGTAGATTTAATTAACTTAGGGTGTTTTAGCCTTTTAGGTTGATTTTAAGTATTTCGGGGTATAGGTCTTATTCTTTTTTATGAATTTTTTTAAATATAATTCAAGAGTTGGAAGAGAGGAAAGTTGAATCTTAAATGTCTTTGTTGTGAATATTACAAATCCCACAAAATACAAGGAAATAAATTAATGTAATTACAACACTTTTGGTCATAGAATAAAGCTAATATAAATGTTATGTGAAAAACCATAATTTAACAATCACCATTTTTCCTCTCAATCTCTCTCTGCCTAGCTCTCTAAAAAGAGTGACTTGTCTTTAGTGCTCATTAATAAATTAAGTCTATTATCCCCTAAATCTAGGAGAGTGAAGTTGATAAAAATGTTACAACAAATTAACATATTTATGAAAATTATAGTTTAAATTATATTACATTTTGAATAAGAATTTAATATATAGTGATATTGCAATGATTTTAGAAAATGTTACTAAAATAAATTTATACTTTATTGTAGCAGTTATTATGATGAATGCTGTTGATTTATTTAAATTTTGAAGCGGTCTTTTAAATGTGTCTTGAAAAACATTGCTAGGAGCACTTGCATTAGTGGGCCTATGAGGCTATGAGTGTATAATAGAAGATACGTAAAATTTACAAATTTTTGCTTAAAAATGACTTATCTCAATGAGTGCATAATTATATAAATTTACAAATTTGCTGCAGTAATCATGTAAATTTAAATGATATTATTATTATTTTTTTTTTTTGATAGAGTGATTCATATTGTATTCGTTCTTTATTTTTATTATTTTTTTCATATCCCAATGATGAAGTAAGAGAGTATATGATAATTGTTATGTGTGAAAAAAAAGAAACAATTAAAAAAAATTAAAAAATTAATATATTAATGAAATATAGTGTAAAATAAATAATTTAATGTGAGAATTTCTTTAATAGGAATGACAATGTTGTGAAACGTGACAATGTAAAATAAAATAATAATAATAAATCTTAATTAAAAATGTGTTTTCTGTTTTTGTTTTTTTAAATTTATCTAAGAAAAAGAAAAGGTTTTTTAATCTTCTAAAAATAAATTAAAAATTTATATTTGGCGGACTCCTGCCACAATTCCAAAACACTCCCACTAAAATTTGCCTATCCTTGTGGGATTTGGATCAATCCATATAAAAACACTCCCACGAACATTCCTCTTCCCAAGTTTGATCAATTTTGAACACCCACCTCCGACAACCACCGCAGTTACCCACCTCTATCAGTGGCGTGCCACATCAGCATTGCGTGGCTTAATTTTTGTTCAGCAAAGGCAAGTCTTCGTTTTTTTTTTACTTTGTTTTTATTTCTCAGAACTTTTTTGGGTTTGGCTGCAAAAGTCAATTCCCTACTGCTTTGCTCTGTAGTAGAAGTCTATCTTATTATATATATATATATATATATATATTTCTATTGTAAAGGGAAAATCAATCGAGAAAGTATAGTTCCAATTCAGTTGCCTTTTTCTCTATGTTTCTTTCTCTCCCTCAATTCTTGGAGGCCCAGCTGATCTTGAATACAGCTAGACACAAGAACCATTAAATTCAATCTTAACAATTGGTATCAGAGCATTGTTCCTGCGCTGCCATGACTGAAACTTGAGCTCTTGCCATGAATATGGTCAATGAGGCCATTGCTTCCCTTCGTACTACATATGATCACCATAACAAAGACATCAAAGAAATACATAAGATTCAGGGAGTTCACACCAAAGCTTTGAATGACATGAATCAGAACATCAATGTCATTCTACAGAAGTGAAATTCTTTAGATGGAAATCAACATTCACCTCAGAGAAATGTACAACCAAATTCAAGTCCAAGTTCTTCAATCTTATCACTTGCAAAGCCTATGAAATTGGATTTCCCACATTTCTCAAGTGATGATCCTGCTAGCCAGGTTTACAAGGCTAATCAGTATTTTGGGTATTACCAAACCCCAATTGTAGAAAAGCTATTGATAGCTTCCTTCCACATGGAGTTAAAGGCCCTAGTATGGTTTCAAGAAGCAGAGGAGGCTGGGGTATTTTCTGATTGGGAGTCTTTAGTGCAAGCTTTACATGTAAGGTTTGGATCAACTACCTATGATGATCCTATGGAGGTATTGACAAGGCTGAGACAAATTACCACAGTGGCTCTTTATAAGGCATAGTTTGAAGCAGTATCAAACAAAATCAAGGGTCTTTCTCCATTGCACAAGCTAAGCTGCTTTCTCAGTGGTCTGAAAGATGAAATTCGACTACCAATGAGGATGCTCAATCCTCAATCTTTGAATGCAGCCTTTGGATTGGCCAAGATTCAAGAAGAATATGCGATGAGTTGCAAAAGGAGTGCCAAGTATCAACAAGATTTAGGAAAGACTTCTATCTTGGGTTTGCCTAAAAGTAATGTTGTGGTAGAATCTAAGCCTAGGATACCTATTAAGAGAATAACCCCTACACAAATGGATGAAAGGAGAAAGAAGGGTCTTTGTTACAACTATGATGAGAAGTGGGGGCCTGGACATAAATGTAGGAATGCTAAACTGTTTCTTTTAGAAGGAATTGAGCTAATTCATGGGGAAAATTCTGGGGTGAAGATAACTGAATTAGAAGAAGAGGTGGAAAGTGAGGTAGTTCATAAGATTGGTGGGAGTGTTTAGTCTAATCAAAATGAAGAGGTTGAGATTACTTTGTATGCTTTAACAGGAACCCCTACCCCTGGTATAATGAGGGTTAAGGGAAGAATTAATGGAAGTAGGTTAGTAATCTTGATAGATATGGGTAGCACTCATAATTTTGTTGATGCATCATTGGTCAAGGGTTTGCAGTTAAGGGTAGATGCCTCAAAATTGTTGGAAGTCAAAGTAGCTAATGGTTCTGTTGTGAAGACTTAAGGATTCTGTAGTGATGTGCTAGTGATTACTCAAGGAGTGGAGTTTTGCATCCATTTCCATGTCTTAGCATTAGGAGGTTGTGATGCAATCTTAGGCACTCAGTGGTTAAGCACTTTGGGGGAAATTCAATGGAATTTTAAGCTTTTAACTATGTGCTTTTAGTATAGACATCAGCAGGTCTTGCTGCAAGGTTTGAATCCAACTTTCGGGTCCTCTTTTGTGGATTGTAAGACATTTTTTAAAGCTCCAACGAAGAGGGGTTTGTTGTTACAGATTGTTGGTGTGGAAGCAAATGCATCAGAAGCTAGAATTCCTACTGAAGTGGATTCTTTGTTGCAAGAGTTTAGCCAAGTCTTTGAGACTCCTACTGAGCTACCTCCACTTAGGGGTCATAAGCATTCCATTGTTCTTAAGAAGGGTGTTCAGCCTGTATGCCAAAGACCTTATAGGTATCATTTTTATCAAAAGAATGAAATAGAGAAGATTATGAAGGAGTATTGTCAATAGGGTCAATCAGGAACAGTAGCAATCCATTTGCTTCTCCTGTTTTGTTGGTCAAAAAAGCTGATGGATCATGGAGGATGTGCATTGATTATAAAGCATTGAACAACATCACTGTCAAGGACAAGTTTCTAATTCCAATTATTGATGAGTTGTTGGCTAAATTGCATGGGGCTGCTATTTTCTCCAAGCTTGACTTGAGGTCTGGGTATCATCAAATTAGAATGAAGGAAGAATATATACCCAAGACAACCTTTAGGACTCATGAGGGCCATTATTAGTTTTTGGTGATGCCTTTTGGCTTAACCAATGCTTCTATTACCTTCCAATCCTTGATGAACTAGGTATTCAAGCCTTTTCTTAGAAAGTTTGTGTTAGTTTTCTTTGATGACATCTTGGTTTATAGCAAATCTGTGTCTGATCATGTCATCCACCTTAGGAGTGTCTTGGAGATTTTAGCCACTAACCATTTATATGCTAAAAGATCTAAGTGTATGTTTGCTTGTACAAAAGTGGAGTATTTGGGGCAAGTGATCACTGCTAAAGGGGTGCATACTGATCCAAAGAAGGTTGCTGCCATGTAGTAGTGGCCTCTTCCTAAGGATATCAAGTCCTTGAGGGGGTTTTTGGGGCTTTTAGGGTATTACAGAAATTTTGTTAAGGGGTATGGTACTATTGTAGCTCCTTTGACTACGTTATTAAAGAAGGACTCATTTTGTTGGTCCAAGGAAGCTGAACTTGCTTTTCATTAGCTTAAGGAAGCTATGTTCCAACCACCTATGTTAACTTTGCCCAATTTTGACAAGCCATTTATGGTGAAGTGTGATGCTTTAGGGAGGGGAGTAGGTGCTATTTTAATGTAGCAAGACAAGCCTATTGCTTATCACAGTCAAGCCCTTAAGGGTAAGAATTTGGCTTTGTCCACATATGAGAAGGAACTACTAGCTTTAGTCATTACTGTCAAGAGGTGGAGGGCTTACTTGGTGGAAAGACCCTTCACTGTCAAGACTGTTCAGTAAAGTTTAAAGTACTTGTTGGAGAAGAAAATTGGGACTCCAGCTCAGCAAAAGTGGTTTGAGAAGTTGTTGGGGTATAACTTTGTGGTTGAGTACAAGAAAGGTAAGGACAATTTAATGGCTGATGCACTGTCCAGGAAAGTTGAGATTAAAGACTTTAGTCTTGATGGTGATGATTCTGAAGGGGTTTTATGCATGTTTTCTTTCCCAACTCCAGCTTGGTTGACTGATCTTAAGGCTAGTTATGCCTCTGACCAGAAGGTGCAAGGTATCTTCCAAGCTTCTCAATTGGGGAAGAAAGTTCCTAAAGGGTTTTCAATCTAGAATTACTCTTGTATAAGGGAAGGATTTATCTGGGTTCTTGTGATGCTTTGAACGTTGTTGTGCTTCAACAAGTCCATAATAGTCCTTTGGGGGGGGGGGGGGGGGGGGGGCATTCAGGATTCCTTAAGACTTTTCATAGGATTAAGAGGGATTTTTATTGGCCTAGTTTGAGGGAAGATGTAAAGAAGCATGTCAAGGAATGTGATGCTTGTCAAAGACTCAAAGCTGAGACTTGTAATGTAGCTGGACTGTTGCAGCCTTTACCCATACCTGATAAACCTTGCTTGATGTGAGCATGGATTTTGTTAAGGGCCTTCCCAAGTCATAGTCAAAGGATGTGGTTTTGGTGGTAGTGGATAGGCTAACCAAATTTGTCCATTTTGTTCCATTGTCCCACCCTTATACTACTGCCAAAGTAGCTCATCTCAACCTACATTATGTGTTCAAGCTGCATGGGATGCCAACATTAATTATGAGTGATAGGGACCTTGTGTTTACTTCTCAATTTTGGCAAGAGTTAATGAGACTGCAAGGGGTTCAACTAGCCATGTCCTCAGCCTACCACCCTCAATCAGATGGTCAAACTAAGGTGGTTAACAAAAGCTTAGAACACTATTTGAGAGCATTTGCAACTGACAGGCCTCATTCTTGGGTTGATTGGTTACCCTTGGCAGAATTCTGGTTCACCACTAACTTCCACACCTCAACTAAGTTGACACCTTTTGAAGCTTTAGTTGGTTACCCTCCTCCCAGGTTATTGGATTATATTCCAGGTACAACTAAGGTTGATAGTGTTGATGTGCACTTGAGAACTAGACAACAGCTTTTGTCTTTGTTGAAGCAGAACCTATTAGTAGCTTAGGAAATGATGAAACTTAATGCTGATAGGCATAGGACTGAGAGGCAGTTTGCTAAGGGTGATTGGGTGTATTTGAGGTTGCTTCCTTACAAACATAAGTCCTTGAGGCATAAACATTTGGGTAAATTGTCACCTAGATACTATGGGCCTTTCTAGATTTTAAAGAGGGTTGGTCAGGTGTCTTACAAGTTGGACCTACCATTAGATTGTAGGTTGCATCCTACATTTCATGTTTCCTGTCTTAAAGCCAAACTTGCTCAGCATGTGGCTTTAGTCCCTACCCTACCAGCTGTGGATTCAGAGGGCATTCTTCATCCAGATCCTATTGCTGTCTTGCAGGAAAGGGTTCATCACTTGAAACGCAGAACTGTCACTCAGGTCTTAGTCCAATGGCAAGGGGAGAGTCTTGAAAATGCTACTTGGGAGAATTTGTATCTGCAGCAACAACAATTCCCTCACCTTGTGGGCAAGGTGCTTTATTTTGGGGGGCGGGGGGGGGGGGGGGGGGGGGGAGGTATTGTTAGGCATGATTTTGTATTGAAGTGTATGCTTGTATTGTAGTATGATCTGTTGTATTGTAATATGGTCTAGTAGTGCATGATTGCATTGTATAGTACAGGTATTGGAGTATCAGTGCTTATATTAGACTTGTAGGGTGTAGTGTAGAGTAGGATTAAGTGTTAGAGTGGGATTGACGTGTAATGAGTATACACGGGTATTTTAGTGTAGAGGCAGGACAGTTGGAGTTAGTTAGGGTGTTAGTTAGTTGTTAATTGACAACTGGAGGAGATGTATAAAGGGAAGAGGTTACCAATTGAGAAAGTATAGTACCAATTAAGTTCCCTTTTTCTCTCTGTTTCTTTCTCTCCCTCAATTCTTGGAGGCCTAGCTGACCTCGAATACAACTAGACACAAGAACCATTGAATTCAATCTTAGCAGTGAGTGTTTGGATTTTTTACCCAAAATTATGAAACTTTAGGGTTTAAAATCCAAATACCCCTAAAATATAGGAGCTAAAATCTAGATTTTGAAACATGAGGGTGTAAAATCCAAACAATCCCAAACATCGGAGATAAAATCCAAATTTTGAAATTTCAGGGTGTAAAATCCAAACACTCCCAAACGTCAGAGGTAAAATTTAAATCCTGAAATTTTAAGGTGTAAAATTCAATCACCTCCAAACTTTAAGGTGTAATTTGCAATTTACCCAAAAATCAAACAACAATAATTTTGAAATAACATAATAGTTAAAATCATTAAAGCTAGTGATGGAATCACGTAAAATTTGGAAACTTGAAGGGAATCATCATAAGGATCAAAAATCTCCACTAATGGTCGTGATCTATATTGCATTTTGAGCAAAATATTTCATTTAGTCCCTATTTAATAAATTTTACTATATATGTTAATTTTTCATTTTCTGTTAATTTTCAATTGCTTGTTAATGCAGATTGACTATTGGAACCAAATGAAATTACTTTCCATATCCAACTTTAAAATCAACTAGTCGCGGACCCGCGCGTTGCGCGTGATTTTTTTTTTTTTTATGATTATGTTATTATTCAAAATATTTTTGAATGTATTACTACTTAAACTACATTATATATGTATAAACAATATATTGTAGGATTCATGATGATATAAGGTATTGTCTTGGAATTAGATGTGGAAAGGCTAAAACTATACTTGGCCTTATATTCAGTCCAGAGCTGATCAACTGTCTTCCCAGGTTAGTAAAATTTAATGAACTTAAAATTAGATAGAAAGGATTTTATAAATTTGAAGTTAGCATTATGCTAAGTGAAAACTTTAGAGGACTGTAATTAAGTTGTTGCAAGTCTTTTTAAATAAATATTAATAATAAAAAAAGATCTATTCCTTTAAAGATAGAGATTAGTATTATAAATAGGATGAGGAAATTTTATTGTATAATTCTTTTTGGAAACATAATTTCTACCAAACTCGGTTGGCTAATTTGTACATTTCCAACTCAATTGAGCACATTTTTCATGTTACATGTAATTCTTCATTTCCATATGGGTAAGGGCATTCACGATCCCAATGACCCACTCCATTTTTCTTGCATGCTTGGTTTTTTAGGATGTGAAATGTGTTTGTTCCAAAAACTATATGTCGAAGGATTTTTCGATAGTTTTGTAGCAATTGTTTTCCATCTGGTTAGTTTAGAATTGATAATAGTAGTTGTATTTCTTCATCATTTGATTCGCATAACAATGCAATTGCCAGTCCATAATTTGCATTTTTGTCTCCTTCTATGTTTGCTTGAAGAAGGATTTCTTTTCCCACTTTAGTTTGATCTTGTACAAAATATTTGTGAGCTCCAACCCAAAATAGTGCTTGTTTGTTTCCAGCCCTAAATCATTGATGAATGAGCTTTTCTTCATCGTTTCAAAGGAATAAGGGATTTTGGAGTAGTCCAGTTAGATTGATGTGGTGAAGAACTTTTTTCCTTTTGGTTAGCCGATTGAATCGCTTGCAGTTGTTTTTAAAAAAACGAAAACACATATTAAGAAACTACTGCGTTAGAAAAAATGAACTGGTGACAAAACATGACAATAATCATATACTAAGAATTATACATGAACATTATTATCATCACAATTGCAATATTTGATTGATGAAGTTATAAATATTTTTTCTTTTAGAAATATAACAATAACTATAGAATTGCACACTACTTCATAGTAAAAAGTTAATAAAAAGAGAAAATTGAAACTTGGGATATATGGATCAACATTGTAATGAGAAAGAAAAAAAAAAAAATATATATATATATATATATATATATCTACAACACGCTGATTATGTAACATCATTCATGTCATGACTTTGGAATACACCATTTGCCAGGAAACTTTAATGTGAAGGGCCATAGCCATAAAGAAAAACTCTGCATTTGTTCGGCCCCTAGGGAGTGTATAAACTTTTTTTTTTTTTTAATTGCAATATTTGATTGATGAAGCTATAAATATTTTTTGTTTTAGAAATATAATGATGACTATAGAATTGCACACTACTTCATAGTTAAAAGTTAATAAAAAGAGGAAATTGAAACTTGGCATATATGGATCAACATTGTAATGAGAAAGAGAAAAAAAAAAAATATATATATATATATATATATCCACATCACGTTGACTATGTAACATCATTCATGTCATGACTTTGGAATACACCATCTATCTAATGCAGGAAACTTTAATGTGAAGGGCCGTAGGCATAAATAAAAACTCTGCATCTATTCGGACCCTAGGGAGTGTATAATTTTTTTTTTTAATTGCAATATTTGAGTGATGAAGCTATAAATATTTTTTGTTTTAGAAATATAACGATGACCATAGAATTGTGCACTACTTCATAGTAAACAGTTAATAAAAAGAGAAAATATAAGATTTCAATATTTTGTGCCACTATTTTGGATGTGGTTGATTGTGATTAGTAGAGAAAAAGTGGTCAGTTCATGTGAAAGTAACAAACATGAGATTTGAATTTAAAGTTGTGTACCTGATTTTGATGTTACCTAAAAATTTTGGCAATTGTCTTCCAACATTGGAAAATATTTCGAGCAATAAATCTGTCAGTAATTCATGTTGCATGCTCATTTTTGTGATTGTGGAGAGTGTATTTTTATGCTATTTTTGGTGTGGATTTTGTTGTTGTTGTTGTTTTGTAATTTATAGTGTTTTGATTGTTGTATGGATGAGTGATTGTTGAATTTATTTGCAATTATTTGTAATTATTTTTTTGGGTTTTTTTTTTTTAATAGAAGCCTTTCATATAATCTTCTCTATAAATCTTAAATGCTGTAAATTATGTTTGACTATTCAGTGTTCATTTGGTTTTTTCTTTTTTTGGCATATATATATATATATATATTTAAGGGGTAAAGGTAGAAGTTGAATTAGGTTCTCTCTCAACTCTGACGCACTTCGATCCATTAATGCAAATATAATTGCTTGAGCAACCTCTTCATTGTAGGAACGCACAATATTAAATCCTTAGAGAGCGCAGCAAAGTAAATTACATCAAGTGGGGCTTTAGCATCATTTAAGATAGGATGCAATTTACTTTGTAACTGATAAAAGAATTAAAATTTAGCTTTCATTTGAAAATTATAAAAAGATAATAAAATACTGAACAATGAACGTTACTTTTATTAATTACGGGCATAATGCATAACCTTATTATGGTAAATATTATAATAAAATTAAAAACATTATTTGTGACGCAGAATCATCCCTTATTCAAAGGCCAAAACGTTGCTTCGGAGCAACTTCAAACTATACTTGCTCCCACGTTTGGTATTTCAAGTTCAGCTACTGCTTTCCATCCAAAAAAAAAGTCAACTAATGCTTTCAGCTTCCTTGTGATCTATCTTCCTCTGTTTTCTTTCACTGACCAAGAAGGAATTGCCAAAGCAATCCGTTTTGGTATAGCACAAAAGATCATTGAATTATTGGGCTCTGCTACTTTCAAAGAGATCGAATCCATTTGGGGTACCGCTGTTGAAGATGATATCAAAAAATTGAAGAACGCTATTTCCACTGTTCAAGCTGTGTAAGGTTTCCATGTGCAAAAGCTGGACACTTTGTAATTAAACTTAAATGAGTGAATTTTATATAATAGGAGTAGGTATAGGTGGTGGCTGGTATTGATTTTATTAGTGCTAGTGCTTAATTGGACACCAATTTGATTTTCCAAAAAACTTTTATTATTAATGAAGCAAAGTCTTTTATTTGACTTTTTGGGACAATATGAAGATATAATAGAACCTTGAAATAAGTTCATAAAAAGAAGAAAATATAAAAGTCTAATATCATTTGCGTCTTTGAAGCTTCTTCTTTTTTGATGACTTGTGTTTTGTAGCTTTTCGACGATTGATTAGATCTCAAAGGAACATGTTATCGTCACTTGGTTCTGCATCTTCAACATTAGAGGCAGAACTCATTGATGGGATGGCACCATTATTGTGTTCTTGTTTTGATCTTTTTTCATCCTTATTTGTGCTTGTTAATGGTTTTGTATCCAAAGCATCAAATTTGTTTTTCTCAAAAGTTTGGTCTGCGTTTTTCTTGACTTCATAATTCTCCAATGCTTCCTACACCAAAGAATGTTTATTAAAGTACATAGTAGATTTTTTTTTTGAATGAATTTGCAAATAAATGTAGAAGTAGAAAGCTTACTGTTGTGATATCACCATTTGGTTTTTTTTTTTTGGGTGGGTCAACTGGATCATTATTTGCGCTTGTGGATGGTTTTGTATCAAGTACTTCAAATGTGTTTTTGTCAGAAGTTTGATCTGGAGTTTCCTTGATTTCATCATTTTGCAGTGGTTCCTAAAACATAATATGTGGTTTAAAACATAATATTTGGATTTGCAAATAAGCTTAAGTTTGTAATAGTTGACAACTTGTTGTTGTAATATGATCAAGTTTCATTGTCGTTTCGTCATTTGAAATGTTGTCAAACACCTTTTCAATTTTATATAATTCCCATCCTTCCTTCCAATTATAGTCGTTAAGCTTTAGTTGGAACACAAATGTTTTTCCAATGAGCTTCTCTATTTCATTTGGTAGGGTGGAATTTGCATTCATCTGATAAAATATTAAATGTAATTTTGTATATTCTTTTCAAATTAAATGAAAGATTATATATGCTAATTGTATGGTCTTACAATTGCATATTTGTTTGATAGTTCTCTTGCTGTTGTGTGAAGTAATTTTTCAACTTCCTTGTCAAACAAAATAAATACGGCACACTCTATTCCATCATCAACATTGAGTTGAATTCTATACCTGCATGTATAAATATAAAATTTGTTTCATTTTTGTTTGATAAATATTTTTTTTTTCTTTTATGTTTACATATATTGAATGATTCTAAAATTGGTAATTTATATTTTACCTTGGAATTGGAAAATTAGAGTTACTTTTGCAATGGCTGCACCAAAAATCATTTTCGGATTTAACTTTTTTGTTGCACTTTGCGCATTTGATATAGTACCATCCAAAGTGTTTTTCAATATTTTCAATTGTTGCAAGGCATGTGAAGACATTTTCCTACAATATAAAAGGAAAAAAGAAATGTATTTAGTGTTAAGCTTATTGAGAACTAAATATATTATTGGTCTAACATTATTGGGAAAAAATGTTGAGTACCTGATCATCTGACGTCAATTCCAAGGATGTTATTTGCTTGATTGTTCTTCTATTTTGTGTGATTCTTTTTTCAACTGATATTTCTTGCTTGAATTGTAGAGGAATGCCTTCAATTTCAATCTTTTCCACATTTATTTGATGGTAAAAGATTTAAATCAAAACATAGCGAATAATTATTTGATATGAAGATTGTATTGTACTAAATAAAAGTATCAAGATTATTTTTAAAATAATAAATTAGAATAAAAGTATAGTATGGAAAATCTAAACACCTATCAATCAATGTTGCAGTTTCAGGTATTTCTATATTGATGTACACTTTTGTTGCACTTGTAGATAACAAATAGTGTTCCCTTGTATTTAATAAAAATATGTTTATTACGTAAAAGAAAAGATATGTTTAAAAGTTATTACCTCTAAATGTTTTCACAATAGTAGATGTCACTATTATGACAAAGGATCCTGGATTGTTGGTGTAAAAATTGTCCTCAATTTCATTTGATGTTGGTCCCCAGAGAGTAATTCTTATTTTGATTTCTCTGTGGCAAACAAATATGTAAGTGATAAAGAGTTTGAAGTAGTATTATGCAATGAATCCATATGTACATGCTAAAGCTTACTCTGGATTCATGATATCTATATTTCTCATTGGGACAGTAGATCCTTGAACATGAACATTTTCTAGTGGTCCAACACCAACTATCTTTCCAATGATGTCTGCAGCAAATAAAGTTGATTAAGTAATTTGAAACATAATTATTTCAAAATAAATTTGAGAATTTTTAGGCTACCTGTCAATTGTTTGTTATTGTCAAAGCGATCCATAATTGTTCGGTAATCAACAAATTCAAATTTATTCTAAGAGATAGTAACTTCAGCCTCTTTTAGCTCCTCAATAACTATTGTACGTAGAAAGTTTATTTTCTTGTCTTTCCTTATAGGCCGATAGCTATCTTTTTCCTTATAAGTATCTACTCGAAAATTGGACAGTGAATATAATTGTCCTTCTCGTAGTTGTGCCTGAAACTTCTTAACATTGTTTTTTTTAATTGTCGCGTGTATTGTGTCATCCTGGTACTTAAATAAGTAATTTGTCAATAGCACTTTTAGTTTTAAGGTGCGAGTCGAGTAAAGAAAATATCAAAAAATAGATTCTCAATTCAAATCTAACTTGTTCATCTATAAGAATCATTTCCAAACTGATTAGTTCTAGATTTTTTCGGTTGATAGCTTCCCACATTCTTGAGAGTCTAACTCTTACCTTCCAATTCTCATTTTTATCTTAAAGTTGCTTGATGAGATTGTAAATCGTTTTTGGAACTGATAATATAGTCATTAGTTGGACCCAATTGAGTTGAACTATTGTTAGAATGGAAATAGAGTAATGAAATTGAACGCTTTATATAACTAAGCATATCTAAAATTTCTAATGATCTTTATTCATCTTATGAAACAGAAATAAATAGTTTTGAGATGTAGTATACATACCTTGTACATAAGGAAAATTTATTATGTTTCCAATATCTTGTAGCTAGAAATTCTATCTCTATTGTTGCAAAGTACATTCTTTTGGTAGTTGTAATTTGTATGGTATGGTTATGAAATAGAAATAGAAATCATGGATGTCTTAAATAGTTATAGATGTGGTTACATTGGTGATATGTGAAAGGTTCTCCTCCTCCCCTCTAATGTTTCAAGGGAATCCGAAGGTATTGATTTATTTTAGTCTCAATCAATTAATGATTTGGTTGTAACGGAAGTAATAATGGCCTTACCTTTTAACTATAATGTATTATAGTTAGGTCAATTAATTGATACCAGGATGAAATCTAAAGTTGATTTGCGCAAAACAGAGATATAATTTAAAATTTATATTATATACATGGTGCTCTTGCCTTTTTTTAATATGGTTTTTGAGTCATTGGTTAATTAGGTGGGTTTTTCTTTTGTAATTTTGTTCTGCTACTGAAGGTTAGTGTTACGGATCTTCCAATCAACATAAGGACATATAAACAAATTTTTAACAAAAAATTTGTGACCTTTTAAAGAGTAGAAAAAAGAACTGCCGTAATTATTTTCTTCATAATTTTCATTGTTTAGTCTCAATCAATTAATGATTTGGTTGTAACGGAAGTAATAATGGCCTTACCTTTAATTTTAAATATAATGTATTATAGTTAGATCAATTAATTGATACCAGGATGAAATCTAAAGTTGATTTGCACAAAACAGAGATATAATTTAAAATTTATATTATATATATGGTGCTCTTGCCTTTTTTTAATATGGTTTTTGAGTCATTGGTTAATTAGGTGGGTTAGTGTTACGGATCTTCCAATCAACATGAGGACATATAAACAAATTTTTAACAAAAAATTTGTGACCTTTTAAAGAGTAGAAAAAATAACTGCCGTAAATATTTTCTTCATAATTTTCATTGTTTAGTTATAAATATGTAAATTAAAGCATAAGAATACATAAATGCAAAGTTAAATGTAAATTTAAAACCATCCATGATGAATATGTATAGACAATTTTTGAAGTTTTTAATTGTGTATGAATTATTTTAAAATTGAAGGAAATATATATATATATATATATAAATGACGTGGTAGCTGATGTGGCGCAACGTGAGAGCAGCAGCATTAAACGCTACGCTTCAGCTTTTAGTAATATATAGATAGAGATTAGATTTGGGCATAAAGCTACTCAACATTTAGGAAAGACTCATTTCATCATATAGTCATGTCATGTTATGCAATAGCATTGTTTTTTCTTAGTTGCACCTTAACTAAATTGATCAAAGTAGCAAGATCACTTTATTTCTATTAGATTTGTGGTATTTTCATTTTGAGGATTCTGAAAGGGCAATTTCTAATCTTAAACTCTTTGTCTTCAAAACCTTATTGGATTGGTTGTCTGTAATAGCCAGTCATTCTATTTTTTCAGATTTTTCTTTGATGGATGCTTGTAGTTTGTGTGTTTGATTGTTTCTTGTTCGTACTATATACTTCCTGCATACTTGGGCAACACTTTTTTTGATATTCTAATATAGTTTTCTCATTACTTATATATATATATATATATATAATAAATAAAATTGATTTGATTTCAATTGGATCCTGCTAGTTCTGAATAAATTTGGTAATTTTACATATCAGCATTTGATTCATTGAATCAAATATCTATACTCAAATGAAATATAATAAATAAATAAAAACTGAGTCAATGACCAATTTGTTCTCACTTGCTCTCATTTTTGTTGCAACAACAGTACTTACATTTATTTTTTCATAGTGGCAGAAGATCCAAATAGAGGCAACAATACTGTATAAAATCTTTTCTGCCTTTATTCTATACATCATTGCATGTGCACACCATTGTTAGATGTATTGGAGGACAAAATTGGCCAATGCCCTTTTCACCCAAATTATATAGCCTTATGCCCTCCTTCCCAAATTAATTAGGAAAATGCCGCTTTTTTAAAACTCGATTTACTCAAAATCGAGTAAAGCCCTATAGTGGCGTTTTTAAGGAGCCTATAGTGGGAGCAAGCAAGTGGTTTGCATGGAGATGGGATTATAAGGGTGGTTTATTATAATATTGGGAGTGTTTCTTGGTTTTTTGTGTTTTTTTTTTTATCATTTGTTGCTTGATATGTATGTTGTACTATATCATAATAATGAATCCTTTTGTTTGATTTGAGATATAGTTGTGGGGTTGTTTGAATTGGAGCAAGCGGGTGGCTTAGATGGAGTATAATGCTTGTCCACTATGACATGATGTAATATATCATTACACTTAATAGGAAAGGGTCATCTTCCTATGAAGTAAAAGAAAGTGAGAATGAAAATTGCAATGACAGTTATGTTATATTTTTACAATGGCATGTTGTAGATTTAATTTAATATACTGTACATTCAGATGGACAAGAGTTGGATGAATAAAAAAAGGTTCTCGAGAGAGTACATACAAGGGGTTAAGGATTTTATCCAGTTTGGTACAAAAAGTAAATCTAGTGATGGAAAAATTCCATGTCCATGTAAAAGGTGTTCGAATGTATATTTATTTGAACCAAGAGTTGTGCATGATCACTTAGTGACCAATGGAATTTGTCTCGGTTATGATCCTTGGTATTGTCATGGGGAGTCTACATTTGTTGCCACATCTAGTAGAGCTACGAATAGTGAAGTAGGAGTAGAAGATCTGAACGGTGAATGTGATGATATATGCATGAAGTGTTCCCCGCGCATAGTTGATTAATGGATGAATTTGATGATGCAAATGATCTGGAATAAACAGTTGGGGAAGGTTCATATGTGCAACACCGTGAAGAAGAACCTAATGAAGATGCTAAAAAATGTTATGACTTACTTAAAGATGCTGAGCAACCTTTGTATGAAGGTTGCACGAATTTCAGAAAGTTGTCAGCTATTGTCAACCTTGAAATATCCTAATGGATGTAGCAGCAGGGAACTATAGGCAACTGGAGGTAGTGAGGAGCAGCAGGGAACTATGGAGCAAGCACAAGTCTTTGTTTTTCTTCATACTATTATACCTGCATTCAGGAACCTTTTTTCTTTTGTTTGGGAAAACGAATGTAAATTGTGTACATTCGAGGCATTATGTGCTCCCAATTTCTACCTACTTTAAATTCTATGTTTTTTCATCTGTGTTGTTCTTTAGTTCCTTTCCTGCTGCACATGGCTAAGATTGTTATGACCAAGAGCAATAGGAACCTTTATTTATTTATTTTAGAATCAAGAGGAAAAGGAACTTAAGGATAAGGCTTAGGAAGTGATATTTCTATATCATACTTTCGATAGAAATAAATTATTTTAGATAGAAGTATTATTCAAAGCTAAGAGACTTTTGCAACTTTATTTCTCCATGGCTGACGTCATTATTAATAAACTAGGGTGGTTCATTTTTTTTTTCCTTGTTTGCTTTATTTTACGTGTTAAGTGATAGATATTTGTTGATGGAATAAGGATTGGGACTATTAAAAAAAAGGGTTGATTAGGGGGAAAGGAACAACAAAAACCATTGAGGTTATAATGAGTACTAAATATTTCTTTCTCCGCTATTTTTTTTTTTTTTTTTAATTCAAAATTTTATATTTTTTGTATCTATAATTTTTTTTTTCTTTTTGAATTTCAAGCTTATTTAAAGTTTAGTGAATCATTACTGGGATAGTGATATAATTGATGATCCATTTCTTGAAGATCAAACTATTAGGTTTCGTTATTTGATTTTTTATTTAGTTATTTTCTATATTAATTAATATCAGTACCTAATTGTTGTTCATTTCATACATCTCATATCATTCATAAGGTTTAGTGCACAAATAGTCCTCAACCTTTGTCCCAAGTTTCAAAATGGTTTCTATCCTTTGAAATGTTTTATTTTGGTCCTTATAATATTTATATCAAAAAGGTCCCTACTAAATTAACATGAGGACGAATGTCATATTTCAAATCAATTGTTTTTTCTTTTTTGATAGTAAGTATTTTTATATAAATTTCTTTTGTGTAATGATGCATTATTTATTGACCCACAAACAAGAAGGAATAGCATATTATAGCAAGCTCATTGTACCTCTCTGGAAAAAAAAAAAATTGAACTTCGATGCCTGTGTTGTCCTATTCTGCTATAAATTTCCGACCTCCATTATAGGGTTCTCTTTAGTGTCTGCTGCCAGTTGCAAGGGTGTTAGAGCACTGAACAGGATGCAAACTAAGATTGAAAGGGGACAATTCCAAAAAAAAAAAAAAATTAATCACATGCATCAAGATCCTTTCTTCAAATATTGATGGTGTTTCATTAAAGACAATTTATTACTTCTAATTGGGTCTAGTCAGATAAGTTCTCTGGGGTGCTACTCTTCAAATTTGCTTCATTTCTCATCCGATTTGACACCCTGAGCTTGATAAAAATATTTCCAGTTAAAGTCGTCAAAGTTGATGCGCCTAAGGCACTATTTTTCCAAATTTCCTGCACTGCTTCCAGCTTTATTTAGCTCAGCAAAGTGCTTTTGTTTGGCATCATTCTCAATCTGCCTCTGGTACTGCAAATGCTCTTCAAGCATTCTTTGCTCCCTCTCCTGTTCAAGCGTAAGTTTCCATTCCTCTTGCTCCAACTCAACAATGGGTACAGGACCAACAATCTCAGGATTAGGAGGATCATCTCTGCCTTGTGCAGCCGTAAAAAAACTGAAGCACAGCACAGGTGAACACACAATGACCTTTATTCACATATGACTACAAATTTACACAATTTACATGTGTTTTAGGCCA
The DNA here is from genome assembly GCA_023621385.1 of Quercus gilva. Classification (NCBI taxonomy): domain Eukaryota; kingdom Viridiplantae; phylum Streptophyta; class Magnoliopsida; order Fagales; family Fagaceae; genus Quercus; species Quercus gilva. Next base: position 18,424,924 of record CM042477.1, read on the forward strand.
TGCAAATGTGAAAGTATGAACAAAAACAAAGACTTACATTTGCACCACATTTTCCTGCTGCTCCGTGCCACATCCAATTGCCTACAATAAGCAAATTGCATTTTTTGTAGACATTAGTTTGCATGATAGATTCTCTATATTTTGTGGGAACTAGGAACTCTCTGCAGATCTTATATCTCTCTTTCTTTTTATTTCAAAAAGGTATGATATTAGCTGCATTCTTGTCTCTGGTTTCTTAATTTACTAGTCATATCCAATTATTCCATTCCTTATTAACGAAAAATGATATTAAATGTTGTTACACTTCTCTGCAAAGTTTATGTGCAATTGACTAGCTGTTCTGACAATCTCTTTCAGTAAGTGCCTACAATTAATGTCTGCTGCATCTCAAATGTATTAGACTGCTCATTTTGTTACTCTTTCAGAGTTCAGATCCTTAAATACTACTATTCTACTAAACTTGATCCTCATTTTCCTAACTTGGATTCCTCTCAAATTCCCTTTTCTTTTACACTCTTCCGATTTTGTTTTGCCTTTTAACTCTAATTCATCCTTATCTTAAGCCTTAAGCACTCTATTCAGTATATTTGTTTAATTTGTCATCTTATTTTAATATTTAACATGTTTACCACTTTTAGTTCCTGCCCATTATGTATTTATTCCTGTGAATTTACACCTTGAGCTTTAGACAACTGTAACTACCATAAAAAAGAAAGAGAACAATAACTAAACCTTTAGTTCCTTTGCCTTTCTGTGATCCTTTTTCTTCTTTTTATCCTTGGATTTTCCCTGTCTTTTTCTTGCCCTACCACCTCCTTTGTCAGGGCCCTTCTTGTCACAAAGAACAAGTTCTGACAACAATGCTTCTGTTGCAGCCTTAGACTTCTCTTCAGCATCTTTGTAAGCCAGATCCTCCAGACGTGCCTATGAAAGAAAAATATTATTTCAAAAGCATAAAATCATAGACAGGCAAGAAAGTAACTTTATAAAAACTTTCAACAAAACAGCAAAGAGAATCCAACACAAACCTGCATGAATGACTTCAGCAGGGGCACCATGAATGATCGGTAGTCATAAGCAGTTACTGACTCGATTTTCTTCCCAGTCTGCTGCATTGCAATGGTAGCCGTCCTGATAATAGTATCAAATTTGTAAAGCTGCAACAACAAACAACTGAGATTTTATCATCCTATGGAATATAACAGTTCATCAAGCAACATATTTAATATTACAATAAACAACTTGGAAAATTTCACATGTTCATTAATTTGGCTATAGCATACCTTTTCAGCCATCTTATTAATCTGATTCATGATCACGAATCTTATTTCATTGTCCTCAACTTGTTCTTCTCCCAAAATATCGAATTTCATATCTGACTCAAAATTATAACCATTTGTGCTCTTAATCTCCCTCTGTCTCTTTAACAAGAGAGACATGTAACTCAATGGTTTGTCCCCTGCAAACTCTTCTCTTCTCTTATCTTCTTTAGCACATATACTCTCTAAATTCTGCCACAGAATAATGTCTCTCAAACACTCAAATTTTTTCTTACAAATGCTCTGTATCAGGTGAAATTCAGCCCGATAGATCTTGAAAAACTTCATCGCTTGACTTTTACTAATTTCTCTAAAATTAAACCATTGCTTTAATTGCTCCCCAATACTAGTGCCACCCTTCAATAACCAATCCACAATAGCATCTTTTGATACAATTTCTTCATCATTTAATTTGATTTCTTCAACAAAACTAGAAGTAACAGCAGCTCCATCATTCGGCAGTACAGGCTCTCCCCTCAACATTCTCTTGTCGAAGACTACACAAGAGAAGTTCTCATTGAAAACAATCCTTTCATAATTTGCAACACAAGGCTATCCTATAGCCTCATCGTTTGAAACACTCTGTAGCCCGTATAAATTGTTGAGATAATCCAAGAACTCAAACACTCTTCTTGATATATCTTCTTCCGTTATTTTCCTGGCGGGTCTCCTTTCGCCAAATTCAATGGCGTTGTGGTCCAAATCAAATACTTCTTGCGTGATGGATTGTAACTTCTCAGATAAAGTCCCTAAATGGGCACGCTTTAGATGCTCCATATTCAATTTGGCATCGAAAAACCTCAGGCTGCAACAACAACACATTGAAAACTTCCACTTCTTTGCAACCTTCACATACTCCACCGTGTCCATCACTGTTTCTACGAGGTTCGATGATTTAATATTCTTATCTAAATGCAGTATAAGGTCTTCTATTCGAATCCTCAACAACTCTTTCTTTAGCTCCATACTCATGGAGTCTTTCCAGTAAGCCTTGACTCGTGTAGTCACCGTGCCGACAACGTTCAACTCGTGTTTCTTGAGCTTTCTTTTATCATAGTCTGGTGTTTCGAAGTTCTTCCTCGCTGTAATAGCTCTCTTTTCAATCTCTTTCTTTCTGCCTTGTAGTTCTTGAATCTTATTCTTTATGTATGCCAAATATTTGTCAAAGATGAGATTCTCCCTTTGCGCTTTGAGGGTTCTGAGGATTTCAATTTGATACTCTTTGGGAAAGTCCGAGTCATCTCCTTCGACAGGGTCGGTGGTGTTTTCTTCGTCCACGAAGACTTTCTGGCGTGCATAGCCCATGGCTTCACGGACTGAATCGGGGTCGTATTCGGCTAATTTAGAGAGTACAGAGGCGCGGGCAGCCTCGGAGTTCGGGGGCCGCGAAAGGGTGGACTCGATGAGATACAAAGCTTCAGTGTTGCTCCGGATGGGTTGATTGAATTCTTGGGGGATGGTGGATGATTGATCCTTGTCATTGGAGGGAGAGGTGGGTGCGTCTCTTCTGCTCATTTTGGAGGGAAATGGAGAGAATAGAGAAAAAAGGAGTTGTTTTGAATTGAAGAATATTGACTGAGTTGGGTTGGCAAGTGGAAAAAGGTCGGTTACTAAATATAGGTGAATAATTGGAACATGTAAGTTAATATTCTAACTAAATAAATCCTTTTACAAGAGAAAGTTTGTAGATACAAAAATATTTTATAAAAAGTTTTACACCCGGTTAAGCTGGCAAATTGTTAATGGTAGCTTAAAAAAATAATGTCAGTGGTCAGTCAAAGTAAGAACAAGTAAAAACTTGTTAACTCACCAATGTAAAAATATTTTAAAATTTCTTATTTTTATAGTATTGCTCTTTTACAATCAAAGATTAGTCCACAAATTTCCAAATTCTAGGGGCTTAGTGGTCCACATATTTTAGAGTGAAGAGCTGATTTCAAGTGCCTGGGAAGTGCTGCAGTCGAGGACTCTCATGTATTTGTTGTGCCAATGTTGTAAGAAGTGTCGGGTGGAATTAGTGGGTTTGAGTTGGAATTCCCTTTCGCACGATCCCTCGTTAAATTAAGGAAGGACTTCACTTGGATGTAGTGACTTGATCAGTTGTGATTTTGCTAATTGTAATGTCCACTTTTGGCTATATGTAATGAGTTTTGATCACTTGAGACCCTAGCCCCAAGCTTTGCTCATCAAGGAGAAGATTTCAATTTTTAAAGTCGTAAGAGTTTAAGCAAAGATGTCAATCTCCAGACATTGATCCTTTGGCGGTGATGGCTAGAAACACTACACCTAGGCAATGCCGGAGCAAGGATTTGGGTTGGTGGGGCAAAATTTATCTATGATACACATATTTACACACATCGTGTAAATATATAATATTTGAGACCAAATTAAAAATTAAAAGTTGTTCATTTAAATACTAATTAAAATTGTAATGTAATTATGTAAAAAACTTCACAAAAAGAAACCACATTCATTATATTGTATTTTATTATTACGTGTGTTTCATTTAATGCAAATCAGTTAATTCTTTTCCAATTTCCACCACTAAGAGCAAACAAAAGTTAGTCTAGAGGTCAATTTTACGAATATGTAAACTTTAATGAGCCATAAGGAAAAATTGAAAACCCAAAAGATCAGTTTGCAACTAATCCAAATCTCATGGAGGTATTTATGTATTTTGGCCTAACCTGAATATATGATGTTAAGAAATTCAGCATTAGGTTATTTGCACTAACTTTTGTATCTTATTAAAGTTGATTTCTCAAAAACTACATATATATATATATATATAGCTCATTTGGTAAACATCTCTAAGTGTTTACAATGGACTTATCAAGATTTAAATCCCCTCACCCCAATATAATGAATTATAAAATAAATAAATAAAATATGTCATACCAATAAAATATAATGCATATCTTGTTAGAAGGAAAATATAATTCGATGATCACTAAATTCCCTTTTCGAATTGCTAATTCATAAGCATTTTAGAAATCAACACTAACTCTCTTGTCTCTAGAAACTTCTAGATTTTCACTCAATTTGCTTCTCTCGGGAATTCTCTAGAAAATTCTCTTGCATTCCGGAAACTTCTCCATAATGCTCTTTCCGGATCTCTCTAAGAGATATCTCTAGAGACTTCTATGTAGAAGTAAAACTTAGTCATATGTTTATAGAATACTCTAGAAGGTTGGAGAATGGCATTCATTTAATGCCAATAAAAAGGAAGGTGCTAGAAGCTTCAAGTTGGTTTCCTAACCAACATACACCTAGTATTAATAGATGTGGTGGTATGTGAAGTAGCGTGAGAGACTCCTAAAGTGTGAGACTAGTGTGAGACTAGTGAGAGACTCCTAAAGTATGATACTAGTGTGAGATTAGTGAGAGACTTGTGAAGAGTGTGAAGTGAAGAAATTAGTAAGAGCTATTGTGTAGTGTCAATACATAGGTGTCTAGAGAGTTGATGTGTGTGTCTTGTAAAAGCATTAGTGCTTGTAAAAGCATTAGTGCTTGTAAAGTGTTGTAATTCAAATAATCAAGTTTTTTTTAAATAAAAACTCTTTGTTCAGTTATTTGGTCAATAATCTAGTGTCAGAGCTTTCGCTAACTCAACAAAGCAATCACTAATTCATAAGCCTTCCCTATGATGTCCACAAAGTAAATATGCTTTGACAACCATACTTGATGTCAGGATGCATGCCTCTTGATGTGTTAGTGCGTTTTAATTTAAAGTACGTCTAACTGAAGATTAATAAAGAGATGAGTTATAGTGGAATTTGTTAAAGAAAGAGTTAACTTGTATGTAAGTTAAATTAAATAAATTTAGAAGATTTATCTAAAATAATAAATAACATGTAGGTTATGATAAGGATTGGAAGACTATATATATGGCTATGCTATGGACTAATTTCATATCAAGAGTGAATGAAGATAAATAGTTAAAGTAAAGAGTATTGTGTGAGAGAGTGAATTCAATAATACTCCTAAATACTTGGGAGATTTTAGGCCAAAGAAAGGTGTTTCTTTTGGTGGAGCTTTGAGCTCAACCACTTATGCAGAGTTGGTCCAAGCTACACAATGAACTGTTGGGCTGTTGTATCCTAGAGGAGACAAGTCAGATTTGAATTTTTACTGCATCAATTCTAGGCTTTGCCAACTGTAGAGGGCTTGAATCTCCTTAATGAAAGCAAGATTTCCATGCCTCAGTCTGACATTGTTTGTTTATATTTATATTTTTATTGTAATTAATATATCATTTTATTGGTAATTTCTACAACAATTTTAAGGAGAGTTCAAAATGAAGCCAACAACTGAGAAGGCAAATGACAATGTCGGAGATCTCAACAAGCCCTTCTGTTTTAAGGTAGCCCATTTCAAAAGATGGAAAGCCAAAGTCCTTTTCTATCTAAGTCTTTTTAAGGTACCCTATGTCCTCACTGAGAAGAATCCAAACAAGGTCTCTGCCGATGACATGACCGAAGATGAACTTTATGATCATCAAGAAAAAACAGATAAGTATGAACAAGATGAGTATAAATGTCGTCATTATCTTTTAAATTGTCTTGCGGATCATTTCTAGGATTATTATAATACTACATACGCTTCTGCAAAGAAAATTTGGAAAGCTCTACAAAGCAAATATGACACCGAAGAGGCTGGTGCAAAGAAATATGGAGCTAGTCGTTTCTTTCGCTATCAAATGGTGGATACCAAATCTATTGTGGAACAGGTTCAAGACTATCAGATGATTGTGGCAGAAGTTAGATCCGAAGGCATAAAGATTGAGGACAACCTTATTGTGGCTGGTATCATTGACAAGCTACCACCATCATGGAAAGATTTCCAAAAATCAATGCGCCACAAGCAAAAGGAGACGTCCCTAGAATCCTTGATCACTCTCATCCATGTAGAGGAGGAGCTAGAGGACAAGATGCACTTATAACACAAGAGGGTAATGGACATTCTACCACCATGGTAAATTTAATTTCTGCAAGCAATAACTAGCCCAAAGATTATTTTCCTAAAAATGCTCAATTGAGGCTAAGAAAGAAAAATATGAAAAATTATGGTAGATCTCACAATAGGGGCAACCCTAGTCAAAGGAATAAGAACCAAGGACCCCCTTCCAATAACCAACAAGTTAATGCATGGATCTGTCCCACAGGCTAATGTTACTGAAGAGCCTTTGGTGGCTATGATTATAGACATATACATGATCCAATATGTTAAAGGGTGGTGGGCAGACTCTAGTGCCAATAGGCATGTCTGCTATGATAAAAAATGGTTCAAAATATACACTCCTTTTGAAGAAGAAAAAACAGTTATGCTTGGTGACTCTAGTAAAACCAAGGTACTTGGGAGTGGTGTGGTTGAGCTAAAATTTACCTCTGAACGTATGCTCACTTTGAAAGATGTGCTATACACACCGTCCATGAGGAAAAATCTAATGTCAAGCTATTTGCCGAATAAGGCCGGCTTTAAACAAACAATGGAATCTAATCAATATGTAATCTCTAAGAAAGGATTATTTGTGGACAAAAGGTATGCTTGTGATGGAATGTTCAAACTAAATATTGAAAGAAATATCGAATTGTTAGAACTAATTCACACAGATCTTTGTGAATTTGAAGGAAAATTAACTCATGGAGGAAACAGGTATTTCATCACTTTTATTGATGATTTCTTGAAATATGCATATGTTTATCTATTAAAAAATGAAAGTGATACTTTTGAGAAATTTAAAGAATTTCTTAGAGAAGTTGAGAACCAATTCAGTAGAAAAATAAAAACGTTTAGAAGTGATAGAGGTCAGGAGTATGAATCTATTAAGTTCAACTCATTTGTTCAGTCTTTGGGAATAATCCTTGAAACTACTCCTCCATACTCACCTGCATCTAATGGTGTGGCTGAAAGAAAAAATAGAACTTTGATTAATTTAACAAATGCCATGCTTATTGAGTTAGGTGCTCCTCTAAATCTGTGGGGGGGAAGCAATTTTAACATGCTGTCATGTTTTAAATAAAGTTCCACACAAAAAGACTAAACTCACACCTTTTTCAGTTATGGAAGGGGCATAAGCCAAATTTGGGATATTTTAAAGTTTGGGGTTGCTTAGCCTTTGTAAGGTTAATGGATCCCAAAATACCTAAATTGGGTGTTAGAGCTACCACCTATGCTATTCTTGGACATGTAGTAAACAGTACAGCATATAGATTTTTGAATATTGAAAATAATGTGATTTTTGAATCAGGTGATGCTATCTTTCATGGGGAAAATTTTCCTTTTAAATCTAAAAGTAGTGGGGGCAAAGAAGTTAGAGAAAATGCGTTATCTCAGTCTAGTTCTTCTACTCCTCATTCACAAAATCAAGAAAATATTGAAATTGAACTTAGAAGGAGTAAAAGAGCTAGAGTTGAAAAAGATTTTGGCCTTGACTATTATGTTTTTAATGTTGATGAAAATCCTCTTACTTTGAAAGAAGCTTTGTTATCACCTGATTGTGTATTTTGGAAAGAGGTTGTGAATGATGAAATGGATTCACTTATTTCTTATAAAAAATGGAAGTTAGTAGATTTACCACCTGGTTGTAAAACAATAGGTTGTAAATGGGTCCTTAGGAAAAAGCTTAAACTTGATGGCACAATAGACAAATTTAAAGCTAGACTTGTTGCAAAAGGTTTTAAGCAAAAAGCTGATGTTGATTTTTTTGACACTTTTTCTCTTGTTACTAGAATTACATCCATTACATTGCTAATTGCTGTTGTAGCTATATATGATTTGAAAATTCATCAAATGGATGTAAAAACAGCTTTTTTTGAATGGGGACCTAGATGAGGAAATTTATATGGACCAATCTAAAGGCTTTGTAGAGTCTGGTCAAGAAAGTAAGGTGTGTAAGCTAACTAAATCTTTATACGGCTTAAAGCAAGCTCCAAAACAGTGGCATGAAAAATTTGATTCCTGCATGATTGAAAATAGCTATAAGTCAAATGAATGTGACAAGTGCATCTATTATAAAACTTGGGAAAACTCACATGTCATTATTAGCCTCTATGTGGATGACTTGCTAATATTTGGCTCTAATTTGCATGTTATAAATGAAACAAAAATATGCTTAGAAGCCATTTTGATATGAAAGAACTTGGTGAGGCTAATTTTATTTTGGGCATGAAAATTATAGAAACATGTGATGGAATTTATCTTGAGCAGTCTCATTATATTGAGAAAATTTTGAAAAAATATAACTACCATGATCGCAAACATGTTGTTACTCCTTTTGATTCTAGTGTTCATTTGTTTCCTGTTAATAATGACAATGATGTTGTTAATCAAAAGGAATATGCTAGCATAATCGGTAGTTTGCGATATGCTACTAATTGTACTAGACTTGACATTGCCTATGCAGTAGGAGTACTTAGCAGATTTACTAGCAAGCCTAGTAGAGATCATTGGCAAGCCATTGAGCGAGTTATGAAATATCTATCTAGTACCAAATTACATGGTTTGTTTTATAAAAAATATCCTGCTGTACTTGAAGGTTTCAGTGATGCTAACTGGAATATTTTGTCAGGTGATTCTCTGTCTACTACTGGTTACATATTTACTTTGGGTGGTGGTGCAATATGTTGGAAATCTAAAAAGCAAACCATTATTGCTAACTCTACTATGGAGGCTGAGCTTATAGCTTTAGCTTCAGCAAGTGAGGAAGCAAATTGGTTGAGAGATTTGTTGCATGAAATTCCTTTTTGGGAAAAACCAATACCACCTATTTTAATTCATTGTGATAGCATTGCTACAATTGGTAGAGTACGTAATCGTTTTGTTAACGGCAAATCCAAACCCATAAGAAGAAAACACAGTACTGTGAGATCTTACTTGAGTAATGGCATCATTAATATAGAATATGTTAAATCTTGTGATAATCTTCTAGATCCATTAACTAAGGCCTTAACAAGAGAAATGGTCTGGAATACATCGAGGGGAATGAGATTGAAGCCCATACAATCATGAGCCATGTATGAGGATACCCAACTTAAGGACCAGAGATCCTGAGAACTGAATTCAACGGGAAAAACAAATCATATGGTGGTCGTAAGAAAATGCATTATTAATTTTAATTTTATTTGAAAAAATAAAAAATAAATAATCCATCCCTATGGTGTAAATGCATTTATCCTGTAACATGTAGGAGGTTGAGTTTTTTAAAACTCTTAATGAACAATCTGTAGCTCTTATGAGTGGGGTGTCAAAGTTAAAAGAGCACCCTAGATAGATTTCACCTATGTGAGTGTGGGAGTGTGGTCACTCCCTATGAGAATTGGGCTTATTCTCAAAGATGCTCATGAAAACTAGGATCAGCACAGGGCCGTATCATACTAGCTAGTATAGCTCATGTCAACACCTGGATCGTTATGTGTGAGCAGTAATACTTTATTTTCCTTAGCAATCATAATTCAAGTCAGAGACCACTACTGACTCTGGAGTAGAGATTTTTGTTTCACTAAGTGAAGGTTCAATGTAGAGCACACATTCATGATGCATAATAATCCCTCTTTGCCTGGTAATTTATCACTTTCCTAATTTAAATTTAAAATGAGTGGGGGAATGTTAGTGCATTTTAATTTAAAGTACGTTAAAACTTAAATTAACTGAAGATTAATAAAGAGATGAGTTATAGTGGAATTTGTTAAAGAAAGAGTTAACTTGTATGTAAGTTAAATTAAATAAATTTAGAAGAGTTATCTAAAATAATAAATAACATGTAGGTTATGAGTAGGATTGGAAGACTATATAGTGAATGAAGATAAATAGTTAAAGTAAAGAGTATTGTGTGAGAGAGTGAATTCAATAATACTCCTAAATACTTGAGAGATTTTGGGCCAAAAAAAGGTGTTTCTATTGGTGGAGCTTTGAGCTCAACCACTTATGCAGAGTCAGTTCGAGCTACACAAGGGACTATTGGGCTGTTGCATCCTGGAGGAGACAAGTCAGAAGTGAATTTCTGCTGTATCGGTTTCTAGGCTTTGCCAACTGCAAAGGGCTTGAATCTCTTTAACGAGAGCGAGATTTCCGTGCCTCAATCCGACATTGTTCATTTATATTTTTATTTTTATTGTAATCAATATACCATTTTATTGGTAATTTTTACAACATGATGAATAGTGTGCTTAGATTAATTAGGTCTTTTATTTGTATTGTAAAGTGAAACGAAAGATTTTTCTCTGGGAATTTCATGTTCTTTTGGGTGCTTTGAGAGATGGTGACAGAGAAATTCTACTGAGCTTTTGAAGGAAACAAATGATTCTTTTGTTCTGAATTGTTCACCAATTTATAGGCTAAAATTTTTTCCCTGTTTTATAGACAAATATTTTTGAAGTTGTAGGAGTTTAAGGTACTTAGCTTTGAGATGCTAAAGGGTTATCTTTAATCCCATAAAAACATAGATAAAATTCCACCAAAAAATTAGGAAAAAAAAATTTAGTATGGGAAATCCTTTTCTTAAAAAAAATAATAAAAAATAAAAATAGTATATATGGAAAAGCTTTAGTGTGATACCCAGTTCACAAACCCAAAAAGAAAAAAAAAATTTTTTTTTTTTTTTGATGAAAACTACTTCATTTTATTGAGACAAGTATAAAAACAATACATCTTAAGACACAACTTGCTCAACGATACATGGGGTTTCCTCTATCCAAGAGCTAGACTCTGATAGGTTCCTAGCATATTGAGCTATCCCGTGTGCCACTCTGTCACCATCCCAGGGAACAAAAGAAAACTTGCACTCACTAAGGTGATGTTTGGATTGCATGAAAACTAAGTGATATCACTTAGTTTTCATGATCCATCATCCAAAATAAGTGGGTCCCACAGATGGATGATTGTTTAGCTTGGTTTCCAGTCATTGTTTCCATCACTCAAAATTCTGATTTTTGAATGATGAGTTATGGAAACTAAAAACACATTTTCATAACTCTATTTCCATAACTCTGTTTTCAATGGCATTTTCATAATTAAACATACATTGAGGGACCCATTAGTCAAGTCAGCCACAACTTTTGACTTTTTTTTTTCTTTCTCACTAGGTTTGGTGAGGGGTTTTTTTTTTTTTTTTTTTTTTTTTTTTTTTTTTTTTTTTTTTTTTTTTTTTCTTACAGGGTTTGGTGATTATTTATTTATTTATTTTTTCACTAGGTTCGGTGAGTTTGGATTTTGGGAGTTGAAGGGAAAATAAATAAATAAATAAAAGTTGCACCAAGTGATAGGTATGGGACCCACAAATAGTTGAATAATATTGAGTGATGACAAGTGAGAGATGGTGCCAAACGGGTGGGGTGTAGGGAGTTGGGGTATTTTAAGTGATGAGTGAGAGCGACAAAAATTGAGTGATGAGTGATGAGTGACTATTTTTTTAAACCAAACAAGGCCTAAACCTTTTAGCTTGTAACAAAGGACCCTGAAATCATAGTGAAAATGCTTGAAGGTGGAGTAGCTGAACCAAGCAGGGAGTGAAAGACCACTTGTGAATCCCCTTCAAAAATTGCTGCTCTAATACCCATATCCCAAGCAAACCTCATTCCCTCCACCATCACCTTGGCTTCAATCTCAAGAGGCCCCAATGGAGCTTGAATTTTTCTGCTCAAAGCAGCTTTTACCAACCCAAGATGGTCCCTAATTACAACTCCAATCCCTACTACCCGCAGGCTTTCAAATATAGCACCATCAACATTAATTTTGTACCATGGAGGGTGAGGCAGTGACCAACCAATAGCAGGTTCTGGTTGCTTTGGTTTAACTTTATGATTAGCAACTTGAAACTCCTTCAGGTATTCCTTAGTCCAGCTAGCAATGATGGAGGCTGACTTACACAAGCCACTTGTCCGAATCTCATTCCTATTTGACCAAATCCCCCATGATGTCATGAACAATTGGGCTAGAGCTTGATCTAACATTTTCTTCACAATCTGAGCATACCAAACTAGGTCCAGGAATTCATGTATCTCCACCAAGTTAGTCTCTAACTCTATGTCTAAAGCTTTTCACACCTCTTTAGCTCGTTTACAGTGCCAAAATAAATGACCTGAGGACTCCATTGCTTCACCACATTCTTCACATATATTATCCTTAGTCACTTGCAGATGAAAAAGATTTGCTTTAGTTGGCAAAATATTTCTGCAAGCTCGCCAGACAAATGCCTTTACTCTATTCGGCATAGGCAACTTCCAAATGCACCTCTAAAAAGAATTTTGTTGCTAAGGTGTAGAGCACTCACCATGTTGTAGATCAAGCATGGAGTGCCGAGTTACCTTATAGGCACTGTTCACAGAAAACTGACCCATTGGGGTAGGGGCCCAAATCAGCTTATCAGCTAGCAATGATGGACTGGGAGGAATAGAAAGAATAGCCTCGGCATCAAATAGTAGGAATATTTCATGGATGAGGTCTGATTTCCATGAAGCTGTTTCTGGAATAATTAGAGCAGAGACCATAGCATTATCTGGGAAAAAACGAGGAAAAGTTACTGGTCTATAGGATGATAGGGAAGGTTGCCACTTATCCCTCCACAAGCAGTTTCTCCATTACCAATTCGCCAACGACAGCCTAGGTGAACAGTCTTTTGCGTAGCCATAATACTACACCATGAGTAAGATGGGTGTTTCCTTAAAGAGGCATTTAGAAAATCACCTTTAGGGAAATATTTAGCTTTGTAAACTCAGTGGAACAAAGAATTTGGATAGGTCTAGAGTTGCCATCCCTACTTAGCTAGCAAAGCAATGTTAAATGCTCTCAAATCACAAAATCCCATCCCTCCTTCCTCCTTTGGAGCACACATCTTCTTCCAGCTTAACCAAGCCAATTTATTATGATTTTCGTGCTACCCCCCCCAAAAGCGTCTCACCATACTAGCAAGTTCATCACACAGAGCATCAGGAAGCTTAAAACAACTCATAGTATATGATAGGATTTCTTGGGCCACTGACTTTATAAGAATTTCCTTGCTAGCATTTGAGAGAAGCTTTTCCTTCCAACCTGAAAGTTTATTCCCTAACTTTTCCTTTAAATCATTGAATGTATTGCGTTTAGACCACTGCACCAAAGAGGGTAATCCCAAATATTTTCATGCTACCGAATCACTGGCGCCCCAAAATTCTGTTGTATCTTCTCCTAAATGGATTGTGGTGTATTTTTGTTGAAAAATAAGGTAGTCTTATTTCTATTCAATTGTTAACTTGACATTGATTCATATACTGAGAAAATCCATTGTAGCACTTCGCATTCCTCCATTGTAACTTGGTAGAAGATCAGGCTATCATCTACAAAAAATAAATGAGAGATGCGAGGTGCACCACGATAAACTGCCACTCCCTTGATGTTGCCTCTTTCCACCTGCTGTCTAATTAAACCAGATAAGCCCTCTGCACAAAGTAAAAATAGGTAAGGAGAAAGAGAGTCCCTTTGACGTAAACCCCTGGTAGGGATAATATGCCCTCTATCCGAACTGAATAAGTAACAGTGCAAACACATCTCATAACTATCTCCACTATCGTCCTATGAATACCAAGCTTTTGCATAATACCCTTCAAACAGTCCCATTCCATCCTATCATATGCCTTACTTATACCTAGTTTCAACACCATCTCCCCAATTTTTCTGGTCCTTTTTTAGCTAATATGGTGCATAGTCTCATAAGCTACTAGGATATTATCAATTATGAACTGACCCTTAGTAAATGCACTTTGATTTTCACTAACAATACTAGACAGAACAGTCTTCAATCTATTAGCCATAGTTTTAGATGCCAGTTTATAAATAACATTACAGAGGCTTATAGGTCTATACTCAGTAATCTTCCTGGGATTTTTAACCTTTGGTATAAGAACAATGTGGGTCTCATTAAAGTCTGGGGGGGCCACCCCATGGTTCAAAATCTAATACTGCATGTGTAACACAGGCACCAAAAAGAGATCAAAATTTTTGATAGAAATGGAGGGCAGACCATTTGGGCCTGGTGCCACAGTCGGGTGCATCTATTTTAGCGCTTCATGTACTTTTAGTGCTTGAAAGTCATGGCCTAGTGGAAAATTCAGGTGCTCAGAAACCATTGGTTGGACAATGTTAGTCACCCACTCAATCTCAATTGGATTGGATGTGGTAAAAATCAAAGAGAAGTATTCAGTAACAATTGTTTTAATTGCTTCTGGTGTTTCCTGCCAAGTACAAGAGCTATCCTCCATACCTTCTATCAAAAAATTTTGACATCTATTTGGAGCTTTGACATGGAAAAAGCTAGAATTCCTGTCACCTGCCACCAAATACATGTTTCTAGATCATTGCTGCCACATAACCTCCTCAATATCTAGCCACGAGTTCAATTCTTTCCGCACACTTCAAATTTCTTCACCATACAATTCTAGGTGCTACTCTAGCCGTTGAAGTTGGGTTTTCAGATTCGAAATGCGTCAACCCACATGTCCAAAATCCACCTTATTCCATCGAGGTAAGGCTTGCTTGCAAGACTATAAACAGTTTTTGATTCGGTACCCCATGGAAAGAGAAAGACCATGCTCTCAAGCTTCACTAACCACCTCCGGACAACAAGAATCACGAAGCCACATAGCTTCAAAGTGAAACAATTTCCCCGTTCTTGGTCAACTTCTATCACTTCAGTCCTATTGTAGGCTTAACATACAATGATCAGATTCAGTTGTTGATATATGGACCACCTTGGCATTTACAAATTTCCTCATCCATTCCGCATTAGCTAAAGCACGATCCAATCTCGCCCACACACTATCCCCAGTCTCAAAATGTCTTGACCAAGTGAATTTTGCACTCAAATACCCTAAATCTTGAAACTGGCATAAATCCACAATACTGAGAATTTCATTATAATTGCCAATACAGAGCCAAGGTGAATTATTACAATGACCAAAAGCTTCTAGAATTTGACGTGTTTCTTCCTGCTTGCCATTGTCTATTTGGCCATAAAAGCCTGTAAATCTCCAACTCCCTTGAACATTACTACTCACCACCTCAGCATCAATGTACCACTTCGAATAGCCCCTGACATTGACAATAGTTTCTGGTTTCCAAAGAAGAGCTAAACCCCCAGTTCTACCCTCGCTTGGAATAATTAATCCTTGAGTAAAGCCAATAGAATTCTGAATTTCCATCATCTTATGTTTCCTTTTCTTCGAAATCTTAGTCTCCATGAGGAAAACTAAGCTAGGAACTTCTTTTTCAACCACGCTTTGGAGAGCCTAAACTGCTCAGTAGTTCCCAAGTCCTCAACAGTTCCAACTTAGAGTACTCATTGATCTCGGTGGTGCTGCATCGTAGCCATTGCCAATCCAAATTCACGTTTCAGAACATTACTCACCTCCAAGACTTCATCACCTCCCCGTCTCCTCTTATTCTCTGCAGTCTCCTTCTAATTAGATATTGTCTTGTTTTTAAGTTTGGATCTCACCTTCTCAACCTTAGGCACCACTACATTCACAGACTTGGGCTTATGCTAGATTCTTTTCCACATTCTAGTATTCGGCCCAAGTAAAATATTGTCCAGCCCACTCAATGATTGGCCCAAGCCCATGGTTTGTACCTCTGTCATTTGCTTACTCTTTGCCTCCAAAAAGATTTGATTATCCTCATGTTCTACCCCCTCTTTGTTACTTGAGACCTTACCAATAATGCCCACCTCTACTTAATTTGAAGCATCCACCAACTTCGTAATTGATTCTACCAAGTTTGACTCATCCACCATAATTATCTCTTCCCCCTGAGTTTCAGCCCTATCCTCTTTTGGAATAGTTGACTCTATTGCTCCCTTAGTAGTATTCGTGTGTCCCTCTAGTGCCATATCAATTTCGTTTAGATGATTTTGGAAAGAATCCTTAACGCACCTACTTTCCAAATTTGTTTCGAACCCCCCCTAGTCCTCTCTACTGCTAATCGGCACGGCTACCCTCTTCCCCACTAGCTTTCTTGCCTGAGTTTCTCGTCGTTGACCCTGGGATTCGAGAAGACGCTACACTTGGTACACCTATTCCACTTACCAGTACAACTTTTTTCCTTAGCAAACTTGGAGGGTTAGCCCTCATCCATGGCCCATACTTTTGGCCCTCTATCCTCAATTCTCCTTTACTTTGAAGCCAAAGATCACAATCCTTAGAATCATGGTTCAGGATCCCACACCAGTGGCAGAATATAAGCAACCGCTCATAAAGAAATGACACTCATCCTTCCCTATCCTAACTGAACCTAACCTCTCGTCCCCTGCATAAAGGTTTATGGACATCAATCTCCACCCTAACTCGTATAAAGTCACCACCCTTTGTCTTAGACCTATCGTTAGAATGGATGACCTGGCTAGCTAACTTGCATAAACTTTTTGCTGTTTCCATTATGCACTTGTACCCAAAATTTCGCCGTGTAAAAAAGAAGCTTCCTCAGCAAGCTATCATCCTCATACCTACGCAAGACAATCAGATATTTATCGAAACTCCATGGTTCTCCTAGTAGAACTCGGTTAGCATCTACCTTGTTCTCAAAAACAAATAACAGAACATGGTTACCCATGTCCTGAATCTCAAAATCTTGCTTAGTATGCCATAAAGGTTTAAGAGTGTGAGCAATTGCTTCAATGTTAAGGGCACGTTTTGTGAAGAACTTAGTAGCTAGAGTACATTCTTTCCTACACCCTTGGTTCTCAAAGTTAAAAACTTCGCCTTCTTGTTTAGAGAGAGACAATTAGGTCCACGCATCTGCTAGGTTATCCATCTTAGACTTGTGTTTCCCCACCCCATAGAAACAAAGAAAACCCTAGCCCTCTACGAAACCTGTTACGTGAGGGAATAGAATTCCTACACAGCAAGAAACAAAATTCTACAAACCAAGAAGTCTAGTGCTACCAAATTTAGGTCAGAGAAACTTTTTCTCTAGCGCAGCCAAACTTACGCAGTTAGGCCAGAGAAACTTTTTCTCTAACATTGTTAAACAAGGTTATTAAGTAATTGTAGCATTGAGGTTAGTAATATATATATATATAATCTATATTAAAAGAAAAATGCTATGTTCACAATATTTGTACAACAAATCTTATGTGGCAAGTTATTATTGGTGGGCAAAAAAATTATTTAAGTAGTGGGTTCAAATAAAAACCAACAACTTACTACCTATGCTTTATTGTGAAAATATTATGGATGTAACACTTCTTCACATATTAGAAACCTTGCTTTTAACTTTAAGTTGAATTTCATGATAATATGGAATTCCACCCTCATCAATTATGGATATTTAAATTTAATTAAATGGGCGATTTTACCCTTGTACAATATTTTGCTCATAAATGTGATATTTTCAATTTGTATATAATTTTAAGGAAAGTGTGAGGTTAGGAAATGATGAGGGATATGTCACATATTTAATTGTGGTACAGAACATAGTTTGTGAATTGGTGATGTATGTGTAGTCGTAGAATGAAAGAGAGGGAAAAATATTAGAGAAAAAGAAAATTTTGGGTGTTGGTGGTGGATCCAAGTGAATAGCTAGTCTCACGTTTATTCTATGTGCTAGTGTGTATTTTATGTTTGCCACATGGGGATGGGTTTTGCAATTGGTTTTTGTTTGGACATGTGAAGAGTAGTGAGAGAGTAGTAGAGCACATGTGATGAGTTTTAGCACACAGGGCCTGGCCCGGCCCTCCTTTTGTATTACACTTTCTAGTTTCTACCCCGTTCCCCCCCCCCCCCCCCCCCCCCCAAAACTAAGGGTCTGTTCAGTAAAAGATTTATAGTAATATTATTTAAGTGTTTTGGAAATATATATATGGGTGAAAAAGTATTGCAGAACTACATGTATAATATTTTGCTCATAAATGTGATATTTTCAAGGTTGTGAAATGGAGCGTCTAACCTCAAGATAAAATCTCCCATTGTCAATTCATCCCACATATTGCTCCAAAACACACAAAACAAACCTTACATCCTCCGCTGTAAATAGATTTCAGCAGTGATTGAGTCAAATTTGATTGGTAGCAGCTTGGATTTAGATATGGTGAGTGGTTTTTTGTTGTTGGTCCCAAGCCTCAACATGTGAATGTTGATCCTGTAAGAATGGAAACCACATAAAGAATGAATTTTTTTTTTTTTTTTTTTTTTTTAAAACAGAGTTTCAACCTATGAATCTCATAATGATGCACATACACCATTTCATGCAATGATAGCAATTGCGGAGGGGGGGGGGGGGAGCAGGATCATGGGTGCCTCAGGTGCCCTGTTCCTAGCGTTAGCAGGGTAAGTTTGATATTAATATATGTTATAATATTTATGAAATTTAATTATAGTCAAGGATGTGAATCAATTGCTTCAAAAAATAGAATAAATATGTAATAATTTCTATTTGTTAGGACATATGTGTTCACATGTTAAGAACATATGTCATATTTTATGTAAATTGGCTAATCCTTTGACAAAACGCACTCTACTTGTAATTGGGTAGTTCTAGGTGTTTTTAATACTTCAAGAAACAAGGTTTCAAGATCAAGTGTTGAAGTCATCAAGTCTGTCCAAGAAAAAGCAAGTTGAAGTGCAGAATTTTTAAAGCTCGACACCTGCTCAATAGCTACCTCGACACCTGCTATCTGTCGAGAATTAAAAAGTCAGAATTCCAATCTGATTTTCTTGGGATCCGTGAATGTGTTTTTGGGCTTTCTTTTCTTCTAACCCTAAACATATTTAAGGAGTATTTTAAGAGCCGTCAACATAGACACAAGTTGCATAAGCATTGAGCAAATCCTTGTTCAAGCAAATTGTGATCTAAGACGAAGTTCTTGACCTAGTTCATCTTCTTCAAGAAGTTGCTGTGTACTTTGCACCGTAGGGTTTTGTGACCAAGCATCTTCCTGATCTTCATTGCATAGGATGATCTGAAGAACTTTGCAGCCAACCTCTCTTCCTAAAGTTGGTGTTTGAAGTCGCGTACTGGGATCCGCGCATCTGGTTAGTCACGTACTTGGGAGCCGTGCATCAAAAGGGGGAACTGTCACTACAGATCAAGTCCGATTGGGTATTGGGATAAGAGTTCAACTATAGGTTGATAAGGTACTTGGGATTCCTTATTTGTAACCGCTTGATTTGATAATAGTGGAGTTTCGGGAGTGGTGACCTGAAAATCACCCGGTGGGGTTTTTGCCGTTAGGGTTTTTCCCCATTCATGAACAAATCACCGTGTTATTTATTTTCCGCTGCATATTTAGTTTTTCGGTGATTTGTTTGTGCTGCCACGTATTTGCATGTTAAATTGATTAATTAATAACTTGGCTAAATTAATTAATTAGTTTAAATCACAAGGGGTCATTCAGTTTGTGGCCTATCAAGTGGTATCAGAGCAGGCACACTCTGATTAGGTTAATCTTTGCTGTATTGATCCATTGACCCCTGCTGTCATGGATAGAGGACAATTCCTCATTATACCTCTTTTATTTGATGGGACTAACTATGCCTACTGGAAGGTACGCATGAGAGCTTTTTTGCAGTCCTTAGACGAGAAGGTGTGGCAAGCTGTTGAGATTGGCTGGACCAAGCCAAAAGAAGCGCTGGCCGATTGGGATGAAGCCAAGATCAAGGCGGCAAACTTCAACAGCAGAGCGTTGAATGCCTTATTTAGCGCAGTCACCAATGAGGAGTTCAAGAAGATATCCTCAACAGAAACTGCTAAGGAGGCGTGGACCATCCTCCAGACAACCTATGAAGGAACAAAGGCTGTCAAAGATTCAAAGCTACAGAGGCTCACTACTAGCTT
This sequence comes from Quercus gilva, assembly GCA_023621385.1. Lineage (NCBI taxonomy): Eukaryota > Viridiplantae > Streptophyta > Magnoliopsida > Fagales > Fagaceae > Quercus > Quercus gilva. The sequence continues at coordinate 18,445,041 of CM042477.1, forward strand.
TGAAGAGATAAAGATGGAGGAGGATGAGTCGTTTGATGAGTTCTATGCCAAGCTTAAGGACATAGTGAACTCAGCCTTCAATCTTGGGGAAACCATCCCTGAACCCAAGGTTGTAAGGAAGGTGCTCAGATCTCTACCTGAGAGATTTCATGCCAAGATTACGGCAATTGAAGAATCAAAGGACATTGATAAAATTCTTTTGACTGAGTTGGTTGGGAACTTGTAGACCTACGAGCTAGGGTTATCAAGAATAGGCAAGTCAAGCAAGGGCAAGAGCATGGCCCTGAAGGCAAAGAGCAGTGATACAGATGAGTCTTCCGATGATGAAGATTCCAAGATGAAGTCCTACATTACAAGGCAGTTCAAGAAGTTTATGAAGAATGCCAATGGGAGGAGCTTCGACAAGGACCGAAGGCAATCCAGCTCTTCACAGTTCAAGAGCCAAGACAAAGGAAGGAAGGATGCCAAGGATGGCGGTCAGTACACTGTTCCGGCAGGACCAAAATGTTTTGGGTGTCATGGGTTTGGACACATGAAGAATGAGTGTCTTACATATCTGAAGAGCATTGGAAAGAGTAAGGCTCTTGCTGCAACCCTGAGTGACACTGAGCCTGAAGATGATTCCGACAATGAGGATGACGGAATCCTAAATGCCTTCACTGCCTTAGTCAATTCTACTGAAGGGATTGTTGAGGAAGAAGAAGAAGAAGAATTGGTGGACACTGAATGTGAGAAGATGGATGACAAAGATGATATCCATTCAGCCTATGAGAAGCTTTACAAGCTCTCAGAGAAGCATGAGAAGTTATACAGGCTAGCCACCAAGAAGCTCAGTGAAGTGGAACTTGATAGAGAAGAATTGTCTACAAAGTTTGATGAGGCGAATCAAACTATTGGAGCACTGAGGTTTGAGAACAACTTCCTGGCTGAGAAAACCAAGAAGCTTGAAGCAGAACTGTTTCAAGTCAGAGCTCAACTGGAGAGGACTTCAAGTGCAAAACTTGATGAGATGCTCAGCAACCAGAAATCTGCTTTAGATCGAACAGGTTTAGGGTATGGTCTTTCTTTCTCTAACTCTGCTTCTACTAATTCTACTGTTTTTGTTCCTCCTGCTGATACTGTTAAAATTGAGAACATTGATGTTAAAACTGAATTAGCTAGTGAGAACGTAGACAAGGGTAAATCCATCTTAGGAGCACCCCCTAAGTTAGAAAAGAAAGATGCTAAACTCCCTAAGGATAAGAAGGCTAACTCTCAAAAGCCCAAACAAAAGAAGCAGCATCTCTGTTATCATTGTGGAGCAGCAGGTCATACTCGACCAAATTGCTACAAGTGGCTAGCCACCCAACAAAGCAAGAGTATGACAGCATCTGGAAGCCAAAATCAACTTCAATCCTCTCTTGCTCCTCTTGGAGATCTTCTGAAAGCCCTCATGTTCCTTTCGAACTTGAACGGGTGTAATTCTTCCCCCTCACCGCCGTTTCAAAGTCTTAATCAAAGGAAAGGTTCTTCCAAGGCGTGGAAGAAAAAGGACTCTAAGTGATTTTATCACTTTCTTCTCCCTTCTTGTTTATCTTGTTTGTTGCATTGCTTGTGTGTTTTGCATTTTTGCTGAGCCAGTCTAGTTTTATGCATTGTTTTTGTTTTTCTTAACATGTCTTTGTGTGTTTACTTTCAGTTTTGTTTATTTTGTTTTTCATATAAAAATTAAAAAAAAATTTTGAAAAATTGAAAAATTGAAAAATACAAAAACAGTGTGTGTTTTGTGTACTTTGGTACTTGTGTACCTTGGATGGCCAATGAAACAAAATTTTCTAAACTTTGTATCTCTTGTAGCTTAGATGAGTATCTTTATGCACAACTAAGCAAGTGAGCTTTGTGGCTCTTGTTTGTGATGAGTAAGATTAGGTTATTTCTTAAACTTAACACTCATATCACTCTTTTTGACGAGTAGGACTAGAAAATCCTAAGAGAAAGGCATTAATGACCATCTCACCACTGTTGCACGCCAATCATTAATGACATCTGTATGCTTCGGCATAGCAAAAGTGTGATGTCAATGACATTTGTGTGCTTAGGCATAGCAAAATTGAAATGTCAAATATCAATGGGTATTTCTTTTCTTTCTCATAAGCCCATGCATGATATGTTTAAAAAGAAAATATGCAAAGAAAATAAAAAGCAAAAAGATTAAAAATGCTTTAAAAATGGTTGCAAGCGTGTATTCTAGGAGATGTGAGAGTTATAGGATGTACCTCGAAGGTGATAGTCCCCATCAAACAAGTCATGATTGTGTGTGAGTTAAAGTTATTTTCTCATATCTCAGATCGTCATAACATGTATACACATATGCAAATCTTGCGATGTTTTTCACACACAACACGTAATATTCTTTGCTACTTTTGATACATGTACAGGTACAATGTGATTTGGCCATCACAAAGGTTTTACATGTACTGTTGTATGCTCACTAAACTGTCATGACTTATTTTTGAAATATAAAATTGGTTAGACTTGTTTAGTGTGTGTGTGTGTGTTCTTGGAAGATTCATGTGCTTAAATTGTCATTGAGAGATGATTTTTGAGAGCTTTTTTATGTTGGTTGGATCTTGGTTGAGGTGTTTGTCTTGATTGCATACATGTTTGTGTTTTTCTCTTCTCGAAAAACTGTTTTTCTCTGCTGGCTCGACACCTCCTCGATACCTGATCAGCTGTCGAGATTTTCAAGCCTTTTTCTTATCGCAATCTCGACACCTCCTCGACACCTGATGGATCGATCGAGAAAATCTCTGTCTCCTCGATACCTCCTCGACACCTAGTCGATCGATCGAGCTCTGGTATTGGTTCAGCTGTTTGGTACCTCGATACCTCCTCGATACCTTATCTGTCGAAGGCCTTTTTCTCGACAGCATCCTCGACACCTCTCGACACCTCAGCTGTCGAGATTTACTGAGGTGTCTATAAAAGCTCTCGTCGCGATTTCTCTCTCATTTCTCGATCTCTCTTCGATCTGTCCGAGGCGGTTCATCTTCCCTGTGCACTTTTCTTCACTCCAATCTCCATCCCAAGTGATTTTCAGCTTTTCTTGCTTCAAATCAAGTGGTATGATCTTCTTTTCCATTCCTTTTCATGCATTTCATGATTTGAATCTTAGGTTTTGGGATTTTTTTTTGAAAACTTTGGGGTTTTTCAAAATTTTTGAGTTATTGTTGAAATTTTGGGTTGGTTTTTCAAAGAAAAGTGTTTAAAATGTCATACATTGCATTCCATGTGCATTAGAATGATATTTTCATGCATTTAGTTGTGTGATTCTTGTCTGTGTGCTGATAGGATTGGATTGGGCTGAGCCCATGATGCTTTTTATGTTTGCATGTCACATGATCATGCATTCTCATGCATACGTCCATTTTGTTCAACATATTTTGATATTTGAACTGTTTGGGACTTTTCTGATTGTCTCCCTCTCTATCTCTTTTCTCATTCTTTTACGTTAGTTGCATCTATGGCACCTAAAGGTAAATCCACTCCGGCTCGAAACCCTCTACGTTCTGGAGCTTCTTCATCTTCTGATACTGCTCCTCATAATCTTCGGTTCCGTGATGGAGATGCCTACAAGGCATTTACTGAGAACTTTTCTAAACGAGGTGTTCATTCGGAACGCCACGTTGTTCTGGTAGACTTTGCCGACACTGACCTTCCCTCTGTCATTCACAATAGGGGATGGGAGTCACTGTGTGACGTCCCGGTCACTTGTCCTCTCGTACTTATTCAGGAGTTTTACTCCAACATGTACGGGATTGATCGTTCAGTACCTCTCTTTCATACTCGCGTTCGAGGTACGCGCATTGCTGTTACACCGCAGCTGGTTGCGGATGTACTTCATGTCCCTAGGATAGAGTTTCCTGACTATCCTACATGTGAGCGACTGAGGACTGTGTCCAAGGATGAGCTCATTTCTGCTTTTTGTGAGCGCCCTTTTGACTGGGGTGAGCACCAGTACACATCATGTAGACCTTTTGCTAAAGGTCATAGGTTCCTTAACATGGTGATGACCTTTGTACTTCATCCTCTCTCTCACTATAACTCTATCACAGAGCCTCATGCTCGATTTTTGTTATCTCTACTTGAGCATCTCACGATAGACTTTCCTTCTCACTTCATTTTCTCTATCATAGATGTTCATTTAGATGCGGCGTCCCGTGATAAGCTCATCTTTCCTTCCGCTATCACGAGGATTCTACGCCATTTTTCCATCCCTTTCCCTTCGTCCGACCACTTCACACACATATCTGCTATAGATGCCGCTACCGTAAAACGTAGTGAGGCACAGTTCAGGTCGAGACAGCCGGATTCCACTCCGCCCTCCCGTTCGGCTCCATCCAGATCTGCTCCATCTACATCGTCTCCTCCTTCTTCTTTAGGCGATGTATCTCTTGGAGACATTATGGCGCAGCTGCAGCGCATGGATGCTCGCCTCGATACACTCACCACTGAGTTGTATCAGGTGAACGTTCGTGTTGGTCGTATTGCACGACGGCAGGCGACCATGGGTGGTTTTGCTTCTGAGGCTTCTCCTCCACCACCTCCTCCAGTGGCTTCAGATTCTGACTCTGAGGATGATGATGATGATGGTGATGACGATGATGCTTCAGATGATGATGATGGGGATGCTAGCTCTACTGATGAGATGTCTACATGACACTCTACCCTTTGTCATTCGTGACAAAAAGGGGGAGTAGTTTTGGATTATGAGAGTAGTCATCTTAGGGGGAGAGTTAGTATAGGTCATTTTTGATAGGGGGAGTGTTCATATTTTTTAGGGTTGTAGTGAGATTTTGATGTATCTTTTTCTTTTTTTTGTCTTTATAGATACATTGATCTTGTATATGAGGTCTTCTGACCAGTTTTACATACATTGTACTTATCTTTCTCTATATATGGATGTATGTTTTCCTTTTTCACCTATCTCTTCATGTGTTGTTTCTTTTCTCTCTTTATACACATGTTCTTTATATCTGTAAGCAATCTATTTAATTTTTGTTTCACACAAGATGCCTTGATGAGTTTTGTTTAAAAGTGTTTCAGAAATACAGGTTGTCAAAGTCTACTTGCCATAAACTCTCTTCTTACAAAGTTTTTCAAGAGTTTGTGTTAGGATAGATTTTATTTTATGTAACAAGTGAATATGAGTTGAGTGATTTATGACTTCTCTCATATGTTCATTTGTTTGTTGTGGTTTTGGCACGGATTGCCAAAGGGGGAGATTGTTAGGACATATGTGTTCATATGTTAAGAACATATGTCATATTTTATGTAAATTGGCTAATCCTTTGACAAAACGCACTCTACTTGTAATTGGGTAGTTCTAGGTATTTTTAATACTTCAAGAAACAAGGTTTCAAGATCAAGTGTTGAAGTCATCAAGTCTGTCCAAGAAAAAGCAAGTTGAAGTGCAGAATTTTTAAAGCTCGACACCTGCTCGATAGCTACCTCGACACCTGCTATCTGTCGAGAATTAAAAAGTCAGAATTCCAATATGATTTTCTTGGGATCCGTGAATGTGTTTTTGGGTTTTCTTTTCTTCTAACCCTAAACATATTTAAGGAGTATTTTAAGAGCCGTCAACATAGACACATGTTGCATAAGCATTGAGCAAATCCTTGTTCAAGCAAATTGTGATCTAAGACGAAGTTCTTGACCTAGTTCATCTTCTTCAAGAAGTTGTTGTGTACTTTGCACCGTAGGGTTTTGTGACCAAGCATCTTCCTGATCTTCATTGCATAGGATGATCTGAAGAACTTTGCAGCCAACCTCTCTTCCTAAAGTTGGTGTTTGAAGTCGCGTATTGGGATCCGCGCATCTGGTTAGTCACGTACTTGGGAGCCGTGCATCAAAAGGGGGAACTGTCACTACAGATCAAGTCCGATTGGGTATTGGGGTAAGAGTTCAACTGTAGGTTGATAAGGTACTTGGGATTCCTTATTTGTAACCGCTTGATTTGATAATAGTGGAGTTTCGGGAGTGGTGACCTGAAAATCACCCGGTGGGGTTTTTGCCGTTAGAGTTTTTCCCCATTCATGAACAAATCACCGTGTTATTTATTTTCCGCTGCATATTTAGTTTTTCGGTGATTTGTTTGTGCTGCCACGTATTTGCATGTTAAATTGATTAATTAATAACTTGGCTAAATTAATTAATTAGTTTAAATCATAAGGGGTCATTCAGTTTGTGGCCTATCACTATTAATTTAAGCATATAGTTATCTTATATATTCCTCTTAAAAATATGTCTTTTATAATCTTGATTAAATGTTAGTAAAATTGCTTTTATCCTTTGTTATACTTTTTGTTGGTGCAATACAATAAAAAATACAAGAGATATATAAAGATTACAAATATAATTTATTTGAAGTATCCCAAGACAACTGGATTGAGGTGTGAATCTTCCTCTCTTTAAGTAGATTTATGCCATCTCGATTGCCAAAGCCCTCTCTTTATACAATGGGAGTTATAACCCATTTATTTACATAATTTTTTATACTTATTATGTCATGATGGGAGATAGAATGCAAGACACTAATTCATTTACCGCATTAAAATCTCACATCTTTTTATTAAATTTGCAAATTTATTGTTCATTAAAATATTAAAATATCATTTTTAATATTAAAATGCTACGTCACTCTGTTTTAATTTTTGCCAATTTGAGTCATAATGTCTTATTCTAAAGAAATTATTTTCTTGAACAAATCTTAAAAAATAATTATAAAAATTCATTTTTTTTTTCTAAATAATTAATTTATGTACCACCTATTAACAAGGGCAGCTCTAGTAGAGTCTTGGTGAACCCCGTGAGCTGGCAAAAAAAATAATTATATATAATTTTTAATATATTTTTACTTGACCCTAGATATATTTTTAATATAAATTTTTTTTTATGCCTAGCTGAAATAAACTTGAATATAATTCTCTAGACAATATCTTAGTTTTTTAAACCCAAAAAAAAAAAAAAAAAGCCTAAGAACAAAAGTAGAAATTTGTTCATCTTAAACCTTTTTAAAGCCTATTTAGATCTTAACAAATTTGAAATAAACAATAGCTAAAATTTTATTGTATTTAAATCTTGCTTGTAGTTTTCTTAATAACAAAAAATAATATATTCATTGTATTAAGAAACAGTATGCCAAATGAACTAACAGTATATTGTTTTTCTTCTTAGAAGTATTTACCATCGACAAATTGTAATAAGGAAAACATGTAGATCAAAATATTCATCTTTTATCAAAGATTCATCTTCTTACTGACTTTCCTTAAAAAAAATCCTGGAGCTGCTACTACCTATAAATAATTAACACATGAAAATAAATGCATCTAATGTTGTATTTAATTACATAACAAAAATTTAGGTTATGATAATGTTAGTTCCATATACTTACAACCTAATAACTTCTTATTAGATTAATATTTCAAAAAGGACAATGTTTGGTTGCAACCACCAATGGGAAGATAATATGTGTCCTTGACATGTGCAATGCACATGACTCACTTAACCTAACTAACCAAGTGAGTCGTGTGCATTACATATGATAGAATATATGTTCCATTAGTGGTTGAAGCCAAACTTTCTCTTTTGAAATATGACATTCATTCTCATATTTCTTTGCTCAGCAACAATTATAACAAAAACCATTAGAAAATAAAAGCATATTTAATAACAAGCGCATTCAAAAAATAAAAATTGTAAGCTTAAATTAATTGAAATTTTAAATATTAAATGTGTTGAAATCTCAGGCAAAGGGAGGGGGGCCTGGGGGGGGGGGGGGGGGGGCGCATGGCCCATTAGATTTTCCAAAAATGCTCCCTCCCCCTCTGTTTAATGTTAAAAACTTTAAATATTGAGTAAATTTTAGGTGATGACCCCCTTTCACTTAAAAAAAAAAAAGGTATAAATGCTCTTTAGTTTATTGTTGTCTCTGTTATTTTCCTTTAATATTGACTTTTTTATCATATTTAAGTCATTAATTTTAGGAGCATTTAAAGAATAAGCTAATAAAAATATATAAGTAAATCTCTTTAGCAAAATATTTTTATTGTTTTTCAAAAATAAAGTCACATGCATTTATATAGAGAGTTAAAGCTATCGGAATATAATGATACATTGGGCATGGCCCCCCTAGAGAAAATTTTCTAGCTTTGCCTCTAGTTGAAATAATAATTTACATTTTTTTGGATCTTTTCAATGACATGTTTATAAATATATTTTGACATAAATCACTAGTGCACTATACATATTTTATTTTATTTTTAAAGTAATTTAAAAGTTACAATGGGATTGGATGATTTGAACCCTAGATATTTTTGTTGGAAATACCAAGAGGTGCTAGTTGAGTAGGAAACCTCTTGGCAATTAGACATACATATTAAAAACATAATGAATATGTCATCTTTCTATTGGTAGTTAGAGTAGAGCCCAAGGCTCTAAACATGCTTGAAGCAAAACTTTTTCCTATTACAAATCAAACATTTTTTCTTTTCGATAATAAGTATTCTTATATAAATTTTATATAAAAAAAAAAAAAAATCATTGAAGATCCTTTTATATAAATCATTAGTGCACTATTTATGGAGAATTAATATATGAAAATAAATTCATTTACCTAACTAATGCATGATAGTAAATTAATATTTTTACATAAATTTATATATTTGACGTTAATTGGGTGGAAAGCTAAATAAAGAAAGTGCTCATTTTTTTTCAAGGAATAAACCACCTCGACCAATCAGAATTTGGTAAGAATGAGGTGTAAAACCCATCTTTTACATTATCCAATAAATGATTATCGCATCATATATATATATATATATTATACTTAAAACTTAATACATCCTACTACGCACTTAATAACATTTTAATAAACTCTTAATTAGTTTGGATTTTTAGATAAATATTATAATTGACTGAGTGTGATTGTGTTTATTTAATAATATGTGATACAATGATATAATATGTTAGAATTGGAGGGTGTAAAATTTGAGTTTTACGTCACATCCTTATAATATTTAATGAGATTAAATATTGTAAGGATGTGATGTAAAACTTATATTTTATCCTTCCAATCTTAACATGTCACATCATCTGATCACATATTTAAGAATAAGCATAACCACATCCAGTCAATTCTAATACTCGTATATAAATCTAACCAAATTAGAAGTTTATTAAAATGTTATTAGGTGTGGTAGGATTTATTGAATTTTATGTAAAATGCTGATATGACAATCTCTTGGTGGATGATATAAAACATGACTTTTACATCCTATCCTTACCAAATCTAGACTCAAATTTAATCTCTATATATTGACATGTGAGCACGCACACATGTGGTTGATTCAACTCCCAATTTCCATAATATTCTGTATCACATTTTCTGTGGAAGTATTAAGTTTTGGACAGAAGTTTTATTAAAAATTAAGTGACTTTTTGAAGTTTTGTTTCTCCATGGCTTACGTCATTAACAATAAACTAGAATGTTTCATGTATTCTTTGTTTGCTTTATCTTATGTGATAGGTGATAGATTTGTTGATGGAAGGAGGATTGAGACAATGAAAAATAAAAGCTTGATTAAGCAAAAAGGAAGCATCAAAACCATTGAGGTTATAAAGAGTACTAAATACATCTTTCTTTCTTTCTATCTTTTCCTTTTATTTTGATTCATAATGTTATATATATTCAAAGCTTATTTAAGGTTTTAGCGAGTCTTACAGGGAGAGGATGGTGATACAATTGATTGTGTTGATATTTATCAACAACCTGCTTTAGATCATCCATTTCAGAAAAATCATATTATACAGGTTTCTTTACTTGATTTTTAATTTATTTATTATGTATTTTACTTAATTTTGTTACCATTGTTGTTTATTTATATATTTCATATAATTTGTAATTTGATAGTTCTTTTTTGGAGGTTATTTCAATGTTCATGTAATGGTCTTGTATATAAAGAAAAGAAATAATCGAAACAAAGCAGCTGAGAAACGAGGACAAACTTTTTCACTATATCTGTTCATGGGCAGAGAAGTGGAGGGAAAGAAGAGGGAAAATAAAATTTTTCATTTTATTAATGGATGGAAATAAAAGGGAAAGTAAGGAAATGTAAGGTTTTGTTTCACTCCAAATCCACCATTCAATTTCCTTCCAATGTGGAAGTAAAAGGAGAAAGAGTGAAATAGATAGTTTAAATTTTAATTTAAAAAAAAAATGGTTTTTAAAAAATTTTGAAATCATTTCCTTCATCTTTTTCCTCTTAACCAAACAACTTGAAGGATGAAATTTTTCTCTTTTCTTCCATTTTTTCTCCTTGCCCTCTCCCAATTTATTTTCCTTTCTCTTACCCTCAATTTTGCCTAACATAATGTTGAGCTCAATCGGGCTCTTGCGAAAGTTGAGGCCGGAAACAAACTTCTCAAGCATTTGCATATCATACACATTTCATCTTACCTTTTTTATAGTTCTCTTTTAATATTACCCTCCTTGCTAAATTTTAAGGATGAAAAAATCAGATAGTTAATTATTCCCTTTATATTTTTTATTTTTGTCATTACGTTTATATAAGGGTGAGATTATTTTAAAAAAAGAAAAATAATAATAATAAATGAAGATTAAAAAAGCTAAAGAGAAGTACTAACTCCATAATGCAATGTCTTAGGTCATATGAATATCTTTGTTTTAGCTTTTTATTATGATTATTGAGGATTAAAACTAGTAATTTGACTTTGGTTGATTAGATGAAACCCAACTCAATCCCAAGCAGTCCAAAAGAGAATTCATATCAAGCTGAGCTATTTCAAAATTGGCATAAAAATGGACAATGCCCAGAAGGAACAGTCCCCATAAGACGAACACAAGAGAATGAATGGATACCACATAGAAGAACACAACTTAATCATAGCTTTTATGATTCCAGTGGTCATGAGGTATAATCCTTTTTTATCAAATGACATGATATTTTTTCATATATAAAATTATGTCATATTTGTATTCTTTAAGCTAATTACAGTTAAGAGTTAATCTATTTCATTTATAAATTAAAATTTATTTCTTACATATGAGTTTGATATTTTGAACTAGTATGCCGTTGTCAAATTGGAGGGTGGCGAATATTATGGAGCACGAGCATCATTAAACGTATGAAGCCCTTTTGTTTCTTATGAAGAATTTAGTCTTGCTCAAATATGGGTTGCATCAGGTCCATCTGGAGAATTAAACACTGTGGAAGCTGGATGGAGGGTAAGTTTGTAAATTTATGGTGTAAAATATATATATATATATATATATATATTAGTTGTTAATTAAACAAGACATATTGCACCAGAGGCAAAATGAGTGAAGAACTATTATCATCAACTTGACGAGAAACCAACACAAAATGACCAAAAATGAAAGTTTAAAACCAAAAACTTTGATATTATTAGAAACTTGTGCTATTTGAATGCAATTAAGAAAATTGATGTAAATTTTATAATTAATAAGTTGATAAACATTTCATTTCATTGTTTCAGGTTACTTCACGTGACAACAAAACAAGGTTTTTCACATATTGGACTGTAAGTTAATTTGTTTATTCCCTTTCAAATAGAAGTTATATTTGCATTAGAATAGTCACCTTTACCATGTAACAGCAGTTAGTAAGTAGAATATTTCATGCAAGTGTTTCTTGAACTAACTTATTCTTGTTCTTGTAATTAAGAGCGATGGCTACCAAAATGAAGGATGCTTCAATGTTGAATGTCCTGGTTTCGTGCAAGTAAACCAAAAATTTGTCCTTGGTTCTCCCATAGAACCTGTTTCCAACGCTACGCTTCAATTTGATATAGGCATAGCCATCTACAAGGTAATACATAATTTCATCTCCTAAAACAGTTATTCTAATATAAAACAAATTCACAAAATTTTTTTTTTCTAACTACTAAAATGACATTCAATGATTTTTTTTTAATGAGGATATATGAAAATTGTGGGGGCTTTATGAAAATGAATAAATGATATTACTCCAATAAAAAATTACAAAGTTTTTTTAATTATTTTTTTTTTAATTTTAAGAATCAGGCAAAGCACAGAAATGTATAACATAATATGATTTCTATTCATCTTTGTTTGTGCTTATATATGAAATTTCATAAATATGGTTGTTATTAATAAAATTTATAATGAACAAGTCTTTATATGGAGCTATATATCCTAGAATAATACATTTAATTATTATGATTGTGTTTGAATTTTGTATATGTATTTAGGAAAATGTTTGGTTTTAACCATTAATAGAAAGATGACATGTGTCTCATCATGTGCGTTTCACATGACGAAGATAAATATAGTTGGGATAAATTCCTAAATCCCCTCAATGTCTTTGTGTGAATTAAAATAAATAACTACCAAGAAATAGTAATATTATGGAAACAAAAATTTAGAAAGCAACATTAGAATTGTAACCACACAAGAACACCAAATTTTATGAGTAAAACTCTCTAGTATAGAGGGAAAAAATACATGGCAACTTTGAAAAATCCACTATAAAAAATAAAGATTACAACTTTCAAGTTTATGCCAAACTTGAGTTAACAATACAATCTCACTACAAAACTAGTAGCAAAAATCTTTCCTTTGAACACTTTAGCCTCAAAGGTTATAGCACTTAGAAACCTTCAAGAGAACTCCACCAATTTATTTTCTTGTGTGTAACTTGAGTAAAGAAAACGGTCCCTTTTTTCTTTTTCACTCTCACTCACTCATTGTGTTTCTCTCTTCAGTTTTGGACTCCACTCACGCATACTCTCTATCTCTCTCTGTTTTTCTCTCTGCCCCTCACTGATTTTTCTCTTCAGCTCTCAATAACCAAAAATGGCCGAATGGCCTCTTTTCTTCTTTTCTTCCTCAGCGTGTGAGAAGGACAAAGGACTTAGGGGAAAATGTATACTATTATAGTTCTCTAAAAATATCTTTCCAAAGTATTACTCTTTCTAAAATAGCGTATGCACATGCTAAGACAAGACTTTGAGGAAAATACTTTTGACTCTTTCTAAAACCGTTGTCATACTCAAGCCATTATATAATTCCAATCACAACCAAGCAAAACTGACATTTCCTAGGGAAGATTTTGTAGTCTATAAAATTTGTGTACATGCCCTGCTCACTAAACTCTTGAACTTATTATATGCTTCAGGAGAATGGAAATTGGTGGCTCCAAGTGCAAGATCAGGTACTTGGGTATTGGCCTGGCTCCATCTTCAAATATTTAGCGAGTAGTGCTAGCAAAATTAGTTGGGGTGGAGAGGTATACAACTCGGAACCGAATGGTAATCACACAAGGACTCAAATGGGGAGTGGCCATTTTGGCAATTAAGGCGGTGGAAAAGCAAGTTTTTTTTTCGAAATATTGAATATACCGATAACAGTGGCAAGTTCAGAGATGTGGAGCCTCAAAGTCTGAATACATTGGTAACAAGACCATCTTGCTATAATGTAAAAGTAGAATATAATACCAATGGAGGCTTTGGAACCCATTTTTATTTCGGAGGTCCTGGCTATTCAACACAATGTGCAAAGTAATAATTCACGTATTGTTGAGATCTCAGAAAGGTGAAAACGTTTTGGTTTACACAGTTATCATTTGACTTACTATTGTTGTTTGTGGTCCAATTATATTTTCTATAATATCCTTGAGGCACAATTTTCTATGTTTCTTTTGAAAGCTCAAAAATGTGTTGAAAACACACGAGCGGTTTAGACTCCCAAATTAAAATTACGGCTTGGTTGATTTTACACTAATTTAAAGATAAGTGCGGAATAGTGTAAACACAAGCGTATAAACAATACAACTACTCTAATCCATATTTAAAGCAACTCAGCAGTAAAAATGAAATGAACAAGAGTAGGAAAGAAGGATGCAAACACAGATAATACCGAGATGTGTTATCGAAGAGGAAACCGAAGACCTAAACGAAAAATCTCTCCGTCGCCCTCCAAGCGGAAATCGATCCACTAGACAATCAGTTGGGATACATGGGTTAGCAAAAGACCCTCCAAGCCTAGTCTACCCGCTGTACCTAAGCCCTCCAAGCTCCTACTCCAACAAGGCTTCTCGGAACCGTGTCTTGTCCTAGTTATCCGGATCCCGCAACAAGCTCCATGTTGCATCTGCCATTCTAGGCTTCTTCTAATGCTTCCCAGCAGCACCAAAACGTCACACAGCACTCTCAAGGTGTGGTAAGTGTTTGGGCTATCAACCTCTCAAAGATATGGATAATGGAGAGAGAAGGGTTGAGGAGATACTACAAGCAATTGTATAGAGAAAGAAGGGGAAGACAATCTCTAATTACCAATGTGTTTGGCTAGGGTTTTCTCTCTGAAACATACCTCAACAATTGTGGGTAATGATGGTATATATAGGATAGGTGCAAAAGGTGTGACTCAAAAAGTACAGGCTGGCAGAACAGATTACCTAGCGGGTGTCTCGCGGGAAGGCCTTACCCGCGAGATACTCGCGAGATATAGCTGTCTCCACCTGGCCTGACTTTTCGCATTCCAGCATGTGCCTGGCACATGGTTCACTTTGCGGGATGCTAGGTCGCGAGACACTCGCGAGAATCCTTCAATCTTCAAATGCTTGAGTCTTCAAACACTCTCTCTATCACACAACCCTTACAACAAATCCCACAACAATTACAGGGTTTAAACGATTGAACATAATTACAATCATATTTGGCATGGAATAAAAGCCAACAAAAACACAGTTGTAAATTACAACTTTACAATCTCCCCCTTTGGCTATTCCGTGACAAAACCCTAGAACAGACTCTAGACTTAAACGTGAGTTTGGGAACAAAGGCAAAACTCACTCACACCTAGTTCTAGATTCTGAAGTGCTCTTGAAACATATGAACAAGTAACTCCTGAAACACAACAATACAATAACATCATTGTATGCAGAAAAACTTGAAAAGCATATGGAGCAATAATAGCAAGATCAAGCTAAATGAAATAGAAACACTAGATCATGGCAAGATCAAACAAGTAATCACTATATAGAAGCAATTACTATGCTCATTCACACAGGGAATGAACATCCGGATTTGCAAGATGATAAGCTCATTTGAAGAGAATCACTTGCAACTCCAACACTCAACCAATGCGAAATACACGAAGTATTTGCATCTAGGAACAATCCTACAAGGGCACAAGAGTGTTCATCACTCAACCAATGCATCGAACGTGTATGCATCTAGGAACAATCCTACAAGGGCACAAGAGTGATGTACTTGAAGAAAAATGCATGACATTTAACAACAAGTAAACATGCATGAAGGTTGCATAAGCGAGGTATTGCAAATGCATGGCACAAACCACAGAGACCTACAAACTATGCATGAAACAAACCCTTAAAACTTACATAAGCAACATGGGTACAAAACAAAATGCCACAAAGCACATATGCCACAAAGCATAGAAATAAAACACAAAGTTCTGAAAATATACTGAAATTAATACTGAAGTTAAAGCATAAGTGTCAAAGCTTTGAACTATAAACTAAAACAGTAAGACAATAACTATAAACCAATTATAAAACAAAAAAAAAACTTAGTAAACCCGTCTGTAAAACCAATAACCAATTAGTTAATATAACTATGTTTCTAGGCTACGCTCCCCCTACAACTGTGCAAGCTCTTCTTCATCAGCTCCCCCTCAAAAATGTTCTCCCTCTTTTTGACCGGAATGGCCAAAGGGCTAGAATTGGTCGGATTCGGAGTCTGATCCATGTGTAGGAGATAAGCTCTGAATCTGAGCTGATAATGTGGTGATCTGCTCCTGGAGGTATGCAAACTGATCCGCTGTGTGCTGTACGTGAGTGTCAAGCACTGTAGACATATGATCCATCTTAGCTAGGATCTAATCAAGCTTGCTGAGACCTTGTGTTTGTGCTGGAGCAGAAGATGATGGCTGTGCAGTCTCTGGAGCAGAAGTGAACCTGT
The DNA here is from genome assembly GCA_023621385.1 of Quercus gilva. NCBI lineage: Eukaryota > Viridiplantae > Streptophyta > Magnoliopsida > Fagales > Fagaceae > Quercus > Quercus gilva. The sequence goes on from CM042477.1 coordinate 18,461,067, forward strand.
CAAACTCCTCCTGTATCTCCACCCTTATCTGGCACAACTCGAGGCGGTGGAATGAGATGAGGACCAGTCTTGGGGCCTTTAATGTGTGCTGTGCTCCGAGTCAGAGTATTTGCACCAATGGGGTAATCCCTCTGAACAATAGTAAGGCCACTAGGGAATTTCAGCTTCGTCTTGGTAATGAACCCCATGATCAGTGAGGGAAAAGGCATTATGGTTCGTGAATTTTGCTTTGTAATGCTCTTTTTCAGGATATGGAAGATGTGGCTGCAGATATCAATTTCCTTGTGAGTGAAGAGGTCGTAGAGAAATCTCGTCCTTGGAGCAGATAGAGTGGTGAGGTTGGTGACCGGATACAAGTTATGGATCATGACATAGCTCAGAGTCCTCATTTCTGGAGAAAACTTGAGAGTATCCATTGATGATTTCTTTGGAACCCCACCAAGAGTTGATATCATCTCTGTGATAGACCCCAATCTCTCATCATATTGAACTGACATTGGCTGTGAGGTAGGACGTATCTCCAGAAGGTCTTGAATACTATCCCTTGTGATCTCAAATTCTTTGTGCCTCACCCAGTAGATTATCTTGTCATCTTCTACAGTAGCATTGGAGAAGAAATCTCTGATTATTTCTGAGTACACCGTCCCAATTGGATTCAACAATTTGGTCCAAGTTCTTTCTTTAAATGCATCTGGAATGCATGTGTGCTCAAGCTCCTCCAATTGAACCACCCTTTCCATGACAATGGTTGCTTTCTTGTAGCAGTCATTGTACTTCATATCTGCTTCTACGGATTTGAAGTGATCAGATTCAGTACGAGCATGCTTAGGAGCCTTCTTCTTTGAGGCAGCATGCTTGGTGGGAGACATCTGCACAAGTGGACACAACACACATAGCACAAGTGCACAAACCATAAGAGCAAAGACTTGATTAGATTCAAGTTAGTTTGCACCCATTGAGATATTCCCAAAATAGAGCAGATTGCAAAACAGAGCATGACCAATTCATACAAGCATGCTTCAACACATACAGCACTAAACCAAAACAAGAATGCATGAAAAACAAGACATTTTGCATGAAATTAAATAACTGTGCAAGTGTGTGCGTCTGTGTGCATGTGATGATGCATGTGGGATGCCCTAGAGTGCCTAGGTGTGTGCCTAGTAAGAGCATCATGGGCAAAATGTAAGACATACTTGATCAAAGGTCAATCTAGAACACAACATTGTAAAACATATGGAAACCCTGAAATTGGGACTCACTTGAGACCAATTAAGCACAACAATGTCACTTAGACATTCAATCAAACACCTAATATGCATGAGAACACTCTAAATATGAGCAATGCATGAACATGGAAAAAACTTGCCTAAATACATGATAAAAGGCCACAAGGGGCCAACACAGATGCACAATAAGTAAAAAGAACACAGCCCAATCAAAAGAAATGAAATATTTATCAAAAACTAATAAGCCCACCCCAAATTTCGAAAATCCCAATTTTTCAAAACCCTAACAAAAATTCTGCATAATCTAAGTAAAAACTTGAAAAAATATGATTAACAAACATACCTTGAAGAAGAAAATGTAGAAAAATTGCTTGGAATGAAGTGATATGAATGGAATAGTGATTTTGGGTTGAGAAAGTTTGAGAGAGGTTGAGCGAGGGAAGTTTGATAGTTTTGAAAAACTGTCACATCAGTTATATAAAAACTGAAAACACGTGTTTTTCGCGGGTTAGGGAGTGGCGAGATAGTCGCGAGACAACCGCGAAAGAGGCTACTGAAGCACAAACTTTTCGCGAGAAGCGCTAAGTCGCGACCCAGTCGCGAGATAGTCACGATATTCTCTGTCTGATTTTGAGAAAATTCCAGTTTTTGCCAAACAGCATTTCGCGAGAAGCTGTTGGTCGTGAGACAGTCGCGAAAGTCTCTGAGTGACAAGAAAGAAAAATATTTCCCTCAAACCTTTTTGCGGGAAGCATCTTAGTCGCGAGCTTCTCGCGAAACAACCCCTGAACCAGTTTTTTGATGAAAAACTCACAAAAAGCATTTTGACCAAAAAGAAACACAAGAAAGTATAAAATCACTTTCAAAAACTAATAAAACTCACAAAAATCTTTTTGGATTTGATCAACAAGTTCATGGGCATACACATCACATTTGGACATATACAATCACACAAATGAGATAGGCATTGATTGAATCAAAAACTTGTGTGTTGTGTGTGAGTATCAAATGTGAAATAGTCCTTAGACCAGAGCGAAACTTCAATGATCAATTCAATCAAGTCATACACAACTAATACGAAATCAAGTGGACCATCTCCATTATAGAAATGAGTATATATGACCTCCCACACAATGAAAACATAGTAAAGAAGCTTTTCATTTGGCTTCACATAACTCATAACAATTGGTCCATTTTCATTTTGATTGGACAAATACATCTCTTTTTGAGATTGGTGCTTGAAATTTGTGATATTTCAATTTTGATGATAAGCCTTTGGCCTTTTTTAGCACCATATAAAACACATTTAAAAAGTGTCGCTTTCCCTTTTTCTTAGTCAAATACTAGTGTGTGCGACAGGCTTTTGTAGCTCAATATCTCTTTTCATTTGGAGATTTACAATTGGTGAGCTCTTTTTACAAAAACATAAAAATAAAGTGGGAAGAGATATAGACACAAGTCTATGCAAGTATCAAGACCAACAAGACCATTGACCAATCATTCATGACAAGCTTGAATATCTATTTACAACAGTCACACATAGTTTTCAAGATTTCTTCCACATAGAAAAGAGTACATACATATCAAGCTAAGATCGTAAATGCATTACGCCATAAGTACAAAGGTACTAGGCCAAACTCACATGAGATATCCACAAAACGAGTGATCAAACTGTTTGAGATTTTTCAATTTTTATGCGCTTTTGAATTTTTTGAAACACACCCAAAACAAAACAAGAGAAGTAAGATCAACAAGAACAGGTTCAAACCAGACAAAAGAGAATTAAAATGAAAGCAATGCATGAAATGATGCAACAACAAATGTCCCTACACATGGAAAGAATTGATGCATGGACATATTATAATGCTTATGCATGAGTACCCCTCTTCACCCACACGTCACGTGCGTTTGGGGTGATATCCTTGATGGATTGGGTACGAGAGTTGGGACTTTCAAACCTCCTTGTAAAACTCTTCAGGCAAGTGGTGAAGGCACCAATCATCTTCATCATGTCTGTCACTCCGGGATCACGATTTTGGCTTCTTGAGTTCTCACCACCCCAAGCTCTATTGTCATTCCTTCTTCCTCGTGACCGCGGTGCGCTTGCATTGTTGTCTGCTCTCAGCTTTTGGCAGTTTGGTCTAGTATGTCCTCGCAGCCCGCAATAGTGACACACATAATCCGTTCTAGGACCCCGTTGAGGTCTTGACAAAGATCTTGCTCTATTTTTATGTCTTCCTACAGGTTGATTTCGGGGCTTATTCATCATTCGTTGCTCACTTATATTCTTCTTCTCAACCTTAACATTCTCAGGGATGGTCTCTTGTACAATTGGCTCTATGGCCTTCACAAATTTTACTTCTTTGGTAGCTTTGACCGATGAGCTACTCCCTCCGGTATATCCCACTCCGGACTTATTTGAGACATGTTTTTGAGATGAGATAACGTCATCCAACTTTCTGGAGGAGACCCTATCTATCTTGGCTTGCGCTTGCACCACGTCTTGTTCAAGAAATCTGATCTTTAAGTAAGCTTCTGACAGCTCACCATTCATCTTTTCTATCTCGCATTTTGCCTCCCTATGTCTGACCATAAGGCTCCGATAATCTTCCTCAGTCTTCTTCATTTTTCTGACAGCCGCCTTGGCTACCCTTGCATATTCTCCCGACTTCTCAAGGAGTAATGAGTAGTTTTCTTGAAGATTAGCTGTACTCTCATCCTTTTCAACATCTGATTCTTCTACAATTCCAATGGACTCTGAATCAGAATGCTCACCAAGTTCCTTCACAAGTGCACTCAAGTCATCTGAGGAGTCTACATGATCAATGATCATGAATGCGGAGTAGTTTCCCTCACCGTCACAGCTCTCTTCCGAGTCAGAATCAGAAGAGTCAGAATCACTGAGCGTTGTAGCATATGCTTTCCCTTTTCCCCTCAGAAAATTCGAACACTCTTTCTTTAGATGTCCATGGCCATTGCACTCATAGCACACAATGTCTGGAGAAGGTTGATAATCCTTCCCATTCTTTTCTCTTAAACTCTTTCTTATCACCTCTTGAAGGAGAGAACTTTCCTCTATTGAATGGTTTCCCACTGTTCTTCATTTTCAGAAACTTGCGGAAGTTCTTTGCAAGATATGCTACTTCCTTCTCCATTCCCTCTTCTTCGGAGGAATCATTTGTTCTTTCGGTGATGGTTTTAAGAGTAAGCGATTTGCTCATCTTATGGGAAGGCAGTCCCAGCTCATACGTTTGGAGTGACCCGATCAACTTTTGGATTTTAATCTCATCCAAGTCTTTGTTTTCTTCTATGGCTGTAACCTTTGCTCTAAAACTTTCAGGTAAGGACCTCAAAATTTTTCTCACCACCTTAGTGTCTTCAATCTTCTCCCCAAGATTGAGTTTAGCAATGACAATTTCATTGAGCTTCCCATAGAATAAATCAAATGGTTCATCATCACCCATCTTGAGTTCTTCAAATTTGGTGGTGCATCTGAAGCTTCGTGTCCTTAACTTTCTTTGTACCCTCATAGGTAGTCTCCAAAATCTCCCAAGCTTCCTGGGCTACTATCATATGAGAAATCCTGTGGAATTCATCAGGGGACACACCACAAAAAATAGCATTTAAAGCCTTACTGTTAGAGTTGGCTGCTGCTAGAGCTGCCTTATCCCAAGTGGACTTAGGAGCCTCCGGCTTAGTCCAACCTATCTCAACCGCATCCCAAACGGTATCATCGATAGAGCATAAAAATGCTCTCATTCTAACTTTCCAAAATGCATAATTATTTCCATCAAAAAATGGTGGAACATTGAGCGATTGAGACCGGTCCATCTCAACAAGGGTCAAGAAACACACTTAGGTATTTAAACCACAACAAGTGTACCCGCTCTGATACCAATTGAAAGCTCACGAGCGGTTTAGACCCCCAAATTAAAATTACGGCTTGGTTGATTTTACACTAACTTAAAGATAAGTGCGGAATAGTGTAAACACAAGCGTATAAACAATACAACTACTCTAATCCATATTTAAAGCAACTCAGCAGTAAAAATGAAATGAACAAGAGTAGGGAAGAAGGATGCAAACACGGATAACACCGAGACGTGTTATCGAAGAGGAAACCGAAGACCTCGGCGAAAAACCTCTCCGCCGCCCTCCAAGCGGAAATCGATCCACTAGACAATCAGTTGGGATACATGGGTTAGCAAAAGACCCTCCAAGCCTAGTTTACCCGCTGTACCTAAGCCCTCCAAGCTCCTACTCCAACAAGGCTTCTCGGAACCGTGTCTTGTCCTAGTTATCCGGATCCCGCAACAAGCTCCATGTTGCATCTGCCATTCTAGGCTTCTTCCAATGCTTCCCAGCAGCACCAAAACGTCACACAGCACTCTCAAGGTGTGATAAGTGTTTGGGCTATCAACCTCTCAAAGATATGGATAATGGAGAGGGAAGGGTTGAGGAGATACCACAAGCAATTGTATAGAGAAAGATGGGGAAGACAATCTCTAATTACCAATGTGTTTGGCTAGGGTTTTCTCTCTGAAACATACCTCAACAATTGTGGGTAATGATGGTATATATAGGATAGGTGCAAAAGGTGTGACTCAAAAAGTACAGGCTGGCAGAACAGATTGCCTCGCGGGTGTCTCGCGGGAAGGCCTTACCCACGAGATACTCGCGAGACATAGCTGTCTCCACCTGGCCTGACTTTTTGCATTCCAGCATGTGCCTGGCACATGGTTCACTTCGCGAGATGCTAGGTCGCGAGACACCCACGAGAATCCTTCAATCTTCAAATGCTTGAGTCTTCAAACACTCTCTCTATCACACAACCCTTACAACAAATCCCACAGCAATTACAGGGTTTAAACGATTGAACATAATTACAATCAAATTTGGCACGGAATAAAAGCCAACAAAAACACAGTTGTAAATTACAACTTTACATCTTTTTTAATGAATCTGTAACTTCATAAACAAACCAAACTAAGACAAGAAGTCAAATGCTGCACTACCAAGAAGCACCAAAATTAACAAAAGAGTCGGAATTGCTATTGGAACCACACAAAAAGTAACCTAATAGAAGCCTCATTAGGTTTATTGAGTGAACGAGAAGAACAGAAAAACTCTTCCTTCCACCAGCAAGATAGGGTTGATGAAGGAATGAATCTGATTTTGAACACTACATTCTACCAGTAAGATAGGGTTAACGAATTTCAATTTGGTACTCTTTGGGAAAGTCCGAGTCATCTTCTTCGATACGGTCGGTGGAGTTTTTAAGTGCATAGCTAATGGCTTGAAGGACTAAATGAATCAGGGTCATATTTTGACTAATTTAGAGAGTACGGAGGCGCGGGCAGCCTCGGAGTTCGGGGGGCGAGAAAGGGTGGACTAGATGAGATTCAAAGCTTCAGTATTGCTCCAGATGGGGTGATTGAATTCTTGGTGATGGTGGATGATTGATCCTTATCATTGGAGGGAAATGGAGAGAGAATAGAGAAAAAAGTTGTTTTGAATTGAAGAATATTGACTGGGTTGGGTTGGCAAGTGGAAAAAGAGTCGGTTATTAAATAATAAATATAGGTTAATAATTGGAACATGTAAGTTAATATTCTAACTAATGAAATGCTTTTACAAGTGAAATTTTATTAATACAAAAATCTGATAAAAAGTTTCACACCCGGCAAAGCTGGCAAACTGTTAATGGTAGCTAAAAAAATTATGTCAGTGGTTAGTCTAAATAAGAACAATTAAAAGCTTGTTAACTCAACTATTAAGCTGTAATACTAATCCAAAACCAACCTTAACAATAGTTTTTTTTCTCCTCTTGGTCGGAGCTCTCTCTCTCGTCTCTGAACGAGTTTACTCCCTCCCTTGGTTCACACCAAGGGTTTGTTTTTTCTACTTTTCTTTTGTTGGGCACGATGGCGGATGAGGTGATTGATAGATTGGAGAATATGAAACTTACAACAGAGGAGGAAGAAGTTATAGTGGTTTCCGATGAAGGAAGAAAGGATGAAATTGAAAGTTACGAATAGAGTTTAATTAGAAAATTCCTTACGTGCAAACCGTTCAACAAGAGGGCGGCTTTTAATACGATTAAGAAGGTGTGGGGCTTACATGAGGGTGTTCAGATTATTGAAGTTGGTTCAAACCTTTTCCAATTCAAATTTCACCCGGAGTTTGATTTGGAGAGGGTGCTCAAAGGGGGTCCGTGGTCTTTTGATTACCAAGCACTAATGTTACGTAGGTGGCAAAAAGGTATGACAGCCAAAAATGTAAAATTTGAGACTGTTTCTTTATGGGTCCAAATCTAGGGGGCCCCATTTTATATGGTATCTCCCAAGGTGGCAGCAGAGGTGGGAAGGAGGCTTGGGGTTGTCCAGGAAGTTGAAAGGAAACAAAAACAGGATTTGCAGAGCCTCTTTATGAGGGTTAAGGTCGCGCTTCCGATATCGAAACCGATCCGGAAAGGTGGATTTATAGCAGGTTTGGAGGGTGGCCGTATGAGGGTTACCTACAAGTATGAGAGGCTTTCGATGTTCTATCACTATTGCGGCTTGTTGGGACACGATGTTCATCATTGCATTGGTTTTTTTGCGGCGTCGAAGAATGGAGGCGAGGTGAATTGTCAGTATGGTGAGTGGTTGAAGTCTATGGGGGCACGTCCATGGTTTCCACCTAAAAGTGGACATGGCCGATCCACATATAGGGCTGAAGGGGCGGAGGAGGTGCCTTACCGAGATAGGAAACAAAAAACCAAGGCGGCGGCGGAGGAAGACGTTCCAGCAGACAAAAACGGCAATGATTTGAGCAATAATGAGGGTGGCGAAATTTTAGTAACTAGTCCGGATTCTCAGGGAGTAAATGCATGCGTGATTAAGGGGGACGTTATTGTCAAGGAGTTAATGGCTTCAACGTGCATGGAAAGTAACTTGGTGGGACCAGGTGGAGCTGAAGTAAGTGAGGTATTGAAATCCTGTGGGGAACACGGGCTGGCCATTTCATAGAGTGGGCCTAGTAAGCCACGGCCCAAGTGGAATAGGCTACTTCGCATGGATTGTGGGCCTACGGAGGAAATAAAAGGAGAATTAGCTACGTCTCTAGGGAAAAGAAGTGTGTTGGCCATTCTGGAGGAGGATAATGCAGACAGTATAGGGATGTATGGCTCTAAGCTTGGGAAAACACAAAATGATTTAGAAGCTTTTGCAAAGGCAGGGGTGTCAGAACACCCTTACCAGTCACAATGAGGCTCTTGTGTTGGAACTGCCAAGGGCTTGGGAACCCTTGGACAGTTCGGAGCCTTCAAAAGCTTTTGAAGGATCAAGTGCCCACGGTGTGTTTTTTAATGGAGACAAGACTTAATAAAAAATGTTTTGACAAGCATTGCAGGGAGATAAAGTTTCCTAATAAGTTGATAGTTAAGAAGCATGATTCAAGGGGTGGGTTGGCTCTGTTGTGGAAGAAGGATGTGTTAATGGATGTTATTAACTTTACTGAGAATCACATTTTAGCTAAGGTGGTTGAAGAGGATGGTTTTGTTTGGTATCTCACATGCTTTTATGGTTGGCCAGAAGCTAGTCAAAAAGCTAAGTCATGGGCTCTGTTATCACACTTGTCTTCTTTTATGGATGGTCCTTGGCTGTGCATTGGAGATTTTAATGCGATATTGCATTCTGCCAAGAAGCTTAGTCATCAACCGCCTTCATACAAACAGATGGATGAGTTCAGAGAGGTGTTGGAACAATGCTCCTTATTTGACCTGGGCTTTCTTGGCTACCCCTATGCTTGGAATAACAAGCAACCTGGAACTGCCAACACTAAAGAGCGCCTTGACCGTGCCGTTGCTACTATGGAATGGAGAACTAAGTTTCCAAAGAGCACAATCACACACTTGTCTTCTCACGCATCAGACCATTTGCCAATTATTCTCTAGACCAAAACCTCAAAGTATCGCCTATCAAGGAGCAACTTGGGGTTTAAGTTTGAAGAAGTCTGGTCATTATGGGAAGATTGCGAAGTAGCGGTTCAAGAAGGTTGGAATAAAATGGGTGGCACGAATTCAGCTATGGCCAACGTGAAAGAGAGGATTGAAGTTTGTGGTAGGGAGTGCATGCTTGGGGTGCATTAAAAACACATCCTGATACCGAAAGAATAAAGGCACTTCAAAGGAGGATTGAGGTGTTGAATATGGCTGAGTGCACTGAAGAAAATAAAAATGAGTTTCTATTGGTCAGTAAGGAGTTGGATGATCTCTTGCTTAAACAGGAGATTTTTTAGGCACAACGGTCTCGAATCTCTTGGCTAAAACATGGAGATAAGAATACAAAATTCTTTCATGCTAAGGCCTCACAACGAAGACAAAGGAATTTTATTCAAGGGATAAAGAATCATGAGGATGTATGGGTGGAGGAAGTGGAAAAAATAGCAGGTGTGGCTACTAGGTATTTTGAGGATATTTTCAAGGCCGGTGATTGTGATAGGTTAGAGGAGTGCCTAGCTGCAGTTCATCCTAAGGTGTCTCCTGAGATGCGGCATATGTTGTCCAGTGAATACAGCCCGGAGGAAATTAAAGCGGCGTTGTTCCAAATGGGACCAACAAAGGCTCCTAGACCCGGCGCTGTGAATGCTTTTTTTTACCAAAATTTTTGGCATATTGTTGGAGATGATGTGATTTCTGCAGTGCTGGACTTTTTGAATAATGGAATTATGGAACCTGATGTTAATTATATGCAGATAGTTCTTATACCTAAAATTAAATCACCGAAAAAAATTACTGATTATAGACCTATTAGCCTTTGTAACGTTATTTACAAAATCATTTAAGGTCTTGGCAAATAGATTGAAACAAATCCTCCCCCATTTGATTGCTACCACGCAAAGTGCTTTTGTACCCGGCCGGCTTATCATTGATAACTTTCTTGTTGCATATGAGTCTTTACATGCCATGCACTGTCGCAAAAAAGGTAGAAGAGGTTTCCTAGCTCTGAAGCTTGATGTTAGTAAAGCATATGATCGGGTTGAGTGGGCTTTCCTAAAGGGTATCATGACTAAACTAGGCTTTCCGAAGGTGTGGATAGAGCGGGTTATGTGTTGTGTATCTACTCCCTTGTTCTCTATCCGGATCAATGGAAAATCTTATGGTCACATTATTCCATCTAGAGGGCTCCGACAAGGAGACCCGTTATCTCCTTATCTGTTTCTTTTATGTGTAGAGGGTTTTTCATCTCTTTCAGCTAGAGCTGAGGCAGAAAATAGGTTGCATGGAGTGTCTATCTGTAGGAGGGCTCCAAGTATATCTCACTTACTTTTTGCCGATGATTCACTTCTCTTTTGCCAAGCCACTCAAGACGAGGTCCAAGAAATAGTGGATATATTGCAACTCTATGCCAAGGCATCTGGGCAGTTAATAAATTTTGAGAAATCCTCAATATATTTCAGCAGTAACATAGGAGGTAGGCAACGAGATTGGATAAAAACTAAGTTGAATGTTAAGGAGGTGGACCACTTCGAATCCTACCTAGGATTGCCAACTTTGATTGGACGCTCAAAATATCAAGCTTTCGCATTCCTTAAGGATAAAGTGTGGAAGAAGCTACAAGGGTGGAAGGGGATAATGTTATCTAAAGCCGGAAAAGAGGTATTGATAAAGGCCGTTGCTCAATCCCTACCAACGTATACTATTGGGGTGTTTCAACTCCCTGCAAAGCTGTGTGATGAACTCAATGCCATGTGCGCAAGATTTTGGTGGGGACAGGTGGGAAATGAGTGGAAAATACATTGGAAGAGTTGAGATTCATTATTTAAACCGAAGAAAGAGGGTGGCATGGGTTTTAGGGACCTCTGCTGCTTCAATCTCGTAATGCTAGCCAAGCAAGGTTGGAGGTTGCTGCAAAAGGAGGACACGCTTCTTTATAAATGTTTCAAAGCGAAGTACTTTCCACGATGCAATTTCTTGGAGGCAGAGGATGTGCCCAACGGATCCTATGTGTGGAAGAGTATTATGGCGGCTCAACCGATTCTGAAGAAAGGTTACTACTGGAGGGTTGGTGATGGGTTTGAAATCCGGGTACTTAAAGAAAAATGGATCCCGAATTATCCTACTAATAAGGTGCTGCACCCACCGGTGGAGGAAGAGTGGGAATGGAGGGTGTCGGAGCTAATTGACTGGTTTGCCAAGCTTTGGGATTGGCGTTTACTTGATTTGAAGTTTCACAGTGATGATACAGAGGCAATTTCTCGAATTCCACTCAGTCGCCGACATACAAAGGATGCTCTGTTTTGGTTGCACTTTACAGAGGGGGTATATTCGGTTAAAACAGGGTACCACTTGGCTAGAGAATTAAAGAAAGCGATGGATGTTATGGGTGAGGGCTCTTTGCCGTTGGCAAGATGCATGGTGTGGGGCAAGTTATGGAGACTCCATATTCCAAACAAGGTCCGCATTTTTGCATGGCGTGCCTGCCATGACATCCTACCCACCCGAGTGAAGCTAGCTAGATGGCGTATTACAGAAGACAACACATGCCCTCTATGCAAACGAGCGGCGGAAATGGCTATTCATGCCGTTTGGGAGTGTAGTGTGGCTCAGGATGTGTGGGTGGGTTGTGTGAGATGGTTGCAAAAATCGGTGGGAGGTCAGCTTGATGTACTACAACTAGTGGAGGAGCTACTGAGAAAATTAACCACCGAGGAGCTCGAACTATTTTTTGTCCAAGCCTGGTTGATTTGGAGCCAATGGAACACTATCATCCATGGTGGGAGCATCCAAGGTCTGACTCGGCTGAATATGAGAGCAATAGAATTTCTGGAGGAGTTTAGGGTAGCCCAACAACACCTGGCGGTCCAAACTTCCATGGCTAGAGATGCCCAGTGGAGCCCACCGCCGAAAAATGGATTTAAGCTAAACATTGATGCAGCCATTTTTGAGGATTTAAATGCGACAGGATTCGGTGCTATTATTCACAATGAGAAGGGCGAAGTGTTGGCAGCCTTGGCAGCGAGGGGTCCACCTGTGTCGGATCCTGAGGAGGCGGAGGTGTTGGCTTGCCATAAAGCTTTGGAGTTTGTCGTCGATGCGGGCTTTGCCGAGCTGCTTACTGAGGGTGATAATGTGTCGGTCATGAGAAATATTTCCAGCTCAAAGCCAAATGGTTCACGTCTGGGAAATTCGTATGGGGACATCCATTGTTTATGCACAAGCCTACGTGTTGTGTATGTTGAATGGGTAAGCCGTATAGCCAATGATGTGGCTCATTGTTTAGCTAAGTTTGCTAGAGGGTTGGGTGATGAGATTGTATGGTTGGAGGAGTCCCCTCTCCCTGCTCTAGATGCTCTGCATTTGGATTTGGTTAATGCTTAATGAGATTCATTCCTTTTCCAAAAAAAAAAAAAAAAACTATTCTCCTTTTGACCTCTTTCTCAAAAAAAAATAATAATAAATAAATAAATAATATTGTAAAATTTCTTATACTTTTACTATTGCTCTTTTACCATAAAAAATTAAGTCCATAAATTCCAAATTATAGGTGCTTAGTGGGTCATCATTTCTTATAGTGAAAGAGCTGATTTCAAGTGCTTGGGAAGTGCCACCGTCAGGCACTCTCACGCATTAGTTGTGCCAATGTAGTAAGAATTGTCGGGTGGAATTAGTGGGTTTGAGTTGGAATTCCCTTTTGCATGATTCCTCATTAAATTAAATTAAGGAGGGACATGGCTTGGGTCCAATGCACTTGATTAGTTGTAATATTTTTAGTTGTCCACTTTTGGTTGGATGTAACTAATTATGTTCACTAGAGACATTGGACCTAAGTTTTGCCCATTAAGGAGAAGATTTCAATTTTTAAAGCTGTAAAAGCTTGAGCAAAGATGTCAATCTCCAAACATTGATCATTAAATTTGAATATAGTTCTCTTAACAATATCTTGGATTTTTTAAACATAAACAAAATAGCCTAAGAACAATAGTAGAAATTTGTTCATCTTATACCTTATAAAAAACCCATTTAGATCTAAACAAATTTGAAAGAAACAATACTTAATATGTTTATTGTGTTTAGATCTAGCTTGCAGTTTACTAAACAAAAATAGTTAATAGAGAAGTGCTATGTCCACGACATTTTTACAATACTTTCACAGTAAATCTTAAGTGGTAGATTGTTATAGGCTTTTAACTTAAATTCACCACTAAAATTACTTTTTTTGTCCACCAGTAACAACAATTAACAACTTGCCACCTAAGATTTGTTGTGAAACTGTTGTGGATGTAACATTTGTCATAATTAATATGTTTATTATATTTAGAAGCAATAAATGGTTTCTAAGATTTAATCTTAGTATGAATAATTAGTATGTTTATCTTTATTAAAAAACAATATGCCAAATTAAATGAAAGTATATTTTTTACTCTCTTACAAATGTGTACTATGGACAAATTGTAATAAGGAAAACATGTAGATTGAAAAATTCATCTTCTTCTTACTAACCCCCTAAACAAAAAATCATAAAGCCGCCATTTCTTGTAAATAATTAACACATGAAAATAAGTGCATCTAATACTCTATTTAATTACATAACAAAAATTTTGGTTACTACAATGTTAGTTCGATATATGTATGACCTAATAACTTTTGATTAGATCGATTAATATTTCGAAAATGACAAAGTTTGACTCCAAATATGTTTGAAGCCTTGGCTCCAACCATCAATAGGAAGATAACATGTGTCATTGACATTTGCAACGCACATGACTCACTTAACCTAGCTAACCAAGTGAGTCATGTGCATTACACATGATAGGACATGTATCATGTTTCTATTAGAGATTGAAGACAGACTTTGTACTTTGAAATATGACATTCAAAAACATTCAAACAAAAACCATCGGAAAACAAAAGCATATTTAATAACAAGAGCATTCAAAAACATTTTCCTATTCCAAATCAAATATTTTTTTTTTCCTTTTTGATAATAAGTATCCTTACGTAAATTTTATAAAAAAAATCATTGAAGTTCCTTTTATGTAAATAAATAAACTTTAAGGGGTTCCCTCAGTGGTTTCTAAAGCCATGAGATTTTGGGTTTGAAATCTCTCACCAAAATCATGGGGGCCACCTCATGGGATTCTCCCATATAATAACCTAGTGTATGTGGGATGAAACGACTGTATACATCTAATTGAATAGTTGATATTCGAAAAAATCTAGATACTTTCATTTGTCAAAAATAAATATGAAAATAAATGCATTTACCTAATTAATGCATGATAATAGATTAATTTATTTACATAAATTGATATATTTGATATTGTAAGGTTGAATTTAATCAACTATCTTGTTGACTTTATTTCGTGCCAAATTTGCTTGTATTTTTGCAATTAGTAACCCTGTATTTAGATGAGATTCATGCATGTAAGGGTAGTGTGTGAGAGAGTGTAAAGAAATGCTCAAGATTGTGCAAGGATGCAGAGACTTGCGGCTGGGACTTACGACTGACTCGCGACTGGCAAGCCACCAATTGCAGTATACGTGAGAAGCATACAAGGGAGTTGAAGGGTCACGCCAGCTATCGCACTACAGGACAAAAGTCCCAGGCTGGTTAGGCCGTTAACTCGTGGCTGGAACTCGCGACTCAGACCAGTCGCTAGGCCAAGCCGCTAGAATACCCTATTTAGGAAAAACTGACTCTTTGCATTCTAAACACACACCACTATATATAGACCCTTATACCCGCAAAATGTAGAGAGCTTCTAGAGAGAATTTTAAGAGAGAAACCCTAAAGAAAAATAAGATTGATTTATCCACAATCTTTACCTAAGAGACTCTTCAAATTCCTCTACTCTCTTCCTCTCCATTGATACATCCTTGAGAGGTTCTTGACTAAATCCTTTTCTCATCATACCTATATTAGTGAGAAGGTTTATTTGGTACTTTGGGAAGTAGTTAGGAATGGACCAATTCATATTGGTTGATGTTATGGGCGATAGCGGAATTCGGTAAGCTAGAAAAGAAAAAGGTTCGGTGCAACCTCGTTGGAGTAAGAAGCTTCGAGGACTTAGGTACATCGGGTAGATTAGGCTTGTAAGGTCTATTGCTATTCATGTATCCCAACTACATTTTCTAGTAGATTATTGACCGCTTGAAGGGCGATGGAGAGATTTTACGCCGAGGGCTTCGGTTTCCTCTTCGATAACACATCGTGTGTTGTCTTTGTGTTTGCATCTCTCTTTCTTTTATCTTTGCCTTTTATTTTCTGCTGTGGATGTGATTATTTTTGGTTTAGATTGTTTATCAATTCTGTATTTAGCTTATGTTTATGTTCCACTCGTTAATCGTTTGATATTAAGCTTGAATTGATAATTTGTATTTTGGGGTCAAAATGTTCAAGGGTGTTTTATACACATTTTGAACATTCAATTGGTATCAGAGCGGGTGCACTTGTTGTGGTTTAAAGACCTAAGTGCGATCCCTGACCCTTGTTGAGATGGATAGGTCTCAACCTCTAAATGTACCACCATTTTTTTATAGTAATAATTATGCTTTTTGGAAGGTCCGAATGAGGGTGTTTCTGTGCTCTATTGATGATGCTATGTGGGAAGCAGTTGAAGTGGGTTGGATAAGGCCAGAGGCTGCCAAATCCACTTGGGACAAGGCAGCTCTTACGGCAGCTAATGCTAATAGTAAAGCCTTGAATGCCAGTTTTAGTGGTGTCTCTCCAGAAGAATTTCACAAGATTTCACATATTACTATTGCTAAGGAAGCATGGGAGATTTTGGAGACAACTTACGAAGGAACTAAGAAAGTGAAGGAAACCAAATTACAGATGTTGACCACTCGCTTTGAGGAGCTCAAGATGAGTGAGGATGAGTCTTTTGACTATTTTTACAGTAAGCTGAACGAGGTTGTCGTCGGAAAATTCAATTTGGGGGAAAAGACGGAGGATTCTAAAATAGTAAGAAAGATCCTTTGGTAACTGCCAGAAAGTTTCCGTCCTAAAGTGACGGCTATTGAAGAAAGCAAAGATCTTGGCAACATTAAAGTTCAAGAGTTGATTGGCTCATTGCAGACATATGAATTGTCGCTGCCCACGTAGAGGAAGAGCAAATCCCTTGCTCTTAAAACCATAGATGAGAGGGTAGTATCTTATGACTCTTCGGATGAAGATGCTGTAAATAAAGATTTGGCGTCTCTTGTGAAGAATTTTTGGAAGTTCTTAAAGCTCAAGAACAGTGGAAAATCTGGTAACAAAGTGAAATTTCAAAATTCTGAGAAGAAGAAGAAAGAATTCAGAAGGAAAGATGATAGAGATTCCCAATCTTTACAAGGAATCACGTGCTTCGAGTGTAATGGACATGGACACTTCAAAAAGGAATGTCCCAATTATTTGAAGTCGAAGGGCAAGGTCTGTGCCACTACTCTAAGTGACTCAGACTCGTCAAATTCTAATTCTGAGGACAGTTGTGATGGAGAAGGAAATTATTCTGCCTTCATGACTATAGATCATGTTGAGTCCTCGGAAGACTTGAGTATGCTAGTGCAAGAACTCGGAGAGCACAGTGATGAAGAATCCATTGGAATTGTTGAAGAATCAGAGGATGAAGAGAATGAGAAAATAGCTAGTCTTAAAGAGAATTACACCTTACTCCTTGAAAAGTTTGGAGAATATGCAAGGGTGGCAAAGGTGGCTGTGAAGAAAATGAAGAAAGCAGAAGAAGACTACGAAAGTCTCCTAGTCAGACATAAGGAAGCAAAGTGTGAGATTAAGACACTAAATGGTGAGCTATCAAAAGCTTAATTAAAGATTAGATTCCTGGAGCTTGAGGTGGATCAAGCCAATGCCAAGGTAGAGCGAGTATCAACAAAGGAGCTTGATGATGTCCTCTCGCATCAGAAATCCTTCTCCGACAAAATAGGATTAGGATACAATGGAGAAAGTAGTTCAGTGGTGAATAACTCCAAAGAAGTAAAGTTTGTGAAGGGCAAAGAGCCGGTTGTAGTTGCCCCCACTGTGGAGAAGTAGAAATCCTCTTGCATTTCTCTTTCCTTTATCTTTGCCTTTTATTTTCTGCTTTGGATGTGATTATAATTAGCTTAGACTATTTATCAATTCTGTATTTAGCTTATGTTTATGTTCCGCACGTTAATCGTTTGATATTAAGCTTGAATTGATAATTTATATTTTGGGGTCAAAACGTTCAGGGGTATTTTATACACATTTTGAATATTCAGATGTTGATGAGGTGGAAAACTAAATGAAGAGAGTGCTCATTTTTTTTTTTCCAAGGCATAAACCAACTGGTAGAATCTTAGACTATTATATATAGGAGTTCAAATTTGGAAAAGAGAGAGTCTCACATTAACTTTATTTATTTATTTATTTAAAACTCAATACATCATACTACACACTTAATAATATCTTAATAAACTCTGAGTTAATTTGGATTTTCATATAAGTATTAGAATTGATTAGGTGTAATTATGCCTATTCTTTAATATGCTGTATGATGATATGATATGTTAAGATTAAAATTTTTACACCACATCTTTATAAAATTCAACCTCTATATTTAGACCTGTGAGCACGCACACATGTGGCTTTTTCAACATCTAATTTCCACAATATTTTTTATCACATTTTATATGGAAGTATTAAGTTTTAGACAGAAGTTTTATTAAAAAAAAAAAAGTGACTTGAAGTTTTGTTTCTCCATGGCTTACGTCATTAACGATAAACTAGAATGTTTCATATTTTTTTTATTTTCTTTATCTTATGTGTTAGGTGATAGATTTGTTGATGGAAGAAGGATTGAGACTCTGGAAAATAAAGGTTTGATAAAGCAAAAAGGAAGCATCAAAACCATTGAGGTTATAATGAGTACTAAATACATATATTTTTTTTTTCTTTTTTTCTTTTCCTTTTATTTTTATTCCAAGCTTATTTAAGGTTTTAGTGAATCTTAACAGGGCAAGGATGGTGATACGATTGATTGTGTTGATATTTATCAACAACCTGCTTTTGACAATCCATTTTTGAAAAATCATATTATACAGGTTTTTTTACTTGAGTTTTAATTTATTTATTTTGTTACCATTGTTGTTTATTCATTTATTTCATATAATTTGTAATTTGAAAGTTCTTCTTTTGGACTTTTATTTCAATGTTCATGTAATGCTCTTGTAATTTAAAGAAAAGAAGTAATCAAAACAAAGCAGCTGAGGAATGAGGACCGTACCACTTCAAAACTTTTTCACTATATTTCGTTCATGGGCACGTACAGAGGTAGAAGGGAAAGTGCGAGGGGAAAATGAGAGAAAAGAAACCATTTCATTGTTTGAATGGAGGGAAACGAATGGGAGAGAAAGGAAATGGAAGGATTTAGTTTTACTCCAAATCTAGCATTCAATTTCCTTCAAAATTGGAATTAAATGGAGAAAATAGTGAAATAGATAGTTTAAATTTTACTTTTAAAAAAATGAAATAATTTTCTTCCCTCTTTTTCCTCTTAACCAAACAACATGAAGGATGAGATTTTTCTCTTTTCTTCTATTTTCTCTCCTTGCCCTCTTTCAATTTATTTTCCCTTCTCTTACCCTCTATTTTGCCAAACATAGTGTTGGGCTCAATTAGGCTCTTGGGAAAGTTGAGGCCGAAAGCTAACTTCTCAAGAAAAAGAAAATCTACAGCTAAAAATATATATTACATGCATTTGTATATCATACACATTTCTTCTTTCCCTTGTTATAATTCTCTTTTAATATAACCATACTAAATTTTAAGTATGAAAAAATCAGAGTTAATTATTTCTTTTTTATTTTTTGTCATTACCTTCATATCAGTTATAAGGGTGAGATTATAAAGAATGAAATAATAAATGAAGACTAAAAGCTTAAGCTAAAGAAAAGCACAAACTCCACAATGTCCTTTTCAAAAAAAAAAAAAAAAGAAAAAGATTTTTACCATTCCCAAGAGAAGCACAAACTCCACAATTCAATTTCTTATTTCTTAGGTAAAATGACTTTTTTTTATTTATTTATTTTTTTTAGCTTTTAATTAGGATTGCTGATGATTAAAACTAGTAATTTGACTTTGGTTGATCAGATGAAACCCAACTCAATCCCAAGTGGTCCAAAGGAGAATTCATATCAAGCTGAGCTATCTCAAAATTGGCATAAAAATGGACAATGTCCAGAAGGAACAGTTCCCATAAGACGAACACAAGAAGATGAATGGATACCACATAGAAGAACACAACTTAATCATAGTTTTTATGATTCCAGTGGTCGTGAGGTATAATCCATTTTTATCAAATGACATGATATTTTTACACATGTAAAATTATGTTATATTTGTATTCTTTAAATTAATTACAGTCGAATTGTAGGTTCCAGTTAATTCAACTTGTAAAATCTTTTATAATTAAATAAGAGATTTATGGTTCAATTCTTGCTTATACTAAAAACCAATTGGTAACTTAGTTTGATGATAAAAAGTGCAATCATTAGAAATAAATGCTAGAAGATGAATTAAGCACTGAAAAAAAAAAAATACAGGGAAATTAATTTATTTAATTTATAAATTAAAAATTCTTTCTTACATATGAGATTGATGTTTAGAACTAGCTAGTATGCCGTTGTCAAATTGGAGGGTGGCGAATATTATGGAGCACGAGCATCATTAAACGTATGGAGCCCTTTTGTTTCTTATGGAGAATTTAATCTTGCTCAAATATGGGTTGCATCAGGTCCTTCTGGAGAATTGAACACAGTGGAAGCTGGATGGAGTGTAAGTTTGTGAAAATAAGGTTTTCGTTACAAAATGGTTAAATATCAATAAACTAACATTTATATTTTTTTGGTTGTAAAACTAGACATATTACACAAGATACAAAACTCATGATATGACCAAAAACTAATGAAAGTTTAAAACCAAAAACATTGTTTTTAGAGAATTAAAACTAAAACCTTTGATATGATTAGAAACTTGTGCTATTCAAATGTACCTAATAAAATTGATACAAATTTTGAAAATAAGAATTTACGGTATATATAATTAATAAATTGATAAACATTTCATTTCCTTGTTCCAGGTTATTTCTCGTGACAACAAAACAAGACTTTTCGCATATTGGACTGTAAGTTAATTTTGCTTACTCCCTATCGTCAAGTGCATGTTTTATAAATCAAAACAGTTACCTTAATTTACCATTTAACAGCAGTTAGTAAATGGTATATTTCATGCAAGTGTTTATTGAACTAACTTATTCTTGTTCTTCCAATTATGAGCGATGGCTACCAAAATGAAGGATGCTTCAATCTTGAATGTCCTGGTTTCGTGCAAGTAAACCAAAATTTTGTCCTTGGTTCTTCCTTAGAACTTGTTTCCAACGCTACCCTTTCATTTGATGTAGGGATAACCATCTACAAGGTAATACGTAAATTTATTTCCTAAAATAGTTATTCTAACATAAAACAAATTCACAATTTTTTCATGGCTACTAAAATGACATTCAATGATTTTTTTTTTTAAAAAAGAGAATATATGAAATTGGCAGGGGTTATATGAAAATGAGATTACTCCAATAAAAATTACCAAGATAATAGTATAAAAATGACTAGTTAATAAGTCATGCAAAGAATAGAAATGTTAGGATTGATTTGTTATTTATGTTTATAGGTGCATTGAATATATATTCCTGCTATTAGAATTATATCTATGTTATGAATGACGCTTTGTCATTTTTTTTTTTTAGCATGATGGGTGTTTTTTGGTTATTCATGTTATATGTTTACAGGTCCGTAAATATATATGTTTACAGGTGCATTGAATATATTCTTTGAAGGAATATATCTATATTATAGATGTATTATCTATATTATGGATGATTTATATTTATCCAAGATATGTAATTTGTTGGATGTTAAAGAAAATGTTTTAAAATTTTAATAGTTTTTTTTTTTTCTTCCATTTTACTTTGTATCAAGCACTTGAAAATATTTTACATAGCACTTTCATGTATATAGTCAAATACTGTAAGATGAAAGTATTTTCTTGCAAATATTTTATATGTAAAATATTTTACCTTTGCAAATATTTTATGTAAAATATTTTACACAGCATTTTCACGTATATAGCCAAACACTGTAAAATGAAAATATTTTCTTGCAAATATTTTACATGTAAAATATTTTACCTCTACAAATATTTTATGTCAAAAAAAAAAGTGTGTAAATGTACGTATATGAAGCTTTCTCTTGAAAACTTGAACCCTGACCCTTACCCCCCACACCCAATGAGCACCGATACTTGTTAAGGGATTATCGCACCAAGGGTGTGCGGTGGTTAACATAATATGATTTCTATTCCTATTTGTTTGTGCTTAAATATGAAATTTGATAATTATTGTTTTTATTAATAAAAATTTATAATGATTAAATCTTTATATGCAACTATACAGCCTCAAATAATACATTTATGATGATTGTGTTTGTATATGTAATTAGGAAAGTGCTTGGCTTCAACTACTAATAAAAAGATAACATGTGTCCCTTCATATGCAATTCACATTACAAGGATTTACTTGAACCTCAATCCTTATTCTCCACATCTAATAAACACTTATGCTTGTTCTACCATTTAAAGAATTTATGTTGTCGTAATATTTTAATGAACAATTTAAATATAGAATATAAATTTAATTGAATTGAAAAATATATAATCGAATACTGACGAGTAAATTGTTCTCAAAAGTTTATGCGAATGTGGCACAATATTATGAACTGAATTAAAAATCAAACGGTCTTAGTTCGATATATATTATTATAGTTTTCTAAATAAAATTATTTCATAGTATTACTCTTTCTAAAATAGCTTATGTACATGCTAAGACAAGACTTTGGGGAAAATGCTTTTGACTCTATGTACGTAAAATCGTTTTCATACTCAGCCATTATATAATTCCTATCATAACCAAAAAAAAACTGACATTGCCTAGGAGAGATTTTGTAGTCCATATAATATTGAGGTACATGCCTTGCTCACTAAATTCTTGAACTTATTATATGCTTTAGGAGAATGGAAATGGGTGGCTCCAAGTGCAAGATCAGGTACTTGGGTATTGGCCTGGCTCCATCTTCAACTATTTAGCGAGTAATGCTACCAAAATTAATTGGGGTGGAGAGGTTTACAACTCAGAACCGAATGGTAATCACACAAGGACTCAAATGGGTAGTGGCCATTTCGGCAGTAAAGGACGTTGTGGAAAAGCAAGTTTTTTTCAAAATATTGGATATACCGATAACAGTAGCAAGTTCAGAGATGTGGAGGCTCAAAGTCTGAATACATTTGCAACAAGACCATCTTGCTATAATGTAAAAGTAGCAAATAATACCAATGGAGTCTTTGGAACCCATTTCTATTTCGGGGGTCCTGGGTATTCTACACAATGTGCAAAATAGCAAGTGGGGGAAAAGAAAGTCATTGTGATACAATAATAATTCACATGTTACCATAATAAATAAAAATAATAATTCACATATTTAAGAGATCTAAGGTGAAAGCGTTTTGATTTACACAGTTATCACTTAATATTTTTGTTTGCGGTCCAATTATATTTTCACTAATATGCTCGGGGCACAATTACCTAAGACAAGTCAAATTCTGCCCTACTGGGAAGCACCAAAGCTAACAAAACTGTCGGATTTGCCGTTGGAACCAAAAAAATGAGTAACCTAATAGAGGCCTCATTAGGCTAACTGAGTGAACGAGAAGAACAGAAAAAACTATTCCTTCTACCAGCAAGAAAGGGATAATGAAGGAAGGAATCTGAGTTTAAGCACTTTCTTCTACCAGCAAGCATAAGCACTTGTAGCAAAGAACATCTTTTTGATTTGATGTCTCTTCTGTTCTTAATTCTTCCTTTGACATCCTTCTTACTTTCTTAGTTCTTGTAACAAATTCCTCTTCAGCCCAAATTGGCCATTACGATTTTCTATCTAAGAAACTGCTACACAAATTCGATCTAGAGAGCCTTCCCACGATAGACAAAAACAGAAAATCCCACCAATGTTGATTAAATATTGAAGAACCTTATTTGTGAGCCCAATTTCATTGAAGCTGCATAGTTTGTCACCTTGTGTCAGTGAGTTAACTGAATTGCCTAAGTTTTAAGTTTGGCGCAGATGAGTTCATTCACGGTGGAGATTATGTAGAAGTGCAGTGCGGGCTTCTAGAATAGTCTCATTCAT
The DNA here is from genome assembly GCA_023621385.1 of Quercus gilva. Taxonomy (NCBI): domain Eukaryota; kingdom Viridiplantae; phylum Streptophyta; class Magnoliopsida; order Fagales; family Fagaceae; genus Quercus; species Quercus gilva. The sequence continues at coordinate 18,484,536 of CM042477.1, forward strand.
GTTTGTCACCTTCTTAGTTGATCCCTGTCGGCTTAATCCTTTGCTCCATGGACTAAACCTAATAAAATATGTCATTTATATCATTAAGTAGCTTATGCTTCCATATTAGGTTGGGTCACAAATCGGATAAAAAACAAACTATGCTCTGCATAGCTGAGCAGTTACTACTAAAATGAAATATTTCAAAAACACTTCCCAATCTATACTGTTGGGTTCTAAGACTTTAAGTTTAAATATATTAGAACTTCATTTTGTAATGTTGGCAAACCATGATCAAAACATTTAGTCTTATTTTAAACTTGCTCAAAGTATGTTTATGTGTAAAGCTGAAATCGAGTGTAATGTAGGATTTATTGTGTAAATCTATTAGGCTCGATTGATCAAAAATTAGACTCGGTCGATCGAAACTCGTACAGATTGTTTTTCTGCAAAATTTTCCAACTCAGCCCAAGCTCATTTGATGTGTAGGGTTTTATGTTTTGCCCTAGGTATAAAAAAGGAAAACCCTAGTCCCGTTTTGTAGTTGTTGTTTATGCTATGTATGTGAATATCTTGTGAGATCTTGAGGTGCTTGCCTTCACATATACTTAGGGTTATCAAGAATCAAGATTATGCCAAGAGCTTGATGATCGATTTCGTTGCTGCATAAAGAGCTTAAAGAAAACACAAGTGAGAGTACTTGTGAATGCTGTGAATCCAAGAAAGAAGTAGTCTGTGGACTCAGAGCTGCCATGTGGTCGTGGTAGTAAGTTTCCTACTCGAGGTAGTAATAGGATGTTAGTGGTCTAAGTCGCTATTGTGTAAACTTAAATTCTTTCATAGTGGATCTATTTTACCTTGAGGATAGCTAGGTTAAATTCTCTCTAGATTTTTTACTAATTTGGTTTTCTTAGATTATTATATCGTTGTGTTATTTATTTTCTACACTGATCCAATGATATGATTTATTTGTGTTAACCTAGATCTGCATAATTTACCTAAGTTAATCACTTGACTAAATAACTAGATTAATCTGGTTATGTTTAAGAGGTCTAAAAATGTACATATACTATTTCCTTTGTGTAGCCCATTGTGAATCCTACGCACGAGATAGAAAAACTGTTGTTTTGGAGATTAGGTTTTATGTTGTCTTTGAGAAAGAAAATTGTACTGTCGCATCTTATACTTTTTCCTGAGAATAGTGAAATCCTTGCAATTTTGTAGATGTAGGAAAAGTGTAGAACCACATAAATATTATCTTGTGTGATAGTTTCTTTGGTGCATATTTTTCTCTATTTTTGCATCCCATAGATATGAGAATTTCGTGAATATTCCCCGTCAACTAGTATAAGACCCTAGGATATTTCGTGAATATTTCATCACTAAAAACCCAAGCTTTGTTAAAATTTAGAGACGAAATTCATATTTCGTCACTAAAGCATACTTTTATTGGCGAAATGTGATTTCATCGCTAAAAACATATAAGTGCAAAACTATTATTGTTTTTAGTGACGAAATGTGATTTCATCGCTAAAAACATATAAGTGCAAAACAATTATTATTTTTAGTGACGACTATTTTTCGTCATTAATTCTTACTTATAGCGAAGAAAGTATTTTCGTCACTAAAACTATCCACAGCAACACCTACAGTGACGAAATATTTCGTCACTAAAAATTTCAACTTTTAGTGACGAAATATTTCGTCACTATAGATTAATTAAGCTGGCGCCAAAGTTTCCCTCCATTGGCGCTTATTTTTCAGATCACAATAGCGATGAAATTTATTTTTCGTCGCTAAATGTTATAATTTTTTTAATTATTAGTGACGAAAAATAAGCACACTTATTAGGGATATTCGTCATTGTATTTTTAGTAACGAAAAATATTTCCTCACTATTTTTCGTCACTAAAAATACATTTTGTTGTAGTGAGGTTTGAGTGGGAGCACTAGTAGAGGAAACAAGAAAGACATCTGGAATAGAAAAATTTGATGGCACAAACTTTGAATTTTGGAGGATGCAGATCGAGGACTACCTCTATGGGAAGAAGTTGCATCTGCTTTTGGGGGAGAAACCTCAACTATGAAAGATGATGAATAGACTCTTCTTGACAAACATGTACTGGGAGTTATTAGATTAACTCTATCAAGGTCTGTTGTACATAATGTTGTGAAGAAGAACCCCACAATAGATTTAATGAAGGCTTTGTCTAGTATGTATGAAAATCCTTCAACAAACAACAAAGTGCATCTGATGAAGAAACTATTTAATTTAAAGATGGTAAAAAATGCATCAGTAGCACAACATCTGAATGAATTTAACACCATCACAAGTCAATTGTCTTTTGTAGAAATTGATTTTGATAATAGGATCTGTGCACTGGTTATTTTGTCTTCTTTGCCAAACAGTTGGGAGGCTATGAGAATGGCAGGAAGCAATTCTACTAGAGAAGAAAAATTGAAGTATAATGACATTAGAGATTTAGTTCTAGCTGAGGATATTCGTAGAAGAAATGCAAGTGAAACCTCAAGATTTGATCCTACCCTAAACCTTGAGACAAGGGGTAGAGGAAATAACAGAAATTCAAATCGAGGCAGATCAAAATCTAGAAATTTGAATTGGAATAGAAGTAAATCTAGATCTAGCCAACAAGTACAATGTTGAATATGTGGCAAAGCTAGCCACTTTAGGAGACACTACAAAAGTCTTAAGAAGAAGAATGAGGATGATTCTGCTAATGCTATTAAAAAGAGGTACAAGAACTTTGTTTCATACCACTCCACACTAAGAAATTGATTCTTGCAGTAGATAGTCCAATTGATGATTGGGTTTTGGACTCAGAAACTTCGTTTCATACCACTCCACACTAAGAAATTGTACAGAACTATGTTAAAAGGTGATTTTGGTAAGGTGTATTTGGCCGATAGAGAAGCCTTGGATGTTGTGGATATGGGAGATGTCTAAATTTTACTGCCTAATGGGTCTATCTAGTCATTATAGAAGGTACGACATATTCCTGACCTGAAGAGGAATTTGATTTCTGTAGGATAACTTGATGATGAAAGGCATGCAATACTATTTGTTTGTAGTAACTAGAAGGTTACAAAGGGAGCCATGGTATTGGGTTGTGGGAAAAAAAAAAAAAAAAAAAAAAAAAAAAAAAAAAACACTAGTACTTTGTATATGACCTTAAGTCCAAGAGATAGTTTTAGTTGCTGAAGCAGGTATTGGAACAAGCCTATGGCACCACAGATTTGGTCATATGAGTGAGAAGGGGATTAAGATGCTATTGTCCAAAGGGAAACTACCAGAACTAAAGTCTATTAATTTTGACATGTGCGAAAGCTGTATCTTAGATAGGGATGTCTAGCAAGTCAAGGACCCAACCAAACCAGCTGGATCTGACCGACCCAAAGCCCAGCGGATCGACCTGAAGCCCATGGTCGGTCGGATTCTAGTCCTTCTCTAACAAAAATTGAATATTCGATTTGAGTAACAGGTTAAGGGGTTAAAAACACATATAACCCGACCTGACCAAAAGTTTTAGATTTTTTTTTTTTTTTTTTAAATTAAGTTCTTTTAAGGTGAACACGTGAAGACTGAAGACTTGATAAGACTAAAGCACTAAGTCACTAACTTATTAAGAGCTACACACTATCTAAACTTACACGCAAACAAAAAGCCAAAATCAAATCAAAAGTTTAGAACGGCTAAAATTGAAATGAAATTTAGTATTCCACAGTTCCACACGCACAACCTCAGTCCTTAATCTCATCTCAGTATCTCACTCTCTTAGAAATCAGAATCTCACTCTCTCATGAATTAGTCTCCATTCTCTCTACTCTCAATCTCAAGTCTCTCTAGTCTCAACTCTTCACTCCACACCCTCCACAATCCACACTCCTATCCAAACCCTAGCTGTTGCTACAACCACCTCATCACCACACCTGAAACCACTTCGCCTCACTTTCCACCATGGGTTAAGTCTTCTTAGCCTCTCTGTCTCAACTTCTTAAACTCAGAATCTCAGGTATATTTTATTCCTTTTTCATCTCTCTTTTTCTCTATTTTGAGATATGGGTTTATCATCTTGTTCAAATTATTGAAAACTTAAAGAATATGGTTATGAGAAATTGCTTAGCCGTACTGCCGTAGAGTTGCATGTGCTTGATTCCACTACAAAACATAGTATCTAGTGTAGTCACTCTTTCTATACTTTTTCTGTTTGATTCAAAGATTAGAGGACCAAAACTAGAGATTGGATTCAAAGATGAAACCCTAATTGTTTTGATTTGATTTGTTGGGTCAAAGATGAACCCTTAATTTAAGTGTGCTTGTTTGTGTTCTTTTTCTTTGTTTTTATCTTGTGTAGGCTGGATCGTGTGGTGGTCCTGTTTGTATTTGCCCAGTTTTATTCCTTGTTCTTTTTTTTTTTTTCTTTTTTTTTAATGTGCAATATACTTCTATCTTCATTGTAATAATTTAAAAAAAAAAAAAAAAAAAAAAGATGAACCCCTAATTTTAAAATATAAAATCCTAACACATTTTTATTTTATTTATCTGATTGTATTTTATTGCTCATTTGTTTGATTCATTTTGTTTTCCTAACTTAAAAAATTGAAACCCTTATTTTGTACAAGAGTTGAATTTGTTCAAGTAAGCTACTCTTTTTGCTTCCTCTTCAAGGTCGAATGACTCGAATCCCTAACAACTAAGCGTTATCTAAGGTATAATCTATCTTCTATTGTTTCTCTTTTAACTTGTTGTTTGTTGGTATCCCAAAAAAAAAAAAAAAAAAAAAATGCTAAACTTGCTACCACTCCAACTAATGCTGAGGTTCTCCCACTTCCACCTAAAGGTAAAGGCAAGGTAAGTGAGAAAGTTGCTAGTTGTGGTAATAATAGGAAAAAGTCTACTGCCTGGGACCATTTTGAAAAAATATAAAGATTAGTGAGGGTCATTTTAAGGCTATTTGCAAATATTGCCAAAAAAAAACTTATCTTGCTAATAGTAAGGGGCATAGTACTACTAATTTATTGAATCATGTGCCAATTTATGTTAAGAAGCTTAATAGAGATGCACTTAAAGGGCAACAAACCTTAGCATTTGAACCCAAAATGGATAGGGAGGATGGGTTTCAGCTTGTACCAATAACATTTACTGTTGAGGCTTCTAAAAAGACACTTGTTGAAATGATTATAATAGATGAGTTGCCTTTTAAGTTTGTTGAAGGATATGGGTTTCAAAGATATTTGACAACCTTACAACCTAAGTTGCGAATTAAGGATATCCCATCTCGTCAAACTGTGGCTAGGGATGTGATTGACATTTATGGTATTGAGAGAGAAAGAAACTAAGGACGATCGTGAAGGGTCATAGGGTGTGCCTTACTACGGACACATGGACTAGTATTCAAAATCTGAATTATATGTCCCTCACATGTCATTTTATTGATGATGATTGGAAGTTGCATAGGACAATTCTGAATTTTTGTCAAGTTGAAGACCACAAGGGGGAGACTATAGGTAGAAAGATTGAGATGTGTTTACATGAGTGGGGTATTAATGGCATATTCATTTTGATAGTAGACAAAGCTAGCATAAATGGCACCACCATTAAGTTTTTTCAAACTGTAACTAAAAAATGGAAGGGAACTATTTTAGAACATGAGTTCTTACACATAAGGTGTTGTGCACATATCCTAAATCTGATTATGGGGGATGGTTTGAAAGAAATTGATACATCCATTACTAAGGTGCTTGAAGTTGTGAGGCATGTGAAGTTCTCACCAAATAGGAATTAAACTTTTATGAGTTTTGTGGAGAGATTAGGTATTGAGTCTAAGTCTCATCTTTGTCTAGATGTACCAACTAGGTGGAACCCTACCTACCTTATGTTAAAAACTACTAAAATTTTGAGAAGTGTTCATATGAATGGAGTTTGAGGATGATAATTATTCTTCATACTTTATGAACAAGGAGAATAGTGGTGGTATGGGATCTCCTAGTGGTATGGATTTCCAAAATTGTAGGACAGTTGTGGGTTTTTTAAGCTTTTTTATAGTGCAACAAAGAAGTTATCCGGTTCTCTGTATGTTACTTCAAACACCTTTTTTGATGAGATGCTTGTTATTCAAGAGAATATTTCCCATTTAAGTAAATCTCAAAACCAACTTTTGAAAAACATGGAACTAAAATGGAATCTAAGTTTGATAAGTGTTGGGGGAAAGGGGATAAAATTAATCATCTTTTGTATGTGGCTGTGGTTCTTGATCCAAGAAAGATATTGAGGTTTTTGAAGTTTTCTTTTTCTAAAATTTATAGGGATGAAGTGGCTGATGAGATGATTTAATTGGTGAGGGGTACCTTGGTCAAGTTGTATGACTATTATTTTTTTGTTGATTCACCAAATGTGCAAGTACCAAGTGGGAGTGAGAGGAGACACATAGAAGGTGATTCAATTGGTTGTACCGATCCATATGCGATGATTAATTCTAGATACAAGCATTTCTTAGAGGCTGAGCAGTCCATAGGGTGTAGCAATGAGATTGATAAATATTTAGCTAAAAATTGTGAAAGTAGAAGAGAAGTGAACTTTGAGACTAAACTAGTGAGCACACCCTTGGGTAGTTATTTCAAACTAAGTAAAGAATACTCACTGAAGGCAAAAGAAGAAAGGGACCATATGAGCAAGGTACCCTATGTCTCAGCTATTAGCAGCCTGATATATGCTATGGTGTGTACAAGGCCAGACATTGCACATGTAGTGGCAATTGTGAGTAGACAATAGTTGCAGTGACTAAAGTTACAAAGGAGATGATTTGGCTACATAGTTTCTTGGATGAATTGGGTAAGAAGCAAGAGATGGGCATTCTACATTGTGACAGTCAGAGTGCAATTTTTCTTGCTAAAAATTCGGCTTTTCAATCAAAGTCGAAGCATATACAGATAAGATACCATTTTATCCGTTACATTGTTGAAGATAAGTTGGTAATACTTGAGAAGATTTGTTGATTTAAGAATTCGACAGACATGTTGATTAAGGGTGTCACTATTGAGAAGTTGAAGCTATGTGCAGCTTCAGTTGGTTTTCTAGCTTGAGGATAGGAGGATGAGTTACAGTGATGAGAGATTGTCTTTGGAGGATTGCAGTTGATGTTGGTGATTGAACTAGTCTCCAAAAGGGAGATTTGTTGGGCTTTGTGGAGTCTAATTGTATTTAATCTGGATTATGACCTGACTCGAAATAATACTATTACAGTTTTTAATGGGAGATATTTTGGCTTAGTTCATAGAGTGGAGGCTTGGGCCGATAGGCCCAAGTCTTAGTGCTCATTGTGAATCTTGTGTGCATGATAGAAAAATTGTTGTTTTGGAGAATAGGGCTTTATGTTGTCTTTGAGAGAGAAAATTGTACTACCGCATCTTGTATTTTTTTCCTAAGAGTAGTGAAATCCTTATAACTCCGTGGACGTAAACAAATTGCCAAACCACATAAGTATTGTCTTGTGTGATTGTTACTTTGACACATATTTTTCTCTATTTTTGCATCTCACAAATCTAAGAATTTCGCAAATATTTCCTTCATTTATTGAATAGGTGTCCGACACAACCCCAACAAACATTTTCTTATTTTTTTCAAAGTCCATCCTATTTTTTATCAATTGAGATACAAAATCAGCATTTACACTGCAGTTAAACCAAACAAGGTAGATTACTTTTGGAAGATCCTAAATTAATGTTTTATATATATATGTATATATTTACAAAGGTTGTTTTTATATCATTTATTTATTTTTTGTTGGATGGATTGATTACATAATAGAGAATATGCCTTTTTCTCAATCTCAAATATATATCCTGATTTTTTGATATTAGGAAATTCACCACTAGGTTATTTGCACTTACCCTTTTGTATCACAATACAATATTTTAAATAGTCTCATTATAGTGGAAAATATTTTATAGCAGTCAAGAGTAAAGCATCTCCTGTTAAAAACTAATTAATTCAAAAAGCAACTGAAAGTAAGTCTATTCTTAAAATTTCTTTGTTAACTGCCCAAAAAAAGTAAACTAATGACACACACACAGATAGATATATATATATATATATATATAGACACACACTTGCTAACACTACAACAAAATGTATTTTTAGTGACGAAAATTAGTGAGGAAATATTTTTCGTCACTAAAAATACAGCTTTAGTGACGAAATATGAATTTCGTCACTAATAATGAAAAAAAATTATTACATTTAGCGACGAAAAATAAATTTCGTCGCTATTGTGATCTGAAAAATAAGCACCGAGGAGGGAAACTTTGGCGCCAACTTAATTAATCTATAGTGACGAAATTTTTCGTCGCTAAAAGTTGAAATTTTTAGTGACGAAATATTTCGTCACTGTAGATATTGCTGTGGATAGTTTTAGTGATGAAAATACGTTCGTTGCTATAAGTAAGTATTAGTGACGAAAAGTAGTCGTCACTAAAAAAATAAAAGTATTACACTTATATGTTTTTAGCGACGAAATCACATTTCGTCACTAAAAACAATAATAGATTTACCGTATATGTTTTAGTGACGAAATATGATTTCGTCACTAAAACATATACGGTAAAACATATTTGGTGCATTTTATTACATTTCGTAAAAATTAATTTTATGTCCCATGTATGATATTATAACTTATAATGTTTATCAACTTTAATTATAATCAAGTATATGAACCCCCATTCTGCTAAAAAAACAAAAAAAGTATATGAACCAATTGCTTCAGTAAATTAACAAAGATTTAATTAACTCCATTAATTTAAGTGTACACTTATCTTCTATATAATCCTTTTAAAAATGATTATGGGAAAAAATTATTCATAAAATATATCTTTTAAATTCGAGATTGAATGTAATTAAAAATGATATTATCATTTGTTGTTCTTTGTTTTAATTTTTTCCAGAGAAACTCAATTTTAGCAATAATGTTATATTCTTTTTTGAAGACGCAATAATGTTATATTCTAAATCAATAGTTTCTTATATAAATCTCACAAAATAATCATAAAAACTCATTTTACATAAATATTTGGTATACCACCTATAGATAATCAGTACAAGAAAATATATGCATTTAAAATATTGTATGCATAATTTAAATTAAAAAAAAAAAAACTTGAAATATGAATATTTAATGGATGACATAGTAAGTGGCATAACATTGCTCAAGTTTGTGTGTGCGTATAATTTTAAATCATCAATGCACCATTTATGGAGAACTAATATATGAAAATAAATGGTAGGTATACAAATAAATGCATTTACCTAATGAATGCATAATAACTAATTACATATATAAAAATATTAATTCATGATAATTAATTACTTAAAAAAAATAAATGATAATTTTTTTTGTGAGAAAAAAAAAAGAATGATAATTAATAAATATATGGAATTAGTTTGACCCCAAACATATTTGGAGCTTTGCAGTTAAATGAATAATAAGAAAATGGTACTTTTCTCATTATGATGGTTATCGTTTTAATTGTTGCTAAAGCAACTAAACATGAGGAAAAATATCATATATCAAATAAAATAAATTTTCTTTCTAATAATAAGCATTCTTATAAAACTTTATTAAAAAAATCATTGAAGTTCCTTTTATATAAATCATTAGTGCAACATTTATGGAGAATTAATATATGAAAATAAATGGAAGGTAAAAATAAAAGAAAATGAATGCATTTACCTAATGAATGCATGATAATTAATTACTTATAAAAAAATAATAATACATGATAATTAATTAATTATAAAAAATGCATGACAATTAATTAATATATGGAAATAGTTTGACTCCAAACATGTTTGAAGCTTTAGGCTTCAATCATCAATAGAAAAATAACATATGTTCCATCATGTGTAATGCACAAGACCAGCTTAGTTGGTTGAGTTAATTGAGTATGTGCAGTGCACATTTACACATGACAAAGACAATTGTCATCTTCTTATTGGTTGTTGGAGCCCGAGGTTCCAAACATATTTGGTGCCAAACTTTGTTCTTTTAATAAGAAAAGGTTTAGTTGCAAACATGTTGTAGCCTTGGGCTTTAACCATCAATAGAAAAATGAAATGTTCATTATGTTCTTAACACACATATGAAATTTCAAAGAGTCTTGTTGCTCAACTGGACCCTCCTAGTGTTTCCAATAGAAACATGAACGGCTCAAATACTCCCACTCTCAATGTAAGTATCAAATTTCCAAAAATAAAAAATAAAAAATGCCTATGTCGAATTTTGTATCAATCAAATGTTTTTTACTATTCAAAACTCATATTAATATGCAAAATTTAAATTCAAAAACTTGAGATATGGACATTGATCATCTTGAAATACTGCAGGAAAGCTAATTAATGCATAGTAATAAATTAATATATTGTCATAAATTGATATATTTGATGTTAATGAGGTGGAAAACTTTTTTTTTTATTTTAATACAAGATAAAAATTCTACTCTAATTTAATATAATTGTATATGTGTGTGAAGCTCTTTCCTAGATATTTGAATTTCAATCCTTGCTCCCACACCTCACAAGCACTCATACTTAGGAAGTAACCAACATAACAAGAGTACGCGATGGTGAGGTGGAAAGCTAAATGAAGAGAATCTGTATGTTTTTGTAAGGCATATACCAGTTGATAGAATCCTATACTATTATATATAGACGTTTAAAAAGAAAATCATTGAAGTTCATTTTATATAAATCATTAGTGCACCACTTATGGAGAATAAATACATGAAAATAAATTAATTTAGATAATTAATGCATAATAATAAATTAATATATTGATATAAATTGAAGAGAATCTGCATGTTTTGGAAAGGCATAAACCATTTAACAGAATCCTAGACTATTATATATAGACGTGTGAGCATGCACACATTTGGTTTATTCAAAGCCTAATTTCCATAATATTTTGTATCATATGTGGAAGTATCAATTTTTAGACAGAAGTGTTATCAAAAAATAAGTGACTTTTGCTGCTTTGTTTCCCATGGCTTACGTCGTTAACAATAAACTAGAATGCTTCATGTGTTTTTTGTTTGCTTTATCTTATGTGTTAGGTGATAGCTTTGTTGATGGAAGAAGGATTGAAACTATGAAAAATAAAGGCTTCATTAAGCAAAAAGGAATCATCAAAACCATTGAGGTTATAATGAATACTAAATAATTCTTTCTTTCTATTTCCTTTTATTTTGATTCAATATATACATATATTCCAATCTTATTTAAGGTTTTAATGAATTTACAGGGCGAGGATGGCGATACAATTGATTGTGTTGATATTTACCAACAACCTGCTTTTGATCATCCATTTCTCAAAAATCATATTATTCAGGTTTCTTTACTTGATTTTTTAATTTTTATACCAGTATTTTAATTAATTCTGTCACTGTTGTTGTTCACTCAAACATTTCATATAACTTGTAATTTTTTAGTTCTTTTTTGAGGGTTATTTCAATTTTCATGTAATTTTTTTTATCTAAAAAAAAAAAAAAAAGAAAGAATAAAAAAAAAAAGTCTCTGAGGAACGAGGACAACTTCAAGACTTTTTGACCATATTTGGTTCAAGGGAAAAGAGGTCGAAGGGAAAGGGATTGAGGGAAAATGAGGGGAAAGAAACCTTTCATTGTTTGGTTGGATGGAAATGAAGGGGAGATAAATAAAACCTGGGAGATAAATGAAACCGAAGGATTTTGTTACACTCCAAATCCACTATTTAATTTTCTTCCAAATAGGAAAGAAATGGAAAAAGAGTGAAATAGATAGTTTAAATTTTACTTTTTCAAAAAAAAAAATATATATATATATATATATTAAAATCATTTCCTTCCTCTTTTTCCTCTTAACCAAACAACATTAAGGATGAAAATTTTCTCTCTTCTTCCATTTCCTCTCTTTGCCCTCTCTCAATTTCTTTTCCTTTCTCTCACCCTCCATTTTGCCAAACATAGTGTTAAGTTCAATTGGGATCTTGGGAAAGATGAAGGCTGGAAACTATGGTCACGTTTGATGCATTGTAATAGTGATTACATAGGAATATTAATAGATATTACAAGTAATATAAGAGGTGTAATTGAATAAATATTACTATTCAATATAAGAGGTAAAAACATAGGAATAGAACTCTGGATTTGTATTTAACTAATGGATATCCCATGCGATACGCAATGCATTTTAATAAATTCAGTAAGAAATTATTTATGATCCATTGATTTCATGATACTATTATTGTTTGTCATAATTAATATCTATGAAGCTTTCTCGTAAAAAAAAATTCAAACTAAATAAATTGGGAAAAAATTCCTCTAATTCATGCAACCAACAAATGTCACCATATTACGTTTACATTGTTACCTACAAACCCAGTGGTTCTTAGGTGTCTTTATTGTATGATTTATGCTTTATATATAGATTTTATAGTATTAATGTCTACATTTCTTATGCTACTAAAGTCTCTATCTCCACTATATCAACACCTATAATTTTTATATCAGTAAAAGTAGCTTTTCTTTAGTTTCAGAATTAATATGAGATAAAATTAAGGCCCATTAATATTTTAATTGAAGAAAAGTTTCATTTTCTAAGACCTTAATTATAATAGGGTGAAAATTGAAAAAAATGATATCTTAATCAATTAGTTATAAAAATTGCTAGAATTTCATGATACAACAACAAAAACAATAATGTCATAATTACACAATAATATCACAATTTAACCTCCAAATTTTAATTGAGCTAATGGCAGCCAAAAACCAAATATAGTAGAAATCCTTACCAAGTATATGCATCATACAGAAAACCCAAAATCTAAATTAGCACATAATATGAAAAAACCATCCTAACCACATTACAATGCAACATCAGCAAAAATGAATACATAAAATCTAAACAACATATTAAATATGGATATAATATTTTGGAAGTTAACATTCCTCTTAGAAAGGGAACTAAAGATATTGTGAGAGAAATTATGGAAGTTTGAATTTTAAGTCCAAAGAAAATGGGGATTTATATTAGACAAATATGGAGACAAATAATCATATTACTTAATATTCATTGAATTTGACTCCTGCAATTTTACATTGAAGTTAGTATTGTGCATAAAATTGAAAAGTTTCCTTAATTCCTATCCATCCCACGTTAAGATTCACTTGTATTTATCCAAAGTATTTAAAATTATAAATATATACAAATTCTTTGAATTTTATCAATGCATCAAAATAAATGCATATGTTATTACTTAATATTTTGATATAATTGCTAAATTTAGATGAGATGGAAGTCCAAATAAAAAAAATATCATACAATGCGCCACTTGATAAAACCTCATGATCTTGCACCTGAACTCTCTCTCTCTCTCTCTCTCTCTCTATATATATATATATATATATATTGATTGATTGATTGATTGATATTGATTGGTAAAATGAAAGCATACTTTCCAATATCCCTATAACTCATCATGATTTTTGAAAGTAATATAATATCACCGAAGCATCAGAGCAATAGGCTTAAGGACCTCAAATGTGTTCAAATTTTGAGATTTACTATCATGGCTAAAGCAGCGACAATAAAGCAAAAAAAATCGATTGTAAAAATTAGAGACAAATATTACTGGGGTTTTAGAAAATATGCCAATCTAATATTCTTATTCGTGGGTAGTAAACAATTATAGACTGCAGCAAGTGTTAGAATTCGCAGTTTGTCAACTAAATGAGGGCTTTTTGGAATTCAGAGCTTTTGATAAGGAATAATTATACACCATTTTAATGAATAGCTATTCCTAATAATGAAAACACAATCAAACAACAACGTCAATCTATTACATTTTATCAAATGTTTAGGGCTTGAAACTGCATTCTTTTAGTAGATATGCATGTTTGGTGTGGCAACCATTAGGCTACAAGCTTTGTGTTGGTCCAAATTGGAAAATTATTATATATAAAGACAATTTATGAATTTATTCTATTAAAAAAATAAATAATATGTTATTGTTTGACTTTGGTTGAATCTTGGTTCAACTTCAAAAATTTTAAACCTTTCACTTTGTCAATCCTTTGAACAGACTAGGTTTCAAAACCATGGTATTGTGGTGAATTTGCCACTATTTCCCTACCACCCCCGACTCCCCAAAGACAAGAAAAGAAAAAGAAAATCCATAATTTTACATGCATTTGCATATCATACACATTTCATCTTGCCTTTTTTTATAGTTCTCTTTTAAAATAGCCATCCTTGCTAAATATTAAGGATGAAAAAAATCAGATAGTTAACTATTTCCTTTTTATATATATATTTTTCACTACTTTGATATAAGTTATGGGGACGAGATTATTAAAAAAGAAAAGAAACGAAATAATAAATAAAGAAAATTAAAGCTGAAGCTGAAGAGAAGTACTAGCTCCACATTTGCAATTTCTTATTTCTTAGGTCATATATATGATTCTTTGCTTTAGCTTTTCATTATGATTACTGAGGTTTAAAACTAGTAATTTGACTTTGGTTGATCAGATGAAACCCAACTCAATCCCAAGCAGTCCAAAAGAGAATTCATATCAGGCTGAGCTGTTCCAAAATTGGCATAAAAATGGACAATGCCCAGAAGGAACAGTTCCCACAAGACGAACACAAGAAGATGAATACACTCGTGGTGTCAAATGGATACCACACAGAACACAACTTAATCATAGCTTTTATGATATCAGTAATCATGAGGTATATCAATTTTATCAAATGACGTGATAGTTGTACATATATAATCAAGATGCGCCGTGCGCTTTAAACTAATTACACTCGAATTACTCTATTTTGAACTAGCATGCCATTGTTAGTTTCGGGGTTGGCGAAATCTATGGCGCCCGTGCATCATTAAATGTATGGAACCCTGTCGTTGATGATGGAGAATTTAGTCTTGCTCAAATATGGGTTTTAGCAGGTCCTGATGAAGAATTAAACACTATCGAAGCTGGATGGAAGGTAAGTTTCAGAAAGTAAGGTTTTTTTTTTTTTTTTTTTTTTTTTGTGTGGGGGGGGGTGGTGGGGGGGGGGGGGGGGGGTGGGGCAATGAAACAGGACATATTACACAAAAGGCAAAATGAGATACGAACTGTTATCATCTACTTCACAAGAACCCAATAGATAATGCAAAATTAAAGAGATAGGGATGGTTCCTTCCCGATTACAGGAGAAGGTCCAACTAGCAGGCGAGTTTGTTCCTTCACGAGTACAAGAGATAATGAACAAAACTGAAATTTTAAAACCATTTTTTTGAATGAATTAAAACGAAAAACTTTGATATGATTAGAAAGTTGGTGCTATTTGAATGTACCTAAGAAAACTGATATTAGTTTTGAAAATAGAAGTTTGCGGTATATATAATATATTGACAAGCATTTCATTTCATTTTCAGGTTACTTCACCAGAAAACAAGACAAAGTTGTTCACATTTTGGACTGTAAGTTAATTTGCTTACTTATTACTTTTTTCCAAAATAAGATTAAATTTGCATTAGAATTTTAGAACTAGTCTATCCACCTGCTATCATCAAGTGCAGCCTTTTCAAATCAAGTCAGTTAGCTTCAATGTTTAAAATTAGTAATAAATAAAATATTTCGTGCAAGTGTATCTTGAACTAACTTATTCTTGTTCTTGTAATTAAGAGTGATGGTTACCAAAGTACGGGATGCTTCAATCTAGAATGTCCTGGTTTCGTGCAAGTAAACAAGAATTTTTCCCTTGATTCTCCCATAGAACCTGTTTCCAGGTACTCTGCACAGCAATTCGATATAGGGATAACCATATACAAGGTAATACATATATTTATTTCCTAAAACAAATATTCTAATATATATATATATATATAAATCACAATTTTTTCGTTACTAAAATGAGATACAATGATTTTTTTTTTTTTTTTTTTTTAATTTGAAGAGGATATACAATGATTAA
Organism: Quercus gilva; assembly: GCA_023621385.1. Lineage (NCBI taxonomy): Eukaryota > Viridiplantae > Streptophyta > Magnoliopsida > Fagales > Fagaceae > Quercus > Quercus gilva. The sequence continues at coordinate 18,500,524 of CM042477.1, forward strand.
TATAAAGTGATGTCAATGGTGTGGGCTATATGAAAATTATATTACTCCAATAAAAAATTACCGAGTCAATATTTATAAAAATAACTAGTTGATAAGACATTGAATACACATAAATTTGATTTCTATTCCTTTTCGTTTGTGCTTAAATATGAAATTTGATAATTATGATTGTTATTAATAAACATTTATAATGATCAAGTCTTTATATGGAACTAGGTATTCAAAAAATGACAAAATTTAGTTATAGCCCAATGCTACAACTCCCACTTAAAAAATTTAAATAACTACATATTTTGGAAATATAGTCATTTGATTTCATATTTTTTATGTTTTTAACACACATATCAAAAAGCCAATAAGTTGTTATGTATTATTTGATTCATAAATTTTTTTTTAATGTATAATTTTAGACTACAAAACTTGAAATTTAAACATAAGATTGACGGCATAGCTAATAATTTTTTTTTTTTTTTTTATCATCTAGAAATTTTTGCAAGTAAAGAGAATATAAGAAGAAAATGTAATCTAATGGTGGATTTGTTAAATTTCACATCCAATAAAAAAAAAGTGAGTGAAGTTGTAACTTTAGACTATAATCAAATTTGTGGCTAAACTTTGTCATTTAAAAAAAAAAAAAACATTTATTATATGGAACTATATATCCTAGAATAAGACATTTATTATGATTGTGTTTGTATATGTAATTATATGTTCTATTATTTAAAGAGATGATGGTGTATATGTAATTATGATGTGTAGAACAATATTATAAGGTGAATAAAAAATCAAACGGCTTCTCTCTCTCTCTCTCTCTCTCTCTCTCTCTCTCTATATATATATATATATATGTTATTATACTTCTCTAAAAAAAATTATTTCCTAGTAGTAGTAGCACTCTTTCTAAAATATCTTATGTACATGCTAAGCCAAGGACTTTGCGGAAAATAATTTGACTCTTTGTAAAACCGTTTTGATGCTTAGCCATTATCTCATTCCAATCATTACCAAGAAAAACCGGCATTGCCTGGAGGAGTTTTAGTAGTCTATAAAATTTTGTGTCATGTTCACTAAATTCTTTAACTTATTATGCTTCAGGAGAATGGAAAATGGTGGTTCCAAGTGCAAGATCAGGTGCTTGGATATTGGCCCGGCACCATCTTCAACTATTTAGTGAGTAGTGCTAGCAGAATTGAATGGGGTGGAGAGGTTTACAATGCGGAACTGGGTGGTCATCATACAAGGACTCAAATGGGGAGTGGCCATTTTGGGAATGAAGGCTATGGAAAAGCAAGTTATTTTCGAAATATTGGATACATGGATAACAGTGGCAAGTTCATAGACGTGGAGGCTCAAAGTCTGAAAAAATATGCGACAAGACCATCTTGCTATGATGTAGAAGTTGCAAACAATACTAATGGAGGCTTTGGAACCCATTTCTATTTTGGGGGTCCTGGCTATTCAACACAATGTGCAAATTAGCAATTGGGAAAAAAAATAAAAAAAATCATTGTGATAACTATAATAATCCACACATGCGAGAGGTCTCAGAAAGGCAATTACGTTTGTTTTTTACATAGTTATCACTCGAATGTTATTGTGGTCGAATTAAATTTTCAATGATACATATCTTTGGAGGCACAATATTTATCTTTTTATCTTTGTATTTTTTAATGAATCAGTAACTTTCATAAACAAACCAAGAACACAAAATCCGTACAACAGAAAGAAAATTCATGGGGCCAATAGGTAATTTTATGTATAAATTTTAATTTATCATCCGTTATTCCGCCTTTGCGTAGAAGTGCAGGGGTTCTAGCTAGAATAGTTTATTTCATCTTAGATGATCTCTGTCGGCACAGGCCTCAACTTTATAGACTAAGCCTCAATACATGGTTATGAATAGTCTCATTATCGTAGAAAATATTTTAGAGCAGTCAAAGCTAATGAATCTCTTGTTAAAACCTAGTTAAAAAAAATTAAAAAAAAAAAAAAAAAATTACCAGCTGAAAGCAATTCTATTCTAAAAAATTCTCTCTTTTTTATTTATCTTCCCATAAAAACTAAGCAAACAACATGTATACGCACTAGTCTCTCGACCAGAAACCAAATAGCTATCCAATATCCACAATCCCTCCTCACTTTGATGCTGTTGTATTCTCGGATCCTGTTGCTTCGGGTTATTGGGCAATGATACGGAATGACAAGGGCAAGGTAATGGCAGCTTTCTCTGTTAAAGGATTTCTCTATTATGTTAGACATATTTCTAATGGTGTTTTTTGGATTGAGGTCTCACCTTCCCCTGCTCTGGAGGGTTTGTGTTTTGATTTGGCTCATTTATAGTTATAAATTATATTTAGTTTAGGTTTCAAAAAAAAAAAAATTTTAATAAATAAAACAATCCCAAATAGGTATTGTATGTGTGGTGCATTTTATAACATTTCGTAAGAAATATATTATGTCCCATCACTCCCATGGATGATTCTTATTATAAGTTATAATGTTTATCAACTTCACTTATAATTAAGTATATGAACCAATTGCATCAGTAATTAATAAAGTTTTAATTAACTCCATAAATTTAAGTGTACAATTATTTTTTATATAATCCTTTCAAAAATGATTCTAAGCCTCCATTTGGATATAGATTATAAATGAAAATTATTTCACTATTTAACTTATTTTTACTACTATTCGTAGGTCTCACTGCACCTTTTGGTACTAGTCATAGGCCTCACTATACTATTTTAACTAATTTTTACCTTTATTTACAGTACTTTCAGTAATAAGTTTTCAGTTTCAGCAAAATAAGCGATATCCAAACAAACCCTAAGAAAAAATCCTCATAAAAATATACCTTTTATATTCTCCATCGAACATAATTAAAAATGCTTTCATCTTATATATGAGAAATAATTTTATATTTTAAATAAATGGTTTCTTATATAGATCTTACTATAAAATAATCATAAAAACTCATTTACATAAATATTTGGTATAGAGGAAAATATATGCATTTAGCATTATGTTAGGTTCTATACATATAGGATAATTGACAAACAGGTAAACACAAACTTGTCTATGTATAGATCATAGTATTTTTAGGTTTGATTAAACAATACTCAAGATGCTACAAGTAAAAGTACAAAAACAAGGAAGCTGCAAATCAAAGTAATCTGTTTTTAGTAGCTTCGATCAATCAAAGCATGAATCTACAGAATTTATTTTTAGTCCATACGCTTTAGTCCTACTACATTAAGTATATAAAGAAAAACATAATTCATGTTTTTTGAGACTTGGAAAGCTACCCTTTTGAGATCTAAGAAGTTTCGTACCTTTTACTCTTTCAAACTTATCATGGAGATCACACTCACACTCTTAGTACTATTGGAATCAAGTTGCAACCCAATCTCTTGCTATCAACTGTACTAGAGGTTCATGTTGAAACAGATTCATATCAAAGAAGTCTGTGGAATTCAGAGCTAATTTTGTTAACTCTGGTTAGGTTTACTATAAATTGATATTCTGATTGTCAATCTTCATTTGATAGTGGATTTTTCTTCTTGGGATTGATCCTCCTAGGTTTTTCCTTTGGAACATGTTGTTTCATAAGGCTTTCTAAGTCATCATATCATTGTATTATTTACTTTCTACTGTGCATGATATGTTTGATTATTATTTTAACCTAAGGCTTGTATAATTAATTTGATTAAAAACTTGGCATTAAAATTGGTCAAACACTATTTGCTTAGGGGTCTAAATCTAACAATTATGTTTAATAATATAACACAAAATTATGCAACTAGAATATTAATTTCATACATGCACCACCTAAAAACTTTTGATTTGATCAATATTTGAAAATTGCACCACTAAATTACATATTTTCTATGTTCTTAACACACATTTCTAATTTCTTATAAATCAGAAGTTATTTAATATTCAATCCATAAACTCATATTTTATATATATTCAATCCATATTCTCTATGTTCTTAACACACAGTTCTAATTTTGTAATAATTTAAATTACGAAAACATGAAATATAAACATTTAATAGATTGTATAGTGATTAAACTTTGATCATCTTGAGAATTTGTAAGCATAGAAAGTATAAAAAGAAAATGCAATTCAACTGTGGATTTTGAAAAATTTTCATTTACACATGTAAATATTCCAATTTTCAATTCATTTAAGTATAAAGTTTCTTTTTTTGAAAGCATGTGTAATTAATTTTATTTTTAATTTTTTGTGATTTTTGTTTTGATTGTTGCCAAAACAATTAAACTTATAGTAAAAATATCATATTATTTTTTTGGACAAAGCATAGCTACAAACTTCGCTCAATATCCTTTTATTGGATGTAAATTTTAAGAAATTAATCCAGCATTGGATTACTTTTTCTCATTTTGTTGTCCATTATTGAAAATTTTTGTAAGATCAATGATCAATAGTTATGTTATCAATCAAATGTTATAATTTCAAGTTTTGTAGTCTAAAATTATGTTATACATAAAATTTAAATTTGTAAATTGAATAGTAAATAATATCTAATTAACACAAAAATTAATATGCGTGTTAAAAATATAAAGAACATGCAGCCTAATTGTTAGATTTTGAAAATATGTAGCTATATTAATTTTTAAAGGGAATTGTAGCCATTGACAATAACTAAGTTTGTAGCCAAACTTTGTCCTTATTTTTGTTCCTTTTGGAAAAAGACAAAATTTAATTGACTACAAACTTGTTTGTAGCTTATGTATACAACTTTCGTGGGATTTTTTTTTTTTTCAAAATAACAACATTTCGTTAGTTAACACAATTTTTAAACTATTTAGGAAACTAACATCTCAAGACTATTATAGTCGATTTTGCTGTAGTATCTTGAGCACAACAGACTCGAGTTCCTTGATCTGGCCATGTTGAAATCAAGCTTAGGAGACTCAAGTTTCACACAGAACCTTCAATTAGCTCCACCAAATTCTTCAAACCCAAACCCTACGAACTCAAACCCAAACCCTGCAAACTCAAACCCAAACCTAACAAACACACCACCACCACCGATCAAAACTCACAAACCCAAAACCAACAATCGCCCCACAACTCATCCCGACCGAAACCCTAAACCAAAACCCAACAAACTCTATTCATACCCACAGAGAAGAAGAGGTTCAAAGTTGGATTAGTGTAGTTCGTGACTAGCTCGCGAAAAGATCGTGAGAAATTATCCCGCGAAAGGCCACATGTGAAGCACATGACTAGAAGCTGAAAAGTCATGCCAGCCTATCATTTCGCAAATACTTCGCGAGAAAGGCCATCTCGCGAGGTACCTACAAAACTCTGTTTGGCAAAAATATAAAATACTTTACCAAATTCTTTACCCACGCTATAAATACCCTCATTACCCACAAAATATAAGGAGTTCTTTTCAGACAGAAAACCCTAACACAAATATTTGAGAGTTAGAAATTGTTGTACCCACAATCATCTACACATTTGATAATGTCCAAGTCAGACAAAAAAAATAAAAAAATAAAAAAGTAAGTAAAGATCATTTTTTTTTTAAGTCCCACGTGCCCTACCTAACACTCTGACCCCCACCACACATTTCACACTATCTTATCTCCTCTCTTTGGCCGGCTCACTCATTTCCTTTCTTTTCTTTTTTTTCATTTTCTCTCATACACTCCTCTCTATCACTCTCTCATCCTCTCTCACCAGTACCTCCATACCACCACTTCCACCATCATTTTTCCAACAAGATCACCAGAAAATCACTACAACAAAATGTACTTTTAGTGACGAAATATTTTTCGTCACTAAAAATACAGCTTTAGTGACAAAATATGAATTTCGTCACTAATAATGAAAAAAATTATTACATTTAGCGACAAAAAATAAATTTCGTCACTATGTTGTGGATAGTTTTAGTGACGAAAATACTTTCGTTGCTATAAGTAAGTATTAGTGACGAAAAATAGTCGTCACTAAAAAAATAAAGGTTTTGCACTTACATGTTTTTAGCGATGAAATAACATTTCGTCACTAAAAGTATGCTTTAGTGATGAAATATTAATTTTGTCACTAAAAACAATAATAGATTTTTTAGTGACGAAATCATATTTCGTCACTAAACGTATGCTTTAGTGATGAAATATGAATTTTGTCTCTAAATCATAAGTATGAGTACATTATTAGAGACGAATTCGAGTTCGTCACTAAAGGTATCCAATAGTGACGAATCCAAGTTCGTCACTAAAAGCTTTGTACATATATAAACACAAGCGCCAACCAAAAAAATTATTCCGCTAAACTAAATTTAGCTACAGCGATGAACCGTTTCGTCCCTAAAAGTTTAATTTTTTGCGACGAAAACGTTCGTCACTAAAGGTGTTAGTGATAACACTTATGAGCTTTAGCCCCTTTTTTTCAGTTTTTCACTTCTCTTTTCTGGTTTTTCCTCTTCTTTAGCCCTTTTCCCTCACATACCCACAAAAAAACTTTCCCCAAAAAATCCATTTCCCACATTTCTCTTTTCTGGTCGCCGTCGTCGCCGATTCAGCGACGCACCAGTGACGATCCCAGTTGGATGCGAAGCACCGGCGACGATCCAAGCGTCGCGCTCAGCGTTGCGACGCACCGACAATCCAAAGCATCGCTGCCGAACTCAAAGTCAAGGCCTTGATCATCGCCAACGGTTCGGTGACCCTTTGCCTTGCATTCACCGATTCAGGTCCTTTTTTTTTTTTTTTTTTCTTTCTCCTTTTGAGTCCAATAATCTTCTTCTCTTTTTAAATTGATTTCTTAGTTTTATACTTATTGGTTATGATTGATTCTTTGGCTACAAATCTTTTTGGAATTTAGGTTTTTTTTTTTTTTTTTAAATGAAATTCAATTTTGAACCCTTTTATTTTACAGGAAGAGACTAGTGTTTGGAGTTCAACCAACTGGATCTATTCACCTTGGAAATTATCTTGGAGCTATAAAGAATTGGATTTCACTTCAGGTTGTTTTGACTTTCTTCAATATGCTCTTGTTGTGAAACTGTTTTATCCAAAACTTGAACACAGTTTTTATCCAAAACTGTTTTATCAAAAAAAAAAATTTGTTAATTTTTGTTTCTAAATGCTTGATGTTAATTTTTCTGCTTGATGTTAATTTTTTTTTCCTTTTTTTTTATTTTTTTTTTTTGGTTCGAAATTTGTTCTCTGTGATAGGATAATTTGTCTAAGTTTGAATAGAGACCGTTCTCATTTTGTACAGATTGTTTTGGATGAGGGCTATGCTGTTGTTGTTTGTGAACAGGAATGATGATTGTGGTTGTGGAATGGTGATTGTTGTGAAATGGTTTTAGGTCTCAGTTTTGAAATGAATCATAAACTCTTATTTTTACATGTTGATGATGCGTATATCTATTTTGTTCTATGAATCTGAAACTTTTATCTTTTGTTTTGTTTGATTTATTTTTTAGTGAGAAGTGAAAGTGATTGTTCTTTTGGGTATTTGCAGTTAACCATTTGATGAAATATACATTTGAAGATTATTATTGTGGATGTTTGAGTTGCAGGGCAGATGGGTTTTTTTTTTTTTTTTTTTTTTTTTTTTTTTTTTTGTGGAAAGCCGTGATTCATTTGTAAAGTTATAGAAATGATGGATTCTATGGAACTTTTTGTTTTAAGGGTTGTTTTCATTGATGTATGAGCGTACTTATTAGGATGGAGATGTGGTGTAAAGAATAGTGGAGTAGTTGTCATGTCTTTAGCAAATTTTTTTAAGGGGATATCTAATAGTTAAACATGATTACATGCTCTAAAAGGAAAAGTTTAGATTGATTTCCTTGTGTGTTTATATTTGTAGAACTTCTTGATAGGAGGGTAGTTTAACTCCTTTAGTTACTATAACATTGTGTTTCCTTCTTTATTGAAATTCCTACATTGTCTCCATCAAGAGGTAAAGCTGCACTTATCTATGTGTTGCATGCAGGTAAAGCTTCACTCATCTTTTTGTGCTTATCATTGGGTCTACTTAACTGTTCACTAGAAGCTATCTTTCTTTTATTTTCAGCTCTCTCTTTTGTGGCTGAAGAAATTGTGAGGAACAAGGTGAAGAACACAAGTTAACTTTGGATTTTTTCTAAAAGTTGTAAACTTATCTTGAGCAAAGTAAGTATATTCTAGTTAAAAACTTATAAAACTCTATATATACTTGTGATGTTGGAAATTTGTTTTGTGGTGGGTTGTTGAGTTGGAGCAAGCGGGTGGCTTGCATGGTGTTATAAGGTGGCTTAAATTCATATTTGGAGTGTTTTTAATTTCTTGCAAATGTAAATGAAATTTGTTGATTAGTAGCAATTGTGTTCCTTTATTCAATTTCAATACTTGTAAGCATTATAGTTGTGATGTTGGAAATTTATTTTGCGGTGGGTTGTTGTGTTGGAGCAAGCGGGTGGCTTGCATGGTGTTATAAGGTGGCTTAAATTCATATTGGGAGTGTTTTTAATTTCTTGCAAATGTGAATGAAACTTATTGATTAATAGCAATTGTGTTCCTTTATTCAATTTCAATACTTGTAAGCATTATAGTTGTGATGTTGAAAATTTGTTTTGTGGTGGGTTGTTGTGTTGGAGCAAGCGGGTGGCTTGCATGGTGTTATAAGGTGGCTTAAATTCATATTGTGAGTATTTTTAATTTCTTGCAAATATGAATGAAACTTGTTGATTAGTAGCAATTGTGTTCCTTTATTCAATTTCAATACTTGTAAGCATTATAGTTGTGATGTTGGAAATTTGTTTTGTGGTGGGTTGTTGTGTTGGAGCAAGCTAAGGAGCAAGAGGCACGAGCTAAGCAAGATGAGATCCAAAAGAATATTTTTAATTTTTTGAGGAGCAAGGGTTATGATCACAGTTTTAACTATGGGGGTGGTTCATCTTCAAGTTAAATCACTTATTGGTAACACTTCATTTTTTATGTATCATTTGAAACTAATTGTTAGAAATTTTTTTATAACATAATTAATGTTTTTACTTTACGATTTTAACGTAGTAGTGTTTTTATATTTGTGCAGATTTCTTATTGGTGGCTTTAGGGGTTTAGGGGATTTACTTTTGGCATTATTTGAAGACATATGAGGACATCTTTTGGCTTTAGGGGTTTCTAATTATATTATGCTACATTTTTTGTATTGTTATAAAACATCTTAAGTTATTGTATGTGTTGCAAACAATTATTGTATGGAAGGAATTTGAATTTGATATTTGTTTTAATTTTAACTTGTGGAATGTATGGATTGATTTTTTATAAAGGTGTTGTTGAAATAAATGTGTTAATCAAATGTGCGGTTTTAATAATGTAATGACAAGTTACAAGTTAATATCAAAAGTCATGAAAATAATAAAAATAGAAAATAAGTTTTAGTGACGAATTTTTTCGTCACAAATATGGCAACAAAAAATTGTTTTAGTGACGAAATATTTCGTCACTAAATGGAGTGGAATTTTGTAAGAAATGGTTTTAGTGATGAAAATTTTCGTCACTATATGTGCATGAATTTTCTTAAAAATAGTTTTAGTGACGAATTTTTTCGTCACTATATGTACTCGAAAATAGTTTTAGTGACGAAATTGTTCGTCACTAAATATGATTTAATAAACTGAAATGGTTTTAGTGACGAAATATTTTCGTCACTAAATACTGTTTTTAGCAAGGAAAACATTTAGCGACAAAACATTTTCGTCGCTAAAAGTTTTTTTTTTTTTTTTAAACAAATTGGACTTTTAGTGACGAAATTTTTCGTCACTAGGACTTTTAGCGACGGGGCTACAGCGACAAAACGAATTTCGTCACTAAAAGTCTAATTTCGTCACTAAAGGTTCTTAGTGATGAAAAATTGGACTTTTAGTGACGAATTTTTTTGTCACTAAAAATACATTTTCTTGTAATGAATCCTTAAGAACCTATAAGCACCTTCACATTTTTGTTGAGGTAAAAATTTCTAATATTTTTGGTGGGTTTTACACTTTTTCTTGAGGTTTTTTTTTATCTAAGCTTTAATAATAATACTCATGTGATTTATGAGTATTGGAAGTGATATTTATGTGTCTTTATGTATGGGTTTTGTATTGGTAGAATTATTTGATGAGTGAGTTTATGGTTTGTGCTAATGATGACTACCTAAGGTTTATTTATGGTGGAAATTTAGGGGTTTTGAGTTATAACATGTGATGGTTGGTAAATCTAATTTTTCCATTGCTATTGGGTTTATTTAGAGTTAGTTGAAGTTCTAAATTTCTTGTCTTGAAGAATATTTTGATTTTGTTTTCATGCGTCTCTTGATAATGTAGTGTAAATCTTATGGAAGCTAGTCATAATGTTGGAGATGATATTGAATGGGTTAACTTTATAAACTGGAGTTTATGCCTGGTAAATTAATTTGTTGAGAAACCTTGGAAGTGGAATATATTATTATTGATGAAGTTAAATACTAGACTTGCCTAATTAAGTGCTTATTTGGCAAGTCCTAAATTGTATCTAGATAAAATTTCAAGCTCTATTCTTATTGTGATAGGTTTGCTTGATATTGTTTAGGCTTTAGCTAATCTCCTTTGGAGCTTGGAGAATTAGGCTTTTATGATTGCGAGGTAAGTAGCTTTTTAATAGGATTTTTGAAAAATAACCATGTTACATAAATGTTGTTTTTGGGTTAGAAATGCTTATGGAAACTACTTATGGAAACTATATTTTCCTAAAAAACTTTTGTGTCATAACCTTAATATATATATATATATATATATGGAAGTGCATCATATTTGGCATTGCATTTAGGGAAATGCATGAATTGTTGACATGAAAAATATGAGCATTTTTATTTGATCTTTGATAAGGAAATCATGGATTTTATGGTATATTGGAAAATTTAAAGATGCTTATCTTGTCTTATTATTTGGGAAATTGATAGAAAATCTTTTTGACAAGAATGAAATTAAAAACCTTACAAACTTTGTGGAAGTTAGATTATTTAAGGTTTTTCTGAAATTACCTAGATATAAACAATGTATTTGAAAGGAAATGTAACATGTGAGCTTTTTGTTGTTTAATCCCAATGCCATGTGTGATTTCCCGGTGATCACTCGATTTGGTTTCCGTGGTCTTTATGACAACGGAATCAGATCCAGGTCAATGTCCTTTCACTTTGATTGACACGTTCTTCCCTACTGCCTATGGGGGGAAAAGGCTCCTTAATTGTGTATGGGTAAGGTTACTGCCCATAGGGCCAAAAGACCACATGCAAAAGAGGTCCTATTTGATGCGCTCTCTCTACTACCCATTGGGGGAAAGAAAAACCTTAAGGGTATGGGTGAGACTACTGTTCATGGGGCCAAGAGACTGAATACCAGAGAGGACAATATCATGCCAATTGTGAATGGATGGATCTCCTGACCGGTCTATGTGGTAGTGTGGTATATTTGAGATAAATTACCTTATGTTAGATTTTATTGCTTTAAAAGTGTATTGGTAGTACTCACAGATTATAGTGTATAGTTTCAAGGTATTTACTTTGAGAAACTTTGTGTTTCATTATTTAATCATTCTTGTCATATTATTATTATTGAAGATGAAACTTGCATTTTTCCCCACCCCTATTAATTATGCTACTTACTAGGCTCTATCTCATCCCATTATTTTTACAAACTTTTCAAAGTAGGCAACAATCTTCTTTTTGGTGGCTAACAGTAGTTAGACTAACTATTGATGGAGGTTGAACTTTTATGATGGAGATATTAGATGATGTATATCATAGATCGAGTAGACTTGACTCATTCTTTTGTATATTATAATAGTTATGACTTTATCCTTGCTAATGAGACAAGTTGATGATATGTAATTATTTATTCAAACTTCCATTCTTTTGTAGTCAAGGGTCCATATAATTATTGCTTAGAGCTCTAACTTACTTTGGGAGTATATTTAATGGAATTATTATGATTATTTTTTATGTTGGTACTTCATATGATTTATTTGGATTGAATTGTCAAAAAGGAAAAATTTACAAGTACTTTTGAGATGTCTTTCTCATGCTTTGGACCCTTTTGAGGTTTGGGGCGTGACACGTTTTCTCTAGGTTTTCCTCTACTCCTACCTCTCCATCTCTACATTTTTGAGAGATTCTTAAACCAAACACTTACCACACCCAATTTGAGTGTTAAGTCAAGTTTTGGTAACTTAGGGAAGCATTGGAAGGAGCCGTTTAGTGGCGGATGCAATCGGGTTGAATTGCGGGATCCGGAAAACTAGTGAAGACAAGACTCCAAGAAGTCCGTTGGTAGCAGTAGTTTGGAGGGCTCAAATACATGAGGTAGACTAAGCTTGAAGGGTCTTTTGTTATTCATGTACTCCAACTTTATTAACTAGTGGATTGATTTTGACTTGGATAATCGCGTAGAGATTTTTTGCTGAGTTCTTTGATTTCCTCTTCGATAACACGTTTTATTGTTATCTTGTAATTGCATCTCCCTTCTCTACTCTTTAAGCTTTCATTTTATTGTTCATTATGGTTGAATATGGTTTAGAGTAGTGTTACTGGTTTATTTCGCATATTTACTCTTGTTTTGCACTTTGTTATGTTAGAGTAAAAGCAATCTAGCCGTAATTTTAAAATTAGAGTCTAAACAAGCTTTAGTGTTTTCACACTAATTTGAGCTTTCAAACTTTATGCAATTTCCAAAATATTTTATGGTAAATATTTTTCAAAGTAATCATTATTATTCAAACTTAATTTTGGTTTTTTGTTTCTATCCAGAAAAGGTAAGCTAATAATATTCACGCACCTATAAATATTTGTTCTTGGAATTCCTCCCATATACAATCACTCAATTTAGATTCCCTCAAAAAAAAAAAAAAAAAATTTCTTCGATGGCTAATGACATTCAAACTAAAATAGGATGCAGCACATTTTTCTTCATAGCTCTACTTTGTATGCTAAGCGAAAAAATTGTTGATGGAAGAGAGATGTCTTCCATGAAAAATAGAGAATTGGTTCCGCGCAAAGGAACAGTCAAAACCGTTGAGGTTATAACTAGTCCTGCATATTTGCCTTCTGTGGCTATGCTTTTTTTTCTTTTTCCTTTTTTCATTTGAGCATCTCATTGTTATATATATATATATATATATATAAAATTGGTTCCTTATGGCCTAAAGGATGAGGTCTTATAGTGTAAATATTTAAATTTTACATTGGTTTAGCCAAATCATTGCAGAGTGAAGATGGTGATATTATGGACTGTGTCGATATTTATCAACAACCTTCTTTGGATCATCCTGCTATCAAGAGTCATACCATAGAGGCCTTTATTTTCTTTTCTTTACATTCATTTATTTTTTTTTCTGATTCGATTAATTTTGTACAATGATACAATGGTTCTTTTGTGGGGTTCTGTAAAAATAAAATAGTATATTAGCATACCAGGTCAAAAGTTCATTGCCCTGAAATTTTGTGTTTTTTAAATAATAATAAATAAATAATTTATTTGTTCTAATGAGCTAGCAATTTCTTTTGTGATTAAATAGATGCAACCCCCAAGTATACCGAAACCGAAATTCTTTCAAGCTGAGAGTTTCCAAACATGGCGCAAGAATGGAGATTGTCCTGAAAGAACAGTCCCCATAATACGAAATTCAAAAAAACTAACTATGACCAAAGGGCATTAGGTATCATTCTAACACTGAGAATTCTTTTCTTTTTTTTTTTTTCTTTTTTTTTTTTCTTTTTTTTTCCCTCATGTAGTCTACAGTTTACTTAAATTTATGTTAGTTTAAATATATGTTTTTAATTTTCGTATATGAAAAAGTACGCCCAAATTACTTCGTCTGTTGGCCACTACTATGGATTAGAAGCTTATCTTAACGTATGGCACCCAAATGTCACATCTACTGGAGAATTTACTACGTCTCAAGTTTGGATATAATCCTCAGGTCCAATAGTAAACTCTAGCACAATGGAAGCAGGATGGATATATGGTAAGTTTAAGCTTGCAAAGAATAAATTACAAATATATATATATATATATATATTTACTGATGTCACAATGAAAATAAAATAAAATGTAATTTACAAATCAAATTCTTTGAATGATCGTGTGACATTTTGTTTATGGTATGCCTCTAGGTTGTTCCAGGTGATACGCGAAGCAGATTATTTATATATTCGACTGTAAGTTCACCTATTCACTTCCATGTGATAATTTTAATTTTATTTTGGGCAAATTATATATTTGGTAACTATCTTCTAGGTTGTTTGTTAATTTGTTTATTAGCCTTCTAAATGTCTGTTTGGCAAAATTATTTTTGCTAACTTATTTTACTATTCAGCAAAAAAAATTTCAATTTCAGTAAAATAAACAAATTTTAAACAGACCTTAAATATGTTAATTTGGTTCTTAGCCTTTTGGTATTGTGTCAAAATGATATCTAATTGAAGAAAACTTTGGTCCCTAACAGTAGAAAAATTCTTCAGATTTAATCTTAACATCTTCGGAGCCAGTGGAACTCTTCGGTTGGATTGCAGCTTCGTCCTAAAGTTATTTTCATTTAATTTGCCTATCATCTCCACCGCTAATGGAAAACCCAAAATCAACTATTAATTCCACCTAAAGGCTTCATAATTTCTCAGTACGAAAGAAAAACAAATCTGAATGCAGCGTCCTTTGAAACCCATCTAGACTATAACCTATCTCTACTTGAACTTTGTTACTAGAGTTAAGCTACTGTATGAGCCCTGAGTTGGAACTTTCCACAAACACCTTATGTGTGCCCATAAATAATCATCATTCCTCAAACATCTCTGCTAAAATTCATAGCTTCAAGTACTGCAGCAGTTCATGCTTTTGTTTGCATTTGGAGGCAATAGCTTGTCCATTATTGTCTCAATCACGATACCCACGGTAGAGAATTTGGTCACGTCAAGTTTTGTTGTTCAATTTGATTTTTCAGATCTACCAGTTTTGAATTTGGTTTTTTCTGGATTATTTCCAAAATTTTGGAATTTTATTCATGTGTATTTGTGATTTCTTTTTGCTAATTAATACATTTGATTTGCTTCAAGGAATTCAATTTGGCCGAGTTTTTTTATTTTATTTTATTTTTTAAAATTAAGGCCAAGTGGCAACTTAGATTGCATAAAAAATAATATTTTAATATCTATGTTAGTCACATCAATATTTTCCACCCATCACTTAACCGAAGGACAATTTTGACACAATAACGAAATGTTAAGAGCCAAATTAACACATTTGAAAGGTGAATGACCAAATTGACAAATAATCCAAAAGATAAGGACTAAATATGTAATTTATCATTTTTTTTCACTAAATAAATGTTTTCCTAAATTTACAATGAAAGGCTCATTAATCAAACAAATCTCACCCTTCCATTGCTATATATCTAGTATAACTCAGATCTGTTTAATGAGGCTCTTTCAACTAATAGTAGTTTGTATTTATTTTTGTATTCGTAAGCAAGATGATTACAAAACAGGTTGCCTTAATGCTGCTTGTGGGTTCGTGCAAGTATCTTGCAAAGTTGCTTTTGGTGCTTACATTGAGCCTATTTCCCAATACAATGGAAAGCAGTACGAATCATACATGTCCATTATGAAGGTGATGCAAATATATATACCTTTTGAAATGCTACCATGGCTTTTCGAGAGACACTAATGATATTTGGTACACACAATTTTATTTATGTTTCAGTTTCCGGACTCTCATTGGTGGCTCATGTATCCAAACGAGGCAGTAGGGTATTGGCCTGTCGACATCTTCAAAGAGTTTGGAGACTATGCTACACACATTAATTTTGGTGGAAAGATTTACAACTCAGAACCAGGCTGTATTCACACATCCACACAAATGGGGAGTGGCCATTTTCCGAGTGAAGGCTTTGGAAGAGCTTGTTTTATTCGGAATATTAGGTATGGTAATTAGTTGAATGTCTCAATATAAAAGTTGGTATTGGATAGTCAAATGGTTCAGAAGTCATTAGTTAAACCAATATTCACGATGTCTCAATGTAATGTCTGTCTTTTCTAAGATACATATAGGACTTGGAAATGGCAGTCGAAAGCATTATAGAGAAGAGAGAATGCAAGGACTACATAATTCAACCTAATGACTTGTGTGTAACTAAAAAAGCCCTTGGTGGCTAAATCTTCACTATCTTCCCAATTGTAAGTTATACTTTTGTTTTTTGGAATAGGTCAATTGTGTGTTTTACAATGAACTCTATGTATGGTATATATAGGAATTTAGAGATAGGGTTAGGTATCCACGGACTTTATAATTTAATTGGGCTTTTGGGCAAATATACAATTAACACATAAACCTAATATCTTTAACACTACGGAGACGCTCAATTTCACATCTTATTGAGTTGTCAACTTATGATGGGAGCAACATCACTTTCACATGGTTCCACCAACCCTTTTGATTTCTAGTTCATTCTTCTCTTGATAAAGAAAATAAAGTGGGTAACCTAATTACAAGGCATATGATGTTATGTCTTTATCTTAACAAACATAGTACATCACTCACAATATCTTGTCTATGGCCAAACTATTGGCCCATTTGATACATGTGTTTAAACACATATTTTCAGTTTTTAAACAACATTACGCGTATTTACACACACTTTTTCACCCACACATATTTCCAAAAAAACTGAAAATTGTTGTTTAAACACACGTATCAAACGGGCCCTAATCACATCGGATCAAGTTAATCCCTTAACGAGTCCATAACTCAAAGAAATACTCGATTGATCCCACACCATGTAATATGCTCTTGACTATTTCCAAATAAAAGTCATCTTCAAGGGACAAAATTGGCAAATGCCCTTTTCGGGCAAATTATGTAGCGTTTTTCCCCATTTCCCAAACCAATTAGGGAAATGCCCCTCTTTTGAAACTTGATTTTCTCAAAATCGAGTTAAGCCCTATAGTGGCTTTTTAAGGATCCTATAGTGACGTTTTAAGAACCTATAGTGGCGTTTTGGAACTTGAGCTCTATGAACTCGAATTATAGGTAAAATAAATAAATTAAAAAAAATTGTCTATAACTCGAGTTCATGGAGCTTAAGTTCCAAAACGCCACTATAGGTCTTTAAAACGCCATTATAAGGCTCTAAGAAAAAAAAAATTTAACTCGATTTTGAGAAAATCGAGTTTCAAAAGAGAAGCATTTCCCTAATTAGTTTGGGAAATGGGGCAAAACGCTACATAATTTATGCGAAAAGGGCATTTGCCCATTTTCTCCCATCTTCAAGTAATATATATGCTGCTAGCCAGCAATTAATCTTTGTACCTGTTTCAATATGAAGAGTAATGTAACTGCTTTCCTCATAAACTGGATTGCAAATCTAGTGGAAGAAGCAGATTGGCAGTTTGACCAAGCAACGACCAGCTTACACACACACACAAGAAACAAAGATTGGTCACAATAGCAGCAGTTTCTAAAGAACCCAGCAATAGAAACAGGATTAAAGTGTAGATGGGAAATTTCATTAAAGAATAGATGGTTTTCCAAGTAGTACTAATTGTATGTCTTTATCGATCGTTTGTTTCTCCCTTTGCGTTATCATTGTACCTTTTTATTTCATTGATCTTGTCATCATGTCATAATTCCCTTTAAAATGTCTATCAATCAAATCATTACTAAAGTATAAATGCTTTTTCTTTTGTTGCTGAGAACTAAAGTATATATAACCTTAAAATCTTTCCATTGTGAACTTTAGATGCACTGAGCCATTGTGTTTGTGTGTAAAAAAAAAATATTGGTGGCCTGACCAAATTCACCAATAAAAGATGATACTATATAAAATCATTTTTAGGTAAATGCATGAGTAAACACAGTCTAATGATTGCACGTTGAGAGACGTCCAAAATTCTTAATTCTAGGATTTCCAGTAGAAATAATTAGAACTATTGCCATTACTAGTTCTATTGTCAATGATTTACTTCCAAAAACCAAAAAAACACAAAAGAAAGGTCAACGGTTGGTGCTGAGAGAGAGGGAACTTTAAAGTGTTATTATAACCAAGAGAACGTTAGAATGACAATGACAAGGGTGCGAGGTGGCCAGAGCCATATACCCTTTTTATCTCCTTTGATTATTATACTTTGGTTATTATCCTAATTAGTATGCTCTGTAATACTGTTGCCACAAAACGTCAATCCTCAGAACACTGGATTAGATAATCAAGTAAAACACTAAGGAGTTTGTTTTTCAAAAGTTCCAAAGAATCCAACTTACCACAGTCACCTTGTGGACGTTTGAGCCTAGAGTTGGTGTTCTTGTCCTGTTTGGTATTGGGTAAACAATTCTTTCTTAAGGAAAGCAATATGGCTAGCTCGTCTTTTACAGATATTGATACCTCCAAAACCTCCTTCGATCTTACCCTCCGTAGATCTACATCAAATAGACTAGACTACTTGTATGAAATCTCTCATGTACCTAAAGATAGTAAGATTCCTATTACTGACTTCCCCATTGTAAATCCTTACACTGTGTTTAATAAGCCCCAGTCTTCACTTAAAAAAAACCATAAAAAAAAAATATATCGGCCCTTCTCAATCCTCTACTATAAAAGAATATGTTCAAGCCTCTAAGTTTGACTAGTTCAATATTCCAGCAAGTGATAGTGAAAATTTCATCACACTTGCTCTCCCTAGAGAATTTGTTATTCCATGGCAAAAACAAGGGTATACTCATCTTCATTTTGGTGTTGTAAGATTAGTATTGACCTTTCATGGAAGAAAATGACTCCCAACGGTCCCCAGAATTTCACTTCTTGACTCCAAGTTTCTGGAGTACCAACATGCAGTTATAGGAACAATTCAAACAACTCTCAATGCAGGAATTGTCGTTGTCACACTTTTTCCAAATTTCAACATGCCTCTCAAAGATCCTCATCTTTGTGATGCTCTTAAGGTTCAAGTCCAAATCACAGAAGCTTCTCAGGTACAAGACACATATGTAGCTACACTTCACTATCAACTTGCTTGTAGGCTTCAAAATCATGTCTTTGATATGGCAGTCCTAGACATGGCCCAAACCAATGATGCCTTGTTAATCCAAGTTGATTCAGGGATGACCCCTATGTGTATATTTGTCCCAAGACAACTTATAAGGGACTAGATGACTTCTCTTTTTCCAGAATCATGGATTACGAAATATGAGGCACTTCACCAAAAAGTCAAGCTAATCCAATCCAATAATCCTTTCTTCATCAGAAAAGAAAATGGCAAAGTGGAGACAAGGTTTGTGATAGCCACATCAGAAAAGAAAGAAGTAACGGTTTTTCCAACCCAAATGGTGATGCTTTAACCAGTATCATATGCCTTTGAAAAAGGCCTTACAATTAAAGGATTCTGTGAAGATGGAAAGCCTTGCTATGAAGGAAGATCACCCTCTAGCCATATATGGTGGGATATTAGTGATTGTGCTGAATGCAAAAAAGAAGAAACCCATGATGATGACTATCCAAGAAGAAGGAACAAAAAATCCACCCAACAAATCTTGAAAAAAAGATATGAAGCAGGTGATCCAAAAGCAGACCTCCTTGGAGAACGCTCTAGAAAATTTGATTATTATGTCCTTTATCCTAGAACCAGAAATCAAAACCCCCAATGTTCTCCATGTAAAGAAGCCAAATCCAAACATGATATTGACCAAGAACCTAAACCTCCATTAATCCCATACTACTAGAATATCCTTCCCCAACTACCTAAATGCCAACATTTTCCTTCTAGACAAACCCAATCACGAAGACCTTTACCTTGTTACATGTTTGATAGAGCCTCACCCTCCTTGTTCACAAGATTTCCCCCTTCTAGAAAGTTTTAAGCACCCCCCAGCCAATACAAAAAATGTTTGGAAAATAAAAACCCCTATTGAAACCAATCTAGATGGAACCTGAAAACAAGTTTCATCAGTAGAAGTAGCTTTAAATTGACAAGCAGAAATTTATATTGCACAAAACCAAGCTCTATCAAAGATCCTTGATAACCAACAAAGGCTGGCTGAAGCAATGCATAGTCTTTGTCATCCTCAAATTCTCTTTTCAGTGACTTGAAGAAGAAGATCAAAATGGTTGAGAAAGAACTCAAAATAGTTGCATCTACGGTCAAAGATATGTTTGTTTCCTTCCCCCTTATTGGTCAAAAGGAAAAAGAAAGAAAGCAATTGCTCACCCAACTCTAGTCTATATAAAGATCTCAAAAGATAGCTACAAAACCCTCTCCAATGTTTGTCTACACCCCCCACCAACTAAGACAATCATTGTACAAAGACTTGTCAATACCAATAACCTCCCCATTTTTGTCCAACCCTATAGGACAAAATCTTCAACCCTTAGCCATAATACATCCTACTTACAATCCTCTCAAGACAAGTGGAATCCTCCCAGCCATAACTTACCCACAACAACCCAAATCAGAATCCCAAAACCACCTATAAAACAAACCCACTCCTAGCATAAAAGACAAAGATCCATTGGATCAAATTCTAGATCCAACCATTGGTGCATCCTCAAAACCTCCAGATATGAACATGTTGGCCATAGATCCTGATCCTCTAAATCCAATTTCATCATTCCTGAAAACCCTTACTCTTGAAGACTCAAGATCGATTTCTGTGCTCCTAATAATTGCTGACACTAACTTAGACTTGTCTGATCATGGGTAAGAAGAAGTATTCATGTACCAACCAGAAAAATAGCCAATTGTAGAAGAAGATGATGTCCTTCAACCCCCCCCCCCCCCCCACCATCATTGCCTATTTTTCTTCCTCCACCTTTTGTCCCTAACAACCAAACTCGTCTTACTTATTCATCAAACACTGATTCGAAACACCTATTTACCATTGATGATGTTCCCCCTTCTAAATGGCATAAAAAGTTCTTTAACATGTATTCATGGTGTATGGCAGAACTCCAAACTCCAAATTCTACTATTACCCAAGTCATTGCTAAATTATCGCAAGACTCACAGGAAGAATAAGAGAATGGTGGATCAATCTAAGAGAATTTCGGCAAAGACAGGCAACTTAATCCAAAACTCTAAAAGAATTTTTCACAATCCTTCATAATGAATTCCTTAGCACAACAACACATTATATAGAAATTGCACGAGAAGAATTGCTAGCCATGAAATGTTGCTCATTTGAAAGGAAAGATCTAGAAATGCACTTTGACAGAATGTCAAGATGATTTTATTCTATCAATGGTATGGATGATGTAAACATCAAGCGCACCTTCCTCAATTCTCTCCTAGAGCTATTGGGAGATGAAACTCTTCGCATGATAAATATCCAAAGAATAACTTTGCACCAAGCCTCCTTAGGAGAGATCTATCAACACATGCTCATTGCTTTAGAAAAGCTTTGCAACCAGAGAAAATTCCTTTCAAAGATAGAAAAGGTTCACAGCAAGCTCAAGGACAAGTGCAAAAGGAAAGATTTGCAAATAAAATGCTATGAGAAAAGCTATGCTTGTTTGACCAAAAAAAAAGTCACTTCAAGACATATCCTTTAAAAAAGGGACACCATGTAGAATCAAAAAAGGAAATTTTTAGGAAGAAGAAGTGAAAGTTTCTCAGAAGAAAGCAATTTAAAGGAAGGAATTCAAAGGTCTATTTTGTGTGCAGAAAATCAGGTCATTTTGCAAAAAAAATGCCCAAAAAAGGAAAAAGCAAAAAAGCTTCTTGAACAAGCTCATATTCATGCAGAAAATTCTCCCTTCTCTAATTTAGAGCCATTATATTTACTGGATGATGAATACTCTCCCCAAACCCTAATGGTCATAGGATATTCCACAACTGAAAAAGATTCAAACTTGTCCAATTCAGATGCTTCAAACCTAGAAATCCAAACCATCTATACATCCCAGCCCATTATAGCTCCCCTAACCAACCCCATTCCCATAGCCCAAGTACATATCCTTTTGGTTACCTACTTTAAACCCACTCCTATTATAGCCCTTTTTGACACTGGAGCTGCAGTAACAATTCTCCATCCCAAAATCTTACCTACAAAATTCTAGTTGCCCCATTATAAGATGTTCTGAGCAGTAAATGGAGAAACATTTCAAATCACTCAAAAAAGCAAGCCTATCCTTATCAGAATTTTCCCAACACTCACCATAAAACACCAAGTCCTTAGATCCCTTCTCATTGGTAGAGACCTCCTTATAGGTATTGATATCCTACATCAAATACCTAGCCTCAGTCTCACATAAACAAAACCTCCTTACCTAGACTCGAGTTCCTCACCTATTCACATTTGACCCTTATGACACTTTGAGAACCCAGATCATTAATGACTAATGTGCAAATAGCCATTCTGAATTCCTCTTTAAAAATCCAAATCCCTTATGGAAAAATCCAGATATTTTCATACACCTCCCTTTTAAAAAGAATGAAAATGTGAATCCCACAAAAGCCAGTCATAAAGGAATGAACCCAAAACATTTCACTTTAGCCAAACAAGAGTTATCCACCCTCCTTATAGAAGGCCTTATTGAACCCACATCCTCCCCGTGGGTATGTGAAGCTTTTTATGTTAACAAGCATGCTGAACAAATCCGTGGAAAACTCAGATTGGTGATTAATACCAAGATCTCAACCACTTTCTACCAGATGACAAGTTCCCTTTTTCAAACAAAAGTGCTCTCTTCCAGCATTTTTCAAATCAGAAAGTGTTTTTGGAATTTGATCTTGAAGCGGGATTTTGGCAACTAGGAATCCACCTAGAAGAAAAGTACAGAACAGCATTTTACATCCCAGATCATCATTACCAAGGGACGGTTATGCCCCTTAGACTCAAAAATGCTCCATCTTATTTCCAAAAAGCAATGGTAGCCCTATTTCAACCTCTCCTAGCTAATGCATTGATCTATATGGATGATATTCTTCTATTCTCAAAAGATGCAGAATCCCATGAAAGATTACCCACTGAATTTTACAATTAAGTGAAATCTTAAGGGATTATGCTTTTAGAAAAGAAAATGGTCATTGGGCAGACTTCTATAGAATTTTTGGGAGTAAACATCTCAGATGAAAAATATACTTTGTAGCTGCACATTGCTGCCTCTCTTGGCAAATTTCCAGATAAGCTCACAAGTGCCAAACAAATACAATAGTTTTTTGGAATTGTTAATTACATGTCTAATTTCATCTTGAAGATCTCTAGATACAAGAACTGTCTAGCCCAACTCCTAAAGAAAGCCCCTCCAAAATGGAATTCCCTTCACATAAAAGCAACTCTGCAATTGAAAAGGTTTGCGAAAAAGCTTCCCCCTCTACAGATTCCAAGACCGGGTAAACGAATTCTACAAACGGATGTAAGTGATGATTACTAGGCAATGGCCCTTTTTGAAGAAACTAATGGAAAAAGAAACATCTGTGAATATAAAAGTGGTGCATTCAAACCCTCAAAACTCCATTACCACTCTACGTTCAAGAAAATACTTGCAGTAAAACATGGAATTGAAAATTTCTAATTTCATCTTCTCAAGAATGAATTCCTAGTAGAGATGGATATTTCCTCCTTTCCAAAAATGCTTCAGTTCAAAATTTCTAGTTTAAAATTTTGAAAAAAGATGCTCATAATGGAGATTGGAAGAAGTATCCTATCACATATCATCCAAAATTTGGTTACAAAGTCACTACAGATTCCATGATTATTAAGCTCAATTCAAAAATGAAATCTGAGTAGAAGGAATCTTTCATCCACTAGAAATTCATTGGCTCACAAACCCAAATGATCCTTCACTCTCAGTTGCTCAGATGTTCAAATTGGTTTTCACAATGGTCTTTCAAAGTCAAGCACATCAAAGGAAAAGATAACATGACCGCTGATTACCTTTCTAGAAAACCCCCAGCTATTAATACCAAATTCATTCCCCCATCCTTGTGTGTATATCCACTTATAGATCCGTCCTCATCTTCAAATCCATCCTCCTCAACCCCTGATGATATACCTAATATGATAGATAGCCTCCCCCCAAAAATAAAAGACCAAATAAAAACCCAAACCCTTGAAGCCAAATCCAAAAGGATAATTGAAATCCTCAATGATTTCCTCAAGCAAAATTACAATCATTTTCTTGCCATCTATCCCGGCCTAGACCAACCATACCCCTTTTGCCTTTTAGATAACTAACTGGACCATCATACATTATCTTTACATGTGGTACTTAATGAGTATTACTTGTGTCTTCATTTTGAACCAAGATTTTATAAACTCATTTTCCCCAATGACAATAGATATTTTCAAAAATTCTAGTTTAAAATTTTGAAAAAAGATGCTAACAATGGAGATTGGAAGAAGTATCCTATCACATATCATCCAAAATTTGGTTACAAAGTCACTACAGATTCCATGATTATTAAGCTCAATTCAAAAAAGGAAATCTAAGCAGAAGGAATCTTTCACCCACTAGAAATTCATTGGCTCACTAACCCAGATGATTCCCTCCATGTACATATGGACACCACTTGGGCATGTTGTCAAAATGCACTTAGAAGGATAGAATCTCTTAATATGAGAACCTTATCTAAAATAGGACCAAACACTCTAGAAGCTTAAAGACAACAGTGGTTAGATGAAGCTAACCTTTGGGAAATGGCCAATCCTATACTTGGCTACCATAACCCCTATTATAATAACCATGACCCAGATGCTAACGTCAACGAAGAATGGTTCCAAGGAAGAGATGGATGGGACAAAATGTGTCAAATACTTTAAAAATAAATAAATAAATAAAAATGTACCAAAACAATCTTGAAGCATTTCACTGGTCAGCAACCTTCAACCTTATCCTTGCATGTTAGATACACTTATTGCTCTCTACAGCAACCTCATCTTAGCAGAAGCTTTACTCAACCAAGCCCCTACCTTTGCAGACACTTGTCAATCACAAGCTAGGCCCCTACCATCTGCTACATGATCAGACAAAACTGATTGTAAATTGTATTTAAGTTTGTTTGAGTTCTAGGGCCTATAAATAGCCACTTTGTACTATGGAAAGGCATAACTCAGCCCCTGAAATATCTCCCTTATGTAGAATCCTCATGACATATGTAAAAACCCTCTTCAATCTAATAATACTAGTCAGTTTGTTGTATCTAATTTCCTATCCTGTTCCACGCTTTCAAGTAATTTTCTATATTTCATTAGCTTTTTACTTTCTTAACCAATTTCCATAATAATCTTCTTACACCCTCTATTACGTGTGTTACGTGTGTCTTCTCTCTCTCTCTCTCTCTCTCTCTCTCTCTCTCTCTCTCTCTCTCTCTCTATGTGTATATATATATATATATATATGTATATATATTTTATATTTGTGTCTTCTCTATATATATTATCAAAAACTTTCACCACCTCGCACCTTTTGTGTGATGATCACTTTACAATTATAAGTGCTTGTGGAGTGTGGAGGGCAAGAACCAGAGTTCAAGTCTCCAAATTAAATAAAAAAAATTATCAAAAACTTTCCACAACTTGCGCATGCATGTGCAACTAAAAATTGGATTCTTCAAGCCAAATCACAAATAAAATGGATACATATCTTAAATTAAGAATTCATTTGATAAAAAAAAATTTAGTGCAGGGACGCCAATCAATGCATAAGTGTATATGTGTATATGTGTGTGTGTGTGTGTGTGTGTTTTTTTTTTTTTTTTTTTTTTAAATACAAGATAGAAATTCTACTCTAACTTAATCTAAGTGCATATGTATGTGAAACTTCCTCTTGAATACTTGAACCCCGGCTCTTGCCCCCTACACCTCATAAGCACTTATACTTATGAAATGAACACCACACCAAAAGTGCACGGTGGTGGGTTCCATTTTTCTTTTTCTTTTTCATATAGCTAAGCAGAAGTAAATGCACACAGCAATCACCAGGAAAGAGATACTTAAGCTTCCTGCAACCCAGAGTTCATTACAATTTGAATCATTTTATGGATAAAATCTTCGTTATACTTTCTGGTTCTAGCCTAGCATTGAATTTCAAGTCAAACTTAATAATAGATAAGTTATCACATCCATTAGACAAAGTCAACAATCCTCTTTCATGAGAGTGGATCCTATTTGTGAAAGACAAACTCTAAAAATAAATTTAACCACTTTTCACTCTTACGGGGATATTTTTCACATTACAATTCAACTTTTACATCACTTTTCTTAAAAATAAAAATTAAAAAAAATAAAAAAAGAAAGAAAGAAAAGAAAAGAAAAAGAATTTGTTAACCTCCTAGTAAAATACACAAATTATTTATCTTCACGCCTTTCAAAATGCATCAATTTTGGAATTACAAAATTAACATTGTGCCTTATTTCAAACGGGGTCTTTGCATCCCTCAAAGGTTATTTTTAAGTTCTCTAATAGTACAAATTAATGGTTGCATGTAAGTGTAGTTAATAATTAACCAATACGGCAATACCTAATATCTAGTTTTTTTTTTTTTTTTTTTTTTTTTTTTTTGAGAAAAATACCTAATATCTAGTTAATGACCAATAATGGAGTTTTGTAGTTTTGTGATATATATTATTTGGTTTCCTTTTTAAGGAGAACCAAAGTTTTAATGACTCATTATTTACTTTTTTTTGTGTAATAATTGAATTATATATAAAAATAATGGTCAAATTCATTAGAGCACTTGTCAAAACTAGTCAAATTAAGTGTAATTTTGTTATTATCATAAATAATGATTTTTTACCATACTTATTTTTCTTTTTTCTTTTTAAGTTGAGTCGAGAAGCTTTCTAATCACATTAATAAATCATTATTTTAAAACAAAATCATACAAGTACTGCTCTTACATAGTATCACAAGTGTATCAAAGTTCATAGTCTATACCATGATATTCTTCCAATAAGTGAGATTTTTAACATATTAAATGAGAGATATTGTGGAAGACATAGATCGAGTTTAGGATCTTTTCTGATATAATGTTAAAATATAGATTTTTTTGAAAACTTAGACACTTGATAATTTATCAAATATGTCTATCGATACTCACGAAAAAAATATGAATTCATATATTACATGTCCATATTATTTTCATTGTAATAACTCTTCTTTTTGTTTTTTGTAGTAACTTTATGCAATTTCCAAATATTGTATAGTAAATATTTTTTTAAAGTAATCATTATTATTCAAACTTAATTTTAGTTTTTTTTGTTTCTGATAGGCCAAAACGTATTGACCCCCTTGTGATGAATTAATTGATTAATTAGCCAATTTTATTAATTAATCAAATTAACATGCAATTGTATGTGGTGTTGGAAATATAAACGTGCGCAGCGAAAAAATTAACGGATCTACTTCATTCACAATTGATAACATGCACTATGTAAGTTTCAAAATATAGAACAAGTGAGCGTACCTTGGTGCGGTGAATTTCAAAACCAAAGATCAGAAGTACTCGAGAACACTTTCAATCTTCACTCAAATTCCACTAACGCCCAAGATGTGTGGTCTCTCAATCAGTTATATGTGTATGTTCTAGAGAGAATAAGAGTGTTCAACACTCACATACAAAACGTTTCATACACTTGTCATCATTACAATAAATCTGTATGTTTCTCTCCTATAACTGATTATCTAATTGGGCTAGTCTTTTGAGTCTTTCCAATTGGGCTCTAGTATGTGGCTTGGAGTGGGACCAAAAGGGAACAAATAAGACATTAGTTCCAATGGGC
The DNA here is from genome assembly GCA_023621385.1 of Quercus gilva. Lineage (NCBI taxonomy): Eukaryota > Viridiplantae > Streptophyta > Magnoliopsida > Fagales > Fagaceae > Quercus > Quercus gilva. The sequence continues at coordinate 18,528,269 of CM042477.1, forward strand.
CTTGGGCTTTTTTGTCAATTCTTGATAAGTCCAAAATTACCATTAATTATATTTAATATCACTATATAAATATAATTGCACTCTAGACCTTATTAATAAATTATATCTCAAGACTTTATTGTACATGCAACCCCTTCATAAAATATTCGTAGTAATACAAAGTCATGAATGAAGACTACCACTTTGTAGATTACTACATCTTAATCCTTTAGCGGTTTAATCATTTAAGTTATCCATTATATATTTATGAAATCCAATTTCATAAATATATACTTTAGTAACTATTTACCAAAGTAGTTAGGTCTAACTTTTTGAATAACAAACCCATTAAATTTATCTCAAGGAAATATTTTGTATCTTCGTTAAGAGACTATGAATTCCATCTTGAAAATATATATTCCATCAACACTAAATGTGATTGCCCAACATACTGAGGTTTTAACTGTTACTTTAGATCTCACTCCTGATATATCAAGGCAACCTACATTTCATGATCAGGTCCATTATTCTCTGAGGATTAAGAGTTCATGTAAATTTAAGTCATGAGATTTATTATTCATTGACAGTCGTTAGGAGAATAATAAATCTCACAGTGGTCCAGTTCAATATGTCTTAACTCTTAAAACATATCAACATATTAACTAAAAGTCATTACTTCCATGATCAAGACAAATCATCTTAGTTAATATATTATAGTCTTCGCAGATGAAATGCCCAATTTCATCACCGACTACGAACTAAATTCTGAATTTACAAAGAACTTGTGATTTATATCTTCTGTGACTTTTCACATAAATCACATACTATGCATCTCATGGACTATATGATAATGTCCAAATATTCATGTTACCATTATTTCAGATAATAATAAAAACAACTTTATTAATTATAATATTAAGTCATACATCATGGCATACATAATATAATACATAGCATCATACAATAAGATTTAAGGGCAATAATCCCAACATTCTCCCACTTGCCCTAAAGACTATTGTGCACTAATCTAACTCCCATTCCCTCCAAATGTGACTCGAAGGTCCTTTGAGGCAAGGCTTTGGTAAAGGAATCTGCTAGATTATTTGCACTTTCAATCTTTGCTACCACCACATCTCCACGAGCAATAATATGTCTAATGATGTGGTACTTTCTCTCAATATGCTTTCCTTTCTTGTGATTCCTTGGATCTTTTGATTGTGTAACTGCACCACTATTGTCGCAAAACAATGTGATAGGAACTTGTTCCATTCTCATTACACCAAGGTCAAAAATGAATTTCTTAAGCCATATAGCTTCTTTTGCTGCTTCACAAGCAGCAACATATTATGCTTCCATGGTGGAGTCCACAATATAAGATTGCTTGACACTCCTCCAAGTTATGGCTCCACCTCCCAAGGTGAAAACACATTATAATGTGGATTTTCTGAAATCTAGATCCAACTGAAAATCTGAATCTGTATAGCCAATGGGTATCAAATCCTCACTTCGGTAAACAAGCATATAATCTCTCGTTCTCCATAGATACTTGAGAATATGCTTTATAGCTTGCCAATGTTTTGGTCCTGGATTTGATTGATATCGGCTGACCATGCCAATTGAATAGCAAATATCTAGTCTGGTACAAAGCATGGCATACATGAGACTTCTCACCGCAAAAGCATAAGGAACTTGTCTCATCATATCTTCTTCCTCTTGAGTCTTAGGCCTTTGGTCATCAGACAAAGGAACTCTATGTCTGAAAGGAAGTAAACCTTTCTTGGAGTTTTGCATGCTAAACCGTTCTAGAATCTTATCTATATATCCAGCTTGTGATAAGCCTAACATCTTATTCTTACGATTTCGCCAAAGCTTGATCCCTAGAATATAATTAGCCTCACCCAAGTCCTTCATATCAAATTGGCTTGTGGTTCATCAAGATTTTGTTCAAAACCAAATAACTTGATTGCTTGATCAAATCTGATGTTCCATGACCTAGATGCTTACTTAAGTCCATATATGGACCTTTACAACTTGCATACCATACGCTCTTGGTTCTTTGCTATGAAACCTTCTGGTTGCATCATATAGATTTCTTTTTCAAGATTGTCATTAAGAAATACAGTCTTGACATCTATTTGCCAAATCTCATAATCATAATGAGCAGCAATGGATAAGAGAATTCTGATAGATTTAAGCATTGCTACTGGTGAAAAAGTTTCTTCATAATCAATACCTTATTTTTTTGTATACCCTTTTACCACTAGCCTTACTTTAAAGGTTTCAACCTTTTCATCTATCCCTCTCTTCCTCTTGTAAACTCATTTGCAACCAACAGGTTTAATGTCGTTAGGCGCCTCTACTAGATCCCAAACTTGATTAGAATACATGGAATCTAATTCAGATTTCATAACTTTGACCCAATGATGTGCATCTATATCATTCATTGCCTCTTCATAAGTGTAGGGATCCGATTCAACCTCTTATGAGATAGCTTCATAAGTTTGTCCCAAACCTATGAATCTTATAGGAGGCCGAACAATTCTCCCAGTACGACAAGGCACCTGTGTACTAGACATCTCATGAGCAGTATCTTGTTGTGTACCTAATACATCCACATCATCCCTAGTTTCATTTATTGGTTATTCTATTATAGGTTCATTCATTTCAGCCAACACAACTCGACTTCTAGGAGTATAATTATTCATAGAGTCATTTTCCAAGAATTTGGCATTTGTGCTAACAAATACTTTATTATCTTTATGAATATAGAATAAACTTCCAACAGTTCCTTTGGGATACCCTACAAAGAAAACCACTTCTGTTTTAGGCTTTAACTTGTTAGACTTTCCTTTCAACACATGTGCTGTACAACCCAAATATGGAGATGTCTCATACTAGGCTTACGCCCATTCCACAACTCAACAGGTGTTTCAAGAACACACTTCGATGGTACTAAATTCAGAAGATACATTGTAGTAGTTAAGGCATATACCCAAAAGAAATTGGTAGAGTTGAATAACTCAACATGGACCTAACCATATCTAAAAGAGTCCTATTCCTTCTTTCTACTACACCATTTTTTTGTGGAGTTCCCAGTGCAGTCAATTGGGACACAATTCCATTTTCAATTAAGTACTCCTTAAAATCCCCAAGAAGGTATTCACCACCACGATCAGATCGAATGGCCTTTACGCGTTTGCCTAATTGATTCTCAACTCAGCCCGAAACTCTTCAAACTTTTCAAAGGCTTTGGACTTCCGTTTCATTAGGTACACATAACCAAATATAGAGTAATCATCAGTGAAAGTAATGAAATACTCATAGCCACCTCTTGCCTGGATTGACATAGGACCACATACATCTGAATGTATTAGTTCTAGCAAATCTTGGGCTCTTTTACCTTTTGCATTAAAAGGTCGTTTGGTCATTTTACCATCCAAACAAGATTCACAAACTGGAAATTCATCATAATTAATTAGAGGCATCGGTTTCAACAATTTTAAAAGCATCAATAGTGGGAATACCAAGACAAGGTAATGTCTTAACATGAGACTTTATTTGTTTAACAAGGGAAATGTGAACATCAGACCAAGGGGGAGGATTATTTTGTAATCGATCAAAAATAGGTTTACATTGTTTCCTCATGTCCTTGTAGAAATCAACAACACAGTTCAATGACCCAAGAAATCTCTGGAGTTGAGTTTTATCAATGATAACATCAGGAAACTTATCAGCAAATTGAATGGCTCTATCTATAGGATGAATTTGTCCTTCAAAAATATCATAACCAAGGAAGCGGACTTTTTCTGAAATAGTTTGATTTTCTTAGCAGAGACAACGAGACCATTTCTTTTGATAATATCTAGAAACGAATACAAATGTTTCCAGTGTTCATCAATAAAGCTAGAATCAACAAGAACATCATCAATGTAAACAATGGTAAAATGGCTGAAAGAATTGAAAATATCATTCATAATATTTTGGAATTCACTTGGAGCATTCTTTAAACCAAAAGGCATCACATTCCACTCATAATGACCAAAAGGAGTGGTGAAAGCAGTTTTGTACCTATCTTTCTCACTAATCTGACTCTGCCAAAATCTAGACTTCATATCAAACTTGGAGAATATTACAACCTTACTTAATCTATGAAGCTAGTGGGATTCATATCTCACAGAAGATTCCAGAGAATCTATTAAGCATGCTGTTAAAAAGAATGATGAAGGTTTGCCTATTTTTTATGAAAGTATTGGTCGAGGTATTCCTGATGATGTTAATACCTTGATTTATACTATTATCAAACATTTTGTTGGTACTCCATCTAATATTTCATCTCGAATTTCTAATTTGTTAAATAATTTGAGATGTCCTACTATGTTTGATTACAGATGGTATCAAGATGTTTTCCTTTCCAGAGTAATGCATTGGAAAAACTGTTACAAGCCTTATTGGGAAGAAAAGTTTATTGACGGTCTGCCTCCTATCTTTGCTCATAAGGTAAAACAAGAGTTAATTGGTAAAAATGATTCCATTGATTATGATAATTTAACTTATGGTGATATTCTAAGCACTATTAAAAAACTTGACATTAATATGTGCAATAATGAAAAATTGTAAAAATACCAATTAAAAAATAAGAGAAAAGCTAAATACGAAATGGATAATTTTTGTTAACAATATGGTTTGCCCCCTATTGCTCCTTCCAGGAAAAGGGGTAAAAAAATGATAAATCTCACAAAAATTATGGTCATAAAAAACATAAAAAATACAGAACTAGTTTTAATGATTTTTATGCTAAAAAAAAATGTTTCTAAAAAATATGATAAACAAAGATCAGGTAAAGGTAAATGTCTTAACTGTGGTAAGCTTGGACATTTCAGTAAAGATTGTAAACAAAAACCTGGTAAGTTAAAAAATAAGTTTAACATGTTAAATATTGATGATAAAGATCAAGAAGAATTATTCAGAATCCTTGAATCAAACAATTCGTCTGATTCTTTGGAAGATGATTTTTTTTCTTCATCTGATTCTTGCTATCAATCTGCTGATAATTCCTCTGATTCACCAAATATTAAAATTGGTTGTAGAGATTCTTGTTGTAATGTAATTAAATCTGTTAATGTTCTCACTAAAAGTGAAGAAAATGAAAGTTTATTGATTAAATTGATAAATCAAATTGAAAACCCTAAATTACAAAAAGAATATTTGGAAAAGTTTAAGAAAAATCTGTTAAAAGATGAGACTAGTAAAAAACTTAAATCAACGATAAGTTTTGAATAAACTTTGGAAATATTTAATAAAAGGAAATCCAAATATTTAACTATTAATGATTTGCAACATGAAATTAATATTTTTAAACAAGAGATAAGTGAATTAAAAAATGAATTTAAAAACATTAAAAGTGATAATAATAATCTTAAACAAGAATTGTTAATGTTAAGAATTGATAAAAACCTTGATAAACAACAATCTGATAAATCTAATAATGAACAAGATGAGCACAAGGATGGAGATGAATCCAATCAATAGGCTCTTCTTTCTGATAAAGGTATTGTTGATAATTCTAAAATTAATCTTGTTAATAAAATACTTCCTCCAAAATGGTTTACAAAAGTTAAAATTGTTGTTTCTCATGATTATCATTTCACTGTTATTACCATGATTGATTCCGGTGCGGATATGAATTGTATCCAAGAAGGACTGATTCCTTCAAAATATTTTGAAAAATCAACTAAAAGATTGGTTCTGCTAATGGTTCCTAAATGAAGATTAAATATGAATTAAATAATGCTCATGTTTGCCATGATAATGTCTGTTTCAAGATTCCTTCTGTTCTGGTCAAAAATATGACTGATAAAGTGATTCTTGGTTTGCCTTTTATAAATGCTTTGTATCCTTTTCTTGTTGAACATGATGGAATTACTACTGATCCTTTTGGATAGAAAGTCAAATTCAAATTTGCTTCAAAATTTGAAATTGATACTGATGCTGCTTAAAATTGATTGATGATGTTTGGCATAAGAATAAACACCCTGTTAATTCGTCTTATGCTAAACATTTTTCTACTAATGTGCTTACTCAAGAATCAAGAATGAGTTTTTGCCAATGTTTCACAAATGCTTTTGAAGGTAACACTCATATGCTAAACTGCTAACTATTACCAAATATCCTAATATTCTCAATGATTCATTGTAGGAATCGAGCAATGATGCGTGGATAAATACCACTAATAAGTGGGATAATAATAATATTTGTATTTATACCACTAGTAAGTGGATCATTATGGCCTCCTCGGCAGAGAGGAAAAACAAGGGAAAAACTCCTGCATAGGACTATTCTTAAAACAAAAGGCTCCCAGCGGGACAATATTTTGAAATGCATAAAGGCGCATCTTCTAGGGTAAAACCCAGCAGATCAACATCCCTTTAGGGATATGTCCCAGCTATAATGACATATTCCAGTGGTGACATGATAATTGATTTACAAGAAGTCTTATCCAGATCCTTACAATTCCATAATGGAGTCTATAGTGAATTACCAGATTCCATAAAATTTATTCTTGATAATCTCTATGCTGCTTTTACTAGAAACCATCGTTCCCTGTTTGAAAAAACCCTCAAAGCTCTCGAAATTCACCTTATTAACCTTACAGCTCAAAATTAGGCTTATATGAGCCATTATGCCAACATTGTTTCAGAAAACAACCCTGCTTCAGAAAATGACCTTGTTTCAGAAAATAATCTTATTTTGAAAAATGAGGCTCTTAGAATTCGTCTTGAAGCCTACATTAGTCAAATCTTTGGCAAATAGGATATTCATTCAAAGAATAAAATGATTATAATGGACACTGATTATGCTAGATTGAGCCTTAAGACCCAATCTATGTTAAGAAGTGCTTTTGCCACTTGCCATCAGATATACAATCCCATATTATGAGCAGTAAGGCTATGTTTAGGTCTTTCGACCTATGGTTCAAATATTTCAAGAAACTAGTTACAGGTACTATTCTTGATCCAGATGAATTAGACGAGACTGATAACATATTAATTTAGTTGGAATGGGAAGAACACTTTGGGAGTACTCTCAGAGTGTATGAAAAGAAACACCCATTTCCTGGTCTTCTAATTAATTATGATAATGGTTCATATTCATATGTTATTTCCATCAAATTATTCATGATGCTATTAAAGGATTTACAAGTCCTTTTGTTTCCATCAGATGCTGGAGTACTTTGCCAAAATGGGAAAGAGATAACTGGATGAATGTCCAGCCCTCAAAGCATCTCATTCTCATTAATGGTCATACTCACCAAAGGCAATGGCTGGAAGGAAATTCTCAATTGTCCTTTAATGATCCTTACGCTATTGCAGAATGTTGGAGAAATTATTTTAATAATCAAATTATTGAAGTTTCTCAGAATCTATGGAAAGATTATCATTTCATAGAAAACACAGATAGAATTTCTGTTTTTGGTCCCAGGCCATATGCTGATGCCATTACTCATTTGCGGATAACTAATCATTGTAATCCAAGAACTATTCTCATCCCAGGGAAAAAAAAAGTGTTTGAGCCAATTTTATATTGTGGATTCTGTAGTCAATATGCTATTTACCATGAGCATGGATGTGATTCTCCACAAGGCCCTTTTGATCCTTTTGATGGTTATCCATCTGATGCTCCTTCCACTGATTAATCTTAAGTTACTGCTACAGCACTACTGTTTTGAGATTCTCGTCAGTCTAATGATTCCCACTGATAAGGTTATTTTCCATGTTACTGTTTGGTCAAGATACTCCTGATCTTGTAGTTTCTTTATTTGTCTAGCCTACACAATAGCTAAAAATGTTACAATATTCAAAATGCTATGATGATGTCCCTGTGTAATCCCATGCGTCTGACAAGCCCATGTGCCTGTTGTGAAGTTCCTGTGAAGTTCCATGCATCCCATGCCCTTTGGAATAAAGAATTTCCTTAGGAATGCGTCCCATATACCTCTAACATGTCCTTCGGACTCATAGTGGGATTATTGAAAAGAAAAAGAAAAAGAAAGGAATCCACATACTTTGGTTTTGTCATGTTCTCATATTTTGGTCTTGCCATGTTTCTTCCGACAAAGTCTACTCCCTAGTAAAGCTCCTACACCACTACTCTACTATATACATAATTGGTAATATTCAAAGAGTTTCTTTTGGCTTTTCTTTTGGCTTTTTGTTATTTCAAAGTCAATTAAATTCTTTGCTCCATGCATTACTCCATGCATCTCAAGCTTTCTTTAGTTTGGAGAATCAGACTTGGCTCCAATTATTGAAGATTTTGAGTCAAAAAGGAGAAAAAGTACTGTTCACAAATTACTATTCACAAATTACTGTTCATGGATTACTGTTCACCTTTTATTGTTCACAATCACTATTCACTTTTTACTGTTCATGACACTGTTCACTCCAAATTTTTACCTATTTAAGGGGGGTTGTCCCTTAAGTTTAAATCATAATTCTCTTCTTAGAAAACCTTCTTTCTTTTAGAAGCTTTCCCTTGGGTTAAAGAGTTCCTACTACCTTATTCCTACTACTATTACTATCCCTACAAACCTTGTAATTAGGACTAGTTCAAGCTTTGTATCTGTTAACTTGTACTGTTGAGATCGTGTATTCACTACTACTGTAAGTGTTTTATCTACTTTCAATAACAAGTATTTTCAGATTTCAGTTTCATTTATATTGTTGCTACCACCATCTTGGACGGTTCTAAATTGCTTTCATTTACTTTAAACTATATATATTGCTTGGCTGGTTCTATCGCCTTACTGCTGTTTTACTTTCAACTTTCATTTACTTTGAATGATATATATTGCTTGGCTGGTTCTACCGCCTTACAATTATAGTTTTACTTTCAATATATTATACTGTGCTTCCATCTCTTCAGTTGTGCGTCCCCTTCCCCGTTTTGGTCTTCTTGATCTTTATCATCAATATTTAAAATGTTAAACTTATTTTTTAACATACCAGGTTTTTGTTTACAATCTTTACTAAAATTTCCTGACTTACCATAGTTAAACATTTACCTTTACCTGATCTTTGTTTATCATATTTAATAACATTACAACAAGAATCTCTATAACCAATTTTAATATTTGGTGAATCAGAAGAATTATCAACAGATTGATAGCAAGAATCAGATGAAGAAGAAACATATCTTCCAAAGAATCAGACGAATTGTTTGATTCAAAGATTCTGAATAATTCTTCTTGATCTTTATCATCAATATTTAATATGTTAAACTTATTTTTTAACTTACCAAGTTTTTGTTTACAATCTTTACTGAAATGTCCAGGCTTACCACAGTTAAAACATTTACCTTTACCTGATCTTTGTTTATCATATTTTTTAGAAACATTTTTCTTTTTAGCATAAAAATCATTAAAACTAGTTCTATATTTTTTATGTTTTTTATGACCATAATTTTTGTAAGATTTATCATGTTCTTTACCATTTTGCCTAAAAGGAGCAATAGGGGGCAAACCATATTATTTCAAAAAATTACCCATTTCGTATTTAGCTTTTCTCTTATTTTTTAATTCGTATTTTAACAGTTTTTCATCATTGCACATATTAATGCCAAGTTTTTTAATAGTGCTTGGAATATCATCATAAGTTAAATTATCATAATCAATGGAATCATTTTTACCAATTAACTCTTGTTTTACCTTATGAGCAAAGATAGGAGGCAAACCATCAATAAACTTTTCTTTCTAATAAGGCTTATAACAATCTTTCTAATGCATTACGCTAGAAAAGAAAACATCTTGATACCATCTGTAATCAGACATAATATGACATCTCAAATTTTTTAGCAAATCAGAAATTCGAGATGAAATATTAGATGGAGTACCAACAAAATGTTTGATAATAGTATAAATCAAGGTATTAACACCATCAAGAAAACCTCGACCAATATTTTCATAAAAAATAGGCAAACCTTCATCATTCTTTTTAACAGCATGTTTAATAGATTCTCTGGAATCTTCTGTGAGATATGAATCCCATCATCCACGAAGAGTACCAGAAAAACCAATAGCAAAAAGATCAACAATTTCAGGGTGATCAAGATTATGGTTATTAATATAAGCAATTCCAACCATAGACATGTGACCTATTTTATTAATGATTTCTTGTTTAAACAAACCATCAATATTTCATTTATAAATCTTATCAGCAGAAACAGAAAACTGAGTTTGAAAAGGTTTTTCTTTAAACTGCATATTAGGAGGAGTAGGTTTTAAATACCAATTTTTTGTAAGAAACATGGGTTTGGAATTTCTAACAAATCTTTTAATTTCTGGTAGATCATCATCAAAATCCCTTATTGCAGAAACAGAAGATACTGTATCAGAATTTGTATTTTCTTTAGAAACAATTTCCTTTTCATTTCTTGAAATAGTGCAAGCAGTACTTGTAGAAGTACCCTCAATTTTAACTTTTAAATCAGCAAACATTTTTTTCAACAATTTCAAGAGTTTTAGATTAGGAAGTTTTAAACTTAAATTGTTTGTCTTGACTGGGTAAATTAATCAAAGGTTTCTTAGTCTTGACAGAAACAGGTTTTTCAACATAAGCAGATTTTTCAGTAGAAACAGTTTTTTCAATAATTTTTTTCTTCAATACGGTCAAACTGTTGACCAATAATATGCAAAGATTCATTAGTAAAATTGTTTTGTTCAAGAATACTAATAATAGGAGTTTGATCATCAGCAATTTTGAAAGGAGAGGCCTTAACATCAATCTTTTGAGTTTTTATCAAAATTGTCTCATAAGGTGGATGACTAGACCTAACAGTGGTTGTATCTTCTTTAACAAAATTTGATTTCTTTATCACATTCAAATGATGTTTCAATGTAATGTCTATCTTTTCTAAGATGCATATAGGACATGGAAATAGCAGTTGAAAGCATTATAGAGAAAAGTGAGAAAACAAGAACGATGTGACTCTGCCTAACAAGTTATGTGCCTGTAAAAAAACTCTTGGTGGCTACATCTTCACTATCTTCTAAATTTTGTGTTATACTTTTATTTTTTGGGATACGTCATTTGTGTGTTTTACAATGAACTCTATATATGGTATATATATATATATATATATATAGGAATTTGAAGTTAGGGTTAGGTGTAGGAATGGAGCTAGGACTTGGAGTTAGGGGGGCAGCCCTGCTGCTAGCTGTGTGCGACGGCTTCAACCTTTGAATTTACTGTTTTACCGCTAAGAATTTTTGTTCAAAACTTTTTAAAGAACCAAGTTGTTTGTTTTGGATAAAATAGGTTAATTGGGCTTAATTTTTTTAAAATTTATTATTAGTAATTTTTGTTATTGGGCTAATTTTTTTGGGCTTATTTATTTTGTTTTAGATTTAATCTATTAATTTTCTATGGCCTTTAAAAGTTGAAAATGCTAAAACTATAAAATTTTTACAAATTGCTAATATGGTAAGTGGTTATTGATAAGTAAAAAATGATGCAAGTATGCGAACCACTAAGAATTTGCTACATCTATAGTTTGTAAAAATGTGGTAAAAAAGTTTGTGGTTATAACATTTCTCTTAAAAGAATTGATGGCATTGTTAATGGAGGGAAAGTGTAATTTTATTGAACAAAATTACTAAAATTAGTACATATTAATATACTAATATTTTTATTATAAAAAAAAAAATTAGGGGGGCCATTGCCCTCCTAGTCAATATATAGCTTCGTCCATTGTTAGGTGTATATAATTTAATTGAGCCTTTTGGGCCAATATACAATTAACACATAAACCTAATATCTTTAACACTACAGATGCACTCAATTTCATACCCTATTGCGTTGTCAACTTAAAATGGGAGCAATATGACTTTCACATGGGTCGACCACCCCTTCTGATCTCTAGTTCATTCCTCTCCTGATATATAAAATAAAGTGTGCAACCTTATTAGAAGGCATATGATGTTATGTCACTATCTTAACGAATATAGTACATCACTCACAATATCTAGCTTATGGCAAGGACAACTTAATCACACCAGATCAAGTTAATTCCCCCACAACACCATAACTCAAAGAAATACTCGATCGATCCCACACCATGTAATATGCTCTTGATTATGTTACAAGATAAGGAGCCAACATATATGTTTCAGTTATAAGTCACAACATAAGGGTGTGTTTTAAATGATATTCTCTAAGCACTCATGTCAATTAATTTGAAATTTACTTCTTTCCTAAACATGATCCATGAGACTATACCCTAAGATAATATGATAAAGTAGTGGCATTGAGTATTCAATTTATGAAATAGCTCTAAGTTATAAAAAAATGCACATAATAGATATTTGGAAGGGTCAACACAAAACAAGGAAATGAAATGACACATTGGTTGAAATGGGTCAAACAATGTAGACCAAAATGTGATGGGGGCATGGGGATTAAATAAATTAAATTGTTCAATTTAGCCTTATGGAAGAAACAAGGATTGAGATTGATCCACAATCCTCACTCTCTATTATACATGGTGTTGGAAGTCTAAATTCTTCCCAAATTCTTCTTTCTTGGATGCACAAGTTTTCAAAATTGCTCATAAAAGGGAGCATAACTTAAGCAAGAGAGTTTTTATGATTTTATCCCTTGGTCTCTAATGGGGAATTGGAAATGGTGAGGATGTAAGCGTTTGAGACGAGAAATGGTTACCCATCAATTAATCTTACAAAATAATGTCTCAACGTATTAATATTAGTTCACTTATTTACCTAATCTCAGAGCAGTGGAAAGAAAACTCAATAGATTAAGATTATGTATTCCTTTATTTTGAAGCCAATAAGGCGATTAAGTCTATTCCTATGAGTGTAAGAAGCCCAAGTGATGTGCAATTTTAGGTGGCAATTTGAATAGGGAATATATTTCTCAATTTGCATGTCTCCTGCTAAAGGAAAGCGAATCCTCATAGGCCAATAGGGAATCTTCCAACTATTGGGATATATGGAGACTTTTCTTTTTTGATCCATTCAATTTTGTAACCAACCAACTTGGAAGCATTGTGGTATTAATGAGATTTTCGTGAGGCTTAGTCCATGGAGCGCAAGCTAAACCGATAGTCCGTGCTTCCAAATTCGGGTTTGATGATTGTAAGCAACATCTGTATTATTTTCCCCAACATGGTGAAATCGCTAGAACTTTATAGGCATAGTCCTAGAATTGAACCACGTAAATCTTATATTGTGTGATTGTTGTTTATGTATTCTTGTCTATTTTTCTTCTCGCATGCTCTAAAATTAGTTTAATTCCTATAGCTACCATTGCAAAGGCTTACCCTGTCCAACTACTTTTTGTCACTTGTGCCAAAAGGTTTAACTCGGTTCTCATAATCAGAACTAAATCTGTTCCTCTCCATCCTATGGAAACTTTTAGGTCACCGTGTGCAATGAGGTTAGATTATGATAGAAGCTCAACCAGCAGTTCAGTGTTCATTATAGTAGGAATTGATCAAACACAAATCTCCTCTCTCTGAGATAGGTTTGTTAGCTAAGGAGTTAGGACATCATGGGCTTGTTAGAATGCCTCAATTATGTCTCCTTTAATCGGAAAGATAAAGCATGTACTAGTTATGGTTAAAGAAATATCCTCATTTTCTTCACGCCACTGTACAATTTGAGTAACTTTATGAACAAAAAAAATTCTTATTCTCCCTAGTTCTAGCCTAAAATTGAATTTCAAATCCAAATTAATATTGGATAGGTTATCACATCTATCAGACAAAATCAACCCTCCTCTCACATGCAGGCATATCCTATTTGTGAAAGACAAACTCCAACATTGGATTTAACTATTTGACTTTCATATCACTTTTCTAAAAAGAAAAAATTAATGAATTTGTAAAACTCCTAGTAAAATATACTAAGTATTTATCTTCATCCCTTCCAACATGCGCCAGTTTTGGAATTACAAAACTGACATCTTCCTCTATTTCGAATGTGGTCTTTGCATCTCTCAAAGATTATCTACCAATAACAAACTACCATGTTTGCCAATATTATTTTCTAAATGTTGTAATAGTACAAATAAATTGTTGCCTGTAAGTGTAGTTAATTAACAACTTAACATATTAACCAATATCTATCATATCTTGTTATTAATGACCAATAATGGAGTTTTGTAATTTAGTGGTATTTATTATTTGGTTTTCTTAGGTAGTCCAAGAGCAATGCTCCCAGAGCTCCTAAGTATTTCCCATCGTTCACACGATTTTATTTATGTTTCAGTTTCAGTACTGCTCGTGGTCCAAAATGAGGCAATAGGGTATTGGCCTGTCGACATCTTCAACGAGTTTGCAAACTATACTCCGCGCATTAATTTTTTTGGAAAGATGTTTAACTCACAACCAAATGGTATTCACACATCCACACAAATGGGGAGTGACCATTTTCTGAGTGCAGGATTTGGAAGAGCTTGTTTGACGAGAATAGAATCTTTGTAATTCCCGCTCCCTCAACATTTCAACAATTTGTAAAAAACCCCATGTGCTATGATTTAAATCTTTCTGCAGGGAAAGATACTTAAGCAACCCGTATCTTTTTTGGGGGTACCCAGTACTCAAATTCATGTCCAAACTAGCAAAAGACTAAAGAAAACTGAAAAAAGAAAGAAACCCCAAATTATTTGGAGAGTTGGAATATTTAGGAAGGAACTTTAGGAAAGAATGAATGAAAGAGGCAGGAAACTGGGATTTCAATGACCAGAGCTTGCCCTCATTGCAATGGTCTCGAGTAACCAACAATGAATGGGTCTACATTGATAATTTGATATAAATTGCCCTTTCTTCTTGTTTAAGCATATCTGTTACTATCAACCATTGCCAATACGTTCAGTGCCTCTTTATCAAATTTCATCTATATGGCAAAGAATGACTCCCAACAAAAATTCTGTTCAATACATTCATGGAAATACAAAGCAAAAACTGAAAGCTTTTTCAATCTTTCAAAAATATATTTACAAATTTATTAACATATATGATAGATACAGGATGATTATAGATACAAAATAATTAAACACATTTATAGCGAATATGCACATCTTCATTCCCTGCTCAGTATGTCTCATAATTGTTTCCTTTCTTCCTGTATTGACTGAAATATCCGTACTGCTGATTCAGTTGCTGATCTTGGATTGTGAGGTACAACCTTAATCACTTGTGTCCGATGCTCACTACTTGGCACATTTTGATCCAATGCCTTAATTGTCGGTGATGTGGGAAAAAGAGGAAGTGCATCTCCTTTGGCCCTCTCAAAGGGACTGCTTGCTGTACTTCCCTGTAATTCACTCTCTTTTGATGCAAGGAATTTCCCAGCATGACATGGTATTACTCGATTAACCGGGCTGGATATGTTACATGAGCTTTGCTGAGGTAATGTAAGATTGATGTCTCCAACTGATAATTGATTTTCCTGCCCATCTAACTGAACTCCTGCAAATGGGCTTGTTTGCTCAATAGCTGAACCGGATAGAGATTGATGCATGACTGACGTGCCATATGGAGGAAAGTATGTCTGACCTAAATGAGCTGTGCTCGGAAAAATTCCAATCCACTGGGGAGTAGCAGGAACACCATAAGCAGTGTTTAAAAAGTCTCCGCTACCTGGACTCAGGTTCATAGCCCCACAGTTGCTGTATACTGGTGCCATGAAACCTGCAGTTGGACATGACCCTGCAGAGGGCTTGTACACAAGTCCTTCAGATGGAGACATTTCAGGAACTAACCAATGATTTCCTGGTGGTGGTTGGAAATACCACGGGGCTGGTTTCGTATAGGTATTCCCAGGAGCTAAAGAAGGATTTGCAGAATAAAGCCCAAATTTTGATTCCTCAGTATTCAATCCTTTGCTGGTGTCATAATTGACAGAAGGGAGTGGGAACTTTCTAACCACATTTTCATCTTGATATTCAGTGATAGGAATTGATCTTGGAGAACTATCTTTTGCTTTAACAATCGGGGGAGCTGTTGGTTCTGAAACATATTCAGACCGCAATTTCTTCAGTGGAGATATTTTTACTGAAGGCTTGCCCAAATAAAAGTTATCTTCAAGTAAAATATGCGGCGAGCCAGCAATCAATCTTTGTACCTGTTCCAATATGAAGAGTAATGTAACTGCTTTCTCCATAAACTAGATTGCAAGAACCAGGAAACACATAACAAATCTAATGGAAGTAGCAGATCGGCAGTTTAACCAAGCAATGACCAGCTTACCTTTATCAGTCTATGCAACTCAAACACTTGCACCGCGAACAATCTTTGTTGACTTGAAAATAATAACATAAAAAAGTTGGATCAAAAGCTAAAAAACCCAATCATAAAAAATTTGGAAAGTAAACATATAATTTATTTAAAAAATTGTCCATGTAAGAAGTTAGACCAAACAAATTCAACACATACAGTGTGGGTTAAGAGACATGGTAAATGACGATAAAACCAAAAGGAAGGGATTAGTCTAGCAAAACCCATAAAGAAAACATTGTTCATCCAGAACAAGAAAGGCAAAAGAACTTTACTTATAAACAGATAAGGTGTTCTTGATTGACAAATTCCCGAAAATAGAAATGCACTTACTTGATAAAGATGTAAGAATATGTAAACCAAAAATCCCAAAAATGTGACATCAGATTTGAATATTACATTGAAAACTCTAAAAAGACCACTCTAAAAAAGTTTCTGACCTCCTTCAATCCCCATTCCCCAAACTCATGAATACCGTCTATGGTTTAAGAAAGACTGTAATGATCTGAAAATTTGACATGGTACCTACAAGTCTAGAACACAAGGCTTCCACAGGATCTGAGAAAGGCAGCTAGTAGGCGGCCTTATCCCAAATTTTGGGGAGGTTGATTCCCAGATTTGGACACACATCTATATATGTGTTACATTTTTTATATTGGCAAATTCCATTTGACAATCCATGTCTTAAGAGAGGGTTGTAATATAATGAATTTAGGATAGGTTTGGACATGCCCAAAAAAAAAAAAAAAAAAGAATCAAAAGGCCGATTATTTTGAAAGAACAACATTTTCAATCAAGCAATATAATGTATTTAAGATAGATTTGGACATGCCAAAAAAAACAAAAACTGTCAAAAAGCTGATTAAAGATTTTGAAGAACAACATTTTCGATCAAGCAAAACATTAAAACATATAGAAACTTCCCTTCCAAGCTCAATCAGAAAATTAATTTCTACCAAGCCTTAAATGATAGTGAATATTAATATTGATAGATGACTATTTTGGTTAAGTAATGTTGATAATTTCAACACTCATCAGTTCAAAGTTAAGCAAAAAAATTTTTTTAAGCTTTACAATACTGAAATGTGTAATGATTCCAAATGGATTTGAACACATTTTTCTTTAAAAAATCTGTAACACATTTTCCTAATCCCAATTGATCAATTTTCCTTTTTTTTTAGTTAAAAAAAAAGGGTCTTTTTTCCATTTGTCAGTGGCTTAAGGATTTAATGTTGGTCAGTTTGCACTAATAAACGTTTTATAATTACTGTCCAAAAGGTTTTAGTCTTTACAGTAAGTAATGACCCTTTTAAGAATAATGTAAGCGATAGAATATAGATGAAGTAAGCTGGGGATAGATCCAGTCTTGCAAACTTGCAAAATGTTATATCCGGTGTAAAGCAGTCCAGCTGACACCCTATATGGAAAGGAGGCACAATTTTAAGACAGAGGAAGAAATGCAATGTAACCATGGAAGACACACCTCCCAAGATAGCTACAGAGTCAGTCATCCCTTGAAAACCGAACCCTTAAGTCAACTGATATGTTTTCTATTAGTAATGGAAATTTAATTAAAAGAGGTGCTTAAAAGAACTGAAGTAACCTGGTACAAGGGCTGGAGTATACAAGAAAACACACTCACACAAACACACACAAGAAACAAAAATTTGTCTCAATAGCAACAGTTCTGAAGAACCCAGCAATAGAAAGATGATTAAAGTGTAGAAGGGAAATTTCATTAAAGCATAGATGGTTTTCCTAATAGTACTAATTGTACATCTTTATTGTTTGTTTCTCCCTTTCTGTAATCATTGTCCCTTTTTATTTCATTGATCTTGTCATCTTGTCATAATTTCCTTTAAAATGTCTATCAATCAAATGATTGTACTAAAAGTATATATCCTTAAAATCTTTCCATTGTGAACTTTAGATGTATTGAGCAATTGTGTTTATGTGTATAAAGACAAAAAATATCGGTGGCCTAACCAAATTTACCTATAAAAAATGATACCATATAATATAACTTTTAAGTAAATGCATGAGCAAAGACATCAGAGCAGTATGAACAGAGTCTAATGGTTGCATGTTGAGAGACGTCCAAAATTCTTAATTGTAGGGTTTCTAGTAGAAAAAATGAGAACAATTGCCATTACTAGTTCTATTCATCAATGATTTACTTCCCAAAGCCAAAACATACACACAAAAAAGGGTCAATGGTTAGTGCTGAGAGAGAGAGAGAGAGAGAGAGAGAGAGAGAGAACTTTAAACTGTTACCATAACCAAGAATACATTAGAATGACAATGACAAATCAATTATCAAAACTTTCTACAACTTGCACAAGCATGTGCAACCATAAATCAGATTCTTCAAACCAGACCACAAATGAATGGATACAGATCTTAAATTAAGAACTCATTTGATAATAAAATGATTTAGTGCAGCTACACCAATCAATGCATATGAAGTTAAATTTATGGGCAGATCTTATCTAGATATGGATGCTAAATCGCTATAAATAAATTACAACAGGTTCTTTTCTTTCTTTCTTTTCTAAATAGCTAAGCAGAAGTAAATGCACACAGCAATCACCAGGCAAGAGATACTTACTTGACAATAGCTCTTCTCGCTTTCCAGAATAGTTTCTCACCTATCACTCCAACAACATCATCAGGGGAGATATCCAAAGCCGACATAGATCCACATTTCTTTTCTTCATGACACTCAGTGCCATTTGTAAGCCCATGAAGACTTTGATAATGGTCTCCAATTGATGGCCTCGAGCTTGATTCACTTCTCAACTTTGAAGTGTTTTCCTTACCTATGCCTATTCTGCATTTTATGATGTCATCTCTGAGGGCTGTTCTGTCTTGCGCAGCCACATACACTTGTTGCAACTGTGTATTAGAATCTTGTAATCTGTTCAACTTATCCACCAAACTGCTTCTTTTTTCTTGATCAGAAGTTGCATGTATTCTCTTTAATGATTCAGAATTTTTAACTTTATTTGACAGGGTTAAAGACATATCCACCAAATTCTTATATCTAGTTGATGTGATTGAATCTGAACTTTCCCCAGGGTCCTGATTACTCTGAGACACTCTTGAGTCCTCTTCAGCTTGCTGCGTCACAAATTCTGTTGACTTTAGGTCAATGGTTACATTTCTAATTGACTGCCCATCAGAAGCATTTTGAAGTTTAACTGAAGGGTTTAAGCTCAAGCGAGGGAATTTTTCCCTATCTCTGCTGCACTGACTGTTGCTACAATGTGGAATTATTCCTTGGCCAGGGGTAGGAACTCTATCATCCTCATCTCCAAGCTTCTTTGAAGAGTAGCTCTTAAATTTGGAAAATTTGTATGATTGAAATGATTTGCATTTAGCAGATGATGACAACAGCCTTGTGGCATTCAAACTTTGACAAGTTGTAGGCTTCTTGGAATTCTGTTCATGACTTGCCACCTTATTGTTCAACTTAACCCCAACGAAAGAATAAGAGTGGAGATTCTCTGCTCGATGAGAAGAAGAGGAGTTGCAGAGCTGAGTAAAGATACTCTTTTGGTGGTCACCAGCCTACAACAATGGATGACTTCACATGATCAGACAAGATAAAATACCACAGAAGTAAAAGCATTCATATTCATTCCGAAAACCTTTCCATATGTTTAGTAAAACCCATTTTAATACAAGGCAGTGAAACTTGCCATCAAAAGTGATCCATGATAGGATTTTTCAAATCCAAAGCCACCTTGCAGAACCAGAAGCAGAAATTGGGGATGATGGGGTGGGGGACAATAAATCCATAAGCCTCCTAGAGCCACTAGAAATCTCAAACAAGACAGGTTCATCCCAGCATGATTAACTCAAATAACAAAGTCATTGTTCAATTAAACAGTATAAATTTTATTCAACAGTATCCACCTATGACAGGATAGTGCACAGACAAGGCATGTCAATATGTCACTGCTTACATACCAAACAGAAACAGTAAATTTAAACAGTTATTAACACCAAAACTATTGTCTATGTGAACTATAAATCAATGACTAATGAACATAAAGCCATAAATTGTTTTACTCACATGGCTCGAGGATATCAAAGGAACCAAGCTACTGCTGTTTTTGGACCGAATTGGCAACATGGACGCTGAACCAGGGGTGAACCTTTGAGATGGAACACTGAGCTGTTCATAGAGAGCCATTTTGTTCCTTGGAGGTGCTTTTGGCCCTCTTTTCTCTGTATCATTTACATGAAGCCTAGGAAACATAGGACTTAACACCTTTTGCTCATCCTTTCCTCCTCTCATCCTTCTCTTCCTTCACCACTATCCCCACTGACAAATCCTAATATGTTCACCAACTTCACAAAAAAATCCCATTTCTATTCTTTTATACAAAACCCACAATCATAAACCAAAAGCCCTGCCTAACCACAAAGCAAAATTTTAACTGTTTCATCAAACAAATACAACTCCACAATTACCCAAGAACAGCCTACTTCAAAAAGACAACTTTTGGGAAAAATTCAATCGTATAAACCAAAAAATTCAGGTACCCAAGCAGCAAAATCAGTCACTTTTTGAAAAATTCACTTCTTCAATGGTCCCCAATATCAACCCACCTCAATTGACCAAATCTTCTGATTGAATAATATAAACAAACAGCAAGAATACATTATAAAACACAAATTAACAAGTACTTAAAACCAACCCCACTTCACAAAATCACCATTTTTTACTGAAAACCAAAAATAAACAAACGCTAACACAAAAAGTTCGCTAAAAAAAGGCACAAGTACTTTTGCACAAGTACTTTTAAAGTAAGCAAAACCAACCCACCTCAAAAAAACCAAAACTTAAACTGAAAATCACATAAAAACAGCAAGAAACACATGAAAATTATTGACCCAACATAAGAATACGCGAGATTAAAACTAGAAAGAACTAACAGTTAGAGAGAGAGAGAGAGAGAGAGAGAAAAGAGTGGAGAAAGATATATGTGGGAAAAGATAGATTCTGCAAAGAGATGATGGTTCTACCAAAGAGGATCTGATCAACAAAAAAGGTGGAGAACCAACAAAAGAAGTTGTGGGCAATGTGGGACCCAAGTGGATAGAACTCTAACTCCTTTTTAGAAAGAAAAAGAAAAAAGAAATGCTCCCATGCATGTCTATCTCCAAACCAGCTAACAAAATTCCCTTCTCCTCCTTCCTTCCTTTGTGACTCTCACTACAAGATCCTGCCAGCTCGGCCAGGACCCACAATGGCATTGCACCATATGATGACGTGGGGGAACATGGTTGGATATAATACCTTATAAAAAAGCTGCTACAAATCCAAGACATTGCAATCTTTGGAAGTGGAAGAGCCGAGGGCGTTGCAAAATTGGTTTCAGTATCCTTGTTTGTATTTTTTTTAAAATGCGTATAGGCAAAAAAGTGTATAAAAATATATATATAATTATTTAAAAATTAAAAATATGTATTTAAATATATATATATATATATATATATCAAACGAGCCCTAAACCTTTCTAATGTCTAACATGGTGAAGGGTTGTGTACTTTTTTGTAATCACATGTTGCTCTCTCTCTCTCTCTCTCTCTCTCTCTCATTTTTTGCCAATCTTTTTCTTAACGAAAAATCGGTTAAAGATTGTGTTTCAATGAGCAACAAGTGTTACATTTTTTTTTCTTTTTTCTTCTTTTTTTGCAACTTTTTTTTTTTTTTAGCATTATATGTTGTATGGTCAGTTTTATAGAGAAAAAAAATATTAAAATAAGTTGTGAGACCAATTTTATATTTTTTATTTATTTAATTTTTTTATTAAGTGAAACTCATATTAGATCAATTTTAATAAACACCAGTAACTTTTTTTTTATTGTTTGGGACCTTTGGGTAATAGGAATGTTGACACGCGCTATTTGGGGGCGTGGTTTAAACTTTCTATTTCAAGTATATGTGACCTTTGCGTAGTTGCATTGCATGGGACTTATTTTACAGTTTTTTAAGGAAAGAGATTCGATTTGTTTTTTGTTGCATGAAGCTATTAATATCTTAATCACCCGTGTTTAGTGAATCTAATATGCGATTTGCATGGTGGTGGCTGGTGGGTTTGGATAATAATAATAATAGTGACTAAAGTGGGACATTCTTGTAAAAGGTGGGGGACATTAATTAGGAAGTTAGGATTGGAGGGAGAGATGGTAGAGTGATGAACTATCACTTTTTTGTGTTAACATGTGGGTGTGGCATAGTCCAGATGGCTGGAACTTTTTTTTTTTGGGGCTAGAAATGGAGGGTCGGTTTGTTGATCTCATTGCTCTAGAGACTGGACATAATCAATGTGGATAGGCCCATTGGTGCTGGTAGAGGGTCCAGCCACTTGTGTTAATAAATAGTTGGGACTGGGAGACGACCAAACTGGGTTGGTCTAGATCAAGAGCCCTTCAGTTGTAAAGTATTATTAAGAACACAATATTAACCCATCAATAAAAATAAAAATAAAATAAAATGAACAATATTAAGAACATTAATAAAGTTGTCGCTCTAACAATTTCTTTGAATTAAAAGTAATTATTGAATATCTACCCTATAAAAAATATCAAAATTGGTTTATCTATGGTATTATTATTGTATTAAGAAGTACATTATTGTGTGTATATATATATATATATATTTATACAAGATAGAATTTTTATTCTAACCTAATCTAAGTATATATATGTGTGAAGTTCTCTCCTGGAGACTTGAACCCCGGCCCTTACCCTTAATACCCTACAAACATTTATACTTATGCAGCGACCATCGCACCAAGGGTTCATGGTGGTAGATTTAAGTACATACTAAGTGTTCAAGTGCTAACCCAAAAGTAATAACATCTATTATAGTGTATTAAGTGTGCATGCATGAATTTCACCCGCATACATCAAATAGAATTGGGAAAGGCTGAAATGAGGTCAACCTAGGATAACAAGCCCATATTTTCCCCATATAATAAATGGGAATAGAGATATTCAAAATAGGTTTTGTTAATGTTAAGAACCTTGTGGTTCAACAGGTTTGCAACTCCTGGTAGTTCTAACTGATACATTCAGAGTTCAAATCTCCCTTCCCCTCCAACTATTAAATTATTTTTTAAAAATCTCTTAATAGAAAGAACCTAACGATATCATTGTTCATATAAATCCAGTGGTATTGAGCAAGCTTTTTGCATGTCTATCTGGTGCAATAAGACAAGACGTGTCACACTGATATAAGCGCACGCACGCCCACACACACACACACACACACACACACACACACACACACACACACACACACACACACACACACACAAAAAGGTACCATTTAGGTAGTAGTCAATTTGATTCATGATATTTCAACGTTCAATAAACTTATAGTCAAATTTCATTAGTAAATTGACAATAGGGATCAAATTAATTGCAAGTTGAAAATATTAAGGAACAAATTAATTACTTCCAAATTAACAATGACCCCAAAATGTAGGGACTAAAATAACATTTTTGCAACAAAAAAGAAATGCGATACCTTGATTTTAAGTTGTTTTTCCAAAATTAAAAAAAATAAAAATAAAATACTAATGATTATGTGATTTTAATTTGTAAATAAAGTCACAAAACCAATTCTTTATATATATATATATATTAGTTTGATAATTATAGGTAAGAGTGGAGGAAAGATTTGAACTTTGAACATTTTTATTAGAAATTTCAAGAAGTGTCAATTAAGCTCTAAGGCTCTTGAGCACAACCAATTCATGCTTGTGAAAACTCATCGACATAAATATCCAAATTTCGCATGTCAAAAACTTTGACCAGATTTCCCTCTCATTAGGTGCAACTTGTGTGATTTTTTTTTTTTTTGCTTTGTTTATATAATTAAAGAGAACTAGAAGAATATATGAATATCTTAATTAAGGTGTAAGTTTCAAATTCACTATAAAACATTGGGTTATTTATAACGGGAAAGTCCAATTTGAACTAATGCTGCATGTCTAGATAACCAATATAATGCAGGTTAATTTTTTTTTTAATTAAAAAAAATACTTTTATAGTTAGAAGAGAGGAGAATTTAATTTTAATTTTCCTTGTAAACGAGAGTAGTCAATAGACTAATCAAGGCTCTTGAGAAGTTAAAGCATTTTAAGATTATAGTTATTGAGACATATTAAAAGGAAATACGTTTTTTTCTTAACAATTCATCGATTGCCTGAATATCATCTCTTTATTTTATGCAACTTCCATACTAGTAAATAGGTCATAAATGCATGACTTAATTAATAAGTTTTTGTTTGTTTGTTTGTTTTTTTTTTTTTTTTTTTTTACAAGCCAGGCCATACTTAAAGCATGAATCTGATTGACCAACATAATTTATACGTGCAAACTTGACTAGGACCACCCATAAAATTCGAGAAATTATAGGGATATCTGGTGGACCACGTCATTTGTCTACCATTCCACTAAAAATCTTCCATTTGTTTAAAATTGCTGAGTCAGTAATTAATTTCTATTTAAAAAAAAATTTCTAACTAATAATTTTAAACAAGTGGCAGTTTTTTAGTGGAATAGTGGACCACATCACTTGTCCATCATGTGGACCTTATAATTTCTCCATAAAATACCCCAAACATTTCAATTATTGGACAATCTAAAGCATTTATTACTGTTTTTTCAAAAAAAAAAAAAAAAAAGCATTTATTACCCTGTGTTTCAATAACTGAAATCGTGAATTTAACCCGTGATTTCAGTTTGCGAATACACACGGTGTGATTTTGCCCTAACTTTGAAGCACGAACAGAGAATTCACGTGAATTGTGTCTATTATAACCAAGGAAGTCGATACCGTACCGTACTGACCGTACCGGCCGGAATATTTCGTATCGGCAAGCATTCCAGTACACAAACCCCTCTGTTTCGTACCGGAAAAAATACCGGCCGTACCGGCCATGTACTGGACGTACCGGCCAATTTCGGGCAATACCGGCCGGTACTGAGCGTACCGGCCCGTACCGGAAAAAAGTTTTTTTTTTTTTTTTTTTTTTTAAGTTTTGTAATTTTTGAATTTTTGTTAGGGCAGAATGGTAATTTATTTGCATTAACTTATTAGTATTATTTGTTTTCTTAGTATGCAATGGTAACTTTTAAACTTTCTATATTTTATATTGTATTTTTTTTTCTTCTTTTAATTGATACTAAAGTCTAAAACCATGAATAATTAGTTCTGAATTGAGGAAATATTTTATGGTAAACTTTTATATTTATTATAATACACACACACACATACATACATACATATATATATATATATATATATAAAATAGCGGTAAACCCGAAACGGTACAACGGTATTGACCAGTATCCGAAATATATCGTACCGCTGGCCAAACCGGTACAGCCTCCGGTATGATATTGACTCCCTTGATTATAACGCCTTTCATACAATAGTATTTGTCTACCTTTTCTTTTCCTTTTGTTTTGGTTTACAAATCTTCTTATAATCACATAAGAAATCCATTTATGGTAGCTTATCCATCTTTCGTTTTAAATTCTGTTTTCGATCACTATCTTTCTGAGAATGATTACAATTTTAACAAATGAAGAAGAATAAGCCATATATATAAGGTGTTGTACATGACCATATATAGTTGCAACCTACTCTCTCTTAGCATTGAGTCCATTGGTATATGCCAGTTTCAAAGTCTGTGTCTGACCATGTATGCCTAAAAAATAAGTGCAATTAAATGCTAATTGAAAACTCATTCACCATGTCAATTACAATAGACACTGCTCTCAAAATAAATAAATAAAGGGAACTATATTAAACTGTCAAGTTGTTTCTCAAAAAAAAAAAAAAAAACTGTCAATTTATTGTTATCTTGCACTGATTGCATATAATAAGCACGAAGCTTTTTTTTCCTTTTAACTGAGTCTAAAATTCCTCTGTGGGCTACGCATGTTAATTAGAAATAGGAAAAAAAACTTTGATATATATATTTTAGATGCAATAGAGTAGGTAGTTTTTTTTTTAAGACCAATACATTAGGCAGCTGGATTAAATTCATATGCATAACTACATTAAATTTAATTATTTTAAAAAATTAATAATATGTTTTATTGGTTAATATAAGAATATATTTAAATTTAATTAAAAGACCGGATATACAACACCAAAATAATTGTACATAATTTTTTTTCCTTAGAAATAAATACAAAGTCTAGTTGTGTGTGTATATATGTTTTCAATCTCCGCCTACACCAATCAGTTTTTGGTGTAGATGGAGAGTGAACTTCAGATCTCTTATACAACTATCAGAAACTTTACTAATTGAGTTAACTGAAACTCACTTACAAATTCAAGTATGCAACTGTATATATAAACTCTACCAAATTATTAGTTATTAATAAATTGTCATATCTAACAATGAATTAACCAGCGTAAAATGTGGGTTCTAGTTAGCTCAATTGGTAAAGTCTCTGATGGTTGTATAAAAGAACTAGGGTTCAATCCTCACCTACATCAAAAACTAATCTGTGTTTTGGTCTAATGATAAAGAACTATCATCAAGAGCAGACGTCATAAGTTGAAATTCTCTCAAAAAAAAAAAAAAAACTAGCGTAAATCCTTTAATTTGTAGATGATTTTGTAAAAGTAGTAATACAAATTCAAGTATGCAACTGTATATATAAACTCTACCAAATTATTAGTTATTAATAAATTGTCATATCTAACAATGAATTAACCAGCGTAAAATGTGGGTTCTAGTTAGCTCAACTAGTAAAGTCTCTGATGGTTGTATAAAAGAACTAGGATTCAATCCTCACCTACATCAAAAACTAATCGGTGTTTTGGTCTAATGATAAAGAACTTTCATCAAGAGCAGACGTCATAAGTTGAAATTCTCTCAAAAAAAAAAAAAAAAAACTAGCGTAAATCCTTTAATTTGTAGATGATTTTGTAAAAGTAGTAATATTTCTTGTAGAAGAAATTATATCCCATAATTAATGTTCAATCTTAATATTCTTATAAGAAAATTAAACCCTTAATCTCTTTCACTCTTCGTGAGTCTGTGAAAAAAGATTTTAATTTCTAATTGAAATCATTAGATTGATGCATATTGCAAAATACAATTATTATATTTAAATTTAATTGAAAAATATGGTATACTATACTTTTTTTTTCTTTTTAAGAAATAAGTTGAATAAATATTCACACTACAAAGATATATACAAAGAGGTAAAGGCACTATCAAACCAACACTTTTTTTTCCTCATATTTCTAATTTTTTGTCTTTTTATTTTGACATAATCACAGTAGCTTCTATATATATAAGTTGAAGTGTATTATTTACTATTGTTACGCTTTTATTGAGTCATATTAGCAGCTACGTAACTTTTTTTTCTTTTTCTTTTTTCTAATTTTCCATCTTTATTGATTGTCTGTTGCAATTTTTTTAAGAATTGTCTATTGCACTACACCCAAAGTGATACACTACACACATCATAACTCTAATTATCTATTGTTTATATTCAAAGTTCCTTTTATTTATTATTGCTATGTTCCTATTGAGCTATGTTGTTATGTTTTTATTGAGTCATATCAGCGGCTACATCACTTTGTTTTTTCCTAGTTTTCTATTTTTATTGATTGTCTGTTGCAATTTTTCTTTTTTAGAATTGTCTATTGCACTACACCCAAAGTGATACACTACACACATCATAACTCTAATTATCTATTGTTTATATTCAAAGTTCCTTTTATTTATTATTACTATGTTCCTATTGAGCTACATCAGTGGCCACAGCATTATATATATATATATATATTTTTGGTTTTTCATCTTTATTGATTGTCTATTGCAAATTAGACAGGACAAAATGGGTAAGTTGGTTCGAGTTAGGTCAATCGGGTTGCGAGTCAAATGGGTCATTTTAAGTGGATTAAAAACAAGTTTAGGTCAATCGGGTTGCAGGTTGGGTCAGGTTGACTCGTATTTCTCACATGATTTTTTTTTTTTTTTAAAGAAAAAAATCATGTATTTGCTATTTGAAAAGTTATGGAACAAATTACTTGATGTCAAATGCATTACTTTGAATTCACCACTTATATCAAAAATAAACTTAGTTAAACTTGTTAATACTTATTCAACAATTTTAAAATTATACAAATCCTAACATTGCCATCTAAAACAAAATAACACAAAGATAAATAAAACAAATACACAAGTTTTATTTCTACACAATATCAACATCCCAAAATATAAAACAAAATTACAAATGACTTATTAGATGAATAGCTCATTTGACAAAGAGTAAAAACATATAAGAAATTTACAATCTTGAAAATAAATTTTATAATATATTATCAATTGTGGTTAGTATTCTATTTCAATTTGAGATATACATTAAAGTTTGATTGTTTATTTATTTATACATGGTCTCTTTTATGAATATCATATCATTGTTAATCAACACATACTCTAGGAAATATCATAATTTATTTTGAAAAGCCGTTTATTTTGGATATAAATTATTAAAAAATTAGGTCTAAGAATTCATAATTTATGCTAATTTGATACTTTGGCTTCACTATTTTCAAACTTGTGAATGTTTCTCACACATGTCTACAATTTTAAATTTATATTTTTAACTCTACTGTAACCAAATTATCTTGGCATGTACTTTACTATTTGATATCTAAATTTTTTTACTCATTACAGAATATTTAACCATTCATCTTTCAATTAATTTGCATGCAGTTATGTAAATGTTTCAATTGTTTCCTTAAAGCTCACAACAAACAATTAAATTAATATTGTCTTAATTTTATTTATTTTTTTGCCAAAAAAAAAAAGTGTTAAAAAACGGTTCGGGTCAAGTCACGAGTCAGTTTGGTTGACCCACAAAAAAACACGGGTCGGGTCACGGGTTAACCTGTTTTCGCTTTGGGTCAAAAAAGTCGGGTTTGGGTTAGATATTTTTCAAGTCTAGTTGGGTTAGGTCAGGTTAGAAAATTCTGACCTGTTATGCCATATTTATTGCAAAATTAATTCTTTGTGGCCAATATATATATATATATATATTGAGAAACCTTTGTGGCCAATATGATGCACTACACGCCATCACAAATATTGTCTATATTATAAGTTCCTTTCAACATTGAGTGTCATTTTCTTTCCATTCTTCTATACATTAATATATGCAATAAATTTTTCTACTCAATCATTGAGCCATATCATTTACTTATTTTCTACCTCTTTTATTTATTTATTTTTCTCTCTTTTAAACTTTCCTTCTCATTGCTCTCGACAAAAAAATAATAATAATAAATAAAAACAAAAACGAAAACCTCTTCTTCTCCTTATTAGTTCACACCTACAATTAAACTTTCTCAAACCTTTCTCTTCCCTCTTTGCCTCTTTACCTTCCCCACTACTGTCTGCATCACCATTACACTTCCTTCATCTTTTTCGTTTTCTTATAATTTGATTATTCTTCTTTCCATTTTATTTTGTATAAATTGGATATCATTTCTCACATTCAATCCATATTTTTCTTACACAAAAATTATGAGTACTCTCTCTCTCTCTCTCTCTCTTTCTACTTTTCTTTGGGTGAATTTTTGTTCTTTATTATAAATCTAATTAAGGCTGATAGTTTTTTTTTTTTTTTTTAATATGTGCTTTGGTGTTGTGTTTTTTAAATTTCCCATCTTAAAGTCTTTTCTCTCTCTACTCTCTCCCCCTTTTATGACTATGGATTTTATATATATATATATATATATATAAGATAGAAATTCTACTTTAACTTAATTTAAGTGTATATGTGTATAAAGTTTCATCTTGGAAACTTGAACCCCCACACCCCACAAACACTTAGGGCATGTTTGGTAAACTGTAATAGATATTATAATGTAATAAATATTCCTATGGCATAATTATTTAGTTGTTTGGTTATATTTTTATTACAATGAATAGTTATTCCTTATGAATAGCTATTCTTCAAAATGAGGAATAACTATTCCTTATCAAAAGTACTGAATATCTATTTCTTCACCTTATATAATAACTTTAAATAAAAAATTCCTAAAAAGCCATTAGTTGCCGCATTTTCAAAAGGAAAGAAAATAAATTTTTCTTGTTGTTAATTGTTAGCTCTATTTTGAACACCCTAAAATAAGTGTATTTTAGAAATTTGACTTAAAAATGATTTAATTGCTCCTTCTTTTTATACTCTATTAAATTGTGGATGCATATTCAGAATTCTATTCCTAAATGGTCACCAAAATAATAAATAGTAATACTTATTACATTCTAACTTGATGTACTCCTTGTAATACTTATTCCTATTCCTATGTAATAATCATTACAGTGTACTGAACGTGCTCTTATACTTGTGAAGTGATCATTGCGCCAAGAGTGCACAGTGGTGATTACGGATTTTAATATGCCTACCAATTGTTCGAATAATAAATTATGATAAAGTCTATCTTTTACTCCTTTGGTTTTATTTTAATTTTGGTCAAGATAACATTGTAATTTTATGATGAGTTTTAATTATCATGATAATTTCATTTTTCCTTAAGAGATGAGAAATTTGAATAATAAATTTCAAACTTATCAAGTTTAGTTATATATTAGGCAAATATAACACACTACAAATAAGTTAGAATGATATGATTCACCTTCAAATATATATATATATATATATATATATATATATATTAATCTAACACATAGAATAAAATAATATATTTGTAGAGATAAATGAAATAAAAAATACTTGTAGAAATCTTTTTAAAAAATTGACAATACTTAATGTGTTACTTTTTATATATTACAACCCATTATATAATATATATATATATATATATATTCCCACGTGTCATATGAATTTGCAGCTAGTATATAATAAAAGCGGATTTAATTATATCATATGAACAAAAAAAAAAAAAAAAAAAAAATCATACAAGAAAGAAGAAACTAAGCAAATTCAATCATAATTTGACCCCAATCTCACTAGATAAAGTCCAAATAACACATGAGAGAACCAGCATCGAGCCCAAACAAATAAAATTTCAATACAAAACATAGAGCCCAACTAAACTAAACTAAATGCATGAACCATACTCACACTAGTCTTGTTGTCTCAAGACTCCCACATAATGTCTATGAATCCAATAGCTATCATTACACAAAGGCAAATAATCATCATAATGTACGAAAATTTAATGCGGTATATATGCTCTGCCCTGTCAGTCAAGCTTTACTATTTGTGATCTCCTGCATTTACATGTGCATGCATGTTTATCATGTGCATGCATGTTTCTTATAAAGCTCAATAATGTTTTTTGTAAAAATGGCTCATTTCTTGTGTTTCATTCAGGAAAAATAAACACTTGGCAAATCTGAGAGTTGGGTTTTGGACTTTGGTGGTCACACATGGCTTTTGCTTCACCCTACCAGACATACATACCTTTGCCTTCTGACTCAGGTATTATATATACTTGAGCTTTATGTTTGGTTTCCAACTGATGTGAAAAGATATGATTTTTCTTTTTTGGGTGCTTTGCTGTCTGAGATTTGATCATTGGCAGCTTAGGAATGTGGGTTTGGTTTCTAAATGTGGACATTTTCTATATGTGTGTGTATATATATATATATATATTTGTACATTTTTTTCAGTGTTATTATGATGATTACCTGTTTGTTTTTAAGCTCGGCTTAGTTCAAACAATATTTTTTTTAGTACGTTGTTTTGGGAGTGTTGGTTTCTGGGTTTTGGATTATTAGTAGGTTCTAAATGAGGGTGTTGCATGTAATTTTGGGGCTATTTTCAAATATTTTAAAGCTTATTGCTTTGTGGATTTTGATTATTAACAACTTTTGGGTGTTACTTTGACTTAAAATTTTGGGGGTTTTCCTCTTTTTTTGGGTCGACCTTGTGCTGGAATTACTTTTAATTGTGTTTTGTATGTTGCTTCTATTGATGTTGCTACGTGGGTGTATTCATCTTTTCTTTTTCATACTTATGTAGTTATGTTAGTATATCCAATTTTTTTTTTTGTTTTGCTCGTAACTGGTGTTCTTTTTTGGTTCTTTTAAAAAAAAAAAAAAAAAAAATTTAATGTGTGATATGGATTTTACAAGAACTAAAACTTGTTTTCAGCTTTAATGTTTCCCATTTTTCATTTGTGAGAAAGTAGGGAAAATAATTTCAGTACCAATTAGAAACTGTGTTAATGTCCAAAATTCTTCCTCTTGGTTGTGGAAAAATAAGGAAAGCAAAAGAAAAGAAATGAAGGAAATTTTAAATCCTTTATTACTTTGGTTCCCCTGAAATATGAAAAGAGAGGAAAAGAAATGAAGGAATTTAACTCAAGTAGTCTTCAAATGTTACTTATCAAAAAGGGGGATCTAGTGCAAATGCAGAGTTCTTGGCTGTCCTGAGTTCTTCATTTTATCTGAGATAAAGTAGTGGGAAATATGTATTTATTTATTTAGTCTCTCTTTCTTTTATTTCTCTTGGTAAAAATACAGAGGTAAATATTTATATTCTATTTATTTTTTCCCTGAGAAAAGAGGATGTTTTTATTAATTTTATTATTTAACTGAAATTTATCTTATATTATATTTTCTCTTGAATATTACTTAGAATGAAAGTGTGTTTATGCATATTTGTGACAGTTGCTACATTAGTGAAATCAAAGATACTTCTCAATAAGATCAGACAGTATCTTCTATTCTATAACCTGTTATATTCCTTTTGGTTGTTCTCTTTCTTGAAGGTAGAGGTTAGCTGATGGTCTTCTCATTGCTGCATGATTGTTTGTTACTGTATTTCTATAGGTGGCGAAGATGATGGCCATGAAGCCAATTTGTCACTGGTTCCAATTCACATAGTAACTCATGCTTCCCAACTTCCAGTTGAGTTTCTTTCTCCTTCTCCTGAAAAGCAATTGGTTGTTGGATTTGATTGTGAGGGTGTTGATCTGTGCCGTTATGGAACTCTTTGCATCATGCAGGTGATTTTTTTTGCTTAACTAACTTAATCTCTTCTCAATTATGTACACAAACTAAATTGTTAAAACACAAGTTCATTCTATATATTATCTAGGTTCATTGGCCATTTCATATCATAATTTGTAAAAATATACACATGCATGCATGTTCTAGTACAATGAACATGTATTAGCATAGGAGTCCATAAAAAAAGGGTGGTAATGTTAAGTGGCTAAATAAATCAACTAATTTGAATGTAAATCTATAGTGTTTTAACTATTAAGCAAGAACGAGTTTATATTTTGTAGCAAATGGTTAATGGTGGTAATTTGTTGTAGATTACTACCTTATGAATATATCTTGGGAGGATTATTTTGCAAACTAATTAGTTAAGCCTGGGAGAAAAAGTTCCCGTAAAAGGTTGTTAGCCTTTTTCTTTGTAAAAACCATATGAGTTCTTTCGTTATCAATAAATTTTCTCTTCAATTTCATCATTTGTTATCTTTCTTTGTTAATCATGAGGGATTTAAATTTATTGATTGACATCTGACCATCGTGTTATCTGGGGCAGCTTGCATTTTCAGATGCCATATATTTGATTGATGCCATTCAGGGAGGAGAGAAGCTAATGAAAGCCTGTAAGCGAGCTCTTGAATCTAATTTCATCACCAAAGTTATTCACGACTGCAAGCGAGATAGTGAGGTCTGATTATTTACTTTTTGATGGCTTTTGTGGAACATGCCATTACATGTTAAGCTCAATCTCGATTATGATTCATATTTTGTAGGCATTGTACTTTCAGTATGGAATCAAGTTGCATAATGTGGTAGATACACAGGTGGGTTCACTTATTACCCTCATGCTTTTGGGGAAAATTGTTTCATATATTTCTTCTATACTCTAATTAAATGCTTTCCTAGAAACGTGGGAACCTTGGGAACTGTTTAGTTATGGTCAATCCACCCAGTCTGGCCTGGCTGTTGAAACAGAGAAGACTGCATTGGCAACTCATCTTGACTTAAGCATATTTTTTTCTTTTTCTTTTTCTTTTTCTTTCCTTAAGTAAAACAGAAAAAGTTGAGGAAGAAACTCCTTTTTTATTTGTTTTCTATTGGTGAGTTTCTATATTTTCTTTTCATTTTTAAGGGGAGAAATTGGGGTGGTTGCAGTGATGAGGCAGCCGGGGGTTCGAAAATCTGAAAAAGTGAAGACATAGGATAGGTTGTTAGGCTTGACATAAATGGGTCAATGGATGCTTATCTATTAATAATACATTAACATTGATCATCCTGCTTATGCCTGCCCTTTGGATCTTTTATGCTAATGTCTGAAGGGCTTGTTGCTATTAGACAACTCAATTCAGAGAGCCCTTTTAGCAATAACATTCAATACTGCTGCACTTGCATGCAAATGAGCTTATAAATCAAAAGCTTGTAATTTAATGTAATTATTCTTGGGTGGCTGTGATGAGCTTCAAGAATGAGTTCTAACTTGACTTCTATCTTGAACTTTTGTCTAGTGTCCACGAGAGGGCATTTTCTGTTCCAATTTACCCCACATCTTTACCATCAGTCATTGAGTAATGTGAGAGTACAATCTAATTTAAGTTTGCAATCCATCATTAAACCTTTTATTATTTATTCATACAACTTATGGAGTTCACACCTTTAATACTTTGTCAAAGGGCTACATTGGCTGCCTTGCATTACTGAAAGGACAGAATTTCCTTCAAACCCACTATGTGGCAATTATGTGGGCATTCATGTGTGATTTTAGTCAAATGCACCAATGGCCCATTTAATAGTCATGTGACTTATTTGGATGACATGATGAGTCATCCAAAGCAAATATATGTGGATGGTCATTTGAACTACCACGAGATATCTTTCAACCCACTTCAAAGGAAAACTTTGTCTCTATTGAAAATTTGATACTACACTGGTGTTGCTTCCAATTGTTTAATTTAAAGTATATAGTCCTGATTGGGTGCACTTACATCATGAGTGCTTGATGGGAGATTGCTTTTGTTCCGATGTCTATACATCCATGTCCATACAGATTGCATATTACCTAATAGAGGAACAACAGGGACGGACAAGAGCGCCTGATGACTACATTTCTTTTGTTGGACTCCTTGCTGATCCACGCTATTGTGGTATAATGTTCTTACAGAATTTTTCATTTCTTTTAGTGTTCTCTTTTGTCTTGTCTCTCTCTCTCTAATTGAGGAAAATTCATTATTGGTCTGACAACATTATTGATCAATGTTATCTTTTCTGCATTATTATTTGATTTTAAGCTTGAATTATGTTTAACTTTTTAATGCTCCTATTCTGTTATTGTTATGCTAACTTACCAGTTCATAATGTGTCGTACATCATAGTTATTGCACTTTTTAGTTTCTATTGTAATGAACATTATTTTGCTAAGGACAATAATTTGAAGACGATTCAGTAAGGATTTTTTTCAGATTCTAACCTGACCAGCTTAGATGACATTATGTAAATTGAGAAACAGGAACTAATTTTTGACTGCCAGCTTTTTTACCACCTAGACAGAAATTACTTTTTCTTGCTATATCTTGTATGATGCACACTGACACAGGCAGGCAACAGACACACATTCCATTTTGGCCACCACTAGATGAATTAATTTTTGAAGTGTGCAACCATGTAACTTGAGCCAGCATATTTTTTGTCACTTGCATAACTAAGAGAACTATGTAATGTGCATATCTATGGAGGAATCTAGAGTATGATGGTTTTGTCCTGATTTCCTGATCTTATGTCTAATAAATAACCCCTTATGGGATGCAATTGGATTGTGAGGTGCAATTTACAAACTTATGATTTGAACCTTTTCCATGCTTCACTAGTTATTCATAGATGTTATTATTGTGACATTATTTTGATCTGCAAATATCTCCAAAAATCTGAAGTGGAGAGTTTCTTTCTTCTCAGATTTTTTTGGTCCTGTTTGTGTTCATTGATTATCTTACTTATGGGCATGTAAATATAGGTATATCATATACTGAGAAGAAAGAGGTTCGTGTCCTTCTAAAGCAGGTCAGTTGCAGCATAGTTTCATATCTTGGAGTAATAATGGTATATTACTCAATCATTGAATTGTTGGGGAGGAATGCTAGTTTTGATCCACTATGTCTTTTATTTTTTTATTTATTATCTTTAATGGTAACTTTTCATTTAGCAAAAAATAAAATCATGATATTGTTCTCCACTAAAGGTGAAGAGTCACACAGCTCATGCACATATTTTCCCTCTGCTTTGCATGTTTTGGCACACTTTGTCCCTTTTCAATCCTCAAATCAACACCCAAAGGTCAATGGAAATTCATCAATACATATGAGATCTTTTCTGTTACTCTAATTGTGCGTATTACTTCTTTAGAAATGATGGGTAGGCCGTTGATCTCTCTATATCCAAAAAAATTCTTTGATAGATTCCTGAAATCCCTTTGCAACATTATATGCATAATATTGTCTGCTGTATTACTTAACCTGTCTGTCATTTAAAGCCAGATACAACTGGACAAAGAATTAGTTTATTTTAGTACATACATTAATAAATAATTGTTTTATTTATATTTATTTTTGTTAGACAGAAGCCTCTGTAACCTTAGTCAGGTAGGTTTGGAGACTGATATCTATCTTAACTTTCATATCCAGGATCCAAAATTTTGGACACGGAGACCCCTATCTGAATCAATGGTCTGCGCTGCTACTGATGATGTCCGCTTCCTCCTCTATATCTTCTACAAGATGATGGAAAAGTTGAATGAAAGATCTTTATGGCAACTTGCTGTTCGTGGTGCACTTTATTGCCGATGTTTTTGCTACACTGATAATGAATATGCAGATTGGCCTTCAATTCCCACTATTCCAGGTTTTTTTTTTCTACCTGTTACTCTGGGGTCATCATTTATTGTAGAACATAGAGAATGTATTCTCATATTTCTTTATTGGAAGTTAGGATATCAGCCTCTTAGAGGCATTTTATTTTTCCTCAGAAAGACATGATTTTAAGATTTTAAATTCCATTAAGATGGATTTAAAAGCTCTTTGTGCTGCAGCAATATCATTTTGAATCTTGACTGAGGGTTTTTCCTAAATATTTAGTACCTCAAATTTATTGCTATTCTTGATATGTAAGATTAAAGCCAAGATACTCTGCATAGGAACACATTTAACATGTTGATGTTTAAGTTGGCCACAGTTTTACCTGGATGTTCCTTTGGACAGTACGTTGTAAGTTCACTGCATCCTTAAAGTTAAATACTTGGGAAATTAAGGAAGCAAGTAGAGAAGAGTCTTAAGTTAACATACTATACAGTAAGCTAGGAATGAGAGAAGATGAGAAAAGTGCTCATTCAGGTCCTAGGGAGCACCGGAGGAACTATAGATTGTTTACATTAGATATGTAAGAAAATGATTGCAATTGGCTATTGAGTGTTTTGGAAGCAAGTTTATATTGGTGACCATGTCTAATGATTCTGAAAAGGATTATACGGCTCAATAAGAGTTTCCTGGAATAGAAGAAAAGGGCAACAGTTAAGTTGCAGAATAAACTGGAAGAGAGTGAGTAGGTCACTAGGCAAAATTTTCAGTAAATAACAAGGAAGTCAACTGTGTATTCAAGGCATTGTCTATGGAGGCTATCTTTAGACTTGTGGAAATCTATAATAATGATGGAATATTTGTCTGATGCCTATTGAATTGTTCTACTCTCTGAGATGGTTTTTATAGTATACAACCAGGCATGATCATTCATGAATGTATTGACGACACGAATGAATGTATAGGGGTATATCAGTTGGCGCAAAAACAAGTGGTGGAGAGAAATGGGTCCGAGTTAAATCCAGTCTGGACCAAATATTAACATGAGCCATAATTATTTTGCACAGGTTAAGGATGGATCAATAATATATACAGGCATAAGATACTATCATACTATGTCATATATAGTTTACAGATTATTTGATGTCCATTAATGAGGCCAGACTAGGAAAATGCTAATTGTATTCAGGAATGGTGCTTTTGAATTCAACAGGTTCAAATATGAGTTGGACGTTGGACCAAGATTGATCATATGCAAGGCAATTCTAGATACAAAATCATACAGGTAAAGATTTTAGTGAGGAAATACTTAAGTGATCCCACCTCATTATCTTGGCATCAGTTATAGACTAGGATGGATGTACATGAGGATTAATCGCTTTACTTTAAGAGGAGAGCTGAATATTCATTTAAAAATGAATATACTTGTATTGATAAGCCTATAAGGCTTGCAGTTTGAAAGTTTCCATAAGGTGTGCATCAAGAAGCAGACCTCAACAGCTTCATTTCCAAGTCTTTCCTGTCTCAGCTAAAATTGAATTTCAATTTGTGATGTTTGAATCGTACAATTGTTCAATCATACAGATATCCTAGTAGTGTATAAATGTCCATTGGTTGCGTCTTTGGTCTGGCTGGTCAGTCAGACTGAAACTTGGGTGAGCTGAGCAAATGGTGCTATTGTCTGGGCTGAGCTCAAGGTGATACAAAATCCTGGAAACAATTCCTGATGGAGAAATTAAACTTAATTTCAAGATCATGTTGAGATGGTTTAAGCAATTCAAAATATTGAAGATTTCCTCTCTAGAGTACATTGTCATCTGTATACAATTCAGATGGTTTCATATTCATGGAATACAATTGATAAAAGTTTATAGATTTCTGTATAGTCTAGATTTTGGGTACCGTATATGCGGCTTAAAACTTAGAAGGATGGAAGTTCCAGAGAGAAGCTATTTTCTGCACCACTTGAGACAGAGTGGTGATAGAATATGGGTGAAATCATCAATGTTTTTCGAAGAAAAAATTAAAACACAATAGAAAATAGGTTGTTCTGCCTCAGGGGACTCCTGTCTTTCATACTTGTGCTGCCCGCCCCACCCGTGCCCCCCCCCCCCCCCCCCCCCCCTTCCCCCCCTTCTTCACTCTCTCTCACTTTCTTTTTTTTGATAATTGTTATGACTATTTTGAAGTTAGACACATTTCTCATGCACCTGGAATATTTATCATGACATAGTAATGCAAGTTGTTCAGCTTTAATGAAAGCATCAGCTGAATACTATTATTTGTCTTGTTAGATTACATCACTGTGGAAGAGTCTGCTCCTGAACAAGAGATTTTGTCAGTGCTTAACATTCCTCCTGGAAAAATGGGACTTGTAATTGGTAGAAAAGGAGCTTCCATCTTGTCAATCAAAAACTCTTGCAAGTAAGTCCTTCATTCTGTATGTGTTGGTGGGGGAGGTTGTTGTTTGTTTGTGTGTACTGGTTTATTGATTTGGCATGCATATTATTGCAGTGCTGAAATTCTTATTGGAGGTGAGAAGGGACCACCTGACAAGGTCAGTTCACAATCTTCGTTCAACAAGTTCACATTTATGACTTCTTACTTTTTAATTACTTGCTACAATATTTATGGAGCTTTATTATTCATGAAAAATCACCTCCTGCCCTCCATATACTTTAATTGTCACCAATACATGAATCTTCTTGTAGGTGTTCATTATTGGACCAGTTAAGCAGGTGAGGAAGGCAGAAGCCATAGTAAGGGGTAGGATGTAAGAAAACGTTCATCAAGCCTTTTATTTAATAATTTTTGACAGAATTATGAACATGAATCTGCATAATTCTTATATACCAACTCAATACAATCACCAAAAGATGTCTTGGTGTAGTATTGTTGATACACAAATTGCACTTGCTCCTATTTAACATGATTGTTATAAGCCAGCCATGATTGGAAAACATTGAACGAATTTGTGACTTTGAGAAGTATCACCTACATCCACAAGATTTTCTATATTTTTTATACTTGTGCAAGTCATAACTGCATTAAACTTATTGCTTTGTCCGCATTCTCAATCACGCATGGATATGACCGGCTCACTGCATGTATCTAAATGTATGTTGCTAGCTTTCTGGCTGAGCCAACTCCAAGTTTTTTATGGGTTTAATAGAATAGCTAGTCATTTTGTTATGACATTTGGCAAGCTTTTGGTTGAAGAGGAAAAGGTCAAAAGATAATGACCAATTTTGGTAAGCACACTCCACAACACTACGAAGTCAGAGTTATCAAAATCTATAAAAAATAAAATATCGAGAGGGCAAGCCTCATACAAAATAAAATCAGCCATTTGGGAATACACTCTTTTAGCCAAGGCATTAGTTCCCTTATGTGCTTCTCTGAAGTTGTGTTTGTTTTGAAGCTATGGAAAGCTTGGCTGATATTCCTGTAATCAGATACAATACCTCGGATCAGCAAATTAGGCGAGTGTTCATTATTAAGAAGCATAACAAGTTCTTCAGCATCCAATTCCACCAGAAAATGGGTGATTCCTAAATCTCTAGCAAGTTCAAGACCATCCCTTAAGAAGTATATGTTTATAGATTGGAAAATTATAATCCACATCTATCAACCCACCTAAACTTGGGTAAAAGAAGAGAGCATTTGAAGATTTTTTTTTACTCGATAAGAATCAGGATAACTTGAACATAACCCAATCATTAAATGAGTGAAAATCTGCTCAATTATTTTGATATAGTTAAAATGAACAAGTATAGGATACCTTTTTTGACCCATAAGCCGAAATCCCATCAGATTGCTAAACAAAGTTGGATATGAGCCCAATTTTTACCAAGTTTTGTCTGGACTCAAAACTTTATAAATGTTATCATATGGGCCTAGCGTGTGATGCACATGGGGGTCAGCATCAAG
Organism: Quercus gilva; assembly: GCA_023621385.1. Classification (NCBI taxonomy): domain Eukaryota; kingdom Viridiplantae; phylum Streptophyta; class Magnoliopsida; order Fagales; family Fagaceae; genus Quercus; species Quercus gilva. The sequence continues at coordinate 18,569,337 of CM042477.1, forward strand.
ATCCAGCCAGCTTGAGAATTCTAGGATTATACTAATTAGTTCTAAAAAAATATATGAAGAAAATGATGGTTGATTTCCAAAGAGATAAGTATCCACATCCCATGGGCCTTTGGCCCCTTATGGGTTGTTGAGCAAAAGACCATTGAGAATGTGACAAACTTCTGTACGTACATTTATATGCATGAAATTGAAAACCTGGTTACCACATAGTGGAATTGTGGAAGAGATGGTCTTCATCGGCCACGACAAGTTGTCCGGTCGCTGTAATTCCTCCGCTTCCTCTTTGTTTGTGGTGGTGGTCAGTGGTCACACTCATACACACAGTTCACATCCCTCTCTTATCTCTTCTATGCCCGACATGCCGTTTGACATTTCTACTAGCTAGAGCTGCACAACCATTGAAAAAAATCTCAAGAGCAATGGTAGAGCTGGCAATGGGCCATGTTTTGGTAGGCATTTCCCGACAATTGGGCCATACTGATTTTTAATGTGGTTCCTTGGGTATATAATATTTTGGTCCACGGGTCATTATTTTCTGTTGCCTTAATGTTCTTCTTATGATGAAGACGATAGAAGTATAAAGAAATATCACTCAGCTTGTTTCTTATTTGTTTTGTTTTGTTTTTAATAAAATAAAGGGGCTTGCAGGTGAGGGACCACCTAGGCACCAATGACACTTTCCACTACTCAAATTTACAATTCTTGATCTCGCAAGTGTTATGGCTCACATGAACTTTGTACTATTAGATCACCGCCTAATATGGTAATATCACGGACAATAACAATATATTTTCGTGCAATGATGATCTCAACCTATAATAATGTGTAAGAAAAAATAAAACCTATAATAATGTGCAAAATGTGATTAAAAAAAAATTGATTTAAGTGTGTCAATAACTTATCATAATAATATGTTCTTTGTCAATGGACTTTAGTTGAAATTGTATTTCTTCTAATAATAGCAAGGTGAAAATTTTGACAATGAATCAAAACAAAATATTCTCCATAACTTCGATAATGAGGTTTAGCTGAATCTCATAATAATAACTTGAAAAACGAGAGAGTGATTTATTTATTATTTATTATTATTTTTTTTTTTTGGCAAGGACTCTAATGAGTTTATTAGTATGAGCTTAGCCACGAGTCCATCTAAAATTCAAGTTTGCTGTCTGGTCTGACGTATTGTGAACAATATTAATACACAGAATTGTTTTAGATAATATCTAATCTTGTTCTATTTCTTTTTTAAATATAATCTTTGTCATTTTTATGTGAAGGTAGCTCAATCTTAATTATACTTTTCATTTGATACTTGTAAAACCGAAAATACTAGATATAGATAAATCACTCTATTTTTTTTTCTAGTTTCCTTTTTAATAATTTGATAACTGTGAGAAGATTCAAATTCTGGATGTTTTCATTGAAAACTTCAAGTGCTACCAATAAAAATCTAATCTTTTTTTTTTTTTTTTTTTTTCTAAGAATCAAAATCTCATCTTTTTACATAAAAGAGAGCCAATAAATATAATCATATTAAAAATTTAAAACTCTTTAAAAAAAGTTTAAGGAATCATATAGATGGATGACGATATTCATTGAGCTATTAATGTAAACTATTTCCCAAATGAACAAAATAAAAATGTTAGCTATTTCTAAGATTTCAACAAATCTTAGATTTTGTGTCACAAATTTGAAAATCTTACTTATCATATTTTAAATTTTCTTACTCACACTATCTTGGTGAAAAATAATACCTCTACACATTTAAAATGTCAATGATCTATTATAATAATACAACCATTAAATTCAAAAAATAAAATAAAATACTAAGAAAAGAAGGCACGATCTTTTGTATTTTTTTTTTTTTTTTTAAAGGGTGAAAAAAAATAGTGTAACACACATCTACATCATAAAAATGAGAATGGAGATTTGCTTGGATGGAGATAATGTTAAAATTGAATGGAGATTTGTTTGGAGATGTTGTTGTTGTTGTTGTGATAGAATCATAGAAATGAATGAGAGAATAGGGATTGTCCCAAAAATCCCAATTGGCAAGGTGTTTGGGATTTTCCCACGTGGGAGAGTGCTATCCCATCAGGGGTGCTGCCAATGATAGAAGACCACGTGTGAATGGGAGCCTGTAGTTCACGTGTCAGCCCAGCCCAGCCCAGCCGTAATAATAGAATTTTAGAAGAAGAAAAAAATTGGACTAAGCCGTGGGCCCTTTATGTTTCTTTAGCATGGGCTCGGCTCGGCGGGGACCATTATTAGCCGAGCCGATAAGAATTTACGTAAAGCTGATATAAGAACTAAAGCCAGAAATAACGCGTGAGGGAACAGAAGGCATTAATTGCAATTTTGACATTCTCTACAGAGAAAGAGAGAGAGAGAGAGCGCGAGCGAGAGATTTTTATTTTTTATTTTTTGATGAGAGATTTTTATTTTTTATTTATTTTAATTTTTAAAAAAACTTAGAGAGTCACAGTATATAGCGCTCTGTCTTGTAAGAAATTTTTAATAACATTATTTATATTTTTTTAAAAAATATGTAAATAAAAAAATTTGTAAAAATATTTTTAATATTTTTTAAATATTAAAATTGTTATTTAAACAACAGCAATAAATAAGCCTTCAATCACATCTTCACCACTTTGATGGGCCCAAAGTTGGGCTCACCAAATTATCAATCAAGGCTTCTCAATTCACACGTATCCTTTTGACGTTTGTGTTTCAGGTAAAGAAAAATTTGGCAGGAAAAATGAGTAAATGCTAGAAAAACGATTTTTTTTTTAAGATTTAACTTATTTTTGATACTTTTTAAACTATAATTTCTTTTTGTTTTAATGATAAATTGTAATATCACCTGCTAATTATATAAAAAGTAGAAATTAAAATCCACAACTACTTTCTATTATATATTTAAAATAAAAGGAAATGTCAAGTTGAAAAAATATTGGAAATAAGTCAAAAAAATTTTTAAAATTATTTTTCCCTCCTTCATTTTTAAAATTTACTGTTTCCAAATTCCTCTATTTTAAATAAAAAAATCTAAAAAATTGATAGGTTCTTTTTTTTGGGGGGGGGGGGGGTAGAAAATAGCTATTTAGATTGATTTTTTTTTTTTTTTTAATTATTGATCCTAATATATTCTAAAGAACTCCCCTCGAGCTAGAATAGAACCCAACACCTCCTCCCCTCAACTCCTAAGCTCATCCTGCTCCTGCCTAACAAGCGGGTGGTAAAAAAAATAATTGTTAAACCAATTTAAATGGTGATTCTACATTATAGAATGTTTGGCAGAATTAGTAATTAAAAAATAATTTTAACTCGTGGCATTGGCAAGATATATAATTTATGAATGACTAGATAAACATGGTGGTAAAAACACAATAAGAATGATAAATAAATAAAAAATAAAAAATTCAATAGTTACTGATAATATATATATATATATATATATATATATCATTTTAAAAACAATTAAGTTACCAATAATCTTTGGGTTTATTTATATGTTCGTTTCCAGTAGTAAATTGCACTGGGACACGTCAAGAGGTCTAATACCTTTAAAACTTTTAACTAATAGAGGAAGATACATTTCAAGGGAAAAAGTTCAGTCCCAAATTGATTTGGAACTATTTTCCTCTAACCTACTATTTGACAATTAAAATGATCATCATGTATTGTTTTAGTTAGATGACTTAGTTAACGAATCATGTGACATATTTAAATAATATATATGGATAGTCTTTTAAATCACCACATAATAAATTGAAAGAAATTCTTCCAAATTGATTTAGAGTTCCAAATTGATTTAGAGACAAATTTTGTGTGAGAAAGACTGAAATATTTTGGAAGCCTATATAATGCTACTCTTGAGTCTTAAAGGTTTAATGTGGCTACTTAAAATCTTTATTATAAGACATGTGAATGTTCGACAAACAAAATGATTTGTGAATGAAATCAGGTTAATTACTATGGTTTATCTTTATTACTTCCCATGTAATTTTCAGTTTAGAATTACAAGAAGATCATGAAACTATTACTTATGATCTTGAACATCGGCTATTATTATTATTATTTAATTATTTGTTTCAATTAACAAGATGGAATTTCTTATGAAATTATGTTAAGAAAATGGGGGACAAAACAGAAGAAGAAAGATTGAAATAGTACTATATCTTTTCTTTTAGTTAACCATAGGAGAATTGCTATGTGTCAAACTTAGTCTATTCATGATTGGTAAAATATTTCATAGTTAAATAGTGAACATGTATTCAAATTCCCTTGGTAATGAAAAAAAATAAAAAAATAAAAATAAAAATCCATTACTATTTTGACATGATAGTAAAGAGTCATTATTTTAGAATGGACATTTTAAGTATATGCTCCTATAAAGATGGTGAGCGGAGGAACAAAAGATGACACTTTATATGACTTCGACATAAAAGTTTTAGTAATGGAAAAGCATTATATCAATCGAAACCTTAGAACTTTGAGGGGTTCACATTGACTACCTTTAGGTACATGTATTAGTAATACTAGGCTATGTTCAATGCGAGCTCATAATTGACATCTTTATTCAAACTACAAACGAGTAGGGCCAAATTTGGTGACACATAGTTCATCATTGAGTCAACTTACAAAACTCTTGAACAAGTTGTCCCTATAACTTCGAGTTTGCGTAGCATAAGCATAAATTGGTTTTATTTATTCTCACTCTCAAATTTTTATGTCATTGTGTGATATATCAATAGGCTTTCAAATTTGGTAAGAAAGAAACAAAAAGTGGTGTCAAATCAAGGGACTAATGCTTATTCTCTCTTATAAATGACGGATCCCATCTTTCATAAATAGTGGATCTATCTAGTCATAAATTTAATTAATAAAACTTGTTATTATAGGAGAAGAGTGAAAATTAATTTTGAAAAATTGAATAGAGTGAAAACAAATCTTGAAAAACTGAATAATTACTTGTCAATTCAACAGTGTAAAGAAATATGACTTGTTAGGTATTTTTAGTCTTCAAATTCTCTCACTCTCTTTTGGGTTTTCCTTAAATTTCTTTCAAGAAATCTAAGTTTTACTTATTTGTTTGTTGATCTGCGGAGAAGTGAAATACATGAGAATTGACAATTAGAGATGTTATAAGCAAATACTATGGGAACCCATTCACTGAGCTGTAATCATGGGGCGCATGTGGGTAGGTTTCAGAACCCAGCCGATACCTTTCTGTTTCTCTCTCTTTTGATAAAAATAAAGTGAAAAATCAAGGTTTTGAAGAGACAAATTTCTGTTAACATTAGCAAGTTGCTTCTGCTATATCTTCTCTCTGCTATTGCCTACCTTTGCTTGCCTGGCAATATCTTTTATGCTCTAAACATCCCAGTCCCACTGCCAGTTTTTTTTGGTTCAAAATGGTAATCCTAAGATTCATACCCACATATCTTTTTTCAGGTTTTTCATGTACTATAGTGTTTGTGAAATGTACTTATTTCACTATTTACATCAACAAAGGTACAAATTTAATCTACCTAGGTATAATGTTGCTGGAGGAAACATAAGCATTTATTTTGTCGAATTATTACATGTACATATGGAACTCTCAAGCTAAAATTGACAGGTGATTATTGTCCTTGCTTGTTAAGAGTTTAATTGTCTGTAAACATTACACCTCGTGTATCATGAAGCTAATGATTTGACATCGTTCTATTGCACGGATGAAAAGTACACATAAAAACAAGTAAATCCCCCTATTAATGGTAACCTTTTGTCACAGACCTATAACTAGTAAAACAAAAAATGTCTAACTTTACATCCCATCATAATGCATTTGTTTTTGTTTTTGTTTGTTTTAAAGTGAAGTCTAATAATAAGATTTGAACTCATAAAATTGTCTACATACATACGGTCACAAGCCACAAATAGTTCAATAGGACAAATTTTGCAATAAAGCCTTAGACTTTTGTTTCCATCCTATGGACGGTTATAAAAATGACAGATTGCTCAAAGTTATGAGTAATTGAAATCTTTTAAGAAAAAGAGTGGTACCCGGTACATCTTCTCACCAAAATAAAAAGTACTGTAGTAGAAAGTGAAGCAGTAAAGGTTATGATTAAAACTATGATTAAAGGAAATCCTTTTAAGAAGAAAGTAGTACTGTTAAAGATGCTTTAATTTTCATTCTCACTGCAGTTTTATTGAAACTTTACAGTGCGCATGGAATAGCATAACATAAGCAACAAAAGGAGGTCAGACTTTCCCCACTTAAAGAAATACATAAATCCACGTAGTATGTATTAAACAATTAAACTAGTTAAGATTTAAAATGCTTCTCTGAAATCTCATGCTCCCCATCTGCAAAAATATATTATACTCTCACACCCCAACAAACTGACTAAAAAGCCTTATCTTTTTCAAACCCCATTATACTTCATTCAACTATTAACAGTATATTTTATTAGGCTTCTCCCTTTCTCATATCATACATGCTCAAGTACTCTTACCAATATTTGTTGCATTATAAACTTGAACCATTTGTTCTTCCCATCTATATAAGCATACCTTTCAACAAACAAAACACTCTATCAATTTTGGCTCTCCATGGCAGCTCAAGGTAAAAAAAAAAAAAAAAAAAGGAAAGGAAGCCAACTTTCTGTTATATACTTGTTCTGTCCTCTCTCTTTCTTGGGATGCTTTTACTTTCATATTTACTAGCTAGTATGAATTCTTGAAGGGGTTTCTTTTGAGTTTCTTTGGGGTTGTCTTCATTATAATAGTGGACAAAATTTGTTTGCTCAAACTGACGTTTACATTGGTTTTTCGGTTCTTTGATCACAGTTTTCATGATATAGGATTAAGGAGGTTGGTTAGCTCCAGTACCAGATTGGGCACAAGTTCCTATAAAGCTGAGGCTAATTTGATCATTTTCCTTCTCTTATTGGCATAAAAAAGACTCAAACAAGTGACTTGACTTGTTCTTGGGTTTTCCTCTTTAGAAGGCAGCTAATCCTGGAATTGGTAAGTCCTATGTACAACACTTTTTCTTTTTTTGTTCATATAAATGCATTTCTTTTGCAAAGATATTTGGCATATATTACTATGACATATCTCTCATGAATCTGATGGTTTATTTGATTTATCTCATATTCATGTCCTCTTCTCTTTCTTGATCATATTTCTTTGACTGAGTTACCTACTTTGTCATGTTGAATATTAGTAATTATCAATGGATGGTTTGGGTTGGGATGGCTCACAAGGCACAAACACACCATCCTTGTGGAGTAATCACCATCATGGTCTTGAAGAAAGCTTGGTTCTGTCCAACTCAAATTCCAGCTTGTTCAATCCAATTCAAGTGCTCCAACACGCTCAAACATCTCATAATTATACAAATTCTGAAAGAGTGAGTGACATGATTCAGCCTCCAGCTGTCCTATTGGATTCAATGAGAGCTGAGTCAAACATGAACAACTTATCCCACCAGCAAGAAGATATGATGTTACGTGAAGAAACAATGGTTGCAAAATTAGGAGCTGGGGCAAGTTTAACATCTGATCAATTATATCCTTCTTCTTTGATCAATAGGCCTTACAGCATGAACCCATCGAGATGTGTCATGGGGGGTTTTAGGTTGCCACTCCAATCACAAGTCATTAATGGCTTACAAAAGGGCCAGGCTCAAGCAACAACATGCTCACTTGAGTCATTGGATTGCTTGCTCTCAGCTACCAATAGCAACACAGACACATCGGCAGAAGATGATGGGATTTCCATGTTATTCTCTGACTGCAGAAACTTATGGAACTTTGGTTCTGGCAGTGCAGCTTCATCAGGCGAGTCCGAGAATAATGCCTCCAATAATGCAAGAAACGATGACATGCAATACTGCCCTGTAAATGAGATTGATGAGACTGTGTCTCAAAGTTCCTCGGATCTCTATGTCAATCATGGAAAAAAAGTTCAAGAATGCAAGCCTGTTTCTACAAAGAGAAGCAATGATCAAACTGAGCTCAAGGCAGCTGTTCCAAACTATCATTGTTTTGATCTTCTTCAAAATGATCATTCTGATAATTCAGAAGGTGGTTTTAAACTCATCTCTGAGAATCCACCAAAATCCAAAAAACCCAGGTCAGAGAAGCAACCAAGCTCATCCAACATTAACTTTCAACAGTCAACTTCATCAGTATCATCTTCCATTGAAGAACCTGATCCAGAGGCCATTGCACAAATGAAGGAAATGATTTATAGGGCTGCAGCTTTTAGGCCAGTGAACTTGGGTTTGGAGGTGATGGAAAAGCCAAAGAGGAAGAATGTTAAAATATCCACAGATCCACAAACTGTGGCTGCAAGGCAAAGGAGGGAGAGAATCAGTGAGAGAATTAGGGTATTGCAGAGGCTGGTTCCTGGTGGAAGCAAGATGGACACTGCATCAATGCTTGATGAGGCTGCAAACTACCTCAAGTTTCTCAGGTCACAAGTCAAAACACTAGAAAGTCTTGGCCACAAACTAGACACAATGAATTATTGTCCTCCTGCAGACTTTGCCTTTTCTTTTGACCCTTCTTTTTCCATGCAAACCCATCTACCACTCCAAAACCCTAACCATATTCACCATTACCAGAGTTGAAAACAATGACCAACCCAAAAAAAAAAAAAAAAATTCCATTGTACTATCAAGTCCCTTAAGCTGCATTAAGATACTTTAACCAAAGATCCCCTAATCATATTCAACATCATTTCAGTACCAATGATTAACATCCCAAATCCCATTTTCTAGCCCCCCAAAAAAAAAAAAGTTTGAAAAATCTATTGTGGCCCATATCAGAATTTTCATAATTATATGTCTATGTGGTCTACTATGTTCTAAACTCTTTAACTGATGATAATGGCTTTTTCCTAATTATCACCATCATGAGACCCACCGCCCAACAGCAAGCAGAATTTTTTGGCTTCACTGTATGTTACCCTTTATTAGTTTTAATTTTGCTGCTTCTACCGTCATTGTGTTTTGTTCAATGAAGGAAGATGATTATAGTGGAAGTGGTAGTAAGGGGTGGAATTTGCTAAGCTATTCATGAACCTTTTCTGTACAAAAAGGCTTAGCAATTATAACACTTATGATTAAGATGAATGCCAAGAAAGTGATTGGCACTTTCTTATATTGTTGTTTAATGTGATCTATGTAGTTATAGTTCACTTTCTTAGTTATCTTTATGGCTTTTTTAATGTAATTTGTTTAGCTAACCAATGCAAGGGACATTCTCTAAGACCTGTGAGCCCCAGTCAGTGGTCCTGTCTCCTTGATTCAACCCGAAGCGTGCCCTTGGAAATCACTCCAACCTCATTGCTTAGCACGTGTTTATGCTTCTTTTTTGGCAGGCTGCATAAAACCATTTGAAAATTACAATGTATCATATGGGTTATGCAGCTAATGATATTATTCATGATGAAATTGATAATTAGAGTATGATGATGTGGGTTAGTTTTGTGATTTTCATAATTGGTTCTGCTAGATATAGCTTGACTTTCTCTAGTGAGAACCATGATAAAAATGACAAGTCTCACTGCCTATTTTATGCTTCTTTTTTGGCATGTGGGGCGGGCTTCTAATTGGCATAACTTTTGTATATTAGGTTTAATTAATTATTTATTTTGAAAATGAGATTATTTAAAAGCATTATACATACTAAAAAATATTTTTAAAAAATTATACTTAAAAAAAAATAATACTAAATATTCCCTTATAACCCTTCTCTTCATCTAAAACCATTTCTTCTCCTTGTATTTTATGATATATAGGTAATGTTTATTGCACACTTAGCGTATTAAATCCACACAACTCAGTGAATTCCGACTAACTCAACTAGAAAAATCTTTAATAGTTGTATAAGAGATCAAAGATTCAATCTCCATCTATACTAAAAACTCTAATTAACTTTAAATTATATTTTAAGTAAATATTTTCAGTATGCATAAAACACGCACTAGTTTTTTCCCTTATGTTACATTGTTTATTATGACCATCAAAAACAGAAATAGTGACGTGGGACTATGATTTGATATGTGGGTCTTGTTTGCCTTTGCCTCTAAAGGGTTGGAAAGGTTGGCTTCAAAATGATCAAATAGGTTATTTTGGTTGGGATTGTTTTCTAAATTTAGGCTTTCTGTTTTGAAAAAAAGCCAGATCTCTGGCTTGGCTTTTCTTCTTGCACTTCTAAAGTCAACAATAGGTCACAAGATAACCAATTTGCGTGTTTGTAAGAATATCTTACAACTTCATATTTTGTAGGTTTTCACAAGTGGGAGGGTTTTGATTCTGTTTTCAGGCTGTGATGTATAGCTTTTGTTTGCTGAGGACAGCTACACTTTCTAACTTTCTCGTAAGCTGACTACTGCTACAGGTGTCATATTTTGATTGGTTAGAAATAGCTGCAATTGTCCTAGGTCCCTTGTGATCTTCAATGCTTTTTTCATTTTTTTTAATTTTCTTCATTGTTTAAGGCCCAGTATGGTGGTCATCTTAAAATTTCAGGCCCATTGCACTTATGTTGGGGTTTTCAGTGGGTTGGGCTCATCCATATATCTGTTTCACCAATAACCTGATATTGGTTTAAAGTAAGTCATAATAACCATTAATCCATTATTTTTTAGTAATTTTGCGGTAATTTACTACTTGAGGTTGGTGTCACAAATGATAGGAAAGGATTGGCTGCAATGAGTTCTTGCTAAATGCTATCATTCATTAGCAATAATCACTTCTTACATTAGTAGTTCCTAAAAAAAAATTGCAAAAAATTTGTTTATAATTTTAGTATTTTTCTTATTCATTTATATTGAGATTCACCAATATACCGTTGATAACTTCTTTTTTAATAGTGGAAAGTTTTCTCCATAGTCCAAGAGAGAGGAATGTGGGAGGGAATTAGACTCACAACTTCACTGGTAGGTTGTAGTCCCCATGGATTGTCTAACTAAGAATCTCCAAAGCTGTTATTCATGGTATTCTTGGTTTTATTTTGGGCCGAACAATAGAACCATCCTTTCAAACAAATCCTGCACTTATGATGAGTAAAATCCTATATTTATGAAATGTAATGAAATATCAGCAAACCGTGAAATTCATTTTCTTGTCAAATATTAGTGTTTGGATGTCCAATTTCACTTCTTCATATAGAAATAAAAGCACTTCACTTAAAGGAGTGAACAATGGGGTCATTAGGCTTCTCAGCTGAAGAGACAGAAGGTATCCTTTTATATTGAGATCTTGGTTCCTTGAATACTAGGAGAGCTTAATCATGATCCTCTCTATTTCAAATGAAGAATCCAACTCATTTTAGTTAGGGTCAAATTTAGTTTCCATAGATTTGAGAATGTATATAGTGTTATCCCATTTAAATTCCATTGCACCAAATAAGGATGTTGCCACATTTTGTATGAAAAAATATGGGCTAGCTCTGACGGTAGTACGAATAGACATGTGATGTCCCTATAAGGCATGAGAAAGCTCAAGATGCTAATCCCTATTGGTATGTTTGGGTGGGGCTGAAATGAGGAATAGGGGTGGAGGAGTTTTCTCGCCGGACTCACAATTTAAGAGGAAAAATTTTTCTCTCCAATTTGGAGAAAAAACTAGAAAGAAAAGTGGGGAGGGAGTGGGTTTGATGTGAAATTATTTATTTACCCTCAAGTTCATTTCTTAATATTGCTTCTTTTTTTCTTTTCTTTTTTTCCTTTTTTTGGAAATCTTACTGGCTTACTGCTACTGCCTCTTTCTTCTTTATTTTTTTCTTCATGTTTTGCCTCTTTTTTTTTTTGAGAAATAATATGTCCACAACATTTTTACAACAAATTTTTAGTGATAGGTTGTTAGTAGTTGTTATTGTTGGGGCAAAAAAGTAATCTTAGTGTTAAGTTTAAATTTGAACCAATAACAACTAACCACCTATGATTTATTGTGCAAATGTTGTAAAAATGTTGTGGACATAGCACCTCTCTTCTTTTTTATTGTAAAGTTGATTAAAATGTTTTTTTTTTCCCATTAAATAGGGTTAATTTAATCCCTTTCAAGCCTTATGCGTCTTTCAACATAAAGAAGTGGGAGTTCTTAAGCCATCACCACTCTTGTGACACATACACATAATAGAAAATCATTTCTTTTTAGGTGTCTAGATACAAACATACATACATACGTACAAACATACACATACATACATACATACATACATACGTACAGACATACATTCATACATATATATATATATAAGCAATAAAAGTAAAACTGAATGGGGATTTTGGAAAAAAATAAAAAGGATTGCAAGAAATATAAAAGGGCATAGGGATGTTGCAAGAAAATAAAAGAGATTACAAGAAATGCAAAGGGGGATACGGATGTTGCAAGAAAATAAAAGGGATGAAAAATAATGTAAAGGCAAATATATAAAGTCCTAGATGCCTAGGTGGTATGGGATCCCCTAAGGGTACTTCGCGTTCATGAACTAGGATGATGGTCCAATACCCATCTAGGATGAACATTACAAATATAATATCTAACATTAATATTAAAAGCATTAAAAGAGAGGGTTAGAAACAAACATAATATATGCAAGAACTTAGTCAAATAAAACAACTTTTTACAAAACAAAGTAAAGGAAAGATTTATATATATATATATATATATATGAAAAGATGATTACAATATACAAAGTGATAGGCCAAGAATGTATTGACCAATTGTAATGAATTAACTAATTAATTAGCCAAGTTAATTAATCAATTTAATTTGCATGCAATAAATGTGGTAGCATAAACAAATCACCAAATAACTAAATGCAACTTAAATTAAATTGATGCGGTGATTTGTTTACAAATAGGGAAAACCTACATGGCAAAAACCCTACTGGGTGATTTTAAGGTCACTACTCCCGATAATTTACTATTATCACAACAAGCGATTACAAGCAAAGGAATCTCAGTACTTTATACCAACCTACAGTTGAACCCTTACCCCAATACCCAATGGGACTTGTTCTGTAGTGACAGTCTCTCCTTTTATTGCATGACTCCCAATACATGACTAACCAATTCGATGTGCAGATCCTAGTACGCGGCTTACTCACTAACTTGAGAAAGATGTTGGCTGCAAAGTTTTTCAATTTATCACACGATGAAGATCACGAAACTCCTTGGTTATAAAACCCTACGGTGTACAAACATAGCAATTTCTTCAAGAGAAAGATGAACTAGGGCAAATTCTATCTCCAGTCACAATTTGCATGAACACAACTTTGCTTCACACTTGCGCAACCTTTGACGGCCCTTAAAACAATCCTTATATATGTTTAGGGTTGTGAGAAAAGAAAATCCAAGCATGTATTCACGGATTGACTTCTCACTTTTTCTTTTTTCTTTTTTTTGACTTCTCACTTTTTTTTTCTCACTTTTTCTCTATTCTTTCCTCACAAAAATTTTTCATCCAACCTTACACTAATTTCTACATGATTTTTTCATTAAAAAATGGGGTATTTATAGGGAAAGTGAGGGAAAGGAGAGGCTAGCATTGGTGTACCCTGGTTTAATGTCCCAAGTTTAATAATAAAAAAAAAAGTATGGTCAGATATTTTTGAGACTCCCACATGACCCACCTAACCATTTACTTCCCCACCATACAATTTCATCTCATATCTCACTCTCTTGGCATATCAAAATAGGATCCTTCATTTTTTATTTTTCATTCAACACTCATCTCTATCATTCCCTCACACTCTCCCACGGTACCCACTCCACACCACCATCTCCACCATCGTCTTTCTGACAAGGTCACCGAAAAAACTTCTAAGGAACTTTTGCATCTTCACATCTTTTATTTGAGGTAAACATTTCTAACCTTTTTGATGGGTTTATATGCTTTTGTTAGAGGCTTTCTATTCTAAGCTTTGATAACAATACTCGTGTGATTTGAAAACTCGGATTTGTGTGAAAACACAAGATCTTGTTTAGACCCCCAAATAAAAATTACAACTAGATTGCTTTTACTCTTACTTAATCAAAGTGCGAAACAAGAGTAAATGTGCACAATGAACCAATACTACTCTAGTGCATAAACATGAATAATAAATAATAAAAGTAAAGCACAAAAGCAAGGGAAAAGAGATGCAAATACAAGATAACATCAAGACATGTTATCGAAAAGGAAACCGAAGAACTCGGTGAAAAACCTCTACGCAACCCTCTAAGTCAAAATCGATCCACTAGAGAATAAAGTTGGAGTACACGAATAACAAAAGACCCTCCAAGCCTAGTCTACCCAATGTACTTGAGCCCTCAAAGCTCCTGCTACTAATAGACTTCTCGGAGTCATGCATTCTCTAGCTTTCTGGATCCCACAATATGCCTCCACCAAGCCTTACCGACTTCTTTTGGCAAATCTCCAAAGCTTCCCAAGCTCCAAAACACTATCTAAACTTTGAAAATGTGTGGGTTGTGTTTGGGTACAAATCTTCTCTCAAGGTATGGTAATAGGAAAGGGAAGGAGAAGAGGTTACAATGATTTCTCACTAAGGATGAGTAGCTCTCTCTTTAAAATATGGGTGTGTTGTGTTGTAGAAAACCTATTTAGGGTTTTTCTCTCTAAATGGCTTCTCATATTTTTGTGGGTAATAAATGTATATATAGTATGGGTGAAGGGTAAGAAAGTCACACTTAAAATCCTCTAAGCAAAGAGTTTCAAGGGTATCTCACGGGTTAGCCCTTCTCGCGAAATTGACAACCTGACACGACTTTTCAGCTTCTAGCATGTGCTTTTCACGTGGCTTTTTCATAGATAGGCTTCTTGCGAGACACTCGCGAAATTCACTTGTTCATCCAATATATGCTCGATTGTTCACCAACTTAATACTAAACCTAATACAATAAAATCCCACAAAATACAAGAAACAAAATTAAAGTAATTACAACACTTTTTGTCATGAAATAAAACCAACATAAAATATAGTTGTAAATAACAATTTTACATGATTTATGAGCTTTGGAAGTTATATTCACTAGTCGCATACCCATGCGATGCGTGGGGATAAATAATTATATTTTAGTTATAGTATAATATATAATTTTTTTTCTAAATTTTGTGGAAAATAATTTGTTCTCCCAAAAGCTTAAACACTTTCTAAAATTATTTTTCATTTATTTATCCCAAAAAATATATCATCGTTTATTATTTAGGTTTATTTGATTGATATTATTCATTTTTTAGGTGGTCCATATTTTGATAAATTATGTTAACGTGTGTTATATTTTACTATTTTTTTTTTCCTATACAACTAAACTGTTTGAGTTTCAAATATATTATTCAAAATTTTCATTCTCTTAAAAAGAGATTATTATATTTATAATTTTTCTTATCATAGGAGTAGCTTCAAACTATTAATTGGGTTTTGTTTACTAATATAGATACATGAAATTGGAACTGTATATTTCTTAAACATTGTGACTATACCATATTATAAATTTAATATTTAAAATAATATGTAGGAAAAAAAAAATAGACTTTATGTCTAAAATTGAACACTTCAACTATCGAAATGAAAGAAAATAATCGGTAAAACATTAAGAGAACATGATCTAATTTTTTTTTTTTTATTATATACACTTTTATTTATTAAGATTTTATTGGCTTTAACTGGATCTTCATATCGCATTTTTGTTACTACACTCCTGTTGAGCCTTCTCATTTGTCACATCATTGGCCACATCATTATTCTTTTTAGTATTTATTTTTTACTTTTAATTTTTTGAAAATATTAAATATATAAATATATTGGTTTTACAAATTCATCTTATGCAGTTTTAACTTTACATATTCATTTACTTTAATTTTGATATTATAACTAAATAATAAATCAATGAAAAAAAAATAAAAATATTGCTTATACATATTCATCTTGGGCTGTTTAATTTTAATAGTTGATAGACACATTCAAATACATAGCCAGCATTTTTTTTTAAAACGCACACACACACGAGGAGATGGAAGAAGGTTTTTTTAAAGAAACTTACAGTAGTGTATATTCAAAATGGCCTAGCCAACATTTTATTTTGATATAAATTCAAAATCTCATTTCGAAAATAACTAATTATTATGTCCAAAAAAAAAAAAAAAAATACCAAACAAAAGCTAAAAGAGGGAGAGAGAAGACTTGTGACAGAAAACTTAAAAAATCAAACACACTATCAAATCATATTAACCAAAAATAGTATTATATAAAAAATACAATGATTCATCAACCTAAAATAACGTTACATATATATATATATAGAGAGAGAGAGAGAGAGAGAGAAATCACATTTTTTGAGAGAAAAATATAAAATAAAATGAGAAAAATGAAGTATCAAATAAAAAAATATAGTCATAAGTCAAACACCAAATTATCAAAGCCATGATATATAATAGAATAACATTATATTCTTGCAAACTATATTTATATGCAATAAAATAACATTTAACAATTATAGAAAAAAAAAAAAAGAAAAAAAAAGATAATAACTTAAAAACACAAAACCAAATTGCAACCCAAAGTAAAATTCTAAAGAATGTATAAATACATCAATCTAAAGTAGAGATACAAAATATAAAATATTCACACAAAAATAAAACATGAGAGAGAGAGTAATAACCTTTTTCATGTGAGAAAATATGTATAGAATGAGATAGAGAATGTCATATTTATAGTAATATAAAAGGGATAAGAAGAGTCAAAATAAAAGGGAGATGAAGAGATAGATCAAAAGTGACATTAAGGTTAAGAGCAGTGGAGAAATGAAAATGTAAACAAGAAGTTATGATTGGATGTAGTAAAGAGAAATGAGAAATAGGTAGATGATGTGACCGCTAATGTGGCTCAACAAGAGCGTAGAAACAATAAATGCTACGCTTTAGCTTTTAGATATATATATATATATATATATATATAGATATAGATGTGTTTACATATATTGATTTTGTCTTTGTGGATTTATTTGATGAGTGGGTTTATAGTTTTTACAATGGTGGCTATCTAAGTGGGGAAGATTTGGGGGTTTTGGCTTTCTAATGTGAAATCAATGGTAAATATAATTTTTATTGATTATTTGGAGTTAGTTGAAGTTCTAAATTGTTTGTCTTGGAAAATATTATGATTTTGGTGTCATGGGTCTCTTGATGATATTATATAAATCTTGTGGGAACTACTTATTAAGTGTGGAGGTTTTGATGTTAGAGATAATACCTTGAATGATTTATGAGAATAATGGGAGTCTATGCCTTGTAAATTAATTTTTTGAGAAACTTTGGAAGTGGAATATATTATTTGTGAGGTTAAATACTAGGCTTGTCTAATTAATTGCTTATTTGACAATTCCTAATTTGTATCTAGATACAATTTCAAGCTTTATGCTTATTGTAATAGGTTTGCTTTATATTGTTTAGGCTCTAGTTAATCTTCTTTGGAGCTCGGAGAATTAGGCTTTTTGTGGATTGCAAGGTAAGTAGTTTTTTAATAGGAAAATTATTTTCGGGTCAAACACATTTTGGAAAATTATTTGTGGATTATGTTTTCTTAAAAAGTGTTGTGTTGTGACCCTATTATAAATGATTATACATGAAAAGTGCATCATATTTGGTATTGCATATGGGGAAATGCATGAATTGTTGGCATGGAAAATATGAACATCTTTGATTTAACCTTTGATGATGACTTTCATGGATTTTATCGTATATTGAAAAATTTAGAAGTGCTTATTTATCTTGTCTTGTATTATTTGGGAAATAGATAGAAAACCTTTTTGGACAAAGAATGAAATTGAAAACCTTACAAACTTTATGGAAGTTTTGATTGTTATGTATTTGAAACCGCTTGGATATAAGCCATGTATTTGAATAGAAATGTATTCTGTGAGCTTTATGGTGTTTTAACTCTATGCCATGTGTGATTTCCCAGTAATCAGCCGATTTGGTTTTCGTAGCCATTGTGATAACGGAATCAGATCTAAGTCAGTGTCCTTTCACTTTGTATGACGCGTTCTTCCTTGCTGTCCATAGGAGGAAGAGGTTCCTTGATTATGTGTAGGTAAGGCTACTGACTATGGGGCCAAAAGACCACATGCAAAAAAAGTCCTATTTAACGTGTTCTACCTACTACCTATGGGAGTAGAGACAAAACTTTGAGGGTATGGGAGAGGCTATTGCCCATGGGGCCAAGAGATTGTGTACCAGAGAGGACAATATCATGCCAGTCGTGAATAGGTGGATCCCTTGACCGGTCTACGTGGTAGTGTGGTATCTTTGTGATAATTTACCTTATATTAGATTTCATGGCTTGGTAATTATGTTGTTAGTGCTCACAGATTATAGTATATAGTTTCATGGTATTTACTTTGAGAAGCATTATTTCATTATTTGATCATTTTTGTCATATAATTATTGAAAATGATCTTGTAGTATTCAATTAGAAATTTTCCAAATTAAAACATGCTTTGTAAATTGTTTATCATCATGAAACTTGCATTTCCCCAACCCCCCATTGATTATGCTACTTACAGGGCTCTGTCTCATCCTATTCTTTTACAAACTTTTTCAGAGTAGGCAACAGTCATGAGACAGGTTTTTGTGGTTAGCAGTAGTTAGACTAACTACTAACGAAGGTTGGACTTTTGTGATGGAGATATTTAGATGATGTACATCTTAGAGTAGGCTTGACTTATTCTTTTATATCTAATAGTGGTTATGACTTTATTTCCACTGATGGGACAAGTTAATGATATGTAATTATAGTTATTCAGACCTCCACTCTTTTATGGCCAATGGTCTTTGTAATTTTTGTATAGAGCTCCAACTTACTTTGGGAGTATCTATAATGGAATTATTATGATAATTTTTTTATGTTGGTACTTGATATGAATTATTTGGATATAATTGTCAAAAAAGAAAAATCTACAGGCACCTTTTAGATGTTTTTCTTATGCTTTGGACCCTCTTGGGTTTGAAGCGTGACACTTGCTACACCAATGCCAACTCCATCCTTATCCGCCACATCATCACCTCGTTAGCATTTTTTGTCTTTTTCCTTATTTTTGGTCTGAAATTCGCATGGCTGTTTAGAGACCTTTCCGAGCTCTGGTTTCTTTGAATTTTATATGCATGGAAAGCTCTAGCTGTCTAGTTTCCAATGGTTCTAGCTTTGTTTGATTTGGAGCTACGGTCATCGAGATATTACGCTTAGAAGGGAGGTGATGCAAAGCTGAAAAAGTCTGAACGTCTTTCCTTGAAAAATTCATATCTTTTAATGCGGAGCTAATATTGTCGAGCCCTTTTGGTGAAAATTAGCTAAGATCTTGTTATTCAAAATGGTCCAGCCCGTTAATTTCAGTTCTTGCCCAATCAATATAGTTTATTGCACAAAGCCGGGTAAAAAACTGCCAGTTTTCTTGAAAAATTCAGTGAAGACTTTATTAGGATTTTGGTATTTTTGTGATATCTCATCCGTTTTAACTCCAATTTTGGCCCATAAACTATCGTTTTCAAGGGAAAAATATTATCTACGAGATGGTCTAAAATTAAATATGATCCAACGGTCAGATCAAAAACTTATCTTTTTTACCATACCAAGTTAAGGTTTTAGTAAGATTTTCTACAAAATGGGTTTTTCAAATGTTGTGACCTTTTGATTTATCCTTCAAACGTGTTGTCTTTATTTTTGCCCTCTTTTCCTTTGAAATCCATGATTTTGCACATTTTATAATTTTTTTTTGGTTTTTATGGTCTTTGTTTCGTTGCGTGAATCGAGGCCATACAAAATATGGTATTGACAGAAGGGAATAACACCACGGTAGAGATTAGGAAGAGAAAGAAGCCCATTATCGAAACACTCAAGGAAAAGTTGCGAAAGAAGAGGAATGTGGGGAAGACTAGAGGATTCCCATAAAAGAAGCTTTGTTAAGTGAAAGGACTATTGAAGGATTGAAGAGCATGAAGGATTATGCCCTTGTGAAAGGGTAGCTCGACTGTAGAATGCCTGGTGGAATTCTGGCGAGGTGTGTTGGGCATAGAGAGGCCCAGAAGAAATTGGAAGAAGTACACAACAGAACCTGCAGATTTTGTAGGGAAGTTAGCTTATATTGCAGGCTGCAAAGAGTAGGTTTCTATTAGCCTAGTATGAGCAAAGAGGCAAATCAGACTCAAAGTCAATGTGAAGCCTGCCAGATAGCCGTAGGTCGAAAGGAAAGTTATGTTGTGTTTATTAAAGAAGATTGGAGAAACCCTTTTGTTGAATATTTAGCCAGCAACATCTTACCATAGAAACATGAAGGCAAGTACAAGCTTCAAAGGTAGGTGACCCATTATTTCCTACATGAGGGGATACTATTCAGGAAAAGATTTGGCGGAGACCCACTACGATGCCTGGGTCCAAAGAAAGCCAAGGAGATGTTGAAGGAAGTACAATCTGGCGAGTGCAGAGAACACCAAGGAAGGAAGAAGCTCTATAGGTAAATTCTACAAATGGGGTATTACTGGCCATGTATGAAGAGGGATACAGTAGAATTTATAAAGAAGTGCCACAGGTGTCAGGTGCAGGCAAATCTTATCAACACCCATTTCCCAAGCCTATAAAGTATGGTAATGTCATGGCCATTCCACACTTGGGGGCTGGATTTAGTGGGAGCAGTCAATCCTCCCTCAAACGGAAACATTGGATCTTGGTGGCCATGAAGTATTTCACTAAATGGGTAGAAGTTATCCCACTTTGTAAAGCTACAGGAGAAGTCGTGGCAAACTTCATAAAAGAAAATATAATTGCAAGATTTAGGATAACCCACAGGATTATAAGTGACAATGGCACACCCTTTATAAATAGGGAAGTTAGGAGAATGCTAAAACACTATCAAGTGAAACACCATCGATCTTTACCATACTACCCATAGGGGAATGGGTAAGCTGAGGTAACAAAGAAAACCCTCATTAAGATCATTAGCAAAATGAGTCAAGAATATAGTAGAGGATAGATCTCACACCTGGCAGACATGTTATGGGCTTATCGCTGTTCACCCAAGTCTACTGCAAGTTTCTCCCCTTTTTCGATATGGAACAAAAGATGTTAGCCCTAGAGAATTGATGATACCTTCTTTGAAAGTCCTCCATGCACAAAAGAAGGGAAACGAGAAAGATGTCTTCCTAGCCAAAAGATGCAAAAACTTGGAAGGATTAGATGAAAAGAGGGAAGAAGCCTAGGAGCATAGCCGTAGGCACAGGCAAAGGATGGTGGAAGCCTATGGAAAGGCCGTGAAAGAGAGGTTGTTTGCAGAAGGACAACTAATGTTAAGAACGCAATAACATGTCAGAAGAAGATTTGCGAGACCATCCAAGTTTGTGCCCAAATGGGAAAGACCCTTTGTGACAACGGAAGCCAATGCAAATGGGTGAATGGGAATGATTTGATGTATCCCATCTGTAACATCCCAAGTTTTTCTTTAATTATATGTGTGTATTTTTTTTAGTGAGGGCATTTTTGTAAAATTTGCCAACAAGATATTTGTTGTGTCCATAAGTTCCCCATCTATCAACACACGTGAACCCCCCATCTTCATTCTCATGGGCCCTCTCTCCCTCCTTTCTCTTATTCCCTCTTCTTCTCCCTCCCTCAAGACCGAATTCTCAAGCCTCATGTCTCTTTCATCATTTTTCCTTTCTCAAATCAAGATCTCCAAGAAAGTGAGGAGTTCTCTCCATTAGTCCTCCTAGTAACCAAACTCCATGAGATTTTGAAGTGGATCAAACCCAAGGTAAAAATATTAATCTTCTCTCTATTTCTTCCATTAAATATTTTGGGTTTTGTTATTTTATGATGCTTATGGTGTATACTTGATGGGTTTGGTGAGTACTGGAATATTAAAGAGTTATGAGGATTTGGGCAGCAAGAGTTTTATTAAATCCGAAAATTTCAAACTATTTGAGGCTATTTGCTTTGATGAGGTGTCTTGGTTGTCTATTTTACTAATGGGTATTTGAGGTTTGGTTTCCTAGAGCAGTTATATGGGCTTTGTTGTTGCATGAGTGGATTCCAAAGTGTTTCCTTTGCATTTGAATGGCTTTGACATATGTGAATGTGGGCATGTGCTTGTTGCATGCCAAGTGTTTGGCAAATTCCCTATATGAGTTAGAAGATCGAATTTCTTAACTTGTGTTGTGATGACTATTATATGAGATTTTGGGTTGCATTCATAGTTGTTATTATGTGCTAAAACATGTAGCTTTAAGTTAATCAAGTCTGAAAGTTTTTGGCATAATATTAAGATAATTTTATTTTGGGACTGTGAATCTGTCCCTGACAAATTTGAGTAAGCTGCATTACATGATTTTAAAGAAATTATAGAAAAATCATTTTGAGCCAAATGTTTGGTGGTACATACTAGACATATAAAGACTTCTCCCTATTTAATTTCAAGCTTTTTGGATAATACTAAGTGGACCAAACGAATTTTATAAAAAGGGCTGACCTGTTGCAAGTTATCCTGAAAGTGTGATTAGGATGCTGAGACTTTAAGGAATTTACTCCAAGCTTTTTTTGTGTGCTTTACATTATAAGTTCATATATGCTTTCTTTGACAAGTGTTTTACTTTGGCTAATTTTATCATGGTTTGGTAACGACATACTTTGTATCAAGTTGGTAAATGCACATTGTTTGCGGTAGGAAAATTAAAGGCTTCAGTTGTGTTATAGTCCAATGAGTTTCTTGTATGCTTGGTTTATGGAGACAAATTTGATAGTGTAATTTGTAGTAGGCCTTGTTATTAATAGGCTTGATACTTGTGTTTCTAGGTTCCAAGGCACTTGGTAATGGAACTAGTAACTTAATTGGTTGAATGCGGTGCCTGGTTGAGGTAAATTTGGATTGGATTACTGAGGTAAGTAGCTTTTTAATAGGATTTTTGGAAAATAAACATGTGACCCTACTATATATGATTATATATGAAAAATGCATGATGTTTAATATTTGCATATAGGGAAATGCACGAATATTTGGCATGGAAAAGAAAAGTATCCTTGAATTCATATGATAGAGGATTTCATGGATTTATGGTATTATTTAGGAATACTAAAGATGTTTTGTCTTAAATTGTATTATTTGGGAAATTTATGCAAAATATTTATAACAAGAAATGGTTTTGAGGACTTTGAGAATATTGTGAATATTTGGTTACTGAAATATCTTATGAAACTACTTGAAAGTAAACTATGTATTTGAATACATTTAACTTGTGAGCTTTTGATGTGGGTTTGCCCTTGTGCTATGATGTTGGTGACTATCCCGTCTTTGTGACATCTTTGTGATATGTGATTACCCTATCTTTGTGACGTGTGATTACCCCATCTTCGTGATGATAAGTCAGGTTGGAGGCTCCCACTTTGCATGACACAGGTAAGTCCTTGAGTGTGTGGATGAGGCTCCTATCCATATGGCCAAAAGACCACATGCAAAAGGGATACTGTGTGACACGTCATTCCCTACTGTCCATAGGGGGAAGAGGTAAATCCTTGAGCGTGTGGGTGAGGCCAAGCAGGTTCAAGAGACCACATGCAAAAAAGGTACTACATGGCACGTTATCCCCTGCTGCCCATGGGGGGGATAGGTAAATCGTTGAGGGTGTGGGTGAGGCTATTCGGCGCTAATAGACCATATGCCAAAAGAGGTACATATCATGCTAGTGTGTTTGGGCTCCGACCTATTTGTGATGGTATGATGTCTTAGTGACATTTCTGTCTTTGTGGCACCTTGGGTGAAGTTTCTAGTTTTGAAATGGTATTGGATATTTTTATGGCTCACAGTAAATCAAATATAGTTTCATAGTTATTTTGGAAAGCTTGGTGCTATATTATTTCTATCATTCTTGTCGTGTTATTAATGAAATTGATTTTACATAAATTAAATAAAAATTCCCAAATTATAGCATGTTTTGTAAAATGTTCATTATCATGAAACTTGTATTTCCCCAACCCCCATTAATTATGCTATTTACTGGGCTTTAGCTCATCCAAATCTCCAACAGTTTTACAGATAAATTAGCTACACGTTGGGCATGGAGTTTAATTTATTGGTGGTGATTGGAGTGCTATGTTAAATTGGGAGACTTGGTCCATAAATGGTTGATGACTCAATCTTGCAAAGTTTAATGAGATCATAATTAATTCTATTGGAGGTTGGATACTTGAGGTTTGTTAGCCTTAGGCATTGTAGGCCTAACTTCAATGTTGAGGTTGTGTATTCTAGAAGAGATTGTGGTTTTGTGTTATCCATTTGGAGCTTTGAAATATATTCATGTATTATTTGGAAGCACATGATTTGAGTTATTATTTGTAAATATGTTATAGAGCTCTAACTTGTAATATGGAGATTTTAGTATGGTTATTTATTCTGATCAGGTGTCAAGGAGGAAAAAAAAAAAATCGCTTGCATTCTCGCTCTTAATGGTTCTTCTCTCATGCTTTGGACCCTTTTGGGTTTGGGGCATGACACCATCAATGACAGATGGCTCAAAAACTATTATGCTGACAAATGGATCAAAAAATATTTTGCTTAAGTAGTAGCTTGTAATTTTACCTTTCTTTGTATTTCCTCCAAGTGACTACCCTTGTAAGGGATATTGTGTCACAAGCAAGTAATCCAATATTTTGTAATGTAAGCATTATCATGTGAAGAGAAGAAAGTAATGAAAGTGACATCATGACAAATGAGGTATTAGTAGAAAATACACTGTATTATAAAGCATGTCAATCATTATAGAAGAAGTAGTAATAAGTTACAAACCAAAAGCATAAGTTATACTAGGCTTAGTAGAATCTAATGCTATATATAAGCAAAAGCATTTTCCTACAATTAAAGAGACGCTGCCACAGAGGAAAAAATGCCTACTTTAAATTCTGCCGCATTCACAATTAAAAAGTGATAAATTATAGTTTTTCACTATAATTAAAAAATTGTTTGAGAGCATCTCAGTATAAAAAGAAAACTAACTGCTTAAATCAGTAAATTACAATAAAAAGGATTGCTATATGGAGAAGGAGAAAGAGAGATTAAGAGAAAAGAGATTATAATTGTAAGCCACACCAAGATAGAAATAACTATAGGCCGGCCATCACCATCAGTTTTCTTGCAACCACCCGTTCCCTTGCCATATTCCGACCACCAAAACTGCAAGCACACAGATATACAAGCGCTTGCCATCGGATTGTTGGAACTACCACAGGTAAAGGTTTTTTTTTTTCCTTCCTTTCTTTCCTTATTTCTTAGATCTAGGAATGAAATACGACATAGTTTGGGTTCTATCCCTACCAAAAATGGTGCTAATTGGTGGGTGTACTATTGTGGAATTGTATTGTGTTTTGGTTTAGGTTCTTTAAATTTGGTTTAAATATGATCTAGGTCTAGGTGTTTTTGATTAAATAGGATTGGATTGCATTCAGGTTTTGGCTTAGAATGGTATTTAATATCAGTTAGCTGTGTTTCTTTTGGATATTTGGGTTAAATTCATTTTAAGTATTCCAGTAAAGTTTGCAATTATGAAATTAAAATTTGCTTATGATTGAGGCATAGGTTTCGGTAAGTTATTCTTTAGCACGATTAACAGATAATAGATATTAATTAAAATAGTTAAGGTTTCAATTTTTTTTTTCAATGTCTTGACAACATTGTTGGGTGATCATTTAATAATTTTTGTCTTCTTCTAATTCTATTGTATTGGCTATTGTTAATTTTAATTCGTTATGCATAGACTTGGATGATGGGTGAATTAGAAATTGAATTCCTAGATTGATGGGGTTAGAGACATAGTGGGTTTTGAAAATTCCAACCAATTATTGGTTTCTGTTGGCAGTATGTTTGTTGCTTTGAATGACTAAAAAAAGTTTCAAGGTTTGTATCATCAGTTCCCTTTTTAATATATATTGACAAGTGTGTAATATTACATTATAATTCAATTTTAAAAGCCCTGTTTTGACACTGTTTTGCACTAGAACAACTACCCAAACAAGTTGAAAGGTTCACATAGCCTAATTGTTTTAATTCTTCTTGATTTTATTTTCTAATGCAATTTTCCTCTTCTTTTCTTTTTTCTTTCAAAAAAAGTACTCAATGTATGCAGTTTGGCCTTTATACCATTTAGGTAGTTAAGCCAAATATTCACAACAAAAGATAAAAAGAAACCCAGAAAAAACAAAAAAGCTGCCCAAAAGAAAGGAAAAAAAAAAAAAAAAAAAACTTCATTTGTTTAAGCAAAGAAATTAAAACTGATTTTAAAATACCTAACTTTGAAAAATTGAATATGAAAATCAAGTTTATATGCTTGCAATCAGATTGAGAAAAATAGTATTATCAGGGGCTGTGAATAAACATCGATTCGTGAGTACCGTTCTGTGTGGAACATTAAATAATGTATCACTATTAAGAAACACAAACGGTTTGAGATTGATAGGGCGTAGGGGAAAAAGAGAGACATCTTAGGGCCCGCATTAGCATTAGTTTCGAACCATAGGAAAACTTTGTTTCCTCTGCTGTCGCTCCGCCAGAGCTGTTACATGGTAGGTTCCTGTTTATGGATTGGTACTTTGGGTATCTATCTACAGAGGAAAATGTTCAAATTAGTTGAATTGGAGGGTTTTAATGTTTTAATACTTAGGTTGGATTTTAATATATAACTTTTTCTTTTTCTTTTTTAAAGTAGTCAATAATCGCTAATGATTAATGTGTGTATATATATATATATATATATTTTTTTTTTTTCCTCTAGGTGATTGTGTTTATCTACTATGGGGTCTGTTGAGTTATCTACTATGGAATTTGTTAACTCACAAATTCTTCAATTCTTCATCCTCATCTATGACACTATTTCGTGTCTTCTCCACCACTAAGTCTTGAGATAGAGAGAGAGAGAAAGAGAGAGAGATGAAGAAAAGAAGGTCACGATCGAATTTCAGTTGGAGAAGATGTGAAAAAGGAGGAGAAATATATGAAAAGAATTGAAAGGGTGGGTTTTCTCTATTGGTCTTTCTCAACAGCACATGCCACAAAGGCCAAACTTGTGTTGTTTCAATCAATTTGGGTTCTTTCCTTTTTATTTACAACCCTGTTCCTTTCACTTAAAAAAAAAAAAAAAAAAAATCTATTTTCCTTATATTTGAATCTCTTGGACTCCTCCCTCTACCCCTCCTCCAAACCCTTTTTCTTTCACTCATGCAATGGTTGCCCAATAATTGATTTGACATACTTTAGCTCCACACGTTATCTCACATAGGTCTTTCTACTTGATATGCTTTTAAGTGCCTAAATTTTGGTTGATTTGTGTGTATTTTTCCAATGGTTGCCTTTAGACGTAGGAATTAGAAAATGTGGTTTTTTTTGCAATAATTGTTGTTGTTGTTGTTGTTGTTGTTTTTTTTTTTTTTTTTTAATAATCTATTTCACTTTCTATAGTACTATTAACATATTTAAAATAATCTGGTTCGATATTGCAGGGACATTCTCACAACTTTGGAGACTGGTACCTCTCTCCTGGCTCATCAGATATGTAATGAGTAACCTGTTTTATAGTGAACATAGAGCATTATAGTAAATCCCAACCACTTATTATATATACATATAAGTCAGTATCATAGAAAATGGAGTCCCCTCCTCATACATTCAATTGTTCTGCTTCCATGTCCTCACAAAAAATCAAATGAAGGTATCCATTGTTGAGTTCTTTATTAACATCTCCTGTCCATGTATAAGAACTGTGTTTTGAAGCATATTTGAATGCCAAATGTTTGTTGTAATGTCTGATAGAAAATCTAATAGCCTATGTGCAAATAAATATTTGCTACTACAAATGGCCAAACCATTTGGACTAACTTTATGACAATTCATAATTCATTATTATTTTCACTTTACTTCTCACAAACTTTTATGATTAGAGTTTTAACATAATATGTAATTCATATTTGATTATTTTAAGAATTCCATTAACTTCAAACACACAACATGGTCAAAATAGAAGCTATTTTGATAAGAATCCACCCAAGAGTGAGTAGATTCTAAGAGAAATACCAAATTTGAGGAAACTAACCTCAAAGGATGAGAAATAAAATTTAGAGAGAATAGATAAGATTAGGAGAGAAACTAACTAATAGATATTAACAGCTTCTATGGTAAAAGACTAACAATTCCCTAACTCTAATGCAGCAGCTTAGGACAGGTGTATGTTAAGCAACGTCAACAATAACAGATATGACATCAAGTCAACTATAGTCGCAACATCACTGGTGTTGGTTGATGACTCTTAACATATTCTATATTGTTAACTAATATAATAGCTTATTATATTTTTCATTTTTAAAATAATGCATTACTCCTTTTTTTTTTTTTTTACCTATTGTTTGTTTACTGAGAAAATGAAGAAAAATAAGCTGAAATAAAGTTCTAGAGTTTTAAATGTTTCTCAACTATGTATAACATAAAAAATCAAAGTACAAGGTTTTTGGAAATAATTCTCCACACTAGAATGACTATCACTGATATTTACTTATAGCTATACAAGTAGGATTATGCAAGCTACAAGGAAAGTTTTGATGTAGAGGTTAACTATGATCTGTCATGATTTATTATTGCATAATAATCTATTTGAGTTTGACAAATATTTGATCTGATCCAATGATCTTCTATGTTCTATTTTTATTTTTATTTTTATTTTATTTTATTTTTTTTTAAGAATGAGACTGATTTTCAGGATTTATGATGGCTAGACCAATGCTCATGGTTGGTGGCAATAATTCTCAACTTAAGTTGTTGCATAACTGATGTTGGTGCTGCAATTGGAGGCTTAAGTAGCTGCAAAATTGTTGGTGTTGTTGTTGGAGGTGTGATGGATACTTTGATAGATTTGGTGTGTCATTATATAAATCCATAAATTTAGAATGATAGTATTTATTTTTCATTCAGGAGTAGGATTAAGAGAATAGCTCAAATTGTTATTTACTTTAAGATTTAACAATTAGTTGGTGTAGTATTTGCAAATTTCATCCAAAATGAGAAACTTGAAGCCAAAAACATCTTGGGTTAGGAAATAATAAAGGTCTGCTTGACTTAACTAAAATTTACTTTCAGTTGGTACTGACTTTCACCTTTGATTAATTTTTTGAATTTTCTTTCTCCTAAATTTTCATTCCATAATCATAGGCCTTTAGTTGTTTGGATTTGTTGACTTTTGGATGACCTTTTAGAACTAAGAGACTAAATTTCACCAACTATGGTAGATTCAAAATGTGATTATCTAAATATGCACCATGTAACAAAAAATAGGATTAAATTTAAAAACTTGCATTTCTATAAGTGGTTTGGTAGATATATTTTGAATAACTCCAAATGGTTCACATCAATATTTGGTTTGTTTTCATACTTTCAATTTAGCCTAAAACATGCTTATGATATCCATATCTGTTTACAATAAGAATAAGTATGTGCTTCAAGCATGAATGATTTCCTGGGGCATTTTATGTTTGTGGTGAATACATTTTCAAAGCCATATCAAATGTTGTATATACAAAATGGATGTTTGAAGTGTAGTTATTCAAAATGGTTGTTGATCTTTTAGTTCTTTTAATAGTGTTGATCTATGTATTTGGATTGATTAAATAGCAACAGCCAACGAAAATTTTGCAGTTTCTTTTCCAAAAATTGTTGAAACATAGTGACATGGGTAATTTTGGTATAATTACTAGCAAAAATGTTTTGTCTTTGATATGGAACAGTTTCATTAAAAACCAAAGGACTTTAGTGACATCATAAGTCATCTATTCAAGATGTCAACTGTAGTAAATATTTATTTGCTATCTCATATATATATATAATAGCACTGTAATGAGAAAATTGAGGTAGCCAATATCATGAAAATTGCAAGAAAAATCATTTTAATACCACCAAATGTCCTAGTTGAACTAATGTCTTATATGTTTAATAATCCAAGCTAGCATCAATAGCAACACTACAATGTCACATACTAGTAGTAGTAAGTGCTAAGCAAAATAAACGTACTGTGAAAAGAGAAAGAAGAGAAAACCACAGAATAGCTAATCACAACTACAAAAATAAAATAGTCACATAAGGCCGGTAATAAGAGGATTATCCTAGGAATCATCAGGGGCAACCACGCTAGAAAGAAGCCGTGCACGATGAGCCTCCAAGTCTACTATCTCCTTTTTCAAGCTCTCAATCCGAACATCAATGGCATCAATAGCAGACTGAACCTTCCTCCTAAAGAAGACACAGGCAATCTCTCGAAGTTGATCCAGCATAAAGCCCAACTCAAACTCAACACGGATCAACTCTTGGATCATTGCCCTCCACTGCAAGATCTTCTCCACAGAAACCGTGTCAATAAAGTTATGATGGATGTCATTCAAAACACATCCCAACAACTTAAGGAAGTGCTCCTTAGCAGAACGACCAAGGGAGAACTTTTGCATGAAATCCCCATGATCCTGGTAAATGGCCTGCAGATGATCTAGACATTCCTTGGGCACTCGGTATCCATGAAAGTCCACATAAGGAGGATCGATAACCCAAAAACCCACGGGGTCAAGATCATTGCTCTCCCCCTGCTCAAAACGCACAAAGAAAGAAGTGACCTCCTCTATAAGATCAACAACAGTGGCAGAACTGCTCCCAACCTCCATCACTCTAGGCTCCCTCAGCATGCAACAAACCTAAAAAAGGGCAAAAAGAAGACACATAAGCCTCGAGGGTAAGAAAAACTAAATAAGGTTAGAAAGAGTGGGTAAAGTTGAATAGTAGACTTACTAGATCCAACAGGAGTAGGTTCTGTAAGAACACCTGCAACTGCTTGCTTCTCAGGGACCTCAAAGCCTATGTGGCTCGATGGCACTCATGGTAAGAAGAAGC
The DNA here is from genome assembly GCA_023621385.1 of Quercus gilva. Lineage (NCBI taxonomy): Eukaryota > Viridiplantae > Streptophyta > Magnoliopsida > Fagales > Fagaceae > Quercus > Quercus gilva. The sequence goes on from CM042477.1 coordinate 18,600,294, forward strand.
ATACATAAAAAAATTTATAAAAAAAAAAAAAAAAAAAAAAAAAAAAAAAAAAAAAAAGAGAGAGAGAAGATAAAGAAGAAAAAAGCAAAGGAAGAGAGTTCGTACCTATAGTCACAAGAATGGAAGATGGAGTAACCACTAATGAAGGCCCACCTTTAACCACCTGAGAAATGGCAGCAAATGGGTCGCTAGAGGATAAGACAGGAAGAGTGGTGAGAGGAGCCTCCTCAGTTCGAGCACCCGTGGGAGAAGCACCACCCTTTGGAGGAGTGGAAACCTCAGCAGAAATCCCCTTGGTAACAAGACCGGGTCCCTCTAGAATCTTCTCTTCAACAGGGGATCCCTTCTCAACAGGAACTGACTCTGGTGAAGGAGTTGAGGCCTTGGTAGAAACATCCCTAGTAGCAGCGACAGTGGCAGCAACTATTGCATTTGCAATCATCTTGGCATCTGCAAAGAATTCCTTCATGGAAGCATCAGACGCTGTAGAAACCTCTCCTTCCTCGTGCGTACCAAAGCTGCCTTGATGTCAACAGTGGGCCCAACGAGAGCCCCCTCGCTCATAGGAACGTAAGAAGAAATGGGCTTAGCCTTAATCTGAATATAACAAGAGTAAGAGGAAGAGTGAAAAGAAAGAAAGCAATGTAAGGAGTAATGATACATACAAAAAAAAAAAAAAAAAAAAAAAAAAAAAAAAAAAAAAAAAAGAAGAAGAAGAAGAAGAAGAAAGAAACAATAATGGAAGAGAGACTTACCCTGGCCTTGTCAAGTATAATAGGCCGTGTGGCAAAAGTGACCTCCTTGATTTTAGACTGCAAAAGAAAAAAGTGCATAGACAAAGTTAGCCGCAAGCAAAGACATCAAAATACTAAAATAAAGACGAGAAAATTTAGAGATAATATACTCTTCTCTCAGAAGGGGCAGACGAAACTAAAGGAGAAGTCTTCTCCTTGCTGCCACGGGTCTTGCTAGAGGGAGAAGCATCTAAAGGTTGTCTCGGCAGTGGAGGCTTGGGCCTAACCGTGGCAAACTTCCTGGTTAAACAATACCTCACAGCAGGAGAAGGAGTGCTCTTAAGAACTGTATTGCCACTAGGGGAAAGGTTCCCCACGTATGGAACTATATTAGAACAAACCTTAAGGGTACCTATAACAATACCTATACCATTTTTGGTAGATTTAGAATTGGTAGGCTTAGAGGCCGAACTCTTCTTCAGTGCAGATGGAAGGAGGTTCACGACTTTCACTTTCCTCTCCTAACCCGTGGGATACTCACTTGTATACCAGAACCACCCTTGCTACTCTCTCGCCACTCAAATATGCCAGAACTTTTTTGCTTCTTGGCATATGCAATCACAGACCTAATGGGAACAAGTAAGTGTGGGTTCAGAGAAAGCAAAGCATGCAAGCCTTGAGGAGGTATAAGTGAGAAGCCACAGCTACCCATGATATCTTCGTAAAAGAAAGTCATAACGACCTGCCAATAGGCATGCGTAGGGGCAGTATAGAGGCCCAATTTGTAACGCCCTAGGTTCAAAAAAAGAAGATAATGTGATCATATTTTGGAGACCCATGTGACTCCCACCTACCCCACTCCCTTTTAACCATACAATTCTCACAAATATCTCTCCTTCTTTGACCGGCCCTTCTCTCCCTCTTATTTTGTTTTGTCTTCATTTCTTTTCTTTTCACACAAACACATACTCCTCTCTCACTTTCCCTCTCACTCCCACTGGTGTACCTCCATACCACCACCTCCACCATCTTTTCCCGGCAAAGTTTAGCGGAAAACTCCATAGGAAAAAGCTAAGGCTCACTCATCTCTATGATTTGAGGTAAAAATTCCAAATCTTTTGGTGGGTTTATATGCTTTTGCTTGAGGTCCTTTTAATCTAAGTTTTGATAATGATATTCATGTGAGTTATGAGCTTTGGAAGTTATATTCATGTGTTTATATGTATAGGTTTGGTCTTGGTGGAATTATTTGTTGAGTGAGTTTATGGTTTCTACATTGGTGGCTATCTAAGGTTTTTTATGGTGAAAATTTAAGGGTTTTGGTTTTCTAATGTGAAATAGATGGTAAATATAATTATTATTGTTTATTTGGAGCTAGTTAAAGATTTAGATTGTTAGTATTGGAGGATATTGTGATTTTTGGTATCATAGGTCTCTTGTTGATGTAGTGTAAATCTTGTGGGAACTACTTATAAAGTGTTGAAGTTTTGATATTAGAGAAAATACCTTGAATGGTTTAAGTCTATAAATTGGAGTCTATGCCTTGTAAATTAAGTTGTTGAGAAACTTTGGAAATGGAATACATTATTTGTGAGGTTGAATACTTAGGCTTGCCTAAGTAATTTCTCATTTAGTGATTTCTAAAATTTGTAGCTAGATGCAATATTAAGCTTGATACTTATCGTGATAGGCTTGCTTAGTATTGTTTAGGTTCTAGCTAATCTCATTTGGAGCTTGGAGAATTAGACTTTTTGTGGGTTTCAAGGTAAGTGGCTTCTTAATGGGATTTTTGGAAAATAACCATGTTGCATAAACATTGTTTTTGGGTCAAACACATTTTGAAAAATTATTTGTGGAACTATGTTTTCTTAAAAAGAGTTGTGGTGTGACCCTACTATATATGATTATATATGAAAGCGTATCATGTTTAATATTGCTTATGGGGAAATGCATGAATATTTGGCATGGAAAAGAAAAGCATATTTGAATTCCCTTGATAGTGGATTTCATGGATTTATGGTATTATTTGGAAATACTAAAGATATGTTATCTTTACTTGTATTATTTGGAAAATTGATAGAAAATCTTGTTGATAAGAAATGATTTTGAACAATTTGGGAACTTTGTGAAATGCTTGGATATTATAAAGTTTTATGAAACTACTTAGAAATGAACTATGAGTTTCAATTTCATTTAGCTGTGAGCTTTATGTTGTTTTTATCCTTGTGCAGTGACAAGTGTGATTACCCCAACCAGATGCTGCAATCTTTGTGACATTGGTATCTTGGCACCTTGTCTTTGTGGTGGTTTGATGTCTTCGTGGCATAACTTGATGTCTTTGTGGCATAACTTGATGTTTTTGTGGAATAACCATTGTCTTCATGGCATAACTGATGTCTTTGTGGCATACCTAACGTCTTTATGGTGGCTTGTCATGTGGCCCTGGGTTGGACTTTTAGGTTTTCAAATGGTGTTTTGATAGTTCATAGTATATGGTATGTAGTTTCATGTTGAAATATTTTGAGAAAGCTTGGTGCTACATTTTTAATCATTCTTGTCATTTTATTAAGAAAAATAGATTTGCATGATCGAAATGGAAATTCCCAAATTATAACACGTTTTGTAAATGCTCATTATCATGAGACTTGCATTTCTCCCACCCCCATTAATTATGTTACTTACTGGGCTTTAGCTCATCCCATCCTCTAATAGTTTTTTAGATCAATTAGCTATGGCTCGGGTATGGAGCTTACTATATTTGGTGGTAATTGAGCGCTATGTTAAATTGAGAGACTTTTGCTATAAATGGTTGGTGACTCAATCTTGCTATGTTCAACGAGATCGTAATTAGCTTTGGTGGAGGTTGGGCACTTCAGGTTTGTTAGCCTTAGGCATGGTAGGCTTAGATTTGATGTTGAGTTGTATATTCTTGATAAGATTGTGACCTTGTGTAATCCATTTGGAGTTTTTTAAATATTCATGTCTTATATGGAGGCACATGATTTTTAGTCATTATTTGTGAATGTGCTATAGAGCTCTGACTTGTAATGTGGAGATTTCAGTATTGTTATATATTCTTATTATGTGGAAAAAGAAAGAAAAATCTCTTACAATTTCTCTCTTGATGGTTCTTTTCTCATGCTTTGGATCCTTTTAAGTTTGGGGCGTGACACATTCTTTATAAGCTAGGAATGATGACAACGATGAAAGGCTTCCTCTAATAATCAAAGGCATGTGGACGAAGAAAAGGGCGAACCAAAGTAGTAGAATCCTGAACCAAAGTGAAATCATCAAGCATATCTTGGTCAAGGCCAAACCGCCTTCTCACCCTATGCGCAGAATAATGCACATACCTCATCCCCTCATCAGCCAAATAGGGCAATTATCCAACATTGGTGGCGGCCAGATACGTGAGTCCCTGGTCACTGTCAACTGTTCATCTAGATTTTTGTCTATTTAAAGGGGGGTTGTCTCTTATGTTAAATAAGTTTTTGTTGAAGTTTTGTTGAAGTTTTAGTTCCCACTTCAAAAATTTCAGACTTCTCTTCTCCCATTTCTCCCTTTTAGAGAAACCACTGTTAAGAGAAAATCTTGCTTCCTCTATTACCTGTAACCTGTAACCTGTAACTCTGTATCATGTTTCTCAACCTTGTAGTTTGAGACTACTACTGTAAGTTGTTTATCTACTTTCAATAAACAAGTACTTTCAGTTATATATATATGAATTGAAATTTGTATACAATATATTTATGAGTTTTTTTTTTTTTTTTTTTATATATAAAATTTTAATTATGAGTTATGATTGTGCCTATTATTAAATTTCAACTTGTATTTTTATACGCATGTTTATGTATGTATGTGCTTTGAATTTGTCTTAATAGGTAAATATCATAGTTTGGCATTTCAAACAAAAATTCTTAGTTTTATTTATATCTATATCCAATAAGTGTAGCTATAAACACTCAAGTGCTAAGGTAACATAAGTCTTAATAAAAGTAATGTTAACAATAAATTCATGTGAAAATGATGTTAATTGAGTTATTTAGTCAGACAGGTGGCCGAATTTTAAAATGGGTACCTAAGATACTATATCTAAGTTTTGCCATATAACTTTAAATACATAGGGCTTACAAATATGTGTCACTGCTCACAAGAAGAAATAATTCAAATAAAAAAATTTTAAAAAAATACTATAAAGTTTACTTCAAAACATTTATAAATTGATGTAACAATTAATATGATTTATGGACGTCAACAACCTATTAAATGAATTTTTAAATTATTTTTTTTTTGTGACTGGTTATATATCTTTATAAGCCTTGTGTTGTAAAATTTATAATATCTCTAATATCATTCATTCAAATACTTGTTTATTATTTTCTTGAAATGTTATGACTAATCACATTTATTGCTACATCGTTTGTAAGTTTTTTGTAGTAAAATTTGTTATAACTTTAGTATTTCTTCCCAAAAAAAAAAACACATCTTACAAGATAAAAAGAATGGATTTTTGTTATAAAAAAATAATTATTATATTAAAAACTAGTTAAAGTAATAACAAAAATGCCCCATTTAAATATATTGTCTTAGACCTTAAAGTTTGTTGGGACACCATTGCTCAAAAATGATCTTGTAGATATATATATATATATAGAAGAACATGATAATTGAGTGTTAAAACTAGGATAAATATGGATAGATTGTGGAGATCCAATTCCACTGTTAGCTCCAGGACTAGTTGTCCTTTGTTAAGAACAGAGTATTTGGATAGTTGAATTCAAGGACAACTAGGCCTCCAAGCAGGGATAGAAAGATAGAAAGGAAGAACAGAGAAAAGGATATTCAATTCACAAAAATGGTTCAATGCCCCTTTACAATATGTTAACCAAGTATATACCTATAGCCCTTCCCAACCATAGCTGTGTAACTACCTTGTAACTACCATGACAACTCATCAATCTAACTAACTCTTACATCAGCTAACACACACACACACACATAGCCTCCTTACACGTGTCACTAGCTATAATACATATATGCAATGTGTATGTAACAGATACACATAACCACACTGGAAGCCTCTCATTATCAACTGTGCACGCATGTTGCATCAGCAACTCCTGCCCTTCACCCCATCATCCTAGGCACCCTCTATAGCACCCCCTCTTGCATCACCACATGCATTGGTCATCAGCACCACATGCATTCATGCCAACACTCATCTACAATTGGATTCTGAACAATGCCCCCTCCTTTAAAACACCTTGCCCACAAGGTGTGGGAACTTGTGTTGTAATTCAAACAAATTTTCCCAAGTAGCATCAGCTGTGCTTTCATCCTGCCACTGCACAAGGACCTGAGTAATGAGTCTGCTTCTTAGTTGATCGGTTCTAGTGTCCAAAATAGCCATAGGCTCAGAAGCAAGGATATGCTCTGCAAACACAACTGGTAATGCAGGTTTAGGACTGACATTGGAACCCAATTTAGCCTTAAGGTTTGAGACATGGAATACAGGATGAATTTGGGATCCTTCAGGCAAAACAGGTTTGTAAGACACCTGGCCAACCTTCTGCACAATCTGGAAAGGACCATAAAAATGAGGAGCAAGCTTCCCAAATTTCTTGGGCTGCACTGAGGCTTGCTTGTAAGGTTGAAGCCTAAGATAAACCCAATCCCCTACCTCAAAGGACCTGTCTACCCTCTTCTTGTCAGCAAACCACTTCATTCTCTCCTGAGCTATCTTTAAGTTGTGTTTCAACAAGGAAAAAAGTTGCTGCCTATCTTGCAGATAAGAATCCATAGCTGCAACCCTTGTTACACCTGGCATATACTCCACAACCTTAGGAGAGGGATAACCATAAAGTGACTCAAATGGAGTGAGTTTAATGGAAGTGTGGAAGTTAGTATTGAACCAAAACTCAGCCATGGGCAACCAATCCACCCAAGAATTAGGTCTGTCGGTAGCAAAAGCTCGCAAGTAGTGCTCTAGACTTTTATTTACCACTTCAGTCTACCCATCGGATTAAGGGTGATAAGAAGAAGACATAGCCAAGTTAGTTCCTTGTAATTTCATCAATTTTGACTAGAATTTGGAAGTGAACACTGGGTCTCTATCACTCATAATTGTAGAAGGCATACCATGTAACTTGAAAACATACTGCATGAACACTTGGGCAACCTTAGCAGCTGTGTAAGGATGAGCCAAGGGAATAAAATGCACATATTTGGTAAACCTATCCACCACCACAAAGATCACTGACTTCTTTTGGGACTTAGGCAACCCTTCCACAAAATCCATGCCAGTGTCTAACCAAGGTCTATCAGGAATGGCCAATGGCTGCAACAACCTAGCAGGTAAGCAAGTTTCATTCTTCAACCTTTAACATGTATCACATTCCCTCACAAACTTTTTTAAATCTCCCACCATACCAGTCCAGTAAAATTCTTTCTTAAGCCTATGGAAGGACTTTAAATAGTCAAAATGACCCCCTAAAGGGCTAGCATGTATCTTTTGTAACACTTGAGCTTTCAATCCTTGAGCTGTGCTACCCATAAACAACCTTCCTTTATAATTCAACAAGTCATTATGAAGAGTAAACCCAGCTGGAATGTCACTACCTGACTGAATAGCAAGGATTATCTTCTGGACTGCAACAACAGATGTGTAAGTCAGCTTAAGGTCCTCCAACCAAGTAGGAGTGGGAAATGAAATCATACACAGGGTGCCTACCTTAACACTCACAAATTCCCCATCCTCAACAGCTTCTTTTCTTGAAAGTGCATCTGCTACCAGATTTTCTTTACCATGTTTATATTCCACCAAGAATGCATAGCCAAGGAGTTTAGATATCCATTTCTGCTGAGTAGGGGTCCCAATCTTTTGTTCCAGCAAGTATTTAAGGCTTTGATGGTCTGTCTTAATCACAAAGGGTCTGCCAAGGAGATAGGGTCTCCATTTCTTCACTGCCACTACCAGAGCCAGCAACTCCTTCTCATATGTTGAGAGTGCAAGGCTTTTACCCTTCAAGGCTTGGCTGTGGTAAGCAATTGGTCTTTGTTCTTGCATTAGGACAGCCCCAACCCCCACACCAGATGCATCACATTGCACCACAAAGGACTTAGTGAAATCAGGTAAGGCTAAAACAGGTGGGTTTGACATTGCATCCTTAAGAAGTTGGAAAGCTTGAGAAGCCTCAGGGGTCCAATGGAATGAATCCTTCCTCAACAAAGCTGTTAGAGGTGTAGCAATTTGTCCATACCCCTTGACAAACTTCCTGTAATAGCCTGTCAACCCCAAAAATCCCCTTAAGGCCTTCACATCCCTAGGAATTGCCCATTGCTGCATAGCAGCAGTCTTCCTTGGATTTGTCCTCACTCCATCACCAGAGATAAGATGGCCTAGATACTCCACTTCTTTACAAGCAAACACACACTTTGATTGTTTGGCATACAATTGGTGTTTCACCAAAACTTCCAAGACCACATGAAGATGATGCACATGATCACTCACATTCTTACTATATACCAGAATATTATCAAAAAATACAAACACAAATCTCCTTAAGTAAGGCTTAAAAATGGAGTTCATGAGAGATTGGAAGGTGGAAGGTGCATTGGTTAAGCCAAATGGCATTACCAAGAACTCATAATGCCCTTCATGAGTCCTAAAGGCCGTTTTAGGAATATCCTCCTCCCTCATTCTAATTTGATGGTACCCGGACCTCAAATCTAATTTAGAAAAAATAGCTGCATCTCAAATGTATGACAATGATCAGAGAGAAGAGAGTAGAGAATCAATGGTGTTAACAAAATTAGTTTGTGATTGGTTAATCTGCTCTCAAAAAAAAAAAAAAAAAAAAACATTTTTGAATTCTTGATCTTTTTTTTAATCATGCAAAAATAATTTCAAATTTTATTACCTTGTTTGTTATTTGTTCTGTTGTGAATTTTGTTAACTTCTATAAATAAGTGTTGCTCATTTATTCTAAAATTTTTAATAAAAACGAGATGGGTGTAACTTAACAAATGAAAATTCAAAAAGAGCTATTTAGACAAAAATACTCACTCTATAGGCGGCTTAAATCTATTGCGGAGATATTTCACTAAAAAAAAAAAAAAAATCTATTACGTAGATATTCCAATCCTAATTTCAATATCCACACATCACTTATTGAAAATGTTAAGAAAGAGGTGTTAACAAAATGAATTAGGCAAGTCCTCTTTCTAACCCTGTTCTGAATCTAATTTTGAAGGTCAAGATATTTGCATTTCTACCTACATCCACAGTATGTGGCTGAGTAATATTATTCTTTTCCTTAGTCATGAAAGAGAATCTTTTTCTCTTTATGTTTGTATTATATGTAAGGACAAAATTTAACTATAAAATTAGTTGTATCGTGAGACTATAACCTTATTCAATATTTTTTTTATTAGAGATGAATTTTGACAAATTTACTATTGAATTACATCTTAAATTTCTAAAAAGTTAAAAACCAATAGTCATGTCATCAATAAATTGTTTAATAGCAAGTTTTTGTAATTTAAAATTATGCATTAAATATAAGTTTTTAGATTATATAATAAATAATATCCGAATGACACAAAATTTGTCATGTGTATTAAAAGTGTAAAGAACATGTAATACAATGATTAGATTTTCAAAATATGTAGTAATGCTTATTTTATTAAGTAAGGTTCTAGTTTTAGGCTAAAACCAATTTTGTAACAAAACTTTATTTTATATCTAAATAGACAAATGGACAAATAACTCCTCTTTATTTATTTATTTTTTTGTATGAAGATTTCCTTCAAATTAGTTGGAAGAATCCTTCAACTTATTATATTATGATTTATAAGAATATCAAAATATATTAAATCACATGACTCATTAAATCATTTAATCAAATCACATAACTATTAAATAGGTTATATAACTAAAGTGCATATGGAATGTGGATACTCATTTGAGCTGCCATGTAATGGGTTGGAGGAAATTTTTCTCTAATCAGTTTGGAGGTAAACTCTCTCTCTCTCTCTTTTTCTGTTTTTTTTTTTTTTTTTTTTTTTTTTTTTTTTTTTTTTTTTTTTTCCACTATCTTTATCTCGTACCTGATTGGCCTTGGGCATGGATAAAAGCAGTTAGAACAAATCCTTCAAGGAAAACTACGTCGAAATGCTTAAACGTCTCCATCCCTTTTTGCTTATGGTAGCACAACAATCATGCAAGTTATTTATGTTTGCATAATAGTAAACGAAATATAAAATATTAACAACTCAGTCAATAGGTCGTTGTGGATTTTTTATTTTTTTGTCTGGTCCAAATTGTCTAGGGATAGAAGTATTAAATTACCACCTTAGGGTAAATTACTAAGATAATCATGCAACTTAGTCAATGATACAATTTGTGTTTACATAAAACAATAGCTCCATGTTAGGACATATGTGAAACTTGTTAGAACATATGTCATTGTAAATTGGTTAATCCTTTAACAAAACATACTTTATTTGTAATTTGGTAGATCTAGGATGTGTTTAATACTTCAAGGAATAAGAGTTCAAGTCTAGTATTGAAACCATGTAAATCTGTCCAAAAATCAAGTGAAAAAGTGTTGTTTATTAAAGCTCGACAGATGTATCTATCGAGATTTAATATGTAATTCTCAACAGCTCTTGACAGAAGCTATATCTATCGAGAATTATGAAATTCAGATTTTCAGATCTATTTTTCACACATATCCAAGCTATTTGTATAGGATTTCTTTTCTCACAACCTTAGACATATATCAAGATTATTTTAAGGGCCGTCTAAGGCGATGCAACTTGATGCAAAATTATTGTTCACTCAAATTGTGACCAGAGACAATTTGCCCTTGTTCATCTTCTTTGTAGAAGCTACTGCAACTGAGTTGTAGGTTGGCCCTTGTTCATCTTCTTTGTAGAAGCTACTGCCTTGTTTGCCTTGTTTTGGCGACTCAGTCGCAGGTTGGCCCATTCGCGACTGGAACATGCGAATGGGCCAACCTGCGACTGAGTCGCCAAAACAGGGCAAAACTGTTTTTGAAATTTTGACATTTTTGTAAAACCAAAATACTTTCCAAAAACAACTAAAAACACTCAAAAATCTTTTTGTATTTGATCAACAAAGATTGAACATGTGAAAACACATTTAATCAAGTACAATCACACAAATGAATATGACATTCATTAAACATAGACATGTGTGATGTGTGTGGATATCAACAATGAGATAGTCCTTAGTCTAATGTGAAACTTCAATGATCAATTCAAACAAGGCATACACAATTAACACTAGATAATGTGACCCATCTCAATTATAGAGATATGCATATGTAACCTCCTACATAAACTAGATTACATTTCTTTGAAGCTTTTCATTTAGCTCCATATACATCATATCATTTGATCTTTTTGATTCAATAAATCTCATTGTGAGATCAATGCCTGAAATTTTTGATATTTCAATTGATGAGTTAGCCTTTGGCTTTTTGGGCATCATACATTTTATTTTTGATCGCTTTTCTTTTTCCTAGTCAAATAATAGTATGTGCGATAGGCTTTTGCAGCTCAATATCTCTTTTCATTTGAAGATTTATATTTGGTGAGCTCTTTAAGCAAAACAAAAATAAATAGTGGGAAGATATATAGGCATAAGTCTATGCATGTCTCAAGATCAACAAAATCATTCACTAATCATTCATGACAAGGTTGAAGATCTATTTACAATAGTCACATAAATTTCAAAATTTCTCCCACAATGATATGAGTGCATTGGAAATAAGCTAAGCTTGTAGATGCACAAAGCCATTAGTACAAAGATACAAGGCAAAACATGCTTTAAGACAAAACTCAACAAAGTCGATCAAACTTTTTGGATTTTCTATTTTTTATGTGTTTTTGGATTTTTGACACACATGTAAGGAAAGATTGATCAAAAACAACAATGTAAAAACATTTGGAGCAAAAGCAAATAAACTGACAATATTTCAACTCAAACTCGCAAGCAGCACACAACCAAGCATATTCACAAACATGGGAAGTATTAATGCATGGACATGTTGTAATGCTTATGCATGAGTACCCTTCGTCACCCACATGTCACATGCGTTTGGGGTGATATCCTTGACGGATTGGGTATGAGAGTTAGGACTTTCAAACCTTTTTGTGAAGCTTTCCAAGCAAATGGTGAAGGCACTGATCATCTTCATCATGTCTATCATTTTGGGATCACTGTTTTGACTTCTTGGTTGCTCACCACCCCAAGACCTCTTGTCATTTCTTCTTCCTCGTGATCGAGGAGTGCTTGCATTGTTTAACGCTTTCAGCTTATGATAGTTGGGTTTGGTATGTCCTTGCAATCCTCAATGGTGACAAAAATGATTCGTTTTAGGACCCCGTTGTGATCTTGGAAGTGATCTTCCTCTAGCTTCAAATCTAGCTTCTAATTGATTACGGGACTTATTAAACACCCGTTGATCAGTCACCTTCTTCTTTTCAACCTTAACTTTCTCAGGAATAGATTCTTCTACAGCTGTCTCTTTGGCCTTCACAAACTTCACTTCTTTGGTGACATTGGCCGATAAGCTACTCTTTCTGGTATATCCTAAACCGGACTTGTCTGAGAACTGTTTTTGAGATGAAATAACATCTTCTAGCTTCTTGGAGGAGACCCTCTCTATCTTAGCATGTGCTTGCATTATCTCTTACTCAAGAAATCTCACTTTCGTGTAAGCTTCTGATAGTTCACCATTTAGTGTCTCAATCTCACACTTTGTCTCCTTATATCTAACCAGGAGACTCCTGTAGCCCTCTTCTGCTTTCTTCATCTTCTTCACGGACGCCTTTGCCACCCTTGCATACTCTCCCGATTTCTCAAGAAGAAATATGTAATTCTCTTGAAGACCAGCTATATTCTCATCCTTTTCAGCATCTGATTCTTCCACAATCCCTATGGATTCTTCATCATTGTACTCCCCAAGTTCTTGTTCAAGTTGATTCAGGTCCTCTGAGGACTCAACGTGTTCAATAGCCATAAATGTGGAGTAATTTCCTTCTCCGTCATAGCTATCCTCAGAATCAAAGTTTGATGAATCCGAGTCACTTAGAGTAGTGGCATAGACCTTGCCCTTCGACTTCAAATAATTGGGACATTCGTTCTTGAAGTGTCCATGTCTATTACACTTGAAGCACGTGATTCCTTGTGAAAATTGGGATTCTCTACCATCTTTCCTTCTGAATTCCTTCTTCTCATTCTTGGAACTCTGAAATTTTTCTTTGTCACTGGATTTCCCACTGTTCTTGAGTTTTAAGAACTTCCGAAAGTTTTTCACAAGGTACACCACATCTTTATCTACATCATCTTCATCTGAAGAGTCATAAGATACTACTCTCTTATCAATTGTCTTAAGAGCAAGAGATTTGCTCTTCTTCTGTATGGGCAGTGGCAATTCATACATCTGCAGTGAACCAACCAACTCTTGAACTTTGATGTCGTCAAGATCCTTACTCTCTTCAATGGCTGTTACTTTGGCATGGAAGCTTTCTGGCAGTGACCGAAGGATCTTCCTTACTATTTTAGAATCCTTTGTCCTTTCCCCCAAATTGAATTTGCTGATGACCACCTCATTCAGCTTACTATAAAAAGAGTCAAAGGACTCATCATCACTCATTTTAAGCTCCTCAAAGTGAATTATCAACATTTGTAGTTTGGTGTCTTTCATTTTCTTTGTTACTTCATAAGTAGTTTCCAGAATCTCCTATGCTTCCTTAGCAATAGTGATATGTGAAATCTTGTGAAATTCTTTTGGAGAAACACCACAGAAAATAGCATTCAAGGCTTTACTATTAGCATTAGCTGCCACAAGAGCTACCTTATCCCAAGTGGATTTGGTAGCCTCCGGCCTAGTCCAACCTACTTCAACTGCATCCCACACAGCATCATCAATAGAACACAAAAATGCCCTCGTTCGAACTTTCCAAAATGCATAATTATTACTATAAAAAAATGGTGGCACATTTAGAAATTGAGACCTATCCATCTCAATATGGGGTCAGGGATCGCACTAAGGTGTTTAAACCACAAAGAGTGCACCTGCTCTGATACCAATTGAATGTTTAAAATGTGTGTAAAACACCCTTGAACGTTTAGACTCCAAATTACAAATTATCAATTCAAGTTTAATATCAAATAATTAATGTGCGGAACATGAACATAAGCTAAACATAGAATTGATAAACAATCTAAGCCAAATATAATCACATCCACAGCAGAAAATAAAAGGTAAAGATTAAGGGAAGAGAGATGCAAATACAAGGACAACACACGATGTGTTATCGAAAAGGAAATCGAAGCCCTCGGCGTAAAACCTCTCTGCTGCCCTCCAAGCGGTCAATAATCCACTAGAAAATTAGTTGGGATACATGAACAGCAATAGACCTTCCAAGCCTAATTTACCCAGTGTACCTAAGCCCTCCAAGCTTCCTGCTCCAACGAGGTTGCGTCGAACCTTTTTCTTTTCTAGCTTACCGAATTCCGCTATAGCCAATAGCATCAACCAATATGAATTGGTCCCTTTCTAACTGCTTCCCAAAGCACCAAATAAACCTTTTCACAGATATGAGTATGGTTAGAAAATGATTTGGCTAAGAACCTCTCAAGGATATAACAATGGAGAGGGTGAGAGTAGAGAAATTTGAAGAGTCTCTTAGATGAAGATTGTGGATGAATCAATCTTGTTTTTCTCTAGGGTTTCTCTCTCAAAATTCTCTCCGAAAGCTCTCTACATTTTGTAGGTATAAGGGTCTATATATAGTGGTGTGTGTTTGGAATGCGAAGAGTCAGTTTTTCTAAAACAGAGCTAGCTGGCAGCTTGGCCTTGCGATTGGACTGAGTCGCGAGTTCAAGTCGCGAGGTAACTGCATTGCCAGTCTGGATTTTTTGTCATGTAGTGCAACAGCTAGCATAATGCTTCAACTTCCCACATGCTTGACACGTGACCATCTTCTGGCGGCTTGCCAGTTGCGAGCCACCCACGAGTTCCAGTCGCAAGTCTTCTTTGCACAATGTTGAATATTTCTTCACACTCTCTCACATACTACCCTTACATGAATCCCACCTAAATATAGGGTTACTAATTGCTAAAATATAAGTAAATTTGGCACGAAATAAAGCTAACAAGATGGTTGATTAAATTCAACCTTATAGGGATATTTCCTTAATTAGTTTAAGAAAAAGGGCATTTTGCTGGAAAGTTTGTGAGAAATGGGCAAATGCCCATTTTGGCCAATGAGTGCGACCTTCATTGGGGATAACTTTAGACAACCCTAAATCAGTTAGTTTGGCCTAGAAATTTACATTTAATAAGATGTTTGTAGACTTCACGTCACGGTGGATAATGGGTGGCTTGCAACCATTGTGCAAATACTCCAATCCTTCAAAATGGAAAATTCAATTTCAGACACAATGGTTCAATTACATGGGGGACACACACACACAGAGGCAAATATGTACTTGCTGACCTTGTGCTGAGTCCATCGCTATTTTGAGTCTAGTTTCCCAACTTAGGAAACTCGCATTTTTATCTGTAAAGAATAATAGATCCAACTAAGAAACTATAGTTTAATAAACTCACAAATTGGAAGAAAGTTAATATTTTTATAGTGAAAGATTCTTAGTATGATCAATACCTGATAGATGCATTGCCAAGTTTCCATTTTCCATATACTCATAGATGAGCCCCATATTGGTGTTTTCATGGCAATATCCAACAAAAGAAATGTTTTTGTGATGGACTTTTGAAAGAAAATTGGCTTGTAGATTAAGGTCACATCTTATATCAATGTGAATTCAAAAAAATTCATATAAGATTTTTTTATACAAATATAAGTGAGTTCGTAGGTTTTTCTTTTTTTATACAAAAATATTGTTATTTTAAAATATTAACATATAAATGTAAATATTTAAGTGAGAATTTTGTAGAATACAATTGAATATTATTACTTTTATTGGCGTACCGTGGTTTTAAGGTTATTGTGGTAAGTGAGAATTTACACACAATGTCACATGTGTGTGGGTGTCAATGATATAATTCATGTGATATAGATAAAAAAAGTTATATTTAAATATTTTCAATTCAAAGACTACAATATAGTCCCAATCATTATCTGTATCTCAAAAAAAGCAAAGTCACAGTCATTATGTAAAATATAAAAACATTCCAAGGGGCCAATAATAACAGTTCAAATTTATAAATGTCAAGAAGAAGAACAAAATCATAAGCTAGGTCATGTACAATATGGGTCCAAAGAAGACAATATTTAAACAGTCAGGGTTAGGGTCTTTACACATGGGAATATGCTAATAAGGAGTGACTTCCCTTTAATGTAAGGGGGTGAATTGTGGTGACCCGAAAAAGGAGTCTTGCAATCTATGTGGGAGTGTGCTTATAAGAAGTGACATCTCTCACTACAACAAAATGTATTTTTAATGACGAAAATTAGTGAGGAAATATGTTTCGTCGCTAAAAATACAGCTTTAGTGACGAAATATGAATTTCATCACTAAAAATGATAAAAATTATAACATTTAGTGACGCAAAATAAATTTCGTCACTATTGTGATCTGAAAAATGGGCGCCAGTGGAAGGAAACTTTGGCGTGAGTTTAATTAATCTATAGTGACGAAATATTTCGTCACTAAAAGTTGAAATTTTTAGTGACGAAATATTTCGTCACTGTAGGTATTACTGTGGATAGTATTAGTGACGAAAATCCTTTCGTCACTATAAGGAAGAATTAGTGACGAAAAACATTCGTCACTAAAAATAATAATAGTTTTGCACATATATGTTTTTAGTGACGAAATCACAATTCATCACTAAAAGTATGATTTAGTGACGAAATGTGAATTTCGTCTCTAAAAATTTTAACAAAGCCCGGTCTTTAGTGACGAAACTGGAATTCGTCACTAAAGACTTAAAAATCTAATTTCAATACCCAGCACTCTCTTTAGCCATTTCGGTCTTCTTTAATGGGTCAAAACTCTCTGAGCCACAAACATTTCACTACCCAAACTCTCTAAAGCCATTTCAGTCAAAAAAAAAAAAATCCCAAATGTTGAGCTCCCAAACCCGCACCATCGCCGATTAAGCTGAACGGCGACGCTCAGCTCGTCGTTGTCGTTGAGCTTTGGTGGTCTAAAGCGTCGCCATTGAGCTTCAGTGAGCTGAAGCGTCGCCGTTAAGCTCAACGGCGACGCTCCAACTCGCCGATCGCGACGTTCAGCTCGCCGTTGAGCTTCGGCGATCTAAAGCGTCGCCGTTGAGCTCAACGGCGATGCTTCAACTCGCCGATTGCGACGCTCAGCTTGCCGTTGGCAACGCTTCAGGTTGCTGTTTGTTGGCGACACTTCAGCTCGCTGGCGACGTTCAGTTCACGATGCTGATCGTTGGCGACACTTCATCCTTTAGTTCACGATGCTTCTGGTGACCCTTCGCCTTCCACCCAGCCGGTGACCCTTTGCCTCCCCCAAACGTGTAATGGGTTTTTTTTTTTTTTTTTTTTTTTTTTTTTTTTTTTTTTTTCCTTTTGAGTTAATTTTTTTTTTAATGATTCTAGTTCCTTTGGGTATTTTTTTTTGTTTGATACAGTAATGGGTATATGCATTTTTGTTTAGTTTGGGTATTTGATATTTACTATGTAATGGTTGTGAAGAAAGTTTCTTTTATATGTACTTATCAATTGCTGTAATTCTTTTTGATTTCTAGGTTCTTATTGTTTGGATGATTCTAGTTTTGGATCCTCACTCTCTTGGTTTGGTTTCCACATTGATACCAGTGTTAGATATATGTAGTGTACAAGTTCATATACATTAAGTGTAATGTATGAACTCAAAATGAGATTACCCATCTTCTAAATTTTCTTGTGTTGATTATTGCACAAGTAATGGTACTCTGATTTCACAATGGGATTGTGTCCTCTGATTGTTATTTTTCTTGATTTAATGGAGGATTGTTCTCTAGATTATGTTTTAGATACATTGTGCTACTCTATTCATATTTCTTGCAAGACAAAAGATGAGATTTTTTTTTTCCCTAATTGCTAGTTTTTTCTATCATCCATTTTGATGACAAAAATGAGTGTTCAATCTGAGAAAGGAATATTAGGATGGCCTTGTCTCTAAAACCAGGTTGATGTAAGTTGTTTATTTTTTGGGGATGGGGTCCTTTGTTATATATATTATCTTTTGGGATTAGCATAGAATGAGGATATAGAGTATAGAGATATATGAATGACATTACAGGTGAAGTGAATGGTTTTGTGGAATTAGAATTTAACACTAGTATTGATGAGGATCTTGATGGCACTGATTAGTTTAAACAGAAGCACTTTAATGTTACTTAAAATACTGCCAATGCACTTTAAGGTAGAAGTTTAAGGATTTGGGTATATATGTACTTAACATAAAAGTTTAAAATTGATGCATAATAGGTGTAATTTGAGCTTTCCATCTTGATTGAAAGGTATTGTGAGATTTGATTACGGTCTGATATTTAATGAGCTTTGTGGGGCCCTATTGCACTAACCACGCTGGCCCACTACATGCGGCCCAAGGCCCGCGCCGAGGTTAATGCAAAAGACGAGGATAGTGGGAAATAGCCCAGGACATCCAAAGCCCGCGCCGAGGACGACCTGCCCTCGGCACACCGACTCTACTAAAGGGAAAATATCACTCATTCGTTGAAAATATCTCACCAACATTCTGACCACTTTAACGGTGATGTGACCGACGAACCCAGTCGTCTTGGTTACTCCAACTAATAAGAAACCTGCAAAGACGGCTGAGAACTAACATAAAGCCTATAAAATCAGATGATGGGACAAACTCTTATCCACAGTGACCGAATAACTGACAGATGGACGGCCAAGATTAATTAGAACGATGCTATATAACAAAGAGAATTCCCAACAGAAGGGGGAGGATTAACTCTAAGGGGGATCGATTAACTCTAAGAAAAATAGATCCTCGGCATAATCCGAGGACAAATACACTTCGCAAACATACAACCAAAGTGATGGTCGTCCCCAATAAAAACCCTTAGTCGAATTTCGTCAAGGGGATTCTGTTAAACTCCATATCACCTATCATTTGTCATAAACGCCAAATTAACCGTTGTTTACTTCGGTGACGCCAAATCCTTACACCCACATCTCTACAAATTTTATTGTTAAGGGTTCATTACAAATTGAGTCCCTACAATTGGCGCCGTCTATGGGAAGGAGTTGTACGCTAGCAAGTGCAACGATTAGTGTAAATGAAAAATCATCAGTCAAGACCAACACAGTTTGTAGTGGCAATATTCATTCGAAGGTATATAACCACCAGAAACAAAAATAAAAAAAGAAACAAAGAAATAAATAATACAAAACAGGTCTACTTCTTTTATTCATACTTGAAGAAAAATTACATCTTTTACAAGTAAAGCCCACAGGGCTTGTTCTAAAGCTAACTACAAAGGCAGACGCTTGACGAAGCCGGCAGAAGAACAAATAGCAGAAAGCGAAGCTGACTGAAGAACACAAGATAGAAAAGAAAAGAAGCGAAAGAAGAGATGAAGAACAAATAGCAGAAAGCGAAGCTGACTGAGAAACACAAGATAGAAAAGGAGAGAAGCAAGAGAGGAGGAAATGAAGAGGGGGAGACTGGTTGGGAGATGGAAATAGAAGAGATAAAAAGGAAAAAGAAAGAAAGGAAGGCTGGTCGAGGAGCAAAAGAAGAAGAGAGAAGAAGGTTTAGAGGGAAGAAGGGCCACGTAGGAGGTGGGAGAGGTAGAGGCACAGGAGGGCTCCGCTTCTGGGTTCCGCCTGGTTTCCCTCCCACCCCCAGTACGGCCGGCTAGGAGGGTCAAGGACCCATACCCAAGAGGAGGTGGTTACGTTCTTCCTGGACCCTCCTCCTAGCGGAGAGGGGGCTTCCTCCTTTGGTTAGGTTGAAAAGAAGGAGGACCTTTGGATTTCCTCTACTCCAACCCCAATGTGACGTCCAGGGTCGGAGTGCCATCCTCGGCTCATAATGGGGGCTATGCATCTCCAGGATGGCCTTCTCTAGAGGCCAACTCATTCGAGGGGGCTCAAGCGGCGGTGTTTGGGAAAGTCTTTTTGGGTAATATTTCTAGGAGAAGTATAAGATAGATGTTTGTCAAAAGTGTGAAGGAGAGGGTTGCCCTAAAAACGTCTTATATAGACAGTGGGACATTGATGAGGGCCAATCCACAATAATTCCCAAGGAGAGATTTCCGGAGCAAATAAATCCGCTCCAAATTCCTAGAGGCCTAACAGCCGTTAGATCCTCACAGATCCACAGCCAGCATTAATGAGGAGGCGCCTCATTAAACGAGAAGGCACCGAAGCGTCAGAACACGTTACCCGGACAACCCAAGAGACGCCTCATAATCAGAAGAGTCCCATCAAACGAAGAGGCAAAACACGGCAAGGTCTTATCCTCCACCAACTCCAACTTGCATTTATTCTTATTGTTCTGCTTGAAAAGTATAATTATTTAAGACTTATTGTAAATTATAGCAATGTAGAATTAAATAGCTAAAATAAATGATAAAACGAGAAAACTGAGTACTGGACAGAACCAAGGCCTTGCATGGTCCTCGGACCCAAGCCTCAAGGGGAAACCAGATACTTCAGACGATAAAACGAGAAAACTAGGTACTGGACAGAACCAAGGCCTTGCATGGTCCTCGGACCCAAGCCTCAAGGGGAAACCAGATACTTCAGATGAATAAAACGAGAAAACTAGGTACTGGACAGAACCAAGGCCTTGCATGGTCCTCGGACCCAAGCCTCAGGGGGAAACCAGATACTTCAGATGAATAAAACGAGAAAACTAGGTACTGGACAGAACCAAGGCCTTGCATGGTCCTCGGACCCAAGCCTCAAGGGGAAACCAGATACTTCAAATGATAAAACGAGAAAACTAGGTACTGGACAGAACCAAGGCCTTGCATGGTCCTCGGACCCAAGCCTCAAGGGGAAACCAGATACTTCAGATGAATAAAACGAGAAAACTAGGTACTGGACAGAACCAAGGCCTTGCATGGTCCTCGGACCCAAGCCTTAGGGGGAAACCAGATACTTCAAATGATAAAACGAGAAAACTAGGTATTGGACAGAACCAAGGCCTTACATGGTCCTCGGACCCAAGCCTCAGGGGGAAACCAGATACTTCAGATGAATAAAACGAGAAAACTAGGTACTGGACAGAACCAAGGCCTTGCATGGTCCTCGGACCCAAGCCTTAAGGGGAAACCAGATACTTCAGATGAATAAAACGAGAAAACTAGGTACTGGACAGAACCAAGGCCTTGCATGGTCCTCGGACCCAAGCCTCAAGGGGAAACCAGATACTTCAGATGATAAAACGAGAAAACTAGGTACTGGACAGAACAAAGGCCTTGCATGGTCCTCGGACCCAAGCCTTAGGGGGAAACCAGATACTTCAGATGATAAAACGAGAAAACTAGGTACTGGACAGAACCAAGGCCTTACATGGTCCTCGGACCCAAGCCTCAGGGGGAAACCAGATACTTCAGATGAATAAAACGAGAAAACTAGGTACTGGACAGAACCAAGGCCTTGCATGGTCCTCGGACCCAAGCCTTAAGGGGAAACTAGATACTTCAGATGAATAAAACGAGAAAACTAGGTACTGGACAGAACCAAGGCCTTGCATGGTCCTCGGACCCAAGCCTCAAGGGGGAACCAGATACTTCAGATGATAAAACGAGAAAACTAGGTACTGGACAGAACCAAAGCCTTGCATGGTCCTCGGACCCAAGCCTTAGGGGGAAACCAGATACTTCAGATGATAAAACGAGAAAACTAGGTACTGGACAGAACCAAGGCCTTACATGGTCCTCGGACCCGAGCCTCAAGGGGAAACCAGATACTTCAAATGAATAAAACGAGAAAACTAGGTACTGGACAGAACCAAGGCCTTGCATGGTCCTCGGACCCAAGCCTCAAGGGGAAACCAGATACTTCAGATGAATAAAACGAGAAAACTAGGTACTGGACAGAACCAAGGCCTTGCATGGTCCTCGGACCCAAGCCTCAGGAGGAAACCAGATACTTCAGATGAATAAAACGAGAAAACTAGGTATTGGACAGAACCAAGGCCTTGCATGGTCCTCGGACCCAAGCTTCAAGGGGAAACCAGATACTTCAGATGATAAAACGAGAAAACTAGGTACTGGACAGAACCAAGGCCTTGCATGGTCCTCGGACCCAAGCCTTAAGGGGAAACCAGATACTTCAGATGAATAAAACGAGAAAACTAGGTACTGGACAGAACCAAGACCTTGCATGGTCCTCGGACCCAAGCCTTTGGGGGAAACCAGATACTTCAGATGATAAAACAAGAAAACTAGGTACTGGACAAAACCAAGGCCTTACATGGTCCTCGGACCCAAGCCTCAGGGGGAAACCAGATACTTCAGATGAATAAAACGAGAAAACTAGGTACTGGACAGAACCAAGGCCTTGCATGGTCCTCGGACCCAAGCCTTAAGGGGAAACCAGATACTTCAGATGAATAAAACGAGAAAACTAGGTACTGGACAGAACCAAGGCCTTGCATGGTCCTCGGACCCAAGCCTTAAGGGGAAACCAGATACTTCAGATGAATAAAACGAGAAAACTAGGTACTGGACAGAACCAAGGCCTTGCATGGTCCTCGGACCCAAGCCTCAAGGGGAAACCAGATACTTCAGATGATAAAACGAGAAAACTAGGTACTGGACAGAACCAAGGCCTTGCATGGTCCTCGGACCCAAGCCTCAAGGGGAAACTAGATACTTCAGATGATAAAACGAGAAAACTAGGTACTGGACAGAACCAAGGCCTTGCATGGTCCTCGGACCCAAGCCTTAAGGGGAAACCAGATACTTCAGATGAATAAAACGAGAAAACTAGGTACTGGACAGAACCAAGGCCTTGCATGGTCCTCGGACCCAAGCCTCAAGGGGAAACCAAATACTTCAGATGATAAAACGAGAAAACTAGGTACTGGACAGAACCAAGGC
Source organism: Quercus gilva (assembly GCA_023621385.1). Taxonomy (NCBI): domain Eukaryota; kingdom Viridiplantae; phylum Streptophyta; class Magnoliopsida; order Fagales; family Fagaceae; genus Quercus; species Quercus gilva. The sequence goes on from CM042477.1 coordinate 18,623,137, forward strand.
CTTGCATGGTCCTCGGACCCAAGCCTTAAGGGGAACCAGATACTTCAGATGAATAAAACGAGAAAACTAGGTACTGGACAGAACCAAGGCCTTGCATGGTCCTCGGGCCCAAGCCTCAAGGGGAAACCAGATACTTCCGATGATCGAAATTTAAACATTCCATGGTCTGAAACCTTAGGCCAGCAGGAAGAACATTTCATCATAAAAACTAAATGTTAAGAAAAACCAAGGTCTCGTGTGGTCCTCGGACCCAAACCAACATGGGAATCAGTCACTATGAGACAATACAAACGCTGAACGGAACCAGGGCTCTTGTACGGATCAGGAGCTCAAAACTAAGGCAAAGCCAACTCCCTTTCAGGCCCCAAATAAACAAGCCCCATCAGGGACAAAAACCGTGAGAAATTGAGTGCTATAGCACAAACAACCCAAGCCTAACCATCCTCGGGCGACACTTTGTGCAAAAAGAAAGCTGCAAGAACAGCCGAAGTAGCGATAAACACTGACGATAAGATAGAACCCATCAGGCTGAGAAAACGCGCCTAGGTAATCAAAATCCTCCTCCCCGCCCAAGGGGACGTGCAGCAGAATTTTGAAGGGCTATTGTGGGGCCCTATTGCACTAACCACGCTGGCCCACTACATGCGGCCCAAGGCCCGCGCCGAGGTTAATGCAAAAGACGAGGACAGTGGGAAATAGCCCAGGACATCCAAAGCCCGCGCCGAGGACGACCTGCCCTCGGCACACCGACTCTACTAAAGGGAAAATATCACTCATTCGTTGAAAATATCTCACCAACATTCTGACCACTTTAACGGTGATGTGACCGACGAACCCAGTCGTCTTGGTTACTCCAACTAATAAGAAACCTGCAAAGACGGCTGAGAACTAACATAAAGCCTATAAAATCAGATGATGGGACAAACTCTTATCCACAGTGACCGAATAACTGACAGATGGACGGTCAAGATTAATTAGAACGATGCTATATAACAAAGAGAATTCCCAACAGAGGGGGGGGGATTAACTCTAAGGGGGATCGATTAACTCTAAGAAAAATAGATCCTCGGCATAATCCGAGGACAAATACACTTCGCAAACATACAACCAAAGTGATGGTCGTCCCCAATAAAAACCCTTAGTCGAATTTCGTCAAGGGGATTCTGTTAAACTCCATATCACCTATCATTTGTCATAAACGCCAAATTAACCGTTGTTTACTTCGGTGACGCCAAATCCTTACACCCACATCTCTACAAATTTTATTGTTAAGGGTTCATTACAAATTGAGTCCCTACAAGCTTTTACAAGCTTTTCTTTAACTTTTGTACTTATAAATTTAACTTTTCTTTTGCAGACCAAATACACATTGTTTGCAGCAACTTTGGATTTTTTCGGAAAGTTGTAAACTTAGCTTGAGCAAAGTAAGTAAGTTCTAGTTAAAAACTTATAAAACTGTATACTTGTGATATTAGAAATTGGATTTGTGGTGATATGTTATGTTGGAGCAAGCGAGTGGCTCGCGTGGTGTTATAAGGTGGTTTAAACTAATATTGGGAGTGTCTAAGTATTAATATAGACTTGTGCATTCATGAATGGCATAGAACTTTATCTAAGTAGCTTATAGATTTAGATGTTAGAATATATTATGCAAGAATTGTCCTTATTTTACTAAAGTAGCATTCATCTTGTAATTGTAGTCAAACATGTATAAAAGTTGGATGATAATGGATATTATCCTTGATGATTGTGTGATTAAAATTAAGTGTTATTTTTATTTTTTGCTTTCTTCCAGGAATATATTGTTTTCCAATTCACCAAATTCTAAGATCCAATCCTTCAGTTCCTTAAAAATTCAATCAATATTACCAATAGTTGGGCAAAAGTAGTTATAGAAATTGACTATTTCTCAATCTTCATATGGGTTACTCATTTTATTCTACCAAATGTTGTGAAATGCTGTAACTATCTAATCAATATTCCCAAAGTTTTGGCTGCCCTGTAAAGGAATGACTGAATTCAATCAGCCTTTTCTTGTAAATGATGAAATGGCCAAAACCACCCTTAGAGATATGGGTGACTTTCTTGTGGTAGTAATTGTGTGCAAGTAAGGGGCAGCAACTAAATAGGTAGCAAGAATGCCCTTAATTAAAAGCTTAGATCTTCGAATTCCTTTAGAATGAAGTAGCTATGAAACCCCTTCTATAAGATGTTGCTATTAACCACATCTTGAATATGCCATTTTTCGATTCTTCAGTTTGTCCATCCATTTATTGTGATTTGTTTTCCACTCTTAGCTGCCCTCAAGTGACTTCATGCTAAATGATGTTTTACTTTGCTATTATCTTGTCTAGATGTCAGATTATGGGTTCCACTGTTTTGCGTCTGATTGGATAGGATTTAGTTTTAGTGACAAGCCACAGCCAGGATATTGTTTTGATTACACAGGTTTCTATATTTCGTTAATAAGATCATTACCATATAATATCTATCTTTCTTATAACATAGTTAATGTTTTTACTTTACGATTTTAATATAGTATTGTTTTTATATTTGTGCAGATTTCTTATTGGTGGCTTTTAGGAGATTTACTTTTGGCATTACTTGAAGACATATGAGGACAACTTCCGTTAGTTCTAATTATATTATGCTACACTTTTTGTATTGTTATAAAACATCTTGAGTTATTGTATATGTTGCAAACAATTATTGTATGGAAGGAGTTTGAATTGGATACTTGTTTTATTTTTTACTTGTGGAATGTATGGATCTTCTTTTATAAACGTATTGTTGAAATAAATGTGTTATTCAAATGTGAGGTTTTAATAATGTAATGAGAGGTTACAAGTTAATATCAAAGTCATGAAAAAAATAAAAACAAAAAATAAGTTTTAGTGACGAATTTTTTCGTCACAAATATAGCAACAAAAAATTGTTTTAGTGACGAAAATTTCGTCACTAAATATAGCAAAATTTTGTAAGAAATGGTTTTAGTGACGAAAATTTTCGTCACTATATGTGTTTGGATTTTCTTTAAAATAGTTTTAGTGACGAATTTTTTTATCACTATATGTACCTGAACATAGTTTTAGTGACAAAATTATTCGTCACTAAATATGATTTAGTAAACTAAAGTGTTTTTAGTGACGAAATATTTTCGTCACTGAATAGTGTTTTTAGTGAGGAAAACATTTAGTGACGAAATGTTTTCGTCACTAAAAGTTTTTTTTTTTAAAAATCAAATTGAACTTTTAGTGACGAAATTTTTCGTCACCAGGACTTTTAGTGATGGGGCTACAATGACGAAATGAGTTTCGTCACTAAAAGTCCAATTTCGTCACTAAAGGTCCTTAGTGACAAAAAACTAGACTTTTAGTGACGAATTTTTTCGTCATTGAAAATACATTTTGTTGTAGTGTCTTTAACGTAAGGGGGTGAATTGTAGTGACCCGAAAAAGGAGTCTTGCAATATGGATTTTTTTTAAGAAACTTAGATTCAAATTACTTCTCCCTCCTTATAACTATAGCTTTTTTTTTTTTTTTTTTTTTTTTTTTTTTTTTTTTTTTTTTTTTTTTCAATTCAATGTGGAATTACAGTACCCAATTGCAGATTGGAACATGTAATCGGTGAGCTAATCAAAAAAGATTTATTAATTAATTTTTACGGTGGGAGTGATTTGAAGATTTTAACTTAAATTTGGGTTTTTTAATCTTTACTTTCGAAATGTTCAAGACCCATATGGATTTGAACGTCCTATTTCACAGTTCACTTGTGGCTTTTTTTTTTTTTTTTTTTGTGTGTGTGTGTGGAGAATAGTTATAGTTAGTAATAGTATTTAGAAATAGATAACATAGTAATCGGTAATTTTTTTAGTGTTAAAGATATTTTGCATAAAGTGATACTGTGATAGAGTAAGTGGTTAACTGTGAGATTAATTAAATTCTTATTTATGTATTATTTATTTATTTTGGCTTAGGCTTCAAGGATCATAGCTATGGACCACTGAAACTTATGCAAGGTGAATTTCAATTAACTGATTATATGTGCTGTCCTAATTTTTTTTTTTTTTTCTCTCCTTTTGTTCTTTATATGTTTCCTTTGAAAAATTCTAGATTTAGAAATTCTCTATTAAAGATGACCTTGATACGTTCCTTAGATTTCATTTACTTTATATTTATAACTTACGACTTTCGTCCTGTTCTTGTAATTTGTAAATTGAACTCTTATTATTGAACTCATCAAAACATTTTTATATCTTGCATTTTTATATAGAGAAAATTTAGCTACAAAATTAGCTGTAATATTACATTACTTAATATCTTTTTATTGGAGGTAAATTTTGACAAATTTACCATTGGATGACATCTTCTTTTTATATTCTTTATGCTTGCAAAATTTCTAAAAAATTAAATATCAATAACTATATCATCAATAAAATTTTCAAATTACAAGTTTTTGTAGTTTAAAATTATGCATAAAATATAAGTGTAAGGACCTGTTTTTAACGGCCAAAGCCCAATGAGTATAGGATTGTGGGTTAGTGAGTCCAACACAATGAATTTGTAGAGAGTGGTTAAAGAGTTGGGCTCTAGTCAGTATTATAACGGCTAAGTTGAGTTCATCAAATGACCCTGCAAGAAAAATACGTACAAGGTTCAGTTTACGTGTTGTCCGAGGAAGTCCATGTTCTTATAGACTGAGGGGAAGAGTCACAAGTGCTATTCTCCCTATCACCATGTTCCCTCTCTCAATTTCTCGATCCCTACTACTGGAGGCTCTTTCTCATTATATAGGTCTTTTCTGGTGATCCTGACCTTACACTGGTTGACCATTTGGATCTCCACTCGAGTATCTGTTCCATCAGACACCTCTTCTGGCCCTTTGTGAGTTGCGGTGGCCAAGGAAACACTGTTCAGAGGTCTTCTCCACATAAATGCGGCCGAAAAAGTAACTACAATGCATTTAATGTGGAGATAACAGCCCTTCCTTCAGATATTCTTGTGTCTCCTTCAATCTTCGGGGCTCGTGTGGCGCGCTTCTGACACCAATTCCCCTATTGAGTTCATCCTTGTTGCTGGGACGTGCAAAGGAATGGTGTCAATATTTTCCGAGGAGGACTTCCTCCTCGGACCATTCATTTTTCCTTTCTTATTTATGAGGCGCTGAGCTGGAATGACCCCCCCTAGTTGTCTCTCCTCGGACTCACCAGCGATCTTAGGTAAGGCCCAAGGCCCAGTGTACCACCTTTGGGCCTCGTCCTTGCAATAAGATTATAGATCATATAGTAAATAATTAATATCCGATTAATATAAAATTTGACATGTATATTAAGAGCATAAAAAACATGCTATTTAACGGTTAGATTTTCAAAATATGTAGTAATGTTTATTTTATTGAGTAAAATTGTAGTCTTAAGCTATAACCAATATTGTAGCTAAATTTTGTCCTTTTTATATCTTGTAATTATGGTGTAGTAATTAAAAATATATGTTTTAATCTATTTTTGATTATATCACTTGAATTATATTAGTGACACCCACCCATATGGCCATGACCCGCAAACCCGCACTGTCAGTGTCACCCACGTTTGTCCAATTGTTGAAAGTGGTGCCATGCCTCCAAGTCAGTTAACACAAGGTATTTCAGTTATTGACAGTGAGCTTCACGATGAGAAAGAAGAATTCCAAAAAGATCCTATAGAGTTGAGGGAATTATGAACGAACCTTGAGCCCTGAACATTGCCACCGGTATTTTCAAGTTGAGATCATCATTGGTTGTGGACCTTGTGGTGGAGTTCTATATTAGAGAATTGAAACTCGGGTTGCATAATTAGAGGAACGAATTTTAGTTTGAATCAGGTAAATGGGCGCCTCCAAATTTTCCTAACCAACAATTTTTTTTTAAAAAAATTGATATTATTTTATGAGAAATTTTAAAACCTGTCAAAAACATCAATTATTTTTATCTTTTTACATATAATAAATTTTTAAAAATATTTCCAAAACTGATACCCTTAGGGTATCTGTTAACTTTATCTTCTAATTTACACAACAGTGACAAATACCAATCTCTTCTCCATTTTTAATTTCTCGCCAAGTTTCAAAATTTTGGAGCTCCCAATTTAGATTTGACTCAGGATTTTTTTATCATTTGTCATATTAAAGTTGTGTTAATTTTTTTTATTAAATTTCTTTTTCAAATTTCATTTAGAAAAAGTTGTGAGTTTTTTACAACAGAAATTACTATCTCTATAACTTAGAATAAGTATTTTTTATCAAATGAAACTATATCATCCGTATCAAAATCTAATAAATAGAAGATATGTATATTAAAATTACTACTAACTAACACATACTTTTCATTTATTAATAGGGCAATTATTTTTCAAAAACATATCTCTCATTTATTGTATTTTAATAGACATTACCATCAAATCCCAAACACTTTCACGTGCTAGCGAGTCCAAATCTTCTGTACTACTCTCTCTACTCCATTCTATGCTCCACAAATAAAAATTTGACATATGTCCACCTATTTAATTAGATGCTAATTTTTTGCCTTTTTATATTCCAAACTTTCAGTTTCCTAAAAAATGAGAACAAAAAACCAACACATGTTCACCGGCCACCATCACTGGACCACCACCAACTTTGCCAGCTCCACTAAAAAGAGATCACCAACATTGTCATCGGCCATCCACTACTACCACCAGGTCCACACCTCAGCCGGCTAGCCAGTTACCCAAAAAAAAAAAACATCTTCACCGGTCACCACCAACAAACAATCCATAAAAAATTTACCAAATACTCAACCCCAAATTGGTACAAGTCAGTGCGTAACCTTTTGTCCGTACTTTGATTACCACAATTAATCAATCAGCACACAGAAACTGAAAACTTCCAAGAATAGAAAGCCATGAAGCACCGTGCCACACAACGGAATAAACACAACAAAACCATGTGTTGGTGTGGACTTGGCGGCTGAGGTGTGGACTAAGGTAGCCACTAAGGTAAATGCTCTAAGCAGCATACAAAACATGGCAGCTACTAAGGTAAGCCTGAAGCTTTTGATTGACAAAAAGAGACACCAAGTGCTCTTCGCTGAAGCAGGCAAGGAATTGATTGATTTCTTTATTACTATTCTCGCTCTGCTGGTTGGACCGGTGATGGTGGCCGGTGAACATGTGTTGGTTTTTTGTTTTAATTTTTTTTAGGAAACTGAAAATTTGGAATATAAAAAGGCAAAAAATTAGTATCTAATTAAATAGGTAGACATGTGTTAAATTTTTATTTGTAGAGTATAGAGTAAAGTAGGAAAAGTGGCACAGGAGATTTGAACTCCGTGCTAGCGATACAAAGCCATGTGCATACTTTTCATGTGCTCCATGCATCGAATCTTGATCTGACTGCACGTTAGGCCATGATAGCCGTAAGGCCATGCTACCACATAATTATTACAATGCCATGTGAGCAATTTCAAAAACATCAGCTCCCACATAGGCACCAGCACCTCCTTCTATCACTTATATTTAATATAATATGTATTAAACATATTATATATATATATATATATATTTTTTTTTTGCCTCTCTCCCTGATTTGAAATAGAACCACATTTTTTTTATAACATCAAATGTAGTTCTATTTGATGTCTTACTTATTAAATATCATTTTGTTTGACAATTTGTGTTAGTATGATAAATTGTGTATGCTGGCTGGTGCTACTACTTACAATTTGCAAAAGATGGCAGGGAGCAGCAAATAGTTGTAATTAATACTGCTACTATTCTATTTTGTTTCTTAACTTTAGACCATGATTGTCACTATCTGCTCCACCAACACAACAACTATTTTATTTATTTGCTCATAGTAAATCGAAGATCCAGCCCTGAATACAAACCACACAAAGGTGGCAATTTGATAGAAGGCCATTGTTTTTTATGCACATATTGCATACACTTTTTTTCTTTTGGAAGAGTGTATATCAGATCTGGAAAAATTCCATGTGAGATTTTGTGTATTTTCTGATTACTACCTTGCCAAAGGAGTTTGTCCAGAATGCACAAAGTTCATTCCACTAATTTGGTCTAAATCTATTTCAAAACCCTCATGCTTCCGAGCCAACTCCATTGCCAAACATTGCTTTAATTCCATCACTACATAAGTCATGGTTGGCCTTTCAGTGGAAGTGAAAGATACACAACTCATTGCCACTTCAATTGCTTTCCAAATAGAATTAATGTCAAGGTCTCGTTCTAATCTCGGATCCATAATATTCTTAACATCCCCTCTTTCAACCATGGAATTAACCCATTTAATTATATGAACTTTCTTAGGAGTTTTAGTAATTGCAGGTTGCCCTGTGATTATTTCCAATAGAACAACCCCAAAGCTAAAAACATCACTCTTCTCGTTCAGCCGATTTGTTGTATAGTACCTGTAAGCCAAAGATGTAATGTAATCTATACCCAAGCAAAATGAGAACCAGGTTATTAAATGATCTACTATTCCAAGTTTTATTGTTAGTTTTGTGATTCGAGTTAGGTAAACTTAAAAATATTACTATATTAGTATCTCTAACCAAAATGTGTGTTAGACAATTCCATCTTCTCTAGTTACTTTGGTCAAACTATAATACTTGGATCAAAGGAAAAAGAAAAGAAAAGAAATTAAGGGCTTTTATATATAACATTGGGTTTTTGAAAAACTTCAAGAATGGTCGTTGTGGGGCCAAGGAAGTAGACAACCCCGGCCCACTTCATACCAAACCTAAGGCCTATGCTGAGGAGGAAGAAATGTCCGAGGACGAATCAAGGAGGCTTCAATTTCCAAGAAGCACTGCCGAGGACAATCCTGTCCTCGGTCAGCCGAGATCATGGAAAGGAAGAGCAAAGTGCCATCAGAGGTAGCTGTTCAAAGCGACTCTAAAGAAAAGACAAGTACAACAGGTTAGTCATGGAAGCATGGTGGAAGAGCGATTCCAGGAGGAACTGTCACCTCCGTATTAAATGCCCACAACTAACGTTCTGGCCGCATTAATAGAGAAGTAACCTCTGAACAGTACTGCCATAGTTGTTGCAACCCACAGAAAGAATGGGAAGGTGACTGATGGGACAAGCACTCAAGTAATGACCTGCATGACCAACAAATGGAGGGGCAAGATGAACCAAAGGGGGATATATAACGTAAGAAGTCTTCCAAAAAGAGGGGACGAGAGACTGGAGGTAGAAATACGGTAGCACTTGTATCATTTCTGTAACTAAGCACTGAAGAAGCAATGAGAACTTCCAGCTCTTAAGAGGAAGGCCAAGGAGTAACATTTTAGGCTTTAGTCTATATTCTTGTCATTCAACCCATTCACTACTGTTTTTAGTTGTTGCAATCCTTATTAGGGCCTAGTTCTTGAACCCATACTTTACAAATTCATTGTATCAGGCTAGCTGGGCTTGAGTCCACTTCATCCAAGAAAGAGTGCTCAAACTCGGTCCCTATAGTCGTATATCAGCAAAAATTTCTTATAATATAACCATGTATATTGTATAGTATTCTGGGGACTTTGAGTAATGGTGTCAATATATGATTGATTTTAGGTTAAGTTTGGAGAATTCAACATATATAAGTTTCATAGAACTATTTGAGTATGCAGAGTATAAGATATGTGAACTTTTCCGTAATTAGTATCAAAATGATAGAAATAAATATTTTATTTATGAAAATTATTAGTATTTCTTGGAAAATTTGATTTAATAATTTGATTTTTTTTAAAATTTTAATTACATAATTGCAATTTATTCCATACTAAAATATTTTCCAAATAATTTTTTTTATTAAGTTGGCTTATTCAGAATATAAAGTGTGATCATTCCCGTATAGATTGCTAGTACATGATCTTAGTATATGTATGAATTTTAATACAATAAAAAATTGCTATTTATTGTTTCATTGAAACTATTGATATTTTTGAGATAATTTTGTTAGGTTCTAAGATTTTAGGAACTAATGTATTAAAACTTCAATTTGTATTATGTTGGCAAACCATGATCAAAACATAGAGTCTAGATTTAGGCTTGCTCAAAGTGTGATTTAATGTAAAATTGAAATCGAGTGATTGCAGGATTTATTGGAAAAAATCTGCAAGGCTCGATTGATCGAAAATTAGATTCAATCAATCGAAACTCATGCAGATTTAATTTTTTGCAGAAATTCCAATTTAGCCCAAGCCCATATGACGTGTAAGGTTAAGTGTTTTACTTCAAGTGTAAAAAGAAAAACCGTAGCTACATTTTAGAAGTCTTTGAAGAGTTGTGTGTTGAATCTTTTGAGAGATCTGAGAGGTGTTTACCTTCATACACACGCATAAAATTGTCAAGATTAAGATTTGCTTCAAGAACTTCATGAATTTTTCAGTTGTTGCATAAAGAACTTTAAAAAAGATCTGAAACCTTTGAGTGGAGTCTCAAAGTCACAAGTAGGAGAACTTGTAGTTGCTGCAGATCAAAAAAAGAAATAGTCCATGGATTCGAAGCTGTCATGTGGTCGTGGTAAAAAGTTTTCTATTCGAGGTAGTAATAGGATGTTATTAGTCTAAGTTCTACTGTAAAAACTTCAATTCTTTCATAATGAATTTGTTTTTACCTTGAGAATAACTAGGTTAAATTCTCTCAGGTTTTTTACCAGTTAAGTTTTCCTGAGTCATCATATCGTGGTGTTCTTTATATTTGCGCATTATTTACATGATATGATATTATTGTGTTAACCTAGAACTGAATAATTTATCTAAGTAATCACTTAACTAAATATCTAGGTTAAACAACTTGTGTTAAGGGATCTAAAAACATACAGATGTCGCAAAGTCTATGATTTTTACGTTTCTTTTGTCTCAAAGTCAGGAAGTTGGTTACTTTCTGAGTAGTCAAGCTCACTTTTTTTTCTTCCATTTTCATTTTCAAATTGTATTGCTAACAATTAGTTTTGAGGCCTTCGTGAGTTTGTCGCATTAAAAAAAATTATGAATTTTGGAATAAGATCAGACTTTTAATGTTTGATTTTTTGTCGTTTATGTATTTTATGCACTTGAAGTTTTGGGTTCTTGTTATCTGTAATATTTGAAGCAATTGAAGTTTTGGATTTTTTTTTCTCTAATATTTGAAGATTCTTTTGGCATACGAATTATTGGAGTTTAATTTTGATTTTTATTTGATGAATAATATTTGAGGTTAAATATTAGTCTTTGAGAAAGGCTTTACATACTTGAAAAGTAAAAACCTAATATGTGTGCGATCCTTTTTGTATGCCTATAGGTCAAACAATAATTTTAAAAAAAATAGTGACTGTCAAAATTATGTAATTAATTTGCCGAGCCTTGTAGTTTAATTGGTTGGAGTTTCTTAGAGATTCAAACAGAAAAATCTCAGGTTCAAATCCTCCACCCTTTTGTAACTATTGATTTATACACGAAGAAAAAATAAATAAATAAAAATAAAAAATAAAAAACCAAACAAACAAAAATATGCAATGCAAATACTTACTCGGGATCAAGGTATCCTGGGGTGCCAACAACTTTTGTTGAGACATGAGTGCCACCTTCATCAGGAATAACTTTAGACAACCCTAAATCAGTTAGTTTTGCCTGAAAATTTACATCTAATAAGATGTTTGTAGACTTCATGTCACGGTGGATAATGGGTGGCTTGCAACCATTGTGCAAATACTCCAATCCTTCAAAATTAAATATTCAATTTCAGACACAATAGTTCAATTACATTGGAGACACACACACACACACAAAGAGGCAAATATGTACTTGCTGACCTTGTGCTGAGTCCATCGCTATTTTGAGTCTAGTTTCCCAACTCAGGAAACTTGCATTTTTATCTGTAAAGAAAAATAGATCCAACTAAGTAATTACAGTTTAATAAACTCACAAATTGGAAGAAAGTTAATAATTTTATAGTGAAAGATTCTTAGTATGATCAATACCTGACAGATGCATTGCCAAGTTTCCATTTTCCATATACTCGTAGATGAGCCCCATATTGGTGCTTTCATGGCAATATCCAACAAAAGAAGTTATGTTTCTGTGATGGACTTTTGAAAGAAAATTGGCCTGTAGATTAAGGTCACATCTTATATCAATGTGAATTCAAAAAATTTCATATAAGATTTTTTTTATACAAATATAAGTGAGTTCGTAGGTTTTATTTTTTATACCAAAAAAAAAATTGTTATTTTAAAATATTGACATATAATTATAAATATTTAAGTGAGAATTTTGTAGAATACAATTGAATATTATTACTTTTATTGGCCTACCGTGGTTTTAAGGTTATTGTGATAAGTTTAATATGGAAATAGGTCTGCAAGCCGAATTACTCAATTCTCAGCGGCGGCTCTAGAAATATTTTCCAAGGTAGTCATTAAAAAACTTAAATTACACAAAATTTAATTAAAAGAGAAGTTCATATATTGACCCAAAAAAAAAAAAAAAAACACACACACACACATATGCTCACATAAATACGTAAAGTCTTACAATTTCTTTCTAATTTTTTTTTTTTTTTGAAATTTTTGCATAATAGTCTCATTACTAATGTTGCAAGTTGCATCTCTATCAAAATTATAGTTAGATAAAAATTTTCTTGGAATTTTTCTTTTTGTTTGTAAGGATCTAAAATATTGTTAAGAGGACTAAAGTTTAAGGGCAAAGTTTGACTACAAACTTAATTATACCCTAAGGCTACAACTCTCATTAAATAAATTAACGTGGTCAATTTTGAAAATCTAATTGTTAAATTACATATTCTTTAGACATGGCAAAACGGGTCATAATTTTCTAACCCGACCCGAACTCCATTTTTTGACCTGAAGCAAAAACGGGTTGACTCATGACTCGACCCATGTTTTTTGCGGGTCAACCCGACCTAACCCATAACCCAAACCATTTTTTAAAACTTTTTTTTGGGTCAAAGAATAATAAAAATAAGACAATATTGGTTTAATTTTTTGTTGTGAACTTTAAGAAAACAATTGAGACATTTACATAACTGCATGTAAATGAATTAAAAGATGAATGGTTGAGCATTCTATAATGAGTAAAAAATTTTAAATATCAAATAGCAAAGTATGTACACGCCAAGATAATCTGGTTATAGTAGAGTTAAAAACATAAATTTAAAATAATAGATAATTGTGAAAAACATTCATAAATGTAAAAATAATGAAGTTAAAGTATCAAATTAGCATTAATTATGAATGCTTAGACATTTTTTAACTATTTTTGTTCAAAATAAACGGTTTTTCAAAATAAATTATGATATTTTCTGGAGCGTGTGTTGCATAACAATGATATGATATTCAAAAAGAGACCATGTATAAATAAGTAAACAATCAAATTTTAATGTATATTCTCAAATTGAAGTAGAGTACCAACTACAATTGATAATAGATTATAAAATTAATTTTCAAAATTATAAATTTCTTATATGTTTTTATTCTTTGTCAAATGAATTATCCAATAAGTCATTTGTAATTTTGTTTTATACTTTGGAATGTTGATATTGTGTAGAAATAAAACTTATACTTGTTTTACTTATCTTTGTGTTATTTTGTTTTAGTTAGCAATGTTTTAGATTTGTATAATTTTAAAATTATTGAATAATTATTAATAAGTTTAACTGAGTTCATTCTTGATATAAGTGATGAATTCAAAGTAATGCATTTTACATCAAGTAATTTGTTGCATGACTTTCCAAATGGCAAATACATGTTGTTTTTTTATGAAAAAAATTTATATGAAAAATACAGGTCAACTTGACCTGCAACCTGATTGACTCGAACCCCTTTTTAACCCGCTTAAAATGATCCATTTTGACTTACAACCCGATTGACCCGACCTAAACTCGACCCAACCCGCCCGTTTGCTATGTCTATTCTTTATGTTCTTAAAACGCATGTTAAATTTCATATCAATTGTATGTTATTTACTTTTGATCCATAGATTTATTTTTTATATATAATTTTAGACTACAAAAACTTGAAATTTAAAGATTTGATTGATGACATAGCTATTAATCTTTGATCATCTTGTAATTTGTAAATATGGAAGATATAAAAAGAAAATGTATTTATTTGTGGATTTTTCAAAACTCACGTACAATAAAAAAAATATTAAATAAAGTTATAGTCTTAGTTTATGTAGGGATCAGGTTCGGGCACTTCCTTCCTGGGGATGAGTGGACCCAAGCCCAGTTAACCCTATACAATAAATTTGTAGAGAATGGGCAGAATGACTAGGCATTAGTGAACGATACAACGGTTGATGTGGGTTTACAAGATCATCAAATGAGATTTAGCTAGGTTTTCTAAGGGGAAGTTCGTCATCGGCCCAATCAGAGGAGCTCTTTCTTGGTTGCTAATGAAAATAGGGGTTACCACCAAACCCCCTCTTCTCTGGGGGTTTATTTTATTATATAGTCCTGTTCAGCTGATCTCTGCCTTCCACTTGTTGATCATCTGAGCCTGTGTCTGAGGGTTTGTCCCATCAGCCACCTTGCCAGACCTCCTGTTAGTTGAAATAACCAAAGCATCGCTGTTCAACGGTCAATTCTTCATTAATGCGACCAGAGTGTCAGTTGCGTGCCTTTAATGTTCGGATGACAACTCCCCTACGGATTACTCCTTCGCCATATTCCCCCGATCAACCTTGAGTATTTGTCTTTTTCTTTGGCATGCCTTAGAAGGGTGCTTTTGATGGGGCGCCGACCTTCCCTTCTTCGATATCGACCAGTTGAGGACATGGTTGTCCTCAGCAATGCTCCTTGACAATTTGGGCCTTCCCCGCTCGTCCTTAGATACTGCATTGTCTTCGGCATGGGCCTTAGGCCCGATATAGAGTGGGCCGGGGTTGCTAAATTTTTGGGCCCCACAATAGCCCCTTAAAATTCTGCTGCCTGGTTCCTTTGGCGGGGAGGAGGATTTTGATGTTCTCGGGTCCTTGTTATGGTCTGGCAAATCTTGTTTTCTTGTTAATACCAAAATCCTTCCAACTGCTCAGGAACGCTCTTGGCGTTTTGGTACTTGAAGCGCACCTTCATTGAATTTTGGCAGCTCTGTGTCTTCCACATTCAACGGTGTGATGATGAATTGACGATAGGGATACCTCTGATTTAATGGGCGGGAAAGTCCGTACGGTTACTTTTAATTAGAGGTATAAATACCCAATCGAACCGATTTGCCCCTTCACTTTTGCATTCAAGAGCTCTTACGCACATACACCAAACTTGGTCAAGCCTCTAATCGACCTTACGCCTTTTTTCAACATAAAAGGCCTGTTCGAGAAGTCTTTCCTCATTTCTGTAAGTTCTCTTCTCTTTCCGGTTCGTACTTTTCCACCTGAGTTCCTTGTCCTCTTATTCCTCTTTCTCTCTCCTTCGTTTTTCCCTGAGCCCCTCGTTATTTCTTTAGGATGGGTAGGTTTAAGAAGTTAGTTGAGTCTGAGGAGGCGATGGAAAAATTCGCTGTCGACTATAAAATCGCTGATACAGTAGGTTTGAGGTACTGTAGAGAAGGGGAGTGGTGCATTAGGAGAAAAGGGGGTGAGGTGGCGATTCCTATAATCGCCTTTCTGGAGGGTGGTATAATGATCCCCATAGGGCCAGTGATGAGGGATTATCTTAGGCACTTTGGCTTATCTCCCACTCAATGTGCCACCAATGTGTTCAAGATCTTAGGTTTTGTGGATGCCCTGAATGAGAATATGGGGCTGGGGTAAACCTACCACGATGTAAACTGATGTTACAACCTCCAGTGCCTTAAGGGGAAGTATTATTACATGAAGACGAGGGACGATAGGGTCTGGCTCATCCAGTGCCTTCCTGAGTCTAGCAAAGGTTTGAACAAAGACTTCTTCATTGTGTCTGGAGAGTGGCACGATGGCCTTCATTGTCCAACAGTGGAGGGTACACTAGGTGGGGCATTCAGACTAGGAGATGGTCTAATTTCTTATGCCTTGGTGCTCTGCTTTGCTTGGTTGTTAACAGGAACTTGTTTTCTTTTATGTAGATCCGCACGCTTTTAAGCGTCACTTCGGCTTGGTCAACAAGGAGGATTTGCAAACTGTACTGAGGTCAGAGATTTTTGTGAATGAAGTTGACAACCAAGTTAGAGCCACTCATAAGATCCTAGGATACGATCCAATTCAAAGATCGTTCTCGGCTCCAAAGTACATGATCCGAGCTGAAGATCCTTGGCTGCATAAAATCACCGTAGTCAAGCACGGATTTTTGATCCCCGAAGGATCTCCCGTTCTGGAGGGCGTACCGTTGGCGAGTACCTCTTCATCACCTCAAGTTGCAGAGGCTGAAGGGGGAGAGCGAGGAGAAGAGGAAGTGGCTAAGTCAAGTCCATCTAAGGACGAGTTTGACGTGTTCAACCAATTCCACTCGCCCGAGGACTCTCCTGGCGATTTGGGTGACCCCAGCTTAGTTGAAGCAGACTTTTTATCCGAAGAAGCCTCTCATTGGTTGAAGATGAGTTTCAAGAGACGACATTAGACAAGCCTGCTAGCCCTGATTGAGGGGTAGCCGGGGAAGGATGCGCCGGAAAAGTCTCCTCCCAAGCTTCCTCCTCCCTTACCCCAACAGAGTTCGCCATCTGGGTCTAAGCCCCCTAATCCTAAGCAAAAGAAGGACAAAGGAAAAAGGCCTGGGGGGACAAAAAGTCTGATCCTTCCCAGGACGCTGACGATGCTTGGCAGCCATCGAAGCAGCTGAGAGCAAGGCGTTGAGGTCAGGACAAACAGACCACCGTCTAGCCCAGGGCCCAGGCTTAGCTCTCTACCCCCATGCTCCATGGGGAGCCCTTGATGGATGATGCCTCTCTCAGGGACCCTCGAGGGGGTGAGGGTGCGCATGTGGCTGACGCATTGGGGAGGTCCTTGCTACTCCCCGCGGATATGGCCCAGCTGGAGGTTCTGGGGAGCAAGGAGGTCTTCCTCAGCCTCAAACAATATTTGGGCATGGTAAGTTTTCTAATCACTTATGATTCTCTTGACTTCCTGCCTTTTGGCTCCTTATCTATTGCGCATTGGTTTTAATTGGCAGACTATCCAGGCTACCTTTAGGTTGGAGGGTATAGCTAGTAACCAAAGTAGGGCCGTAAACTTGGAGCATGACAAGCTGCTAGACGCTGCGTGGACCCTCAAAGTCTCCAAGGCCGATCTTTTAAAGGCGAGGGAGAAGTTGGAGGAAATGAAAAGGGCTCGACATCGCCGAATCAGGCCTCGCTAGCGCCCAAAAGTAGGCCCTAGATTAAACGAAGCGCCTGCTTAAGGCAAAGGATCAGCTGAGGGTCGCCAAAGAGGAGGTCGCGACCTTAGAAAAGAGGGTGCTCGAGGCAAAGGGGGCCAGAGGCATTGTGGAATTCGCCAGGGATGAGGCCTTGAAAGCCAAAGAAGAGGCTGATTCTGCCAGGGCCGAGGCTGAGGCTTCCAAAGGTAAGGCCGAGTAGGAGGCCTATGAGTCAGGGGTAGCTGAGATAAAAGCCACCCTTAAAGCTCAAGTGCCTAGGGTATGCAAATTTTACTGTTCCCAGGTGTGGAATGAAGTTTTGAAACAAGCAAGTGTTGAGACTTCATCTGACCTGTGAAAGGTAGAGAGTGTGTATTACCCTCTTGCCATTCGTGAGGCTGCTCTTCCCAACTCTGAGGCCAAGGTAACTCCTGAGGGAGTTGGGGCTATTCCTAATGAAGATGCCCCGGCTGCTACCACTTCGGACGAGCCCGCAAAGGAAGCTGCTCCTCTTGGGGCCGTTGAGACAAGCAAGAGTCTTACTGCGGATGCGCCCTGGGAGGCTGCGGACCCCTTAGCTGATGTTTAAGCCCCTCACATTGAGGAGATATCTCTTTCAGCTGACCTTCCCCAGGCTGTAATCCCAAGCGAGGGTAACGAGGACCCTGAGACCTCTTCTGCCCAGCCCCCTGAGGGGGGAATTGAGAAGAAACTGAAGGAATGATCCTTCATGGCGCCTTCGCTTTGTTTGTTTGTTTGTTTTTTTTTTAAGCATTGTAATGGCACTCTTGCCTTACGTAACTCTTAAAGATTCAATGAAGTGTATACTTTATTTTCTCTTATTCGTCATGCTTGTATTATTATTATTATTATTATTATTATTATTATTATTATTATTATTATTATTATTTATTTGCACAATCCTGGCTTTAATTGCGCTTCAGCTGACCACATCGATGATTATAGTACTGTATGGAGGTTTATGCAAATGGAGACCTACCCCTCTTTGGTCTTTAATTTAGAACCGGAGTAGGTCGAGGTCACTAAACCCTTCAATTATTTAGTAAGTGTTTAAAGCTATGGAAATAGGGGAACTCTCTAGATGTGGGTCGGATTAGGACCAAGTCTATCGAACCTTAAAATGCTTTAAGTGATGCTCATGGGCTTGGTCTTGAGATTCCGTTGTAGGAAAGGTCACCATCCTCTACAGTGCTCATTACTAGCACCAAAATGGTCATTCTCGCCGTAGGTTTGGGTCTGCAAACAATACAAGACCTTGATTCTTTCTAGTGCTTAGATCCTCCTGAAGTGACTAGTTTTTCCATAAGTTTGAGTCCATGGACCATGCAAGACCTTGGTTATATCTAGTACTTAGATTCCTTTGAAGCAACTAGTTTCCCCATAGGTTTGACGCCAAGGACCATGCAAAACCTTGGCTCAGCCTAACACTTGGTCTTTCGTGAGTGAATAGTTTCCCCATAGGTTTGAGCACGAGGACCATGCAAGGCCTTGGTTCTATCTAATACTTGATTCTTGAAGTAGTTAGTTTCCCCATAGGCTTGAGTCCGAGGACCATGCAAGACCTTGGTTCTGTCTAATACTTGATTCTTGAAGTAGTTAGTTTCCCCATAGGCTTAAGTCTGAGGACCATGCAAAACCTTGGTTCTGTCTAGCACTTGATTCTTAAAGTAATTAGTTTCCCCATAGGCTTGAGTCCGAGGACCATGCAAGGCCTTGGTTCTGTCTAACACTTGATTCTTCTGAAGTAACTAGTTTCCCCATAGGTTTGAGTCCGAGAATTATGCAAGACCTTAGTTCTGTCTAGCACTTAAAGTTTTCTTTACTGCTTGGAGTGAGGGGGCTCATCCTCAGCATTGGGGAGCTTGCCCTTAGAGTGATAACAGCCTTGAGCTTGCTCCGCCGAGGGGGGACCCTTTTTCGGTCTGGCTCCTTAGCTTAGCGCTGACCCGAACATGGGTGAGCTCGTCCTCCCCCCCTACGTACGGCAGTCGCTCCTACCCAACGCGCCACCTCTAATTACGAGGCGTCTTTTGGCCTATTCGAGTAACGCGCTTGACGCTTCAGTGCGCGAGGCGCATCCTCATTAATATTCTTACGGATTTACGAAGATCCAGCGGCTGGTAAGCTCTTTGGAAATTGGGCAAAGTTAATACCTCCAATAATGCTTCCTTAGGATTCTGCGCGGGCTGGTTTTCACCAACTCTTGCCCTCTATATAAGGCATTTTGGGGTAATCTTTTTCTCAAATTTCACTAAAACTTGGGTTCAATAGAGACTCAAGGCTCTCCGTTTTCTGGGCATTTTCAAGGGCCTTCCTAAAATAGTGACTTGTGCCTAAGGAGATGGAGTGGCCTTGGAAAAGGGCAGGGTCAAGGAAGCCAAGCCCCCTTCAAGAGCCGAGAATGCCACCCCGATCCTAGACAACACAATGGAGGCGAAATAAGCAGAGGCCAAAGACCCTCATTCTTTTCAACCTAGCAAGAGAAAGGACCCCCTTTGCAGTTAGGAGGGAAATCCAAAAGGAACATAACATCTCTCCTCCGCGCGCGGATCTACCGGACTTCCAAGCTGGTACTGATTCGCCAGCGCCCGGTCGTCGTGGGACTGGGAGAGAATCAAGGGAAAACCTTGAGGTGGGACCATTAGCCGCCATGGCTTCCTTTTCTTCCTCATCACCAGTGCCGCCTATACTAGCTCGAGAGCTATGGACGGTTTTAGAATAGACCTGTCTCCACCTCTCCCTCTATACTTAGCTTGGTTTTAAAACAAACTTGCCTAGGCCTTTTTTTTTTTTAGCTTTAGAACAAGCCTGCCTAAGCATTTACCTTCGTAGTTAGCTTCAGAACAAGCCTACCTAAGCATTTGTTGCACAATGTAACTTTTCTTTACTTAATAAAGAAGTAGCCACATTTCGTTTACATTACTTCTTGAATCTTTCATTTCTTTATGATGATTGCCTTCTGAATGAGTACATTGCCGTTGTTTGTTTGTTTTTTTTTTTTTTTTTGAACTTGGAAGAGGTGTTGTTATCAATCCTTCCACACCAACCGTTGCACTCGCTAATCCTCAAATCCTTCCCACAAATGGCGCCAATTGTAGGGACCGGGTTCAGGCACTTCCCTCCTAGGATGAGTGGACCCAAGCCCAGTTAACCCTATACAATAAATTTGTAGAGAGTGGGTAGAAGGACTAGGCATTAGTGAACGATACAACGGTTGATGTGGGTTTACAAGATCAATAAATGAGATTTAGCTAGGTATTCTAAGGGGAAGTTCGTCCTCGACTCAGTCCGAGGAGCTCTTCCCTGGTTGCTAACGAAAATAAGGGTTGCCACCAAACCCCCTCTTCTCTGAGGGTTCATTCTATTATATAGTCCTGTTCAGTTGATCTCTACCTTCCACTTGTTGATCATCTGAGCCTGTGTTTGAGGGTTCGTTCCATCAACTGCCTTGCCAAACCTCTTGTTAGTTGAAGTAACCAAAGCATCGTTGTTCAACAGTCAATTCTTCATTAATGCGGCCAGAGTGTCAATTGCGTGCTTTTAATGTGGGGATGATAGCTCCCCTACGGATTACTCCTTCACCATATTCCCCCGACCGACCCTGGGTATTTGTCTTTTTCTTTGGCATGCCCTAGGAGGGTGCTTTTGATGGGGCGCCGACCTTCCCTTCTTCGATATCGGCCGGCTGTGGACATGGTCATCCTTGGCGATGCTCCTTGATAATTTGAGCCTTCCCCGCTCATCCTCGGATACTGCATTGTTCTCGGCATGGGCCTTGGGCCCGATATGAAGTGGGTCGGGATTGCCAAATCTTCGGGCCCCACAATTTACAACCAAGTTTGTTACCAAATTTTACCCAAAATTTAATTATGTTGGGACTAAAAAATTTTAGGGTGGTCACAAATATTTTTTAAGGATTAAAAAATCATAAATTTTTAAAATTTATATATAATATAAAAAAAAAAATAGGTTAGGGTGGTCCAGTGACCACCCTGAACTAAACGTAAAGCCACCAGTGTCAATTCTCTTGCTTTTGCTCTCTCTAGCTTTCTTTCACTATGTTTTCTTTTTTCTTTCTTTCTATTTCAACTTGGTACTAAAATGACATAGAACAAACACGCGATAGAGGCCAAATCTCATTCTAGCCTAACAAAATCCTTAAATTCATAAGAAGTTCCTTGAATCCACCAAATAAAAAAAGAAAAGAAAACCCTTTCTTGAAAATATCACTAAAAATATGAGTTCAAATTTTAGTTTATGTAGTGCAAGCCTATTTAAGGCTTATTTTGCAAGTCAAAATATTCCTAAATTGATCTTATTTAAAACCCTAATAGGACTCTAATTTGACTATAAAACCCATAAAAACACTTAAAATCAAGCAAATAAAATCTTAAATACTGTAATTCAGAAAATTAACTAAAAATATAAAAAATTAATAAACGAATACAAATTATCCCTCATATTTTTTCCTACATCATAAAACCGCAATTTCTATTCCTCAACAACCTTCGTTGTAGCCTACATTATAAACATTAGATTTCACACCTAAGATCTAATTGACCGAGATCTCATCTATACCAAAATTTCTCAAATGTACATTAGAGTCCTCTCAGATTTGTAGCGTTGAGGTCAAATACCTCTATAGACATCCTCCACATCTCTCGCATGTACTCCAATTTCATCCTGGCGACATGCCAGCTGACTTACTATTTGGTTTTCATGAAATGTTCCTTCCAAACAATACACATGTTGGAGACATGTCTATTTGTGCTCACACACATTAGAGATCTTTCCACATCTTTCACATGCATGCATCGTGTGCTTCACCGGATTTCTTCATCTTTGATATACTTTTAGTCATTTCTTGGTGGGAACCGATTCATTCAATTGGCACTAAAGACTTTCTTTCCAAACTAGAGTTTGAGTGGGATGCCATCATGCCATAATATCTTTAGATACTTCTTCCATAGATATTTAAACCATAGTTTTATAATAGCATGAGTTACTGTGGTTTTCAAGGTATGAATACTGCACCAAATATACATCTTATATACTCTACATTGGTTCATTGTAAGTTATAACATATAGTAGTGCAATATGATAAATATATAGTCATTAAGGTTATTTTTCTTTAGACGTATAAGATGTAGGCCAGTATGATTATCTTTCGTTAAAATCAAGTTATTTATCACTCTCACAGTTAAGAATAGTTGTTACCTACCTCTGCTTGAAATTCCTTATACCCTTGAACTGATGAATGTGAAAGCATCTTCACAGCAACTTGAAAGCCATCTAAGTAGCCATGATAAACTGTTCCGAAGCCTCCTTTCCCAATAACGTTTTCAAAATTGTTGGTAATGCTTTGGACCTCCGAGTATGTGAACTGCTGTTTCTTAGACTCTAACACCATACCTTGTTCATTGGATACAAAGTTCACCTCCCTCTCCCTTGCTGGCGTATCTGCTAAAATATGACAAATTAATGAAGCATATGTTATCTTTGTCCCTTTTGCTTCCACAGAAAATTGACATTTTAGTGATTTAAAACTGGGATACCCAAAAACGTCCAAGCTTTAAGAATAAAATACAAATAGTTATTCTACCTTTTTTCCTCCTTTTAAGGTGCCACAATAGAGCAATTCCACTTGATAAGAGGATGGCAGATCCAACAACTGCTGCTACTACTGGAACAACAATTTTCTTTTTGTTTTTGCATTGACTGGACACACAAGGATTTGGATTTGGATTTCCTCCATTATTAGCAAGATTTGGATTTCCTCCAACACTAGTATCAACAATGAACGTAAAACTTTAAACTGCAGCTAATACCAAGAACCTCTTGATCTTCTGTCTTATACTAAAGGTAGTTATTGAACTACTCTTAATGATTTGGCGAAAGTTTGGATATATGATAGCACTACTTTATAGAAAAAATTTTGGTGTCAAGGGAAAAATTACTAAAACAGAAATAATGATAATCCTCTAAGTAAATAACAGACCTGAGAAAAAGTAATCCCTTAGTTGATCTTTCAATGAGTTCCTTGGGAATGGACCCTGAGAGGCTGTTATTTTGAAGGATTCTGTAAAGATAGAATATTATGATTTCTACATTCTTACTGAAATAAACTGAGTATAACTTGAATCCTGAGTAACTTACAGGACACGCAAAAGTGGTAGCTGTGACAGAAAAATGGGAATAGTTCCATTTAAGCTATTGTTTGATAGATCCCTGAAATAAGCAAGCTATCATGTTAAATTAATATCAGTCACCAGAAAAGGCAAAAAAAAAAGTGCTATCTAGTTTTAATTAGCAAAAAACTGAATGTATCTGGTTCAAGTGAAATGCTTACAAATACTGTATCATTGTGAGATTTGATATGAAAGGAGCTATCTCCCCAGTCAATCCACTTGAGGATAAGTTCCTAATTTCGAGATCAACAAATTGAGATTTGGAATAAATTAAAATATTAGGATGTATACTTTATATATTTAGAAGGCATAAACTTACAAGGATATGATGCTGGGTGAATCATAACTATTGTAGCTGCAATTAAGACCGTCCCACGCGTAATCTTTAGGGGCACAAGGATCTCCCTGCCAGTTTCTCTTTATTCGATATATGGATTTGATATTCTTGATAGCATCAACTAATTATTTCATAGGCGTAAAATGAGAAATATGAAAGAAGTTAAAGAAACAAATAATGAAGTAATGATCATATACAAATTAAGCATGTGGTGCTGAATTTTTATGCGTTAAGAACATACCATCTTCTTGGTCTGTTTGTGCTTGTAAAAACTGTTTCAATGTGTAGAACTCGACTGCGTTGAGAATGGGCGGAAGGGTTGAAGTTTCAGTTTGATTTATCCAAATCTGAAACTGCTGTCCAATTTCTCCATCTGGGCTGCTGTGTACTGTAATCGTATTTAAGTACCTGGGAACAAAAGATCCCTCCCACAAATTCCCATTCAAAAAGATGTTGAATTGTCTAGACTGGTTCGGTTGAAGGTTTTCTAATTCAGCAAAGTGCATGTAGATATATTGGATCGCTCCGTTACCACCGCCAGTAGTCCAAGTAATAAACATGGGATCATTTATATTGAATTTTGTGACTGCAGTACTCATGACACCTTGCGGTACTCGGTAATAATCGGTGTGGCCTATGATGCCAATCGTAAGATTGGTAGCAATGTTTTTCCATATATTTAGGTTCAAGGGTTGCCATATGCGGTCAAAAACATCATCTTTGTACCTAAGTAAAAAAATATCATATCAGGCTACTTGTTTGAAGGCCTATTAACATCATACACTTGTTAATAAATTATTTTAACAAAGTTTTAATATCACTTTTGTAAGAAATATGAAAATACAGATAAAAAAATCAATTATTATTTTTTTTTTTATTCTCATAAAAAATTTCTAAATGTATTTTTTAAATCAATATATTTAAGACATTCATTAACTTTATCCTTGTTTGAAAATGACTGTACTGTATGCGTTTGGCAACACTTATTTTTGTCAATTTATTTTATTATTCACCTTATTTTTGCTACTATTAATAAGTCTCATTGTATTTTTTGATACTATTTATAGGTCTTACTGTAGTATTTCAGCTAACTTTGACTTTTATCTATAACTTTCAATAAAAAATTTTCAATTTCAGCAAAAAAAGCAGATTTCAAACAGACCTAAGTTAGGTCTTACTGAAAGGATAAAAAATTAAAATTGGCTTACCTGTAACTTCTGTTGGTTTGTGAACCGCAATCAAACCGCTCAACGAGATCCAGTGATCCTGATTTACGTATGTAAGTATCGTTGTTCAAAGGTCTTACCTCTAACACTGATACGAAAGGTGTCCCGTTGCCCGTGTTCACAAGACAAACATAGATGTCTTCTGACAAGGATAGATGCATAATTTCCTTTGTTAATGTACTTGATGCATCCGTCACTGCCACTGTGTCCCACTTGTTTACTCCAAGATACAAATCAAATTTTGGGATTTTGCCTATGCCATCATAGTTCCCATACATGAAACTTGCTCGGATCAAATAGTTCCTGTTTTTTCCTGGTGAAGGTCTTAATGTGTAGCAATTTTTGTTTCCTTCAGGAAAGCTGCGGACGGTCCAAAACTGCTGTTCAAGAGAATTGGTTCTGTATTCGACTGAAATATTCCCATTTTTACCGGTTTCTGTGAAAGCTAAGTCTGAAGTGTAATTGATTTCTGTTACTCCATCTTTATAGCTTGAGTCATCTGGTATCCCACAGTCTATGCTGATGAAGCCTGAGATACAAGAGAATTAGCTTTATGTTTAGAGTGCAACAATTGATATATAGTGGTGCTCAAAAGATTTAGATTGTCAAACCTAATTGATCCTGCTGGGAATGAACAAGGACTGTGAGAGTAAAAGCACCATGAAGTATTATTGCTAATGGAAAATGCTTTGCCATTTCCAACACTGTTTCCTTTCCTTGGCGTGCCTTTTCAGATTTCAATCCTATAAATAGTGCTTTGGTTGGATGTTGAGCAAGTCTTACATTGATGAGATATAGTATTTGAGCAACCAGGTCAATTACTTATATGTAGTGAAGAATGATATATCATGACCCGAATTCTGTCTTTGTCAAAAGACACTAACATTTCTTTATTCTCAAAAAAATAAAAAATTCCCTTTCAAATCCATCGGTTGGCATTGTCTTTAAAATACTTGAACCAAAAGTCATTGACAGTGAATGCAAATACTTTGGGCCCGTTTGGTGCAGGTTCATTGTATGAGTTTAAACGACAGTTTTTAAAATAATGTGAAAATTATGGTTTTAAAAGTGTCCTGCAAATACATGTTTAAATTTTTAAGTATTTATAACGCAAAAAAATTGTTTAGCATCGTATCTCTAATAACATTTTTTTCAAAATTGAAAGAGCATGATAATGTTGTTAGGTATGAGTATGTGTTTTTAATTAGAAAAAGTGGTACTTATTCTAACATGACCAACTTATTAAACTATTTTTAATTTAAGGAGACTAAGAGAAAACCCTCATGTGAACCAACAACTCTTCCTTTCTTCTTCTTCTTCTTCCTCTTCGACCCATTTTCCACTTTGATGTGGAGATAGATCTCGGTGGTGGCACATGCTTAAATGAAAGAGAGATGAGCTTTCTTTTTCTTTGAGAGAGAGAGAGAGAGAGAGAGAGAGAGAGAGGGAGAGAGGGTTTTAGTTAATGTAATGTAAAATCATGAAAATCCCATACTTTTCAAAATATTTTTCAACAATGTCACTTACCATTGTTACTCAAAAACTAAAATTGCTCCCAATGTGTTCTCAAAATAAAATGTTTAAACATTCTAAATTGAAAACTATGACTCAACTCTTAAATAAACACTCCTGCCAAACACAATTTTTTTTTTTAGTCCACAATTATTAGTATTTAAAAACTGAAAACTATTATTTGAACTCACATGTTGGATGGCTTAACTCTTTTGGGTCAAGTGATGTCTTTATTTGTTATATTATCTACTCAATTGGAAGCTTTCTAAGGTGTTCTCTCCCCTATAAGTGGTATCAGAGGTCAAGGTGATGTTCGACGAATATGGCAAGGTGTTCAAGGTCCTTTTTCTAACAGGAATATAGCAAGCCTAAAGGGCTCACACAAACAATCTTGGAGAAAGACCTAAAAAATGAGTATTGCTATTTGTGTTGGATCACAATGAAGTGCGTGTGGTTCTAATAGACAGGAATGTACATGCTGGTTCTCATCAATGAGCGTGTAGGGTTCATACATGGTTCCTGTGGATGTCATACGATGTGATGGTGATAGAAAAAGCCCCTAAGGCAAGGAGGAGAGCTAGTAGGACTTATTCATGACTGACAAAGAGACAGAGACACACATGAGGGGAAAATTGTTGGATATATATGTATGAGTGAAGTCCCACATTGTAATGAGAAGGGTGAGTGATTAATATAACATTGTTAAGCCCAAACTCATACGTTTAATTCTTTTAAGTCAAGTGGTGTTCCTATATATTATATTATCAATTCAATATATTGGAGGGTCCTCAAGGTATTATCTCCCCAATATCATGGAATTGACAGCCAAACAAATACTAAGAGCTGTTCCAAAGCATAGATGGCTGAGTAAGACAATTTGTACACGTTGTTTTCTGACTGCCCCTCTTGAAATCAATTGTTAAGTCATTGTATATATTATCTAAAGTCATAATCATAATTAGTCCATCACGATAAATGGACTGAGAGATTTATATACATGCATGCCATGACGAACCTTTTGAATATCTAAAAGAAAAAAATGAAAATAAAAGGTTTGATTTCTTCAACATAGAGACTTAGTCAGCTCTAATAGATTGAACAGCAACCTGACGTACTTCAAATGAAGTTTGGCAGTGGCTTGAAAATATCAGCAATCGAGACTCAAAGTGGTCCAAAGTCCGCGTTTTGTTTTCTAATTGTTAGGGCAGGATCAAATGACATCTTTGATGGCCCGCCATCATTCATGATGTGGTACCTCAGTTATCAAAATGTCCATTCTGCTATCATTTTTATTTTATTTTATTTAAGTTTTTATATATGACATCTGCTTATAATAATAACTGTTTATTATTAAATCAATATATCAATTATTTTTTAATGTAAAGAGTGATTGAATCCCAAATATTTTATGCAATTATCAGAAACTTTACCAGTTGAGTTAATTGAAACCAACCAATGGACTATAACTTAATTTATTATGATTACAAAATGGCTACTTGCAAATTTTTGAATTCATATATTTGCACATTCAAGTATAAGTGCTTGTAAGGTGTGGAAGGTAAGAGTCAGGGTTCAAGTTTTCAGGTGGAAGTTTCACACACATATACAGTTTAGACTAAAGTAGAATTTCTCTCTTCTAAAAAAAATAAAAAAAGATAACTATAATATTGCCTTTCCTATAAAAAAAAAAAAAAAAAAAAAAAAAAGAGTAACTAATAATGCCATCATATAGCTGTGAGATTTATTAATGAAAAGTACGATTAATGATTCAAACATCCATATCTTCTTAAATAAAAAATAAAAAATAAAATTAAAAGGCAAAAAAGAGATCAGAGACTTTGGCCTTTTATTACAGAAATTAGAGGCCGAACCTTATCCAAAAAGTTTTTGCTTACAGTTTCTAGGGATTTAGGGTAGGCTCTATACATTTTTTGGTTTAAGGTGAAGATTAAAATGACGTATTTTATATTTTTAAATAGTTACAGCCAAAACAAACTCTATTTATATAAATTTACAATAAATAGAATTAAAAACATTCAAGCGTAAAAAGCAATAAAACTTGATTATAGTGTTACTAGCCTCATTATACGCTCTTTGTGCATGCGATGAGACTTTTTTTTTTTTTTTTTTTTGTCTAGTGTCTTAAAATTTTTTTAATAAGTTTTTTTTTAAAGACATGAATTAGTAGAAAAGTATCATATTTTTATTAAGTTGTCCTCAAGTTTCTTCTTGCTAAACTAAAGTTTAAGAGTATTTTTAAACTACATAAAAATCCAGTCTAAAAAGGTGTATCCTCTTATAAATAGTAAAAAAGATGCATAAACAAAATCAATAAAAAATGTATTTATTACATCACTCAATAAGTTGGATTAAATAAATCAATACAATATAACTAAAGAGAATATATATCTTAAAAAATAAATACTAAAAAATTATAATGAAATTATATTTTTCTTAAGTTAATTTTGATATTAAGAAGTAATTAACTATATAATATAATTGATTAATCTTTTTTTCTTTTCACTAAACTTAACTTTATTTTTGAACAATTAGTGTGTGTATATATATCCAAAGTAAGTGGATTTCATATTCTTTAGAAAATAGAAAATAAAAAAAAAAAAGGGACAAAAATTGCCATATTTCACTTGATTCTATGAATCAAACACCTCACGTTTAAGTGGAGTCGGTGTGGTAAAAGTAAGTAAGTAACAACTTAGTCAATAGGTTGTGGTTTTTTTTTTTTTTTTTTTTTTTTTTTTTTTTTTTTTTTGGTGTGGTCCAAATTGTCTAGGGATAGAAGGATGAAATTGTCGCCTTAGGATAAATTACTAGAGAGATGCTTCCTATATGAATCTAAAAAAAAAGAGTTGCTTCTTACTTTTGGTCAAAAATACGTGCACCCTAAGGTGTAGGATAATCATAGTATTTTAAAGAAAAGTTTCAAATCATGTAATTTGACTAGGATAATCATACTATTTTTTTCATATATATATATATATATATATTCTTTCCTAGATCTTGGGTTATGTCCACAATTTGGTGCGGAAACAGAAATAGGTTACAGTTGAGAAAGCCATGACTATGGCATTATAAGTGTAAACTACAAAATAAACTGGAGAGGCCATCTGATTACAATTACTGTAATGAGAGAGGATTTAGGTTCTGATCTTAGAAAACTAAAGCCTGAAAGTGAAGCCTAAAATAAAGCCTGCTTCAGAATGGAGAGGAAGCTGCCTTTTATAGGAGAAGGGAGCTTGCAAACTGCTGAAGGAGAGCCTTGGATGCTGCTGGAAATCCGGAAGGTGAAACTGCTTTAACCTTGGGTGAAAATCATTTCAGCCGAAAGCAAACAGTAACTTCAGGATAACTTGTCGGGCACTGTTGATGAACAGTAACTGTCACTGTTCATGAATAGTGATTTGTCCCCTTGCTTTTTTGGCGTACTGTTCATCAAAAGTAACTTTCACTGTGGATGAATAGTAGGCTGTCTGGAATCTGCTGAGTGTGGGTACTGTGCATGTACAGTGATCTGGACTGTAGATGAATAGTAACCAGGCCAAAGAAATTGTTCTGGATAATAATTGAGAATATCCGGAACACTTTAGTCATCGTCCAAGTTGTAGCCATCATAGGGATCTTGTGAATCCTGGAATGGGTCCACTGGACATCTATTGACTGAAGCTTCAGATGAGGCAGGAGAAACTCTTTCTACTGACTCTAACTTCTCTGCTTGAATCTGCAATTGCTTGGCAAGATCTTTTAGTTCTTTACTAGATTTTCCGGCGATCTGGACGGAGTCTAGGCTAGACTGAGACCTTGTATTATAAGGAATTGCTCTTGGAACTGGAGGAGGGAAGTCCTTGTGTATCTGGGTGATGACAGTTTGAAATCTGAAAGTGTCCCACCATTTAACTGAGAATTCCCTATCCAAAAGATTGTTGTTTATCTGGTAATTCCACATGCTTATCCAGTGAATCCTGTACTTGATAGTCATATGTAGGATGGCTAGAAACTGGGAATTATGTCTTGAAGGTTGATACCTGGAGCTAAAATACCTGAGGGCGTCCTGTAGGGGTTCTGGGAAAATCTGTGGAATTGAGCCAAACATTTCCCACCACTTTAGGAACCATGAAGGTATTGAACTGCAGCATTTTTTGTCGAACATGATGAACCATGAATGATCAAAGTTCTTGTTCTGGTAAAATAAGACTTTTTCAAAAGCGTCCATATAATCATAGTAACTATAATGGAAGCCTGCATCTTTGTGAAATTTGAGCAAAGAGGGATGCTGTCCCCATTCTTCGCAACTGACAAAACCTGTGAAGATGAACTTGTGATAAAGAACTTCAGAAGGGTTTGTTTTGTTCACAATGTTTTCTATTCGAGCAGAGTCTTCTTGGATGAGTATGCTCTTATAGAATTTGATGTTCTTTTCTGGGTGCTTAGGGAGGAAGTGCCAACCTGAGGGTAAAACTTCCATAGCTAAGGCTAAAGGATCTGTTATATGAACTAAATGGGGTTCAATATAAGAGATGTGCTGGACAAAAGGTTTCCTAATGAAGGAGGAGGTTCCTTTTCTGAAGGAAAGCTTTTGGGGAACAATCGGGCCAAAAGGTTCATCAACCGTGTAAGGGGTGATTGCCCTAGGAGGAGGAGCTGCTAAGGCTGAACTGTAACTGGGTTGGCCATATGAGGGTCTCTGGTAATTTGGTTTTGGGATCGTGGAAACCACATACCTATTGGCTAGGGCTGCGGGTGAAAGGGGAACTAGCTGGTGACCAGGAGGGTTCTTTGCCTGACTGGTACTGGAGGTAGTGTGCTGTTTAGGCAGTTTTGGGGGTTGGGGTTGAACGGGTCTTTTCCCGGACATCTTGGTTTGGACTCTGCAAAAATTCACATGTTAGGAAATCAGGGATACTGTTTTGAGTTCCTTGGATGAATTCAATGTCAAAGTCAAAGATGGAAAGAATGGCTTGCCATCTAGCAAAAATCTGTTTTGATGCAATGTTTTGAACATCTTTTTCTAAAACATGTTTTGCAGATTTGCAATCAATTCTTAATAAAAACTTCTGATTCAAAAGATCACTTTGGAATTTTGAAATGCATAGTACTATAGATAGTATTTCTTTCTTTATAGTACTATAATTAATCTGTGTGGGAGTCCAAATTCCAGAATGGTAACAGACAATTTGTTCAGGGGAAGTTGGGCTAGCACGTTGGAGGAGAATGCCACCATAACCTACGTTAGAGGCATCAGTTTGGACAATCTTGAAGGAATTATCTGAAGGAATTCCTAAACAGGGGAGTGTCCTGACATGTTTCTTGATGTTTTGGACAACTGAAGTATGGGCAGGTGTCCAAGGGGATGGATTGGTGTGAAGTCTATCAAAAAGGAGTTTGCACTGAGGCCTGAGATTTTGATAGAAGTCAGACACATAATTGAAAGATCCTAAAAACCTTTGCAACTGGGTTTTATCTAAAATTTCATCTGGAAACTTTTCTGCAAACTGAATGGACCTGTCTATGGGTTTGATAACACCATGGTGGATATCAAAACCTAGAAATCTTATACGAGTTTGGAAAAGTTTGATCTTTGGGGCTGAAACAACAAGACCATTGAGTTTGATTGTATGGAGGAAAGCTCTTAGGTGTTTCCAATGTTGGTTCAGGGATTCTGAGAAAATGAGGACATCATCGATGTACACAATGGCATGGTTGGAGAATGGATTGAAAATCTCATTCATGATGTTTTGGAATTCAGAAGGTGCATTTTTGAGACCAAAGGGCATTACATTCCATTCATAATGACCAAAGGGTGTGGTAAAGGCTGTCTTATACCTATCAGACTCTGTGATTTGTATTTGCCAAAAACCACTCTTCATATCAAACTTACTGAAAACCACTGCTCTACTAAGCCTATTGACTAAGTCTCTTTTGTTAGGAATCGGGTACCTTACCCATTCTAAGACTTTGTTAAGGGGCTTGTAATTGATGACTAATCTAGGGACACCTCTTTCTATCTCAGCGTTTTTCTGGACATAAAAGGCTGGACAGGACCATGGTGATCTAGATTTTCTGATTATTCCTTTCTTAAGGAGATCCTCTATTTCTGCTCTACAAGTATCCATGAGCTCTTGGTTCATTTGGATGGGTCGAGCTTTGGTAGGGATGTCCTTTTCTTTGAAATCTTTGACATAGGGAAGAGTTACTTCGTGCTTCTTCCTATGCCAGAAAGCTGTGGGTAGATCAGAGCAGACTTCCTGCTTAAGTTTTTCTTCAAACTTGCTGATCTCTGTTTGGATCTTTTTACAAACTAGTTGTTCCTCAACTTGTTTATACTTAAGATCCTCTTTGAGGTACTTAAGGTGCTGATACTTGGCAGAAAGTAGGTTAAGGTTCTTGGAGATAGCAATTTCCTAGAGAGTACTAATATCTCTAGGTTCAGGATTCCTAAGAAACTTAAACTTAACTGGCTGGCCAAAGGGATGGGTAGTGATACCTTCACTATCCGTGGTGAAAGGATACAATAGACACATGAAAGGGTTTCCTAAGATAACCTTATCTGTCATATTCTTGACTAGGACAAATGTGGTTTTGAAACACGTATTATCCTGGCAAACATGAGCTTTGGGAATTTTGAATTCAATTTGCATTTTACCTCCACTTGCAGAAGTTAACCTTTCTTTGGTTTTTCTAAAGTACTTAGAGGGAATGATGCCTTCTTGAATGCAATTGAGATCAGCGCCTGAATCTATTAAGGCAATAACCTCGAATTCAAAATCTTTGCTGATGACAATCCTGACTTTGGAGTGCCATTTCTGGAAGTTAATCCTATTGATGGTCACTAAGAACTTGTCGTTAGACTGCTGTTCTTGAGCCATATCTGCAGTAGGGTTAACTGTCTCTTCAACTTCTT
Source organism: Quercus gilva (assembly GCA_023621385.1). Lineage (NCBI taxonomy): Eukaryota > Viridiplantae > Streptophyta > Magnoliopsida > Fagales > Fagaceae > Quercus > Quercus gilva. The sequence goes on from CM042477.1 coordinate 18,656,622, forward strand.
CTACTTCCACATCAGAAGGGTTCTGTAATGAGGTTCCTTCCTCATTGCCTTGATGGGAAGTATTCTCCAAATTTCTAACTCTTTGATCAAGGAGATTCTGATCAACCCTAAGGATGGTTAGTTCACTTTTAAGGGTTCTAACCTCAGATTTGGTTTCCTTGATTTCTTTTTGAAGGTCACTAACTGTAACTTCCTTTTTGGATTTGGTAAATCTATTGTAGATTTTTTCCAAATCAAATTTGGGTTCCTGAAGCTTAGGTTTAGGATCACTGGGTTCCTTAACTAAGGTTCTTCTAAATTCTGTAAGCTTCTGAGCTTTGACTACTGGGTCTTCGATCTGTTCTATGAGATCTAAGAGCAGCTCTTCTTGCTTAGAGAGGACATTGAGAGTTTTGTTTTTACAACAACTGTCAATGCATAGGATAGGTTCATCTGGGCCACTAGAGGAGCTAGATGAGGCTCTAGAGGATTCAGAGGATGACTGGTAGATCTGTTGGATCTCCGTGGAGTTGTCACTATCTGAGTGATCAAGTTCAAGGAGCTTAAAGATCTCTTGCTTACTGGCTTGGTCACTAATGAGGGTATTGATAAGGGATTTAGCCTTAGCTTTACACTCTTTACTGAAATGTCCTTTCTTTCCACAGTTGAAGCATTTTCCTGATGCTTTGGAAATTGGTTTTCCTGTGGACTTGGATTTTCCTTTCTTATAGAAATTGTCCTTGCTGAACTTCTGTTTTCTATAATACTTGGATGAAGTCTTTTTCTTGTGAAACTTCTCAGAGGAATCTTTACTTCGGTATTTGGATTTTCTTTTGGTTAAACTTGTCGGGGTTACTCTAGGGTGAAGCAACTTGTTCACTTGTAAACCCTTAAACTGGTTTTCTAGATGTTCTATCTCCTTTTCATTCTCTGAGGAGGTTCTGCTAGAACTGCTAGATGCTGTATGGATGTCTAAGACACTAAGCTTGGGGGCTTTCCTAGAAGGAGGGGGAACAGGCTTGGAGGTTTTCTTAGGAGAAGGGGAGACTGGTCTCTGCTTTGTACTAAGTTCCTTAAGCTTTTGTTCTACAACTTCTAAAGCTGTCAAATCCTTAGGTTTGTCTAAGACAACTAAGCGGGGATCAACTGAGGTTGAAGTGGTAACTAGTGAAGGGGTAACTGGTTCCTTCTTCACGAGTTCTTCAAGCTTTTGGTTGACTATTTCTAAGGCTGTTTGGTCCTTAGATCTAAGACTGGGCTGCCTATTCGTAGGGAGCTTAACTAATGGCTTTTCTAGGGTTTTGACAGGTTTGCTAGGGCTTCCTGGTTGGAGGATGACCTTGTTCTCTATCCTGTCTTCTATCCTATCAAGTTGTTTTCCTATAACTCCTAAACACTGGTTGGTGTAGTTGTTCTGCTCTAGAACCTTCTTGACAACCTGTTCTTCAGGGCTTGTCTGGGTCTTGAAGGGTGAGGCAACTAAATCAGTACCACGGTGTTTAAAGACTATAGCTTCCTGGGGTGGATGGTGAGATCTAACAACCTCTGGGGGATTGGTAGAGCTACTGGATGGATCTTTGGGATCCTTGGTTGGGAGTTTGGTCCAATTGGTTTTGGTAACAACACAAGATTATTTGTGCCATTCAAAGTGGTTTTCAAAATATTCAAAGAAAGGGACATTACTGGATATCTCTTTCATGAAGATTTTCCAACTTTCCAAAACTTCTTTCTTTTGGTCCAAAGTATGGTTGGCTCTATAGGCTTCTCTTTTGAGTTTGTTTTCTTCTGATTCAAACTCATTGCCTAGGGCAACTAGATCTGGGGTGAACTCTTTCCTAATGGTCATGAGCTGGGGGTCTATTTCAGGTTCTTGCTGAAAAGGATCCTGTGGGTCATGAGGATAGGGGTTCAACATGTCCGTTCCTGTCGGGGAAGGATTCTTCTGCTCATTGTTGTCATCCTGATCAACAACTGAGTCTTGCTTGGCTGTGTAGCAGGGTGTGCTAACCTGGGATCTGGTCTGGACACCTTGGAGTTCTATTCCTAAATCTCTTCTAGATCTGGGAAAATGTGCAAGGGGTCTGGACGAGCTACACTAAGATGCAGGTCTATCTCTAATAGGGATAGGTGGCTGCCTAAGGGGTCGGTGTAGATCAAACGGAGATCTAAACCTAGATTCATTAAAATCAAGTGGTGAATCTACAGGTAATCTAAACCTAGACTGGTCAAAACTCATCCTAACCGTACCATCGGCTAATTGCTGGACGAAGTCTAAGTCTGGATTCTGGGCTGGGTTTTGGTTTAGCAAATGATGATTCTCATTTTCCAAAAGCCAATCATCTGGGAAAGTGACATCAGTCCATTTCAGGGTCTTTGGAACCTGGATCTTAGAACTGGGGTCAGTTGTCTGGATAAGAGTGGTTTCTCCTATCTGCTTGTGGTTAAGTGCTTGAACATTCAAGTTCGTCCTGATGCACTTATAGTAAATCCTGTATATCAAGGCAATTTGGTAAACTCCTTTTACTAAAAGGGTACCATGGGTCTTGATGTTGAGGGTGAGTGCTTTCATGATATGCGGGTCATGTAAGCAAACTGTGAAATTGGGGAAACAGTCAAAATGAATTGGTCCACCACTAAGGCTAGATTGGATGGTGCCTAGAAGACAATCACTAAACCTGATGTGTCTAGTGTCTCTAAGGGCCATGAGAATGGAACAATTCAGTCCTTCTCTGATCAAAGGTTTGACTCCAATCTGGACTAAACCTATGTGCAGGTAGTTGTGTCCTGCTTTCTTGTGAGCTTTCAAGGTTTTGGAAGATAACAAATAGCAAGTCTCATACTCTTTGTTAATTCCATAAACTTGTTCTATGGTTCTAACATGGTAATCTGTCCTAAACATCTTGGTTAGGGACCATGAAGACTTATAGATCTTGTTGGTGGGGAACTTAGGGATATTCCAATCTCCTAATTTTAGATCTAGATCTGACAACTCTAATTCTTCTGAATTGAGAATTCCACTTTCTTGAGGAATCTCAGGGAGGGACGATCTTTGGCTGGTGGTAGAGTTACTCCTGAACAACCTATTCATCATCTTTGATTAAAAGCCTAGTTAAACAACTATAACCTTAATACCTTTAACTCCTAACTTCTGGATCTATCCTTCGGTCTACAACAGAGCGATACAATGGGACAACTGCCTCTCTGAGCTCAAGCTAACCTCTTAACGCCACAATCTCTCCACTGTGTAACAAACCCTAAACGCCTTCCCTCGGCTAACACGGGCGACCAACACAGAACAGGAGGTGAACAGTGGTCTTACTGGGTTGCCTAACATCACAGATACGGTCTTACAAGTCTCAACAGTACACATCTGCAACAGATTTTCTGGATAAACACAAAAACAAGAAGAAGCAAGTATCTGGGAAATAATTGAACAACAGGGACAAATAGACAAAGAATGATAAACAGAGGGTTAGAAGGAGGCTCAGCCTACCATAAAAAGATAATCACAAGTGAGAAGAAAGAATGGATGAATGAGAGTGTTATCAGAAAATAGATGTAAAATAAAATCAAATGTATAGGATAACTATGCATGATATCACCTATTGAAAATAATCAAAATAATCTTAATGCAAAAGTATTTTGATTGATAACTATGGCGGTATAACCGTCCAACTTGATTGAAAATTTAAAAAGTAACTTACAAACACAATATCGGCCAACTTGGCTCTGATACCAAAAGGGGGGTAAGTTACAACTGCGAGGAGTAACAGGCTACTGGAGCTCTGGTACTACAAGTGAGGGTGCGGAAACAGAAATAGGTTACAGTTGAGAAAGCCATGACTATGGCATTACAAGTGTAAACTACAAAATAAACTATATATATATATATATATATTCTTTCCTTTTACATCATATAGATATTTTGTAACTAGTCTGCGACTTTGTCAATAAATTTTGATTCCTTAACTGGTTAAATGTTCACATTGGAGCACTAAGGATTAAGTGATTAAGTTGTAATGACTCAACTTATGTTTACATAAGATAGGACAATAGCATCACTTTAAAATATAAATCTTCTGTACCATTTTTTGTGTATCACTCTTTGTTAAAATTAATACATGATAAGTTGTGATTGGTGGAACATAAAGTTGGTATACAAAAAATGGTGCAGGAGATTTGTATTCCCACGTTAATTCTCTAGGATTTAGATCAACACCTGATGCAATACCTCTCTTCCCTCTTACAAAACTTTTTCACTTTTTTACTTTTTTACTTTTTTTTTACTTTTTTTATTCAATGGTTGAAAATGAAAGTTGATTTTTTCACCTCTCAATCTTAGCCATTAAGTGGTATTACGCATTATCTCAATCCAATTCTCTGTAGGGTTTTCCTCATTTCTTATGAACTTAATCATCCTATAGAGTTGACTTGCCTAAGCTACTCCCCTTCTTTTGCTCAAAAAAAAAAAAAAAAAAAAATCCTGCTCCCTCTACCCAATCCATTATTAGGTCACCCAATACTGCCAAAGCCCTCCATCCTTAAATCTTAATCACCATGTAACTTGAAAATCCTTTCCTTCATTGATCCATTGGAAATTACAAGTCATTTAAAAATTTAAATAACATGAGAGTTTGTAAATTGTTAGACTTAGAAAATAAATTATGAACCATAAAATAGATTCTCTCTATTTGTAAAATGGAGATGATCCTATCACTAAATACATCACCTTCACATTTTTCAAATCCCAATTATGAACACAAAAATCTAGACAAACTCATTTCTAGATAGAGAAAGACCAACTAAGAACCCAAGTTAACTTCATCAAAAAAAGAAAAAAAGAAAGAAAAAGAAAAAATGAACCCAAGTTAACCCTATAGCATGACCCACAAAAAAGAAAAACAATCTAAACATTCAATTTAATAGGCAAGCTGTCGTGAGTATAGACCTTGCAAAAAGGTCAGGTAGATCAAATTCTAATTCGATCTAATTAGATTTGGGTAAAAATTGTCATTTAAAACAAGTTGCAAAACCTATGACCATTATTGAAAAATGATATGTCTACAACATTTTTATAACAAATCATAAATATTAGATTGTTACTGGTTATTATTGTTGGGGCAAAAAAATAATCTTAGTGTTAGTTTCAAATTTGAACCAATAACAACTAACACCTATGATTTGTTGAAAAAATATTGTAAAATTGTTGTAGACGTAACATCTCTCACCATGATTTGGTCTTTTGAGGATCAAGCTATCTTTGTTTGCTTCTTATTTTTCACCTGAAAAAATAATAATAAATAAGAAACTTAATAATATTGTCTTTGAATTTATTTCAATAAAATAAAAGAATAAAACAAAAAAAATACTAAAAAAAATAAAAGTTACTCTTTGAATTTGTTTGCTAGAAGGATGGATTTATCTTGGGAAGTTAGGACTTAAGCAACTTTTTGGGTCATCATGAAATTATTAAGGACAAATTACTAAGAGATGGCAGCTGGTTTTGCTCAAAACAGGTTAGACCGGGTAAGTGGATTTTTAGCTAGACGTGGCTTTGTATACTTTTTTAAAATGACCTCTCTCTCTCTCTCTCTCTCTCTCTCTCTCTCTCCACACACACACATATATATCCCCAAAAATATACAACATATTCTAATATTTATAAACAAATAAAAAAAAAAACCGACATAATTTAAAAAAATCATGAGTGTCAAAGATCTAATACAATATTTACTAGCAACAAATAATGGAGGTCTGCATTTTGACTAGTGACTATAGAATTGAGATTAGGTGGAATACTTAAAGTATTGCACCTAATGCAATTACTTTTAATGGTTAAGATTAATAGTTGTAAAAAAACAATTTTCAATCTCAACTATTAATAAATAAAAAATAAAAATAAAAACTTTATGAGAAGTAAAAAGTAAAAATTAAAAAAAGTAAAACGTGAAAATTTTTTGTGAGACAATTGAGGTGAATTGCACCCGCCGGATCCTAATCCAGTGACTACATATCAACATGACATTTCTAAACGGAGTATAAGCATTACCAAAAATCTGATACGAAATCATCGTGAAAAATCTCCCTTAGGATATGCAACTTTATTACCAAGTTCTAAGTCAAACACATGCAAGGTCTATAATCCGAAAAAGCCTGGTCTGTAATTAATAAGTACTTGGACTAACCACTTCTAGCTCCAAATTTTAACTCAATGCTGGTAGTATTTGAGACTGGTATTTGGGAAGTAAGGTGTGATTGATTCTTATGCATAGGTGCTTCTCCCTTTTGTAGTGGTGAAAAACTGACCCTCGTAGAACGTGAGTTTACTTGTTGAAATTGGTGACTACGTAACTTTTTGTGAGGTGGTATTGTGTTTGCATAGGTGAATGAGCTGGTCTTAGATTTTCACCTTAGATTTTACTGGATTGAGGTGTTTAGTGACTTTAGTCACGTGGCTTGGGTTCAATTTAGTTTTCTCCTAACAATGAAATGAAAAGACTCCAGCTAGAAAGGGTGGGTAGAAGTCGAATACATATCATTTGTACTATTTTTTGTATTATATTTTATGCTCTATCAATTGTAATATGTCATGTATTAGAAAATAATGGTAACTTCTTAAATATTAAATTATTAATACTTTTGAGAGGATTTAGGCTTGCTTAAACATGTTTTAGCTCTAACTAATCAATGTGCACATGCATCGATCATTGGATTATTCATATATTCCACACCCTCAAACGAGAACTCTAAGTAGCATGCGTTGAGTCAAATTACTACCCCACCACCAAACTCAAAATCGTGTAGTTGAATATGGTACAGGGTTGAACTATGAATGCACTATATGAATACTAAATTTTACAAAATACTGTAAGTAATAACTTATGATTGAATTACATTACTTACACATAGAACTATCAATGCTACTTAATGAAAAAGGAAAATTATTATGTACCAATTACAAGTTGACACTTATATATATTGCGAAATTATGTAAGTACTAGATGTGTCCCTAATTCTCAAATTTTTTTTTTTTTTTTTTTTCTCGTTTAAGAACCATGTTCTTGGGTCACAAAGTCGGTTGTTAGGCAATGGAGTCCCTAGACATAACCTATGCGGAGCCTTTCCTACTCAGGTAACTAATTCATTGGGCTAGAGAGTCCCTTGATGGATAGGGTTGGACCTGTGGGCCCCATGAGTCCAATGCCCTATGGTGTAGCCTTAGTTAAATTAAGCCCACAAAAATATAGAGCTCCGAACAATTCAGCCTAATGGATCTCAATAGGCTTGGAGCACAAATATTGGGTACTGTCTTCATCTTTTTTTTTCTTTTTTCTTTTTTGATAAGTGTAGTGTCTCTATTTGATTTATTGAGTATGGGCTTAGTTAATAAATCCAGCACAAAAGAGAGCTTCCTCGACATTCAACTCACGGGCTTAGAGATAACATTGTATTTAAGTCTATGATAGTTGTTATCCATTCTTAGATTAAAAAGTTTTCGGCCCATGATTTCGCTTATGGGCTTTTGAATATAATGTTTGGGGGCCTGTGCCCATCTCTACTTCTCTATACGACCTTTTTTGAAATCACGACATAGAGAGAGCCCTAAATTGTCATAACTCATAATTTTGTTTTTGCAATAAAATTATTTCTCATAATTAATTTTTTATAAAAATAAATTGGTGACAATTTCTTGTAAGAAATAGCGTTTGCTTTTTAATGCAAAATTATAACAGTCTTCCAATATAAATAAATGTGCGTTTTCCTGTAAAATAAAAAGTATTTTTCTGGAAAAGTTAAATACTTTTTCAATGTAAATTTAGCATACCTAATCTGAGACAATATAAAACATAGTTTTCAATTACTATCAATTTGCACAGTCAAGGAATTAAGACACATTTATAAATAAATAAAAGAAGCTAAATTCAATTTAGTCTCTTAACTTTTTTTTTTTTTTTTTTCAATTGTAAAATTAAGTCACTAAGGATTATTTTTGTTAATTTAGTACCTCACTTTGTCAAAAAGAATTAATAGGTTATTCCATCCAACTCTATTAGTAAACAACCATTTCAAAATTTTATTAGAAACATTCATGAGATGTTTCGTTTAATAGATCTTGTTGCTTGATAAATTTTACTGAAAACATTCATTTGCTATTGATTTGGACAAAAGTACTTAATTGACACATTTTGACAATTGAGGGAAGTTGTGGAATCTCGGTTAAGTAAGATTAATCAAAAGAACAGAGAAGTGAGAAGAAAGACAACATAGAGAGATTTTATGTGATTTGGAACTGTGGCTACATTCGCGGGAGCAAGTGGCTAATAATCCACTATATATGGAAATTTTGAATTACAAAAGTGTTTGATAAATGGTATTTTGCTCCATTTTGTTCATTATATTGCCCTCCACTTCAGTTTGCTGTGCCCATACAGCCCCTTAGGTAGTGGCCTAGAATCAAATGTGAGCCAACTCTAACAAAGGATTACATTAATAAAAATTAAACTATAAAAACTAATTTGACAATTGAAGAAAACTTAAAGAATAATTTATTTTTTATTTTTTATTTGGAGATAATCAATTAGGTTTTGACATTAAAAAAAAAAAAAAAAAAGGTAATCAAAGATGAAAAAAGGGGAGGTAAAAGGTACATGCTAAATTAATTGGTAAGATCTTTTAGTTTTACTCAAAAGACCAATGATTTAAGCCCATTTTCATTTAAACCAAAATAAAATAAAAAATACACATTTGAAAATTGGGGTGTGTGCTCTAGATATTGGTATCTCATTTTCATTTGTTCATTTCAAAGCACCTTGGGCTTAGGCTGTATCCAAATTCCAAATGTAATACATCTATATAAATATCGATATTTATTAAAAGTTCTGAATTTTGGATATCAAAGTCCAAGCTTAACTAGCCACAAGGAATTCTAGTCCATTTTCTATGGAGTAATGTAGAACCAACACTCACAGCTTCAACTATGTAGCATGTTATGAGGCTGCATGTAATGTTCTGTAGGAAACACCAATACTCTTTGTGAAATGGTGTGGTTTTTTCAGTGTCCCTACACTGTCAACGTTTTTAGGCAATGGAGTTACTAGACACAGCCTAGGCCTTTGTTGCACATGCAACTTGAGCCTAGAGGTCATGGAGTCAGAGTTCCCTTGATGGGTAGGGCTGGACCTTTGGGCCTCAAGAGTCTAATCAATGCCATATGGTGTGGCCTTTTAAATCCATTGGGTTTGGAAGTCCATTACTGTGTAGTGTCTTCTGTTTGATTTATTGAGCATGGGCTTAGTTAATAAAGTCAACACAAAAGAGAGCTACCCTTGACATTCAACTCATGGGCTTTGGGATAACATTTGTGCTTGATATTAAGGCTCTGATAGTTCTTTTCCAGTTTAGTATGGCGATTTTTTTGGCCCACGAGTTGGCTTATTAGGCTTTTAGGTATAATGTTTGGGGGCCAGTTAGCATCTCCTCTATACCCCTTTTCTTGAATTTCGAGAAATCATTATACAACAAAATTCAACCAAAAAAAAAAAAAAAATTTGGTGTCAATTCCCCGTAAAAAATAGGGTTTTCTTTTCAAAGGAAATTAAAAACATTTTTTTAAAGGATATCAAAATAGGTCTTTAATATTCTTTCAAAAAAAAAAATGTTTTTAATATGTTTAAAACTTTAAATTTAAGATAAGTAAAGTTTTTTCAAGGAAAATTAGTAGTGTTTTACAAATTACAATCAATTTGAACAGTAAAGAAAAATTAGTATGCATTTTCCTATAAAATAATTAGTTTTTTGAAGAAAATATATATACTATGTTCCTATAAATTTAAGATAGACAGTCTTAGACAAGATAAAACACATTTTTTTAAAGCAATTAAGAATTTAGGATACAGCCACAAGAGAGCTGTTGGAGGAGTTTCGGACTGCCCAGGAACAGATGAGGACCGAACCAATGATGCAGCCAGCTCGGGATACTTGGCAGCCTCTTCCTCAATCGGTCTTCAAGCTTAATTTCGATGCAGCAGTGTTTTCAGGCCTCAATAGATCTGGTTATGGTGCAATTATACGCAATGAGAAAGGTGAGGTTATGGCAGCCATGGTAGCAAAGGGTCTGGAAGTGTTTTGCAGTGAGGAAGCTGAACTACTTCCATGTAGGAAAGCCATTGAGTTTGCAGAGGATGGAGGCTTCTCAAAATTAGTTATTGAAGGAGATAACAGTTTGGCCATGACAGCTATTTCAACGCTGAAGCTTGATCAGTCATTGCTTGGGAATGTGGTTGGGGATATTCAACACTTGATTTGGAATTTGCATTGGGTAAGGATTGATTGTATTAGGAGAGGGGGGAATCGGGTTGCTCATGTTTTAGCTCAATTTGCTAGAAATATTACCGAGGATAGGTATTGCATGGAAGATTTTCCTCCAATAGCTAGAGAAACTCTATATCAAGATGCTAATTTTGTTGATTAATTGAATGATATGCTTTTGTTTCAAAAAAAGAATTTAAGATACTTTTTTTTTAAGAGGGCTAAAATTCAATTTAGTTTCTTAACTTTTACTTTAATTGTCAAATTAAGTCACTAAGGCTTATATTTATTAATTTAATTCCTCACTTTGTCAAAATAATTTAATATGGCCATTCCTTGGAAATCTGTAAGCAAACGATACCATCTAAAAATTTTATTGAAAACATTTGTTAGGTTCTAAGGTCTTAGGATTTTATGTATTTAGAACTCCAATTTGTAATGTTGGCAAACCATGATCAAAATATGTATTTAGTCTTATTTAGGCTTGCTCAAAGTTGGTCTATTATTGTAAAGTTGGAATCGAGTGGCTGCAGAAGTACTTGGGACTTTCGGCCTGTCTCAATCGATCGAAAGACAGGCTTGATCGATCGAAAATCGCACAGGTTGATTTTTCTGCAAAATTTCCAACTCAGCCCTACTTCATTAAACGTTTAGGGTTTTATTTTTTTTTACCCTAGGTATTTAAACAAAACCCTAGCCACGTTTTTGGAGGTTGTCCATATTGTATTGTTGCTCATACATTGCTGTTTTGTGTGAATCTCTTGTGAGATCTTAGAGGAGCTTTCCTTTACACAAAACTTAGGGTTTTCAAGGTAGAGATGATTTCAACATCTTGAAGATCATTATAGTTGCAACCATTGGAACTTAAAGAAAAACAAGCGGGGAGCTTGTAGCTGATTGAGGAATTCAAGAAAGAAGGAGTCCGTGGATTCGGAGCTTGCACATGGTTGTGTCAGTAAGTTCTACTGGTGGGTAGCATTAGGAAGTCGAGCAGGGAGCTTGTAGTCCTTTTATAAGAACTTCAATTCTTTCATAGTGAATTCTATTTTGCCTTGAGGATCGGTAGGTCAAATCCTTCCTAGGTTTTTACCGTGTGGTTTTCTGGGTGATCATATCATTGTGTTCTTTATTATTTCCACTGCTTTATATGTTTTATATACATGATATGATTATTTGATTGTTTTAACCTAGAATTGCTTAATTTGACTAAGTAACAACTTAGCTAATTAACTAGGCTACGCAATCTGGTTGTTTTTAAGGGGTCTAAAACCGTTCAAGTGGTATTAGAGCGGGTTGCTCTTTTGTTTGAGATTTTTTATCTCTGAGCTGATCGTTGACCCCTGTTGTCATGGAGCATGGACACTCTTTGTTTGTTCCTCCTCACTTTGATGGGGACAACTATGCTTATTGGAAAGTAAGGATGAAAGCATTCCTAAAATCCATTGATGAGAGGGTTTGGAATTCCGTTGAATACGGATAGCAGAAGCCCACTACTCCTGTGAGTGAGTGGCAAACTTCTGAAAAAGAAGCAGCAGGCTTCAATAGCAAAGCTATGAATGCCATCTTCAATGCTGTTTCAATGGAGGAATTTAAGAGGATCTTAAATGTTGAGGTTGCTCATACTGCATGGAAAATCCTCCAAACTGTGCATGAGGGCACAAAGGTAGTTAAGATCAATAAATTGCAACAATTGACTTCTAGATTTGAAAGCATTAGAATGTCTGATGATGAATCTTTTGATGAATTCTATGCTAAATTAAATGATATTGTCAATTCTGCTTTTAATTTGGGTGAAATCTATGAACAACCTAAAATTGTTAGGAAGATTCTTAGATCCTTAACTGAGGATTTTAGACCCAAAGTGACTGTCATCACTGAAAGCAAGGATGTGGACTCCATCCCTGTTGATGAGCTTGTAAGATCTCTTTAGTCCTATGAGTCTGACCTATCTAAAGTGAACAAATCCAAATCAATGGCTCTTAAGTCAGTTGATGATGTTGATGGTGGTGGATTTGATGATGAGCTCTCTGCTACAGAGATTGCGTATCTTGCCAAAAACTTTAAAAACTTTCTTAGGAATACCAACAGAAAGGCAAGAGGTACTTACACTGCTGAACCTAGAAATTTTAGGAAGAATGATCCTACTAAGGTTAATAACTTTGAAAAACCTAGAGAAAAAGTTGGTCAATCTTCAAACAATTCTTTGGGTCCTCAGTGTTTTGGCTGTCAAGGGTATAGTCATGTTAAATTTGAATGTCCTACATTCTTGAGGACTAAGGGTAAAGCTACGGCTGTAACCTTTAGTGATAATGAGGTTTCTGATGATGAGTCCGGTGGTGACGAGGATGGAAACTTCATTGCTTTCATGGCTATTGCTATAGTCAATGAAAGCATATTTGCTGAGGAGAACCCTTCTGATGGGGAACTCTCTGAAGATGCAGATCTTCAAGAGGCCTACAACAAACTTTGCAAAGATGCTACAAAGGATGCTACGAAAGTTGAACTTGGCCTAAAGAAAATTGATTCTCTTGAGCTTGAAAAGAAAATTTTTCTTGTTAAACTGTTTGATGCTAATGATCTTTTGAACAATGTTAAATCTGAGAACATGCTTTTGCTTGATAAAGTTAAAACTTTGGAACACGATTTATCTGTTACTAGATCTGCTAGTTCTAAACTTGATCACATGCTGAATGTTCAAAAGTATCCTTCTGATAAAACTGGGTTAGGATATGTTGAAAGCATCTTTGATTCTGGACCACATTCCACGAATTTTTTCCTTCTTCTTCTTCTGTACCTTCTGTGAGTGAGGTTGTGAGTGAAACTATTAAACCCCCTGTGAGTGAGGTTGTTAAACCTGTAGAAGTTTCACCACCTAAGAAGATTAAGGTAGACTTAAGAGAATCTAAACCTAAGGAGCTTACCAAATCTAAGGACAAGATGCATGGTAAACCTGCTTGGGTTTGACATTATTATGGAAAGTCTGGACACATTCGTCCTAATTGTTTCAAGTTTCAAGCTGATAAGAGAGCAAATAAACCAAAAGTGCCTGTGCCTCAAGCACAAAATTCTATGGCACTAATTGGTGAATTGGTAAAGGTGTTAAACCTTTATTCCAATCATGGAGTTGGGAATCACTCGAATGTGAATAAGAACTCCAATGCTCGTAGTGTATCTAAAAAGTTTTGGATGCAAAAGACTCGAACTAACTGAGTCTTTCTGACATGCTCCTTATGCTTCATTGCTCTATCCTCTGTGACCATTGTTCTTTGGTTTTTTGTTTTTTTTTTGTTCTAGGACTTGCATTGCATTACATTCATGCATTTCATTCTAGGATTTATTTGTTTTCTCTTTTAATAAAAAAAAAAAAAAATGTTTGACATTATTTTTCTTGATTTTTGAAAACAAGGTTGGTCAATCTATTTTCACATGTCATGTCTTATGTACCTTGTTTAACTTTGATGAGCTTATTCATTGCACTTGACTAGTTGAAGCTTTGTAGTGCATGTTGTGTGGGAAAGATGTGTGTGGTTTTTAATCACTTTGTCTTAATCTTGAAGTCATATGTTATTTGACTGTCGGTCTTGATCCTTTTGAGAAAGGCATAAATAACCATCTCACCACTATTCATTAGCCAATCATGAACACCTTAGTGCATATCATAAGATTTTTTGCTCGAGAAAGTATAGCACATGCACAAAAATAATATAAGGTGTAGCCTCAATTAAATTAAAACTTGTGTGTATTATTAGGCTTGATGTCAATTTACTTAATTCAAACCAGTGTGTACTATTAGGCTTGATGCCAATTCACAAAATAAGAGGCAAAAATGTAAGAAACTTACATGATTGCAAGCTTTTGTTCTAGGAGATGTGGGAGTTATAGGATGTAACTCTTTAGGTGATAGTCTCTTTCAAATTCTATGTAATGAATTGTGTAGACTTTGTGTTTGATTGCTATTCACATATCACCTCACATGTATCTCAAGTTTTTGCTAGTATCACACACTACACAAGTTACTCTTTGTTAAACACTGTACATGCTAGTGTGTGTGTTTTTGGTCTGACCAACCAAGTTTGAAAATATCTTGAGATTTGTGCACAACGTATTTGTTACTTGAGAAAATTCAATGGGAGAATGATTGAAACTTGTTTTTGAGAAAATTGGGTTTATAAATTTGGGTTTTTGAAAAAGCATTCCATCTCATACTCATGCATTTTGTTTTCGTTGTTCAAATGCTTTGAGGAGTTGTCTTCAAAATTAGGTTTGCGTTTTTCAAAACTGTGTTTTTTCTCAAAATTTTTGTGAGCCTCTGCCCAGTTCGATCGATCCATTCTGATTTTCGATCGATCGAAAAAGTGCTTTAAAATGTTTCAAAATGACTGTCTCATTCGATCGATCGAATGTAATTTTGGATCGATCGAAGATTGTGGAAAAGCTTTTTTAAAAGTTCAGATCTGACTTTTTCAAAGTTCTATTTCAAACTTTTCAAACTTTTTCTTTTCTCTCTCCGACGAGGCAAGGCTCCATAGTCAGATTTTTGTCGTTTTCCTCCGAATTTTTTGCAAAGTTTCTCTTTCCTTAAACCGGTAAGACTCTTTTGTCCTTCCTTTTGAATTTATTTTCATGATTTCATGCATTAATTTATGCATTTAAGGGAGATTTTCGGACTTTGCATAAATGGGATTTTATGTTGATTCAAGCTCTATTGTGTGCAATTGATCATTGGGTTTTTGTGGGGACACATCATCAACATGATCATTGCCTGTTAATTTGATCAATTTGGAGTTTGGTGAAAAATTGAAAATTCTAGGGTTTCTAATTGATCCGAATTGGGGATTTTGTTCAATTGAAGTTTAATTGATGAAATTGGCTTGTTGAATTGATGAAATTAGCTATTCTAATCTGTTTTTAACATTGTGTAATGATTAATTCATCAATTTGATGCAAAATTTTTCAAGTGGTTTTCAAAATTTTTAGGGTTTTTGTTAGAAACTCTATGTTCGAGCCAATTTTGTGTAATTGAACTTAATTTGAACCTGTTTACTGCATTAGTACATGCATCATGGCATTGTATTTATTCATGCATCATATAGATTTTTATTCTATTGATTATTGTGCTAACTTGCAGTCTGCCATTGGTTTTGTTTTATTCTTTTTGGTTTTTCCTTGTATCTCTGTCCTTTCCTTAGCATCATGCCTAGGAAGACTAGAGCCCGTAGGTCTATTCCCTCTCCTTCTCCTCCCCCACCTTCCTTTGATAGTGAGAGGTTCCTGAGTGAGAAAAACCAAGAGATTTATAAGACTCTAAACCTTAAGAGAAAAATTTGGGTTGAGCGTTCTGTCACCTTAGATGAGGTTGATCCTGCCATTAGGGCAAACTTTGAGCGTAGGGGCTGGTCACCACTGCTGGATGTTTCTGATCCTCCTCCTCTAGTTACCCTGATTAGAGAGTTCTTCTCGAACATCTCTATCCGCGTCTATGATTCCAACACTCTAGTTAAGAGTTAGATACGAGGCGTAGAGTATGTCATTACTCCTACAGTAGTGTCAGATGCTCTAGGGGTACCTTTGGTACAGCACCCTGTCTATCCTTATGATGAGTCACCAGAGTTAAGTGATGTCATGTCTTACATCACTGGGTCTTCTATCCAGTGGGGTTCTGATCCTAGGATCACCACCGCTGAGCTTCTTGAGACTGTCTATCTCTTCTTTAGGATAGCTTGTCACTCTTTTTGGCCCATTTCTCATCTGCACACCATTCCTCTCGAGAGGTGTGTCTATTTGTACGTTCTTGTCACTGATGCTCCTATCAGTTTTCCTCATCTTTTTCTTCGTTCTTTGAATGAAGTTTATAGGAGTTCATCTACTGCTTATGCTCTTGTTCATCCTATCTTTATTCATAGGATTTTACTTCATCTTGGTTTAGATGATTTCCCTTTTTCTGAGCCTGTTCATGTGATTGCTCCCATAGGTGCCTCCTTCCTTAGATAGAGGGCTGCTCATCTTCGAGCTAGCTTTAAACACTCTAGGTCTGAGCCTTCTAGTTCCGCACCCCCTTCTTCTTCTACAGGTCCTGCTCGTGAGGCTGTTCCTGATCTTGTCGGTGCTGCTTCTGCTGTTCCTCCACCTCCTGCGGCTGACTTCGATGTTCGTCGTACTTTGGAGACTGTCATGACCGTTTAGGCGGCTCATGGTCAGATTTTGGTGGACTTGTTCGATGAGATTCATGCTCTGAGAGCGGATTTGGCGCATCTTCGTTCATCCTCACCACCTCCTTTTGATGATGGCCTGTGATGTCCTTTGGCATTCTGTCACAAAAAGGGAGAGTAGAGTTTGGATACTTGCAGAGGGGTTTCTGTAGCTAGGGGGAGTTTTTGTTTCTTTTTGAGGAGGTAGTGGAGTTTTTGAGATTAGATTGTATCTAGGTGCTTCACTATGTATACTTTCTTTTTGGGCTATACTTGTTGGGAAATACATTTTTATATATATGATTCTTGATTCTATGTGTTCACTGTTTATTGATTTATATTTATGAGTTATTCATTGATATATGTCTGTATTATATGTTGTGTGAACTTTCAAGAATGTGTATATTTTTGGTGTATCTAACCTAGGGGGAGAGTTAGATTACATATCTATTGATTTACTGTTTTTCTGTCACACATGCGTTTATGCATTTTTTGAGTGTTTCAGGAATATACAGGTGCATTCAATTTGGCTGCTGTCTACACTTGCAACTGTTAGATAGTAGTTAGGATTGAATTTGGTTTATGAGCATTACTTTTTGTAAAGGGCTTTTTATTGTAAACTTTGAGCATTTAGTTTGTGTTTTGTCACGGATTGCCAAAGGGGGAGTTTGTTAAGTTCTAAGGTCTTAGGATTTTATGTATTTAGAACTCTAATTTGTAATGATGGCAAACCATGATCAAAACAATGTATTTAGTCTTATTTAGACTTGCTCAAAGTTGGTCTATTATTGTAAAGTTGGAATCGAGTGGCTGTAGAAGTACTTAGGACTTTCGGCCTGGCTCGATCGATCGAAGGACAGTCTCGATCGATCGAAAATCGCACAGGTTGATTTTTCTGCAGAATTTCCAACTCAGACCTACTTCATTAAACGTTTAGGGTTTTATGTTTTTACCCTAGGTATTTAAACAAAACCCTAGCCATGTTTTTGGAGGTTGTCCATATTGTATTGTTGCTCATACATTGCTGTTTTGTGTGAATCTCTTGTGAGATCTTAGAGAAGCTTTCCTTTACACAAAACTTAGGGTTTTCAAGGTAGAGATGATTTCAACATCTTGAAGATCATTATAGTTGCAATCATTGGAACTTAAAGAAAAACAAGCGGGGAGCTTATAGCTGATTGAGGAATTCAAGAAAGAAGGAGTCCGTGGATTCGGAGCTTGCACGTGGTCATGTCAGTAAGTTCTACTGGTGGGTAGCATTAGGAAGTTGAGCGGGGAGCTTGTAGTCCTTTTGTAAGAACTTCAATTCTTTCATAGTGAATTCTGTTTTGCCTTGAGGATCGGTGGGTCAAATCCTCCCCAAGTTTTTACCGTGTGGTTTCCTGGGTGATCATATCATTGTGTTCTTTATTATTTCCGCTGCTTTATATGTTTTATATACATGATATGATTATTTGATTGTTTTAACCTAGAATTGCTTAATTTGACTAAGTAACAACTTGGCTAATTAACTAGGCTACGCAATTTGGTTGTTTATAAGGGGTCTAAAACCGTTCAACATTCTTGAGATGTTCATTTAATAAATCTTGTTGTTTGATAATTATTATTTGACAATTTTACTGAAAACATTCATTTGCCATTGATTTGGACAAAATGACCTTATTGACTCATTTTGACAAATGAGAAATGTTGTGAAAATTTGAATAGCCTATGTCCACAAGAGCTAGTGGCTATGTCGACAAGAGCTAGGGCATGGCTTCTTGACCTTTCAAAATCCCCCCTCCCTCTTGTATTTTTTGGTTTAAAAAAAAAAAAAAAAGAAGACAAATTTTAATGATGCCCCCCCCCCCCCCCCCCCAAAAAATTTTTTTTTTCTTAAAAACATGTGATGCATTTATATAGTTTTTTTTTTGGTTCCCACTTCATATATAGTTCATTAAATTAAATTTGCATTTAATGTATACCATTCATAATTTAATTATATTTTTATTTTTATTAAATTTCATTTAAGGTATACCATATCGGATGTAACCATATTCAAAACACTTAGTAGTATTATTTGATAAATAGTATTACGCTCCATTTTGCTATTTACACTCCACTAGCATTTCCTCCATTGAATTTTGTTATGTTCATAAGGCCCTTTAGATCAAATATGAACCAACTCCAAAAAGGGACTAAATTGACAAAAATTAAACTTTAAGGACTAATTTGACAATTGAAGAAAATTCAAGGGACAATGATATATATATATATATATATATATATCCTTATATTTTGGGGCGATTTCCACTTTGGTCCTTACTGTTTTCCTCGGATGCAGTCCCTAAAATTGAAAATTCGCTTTCATTTTAGTCCCTATTGTCATCTCGTTAATGGAAATTACCTATATGGCAAACAGGGTGCATAGTTGGCACACCGAATGCCTACATGGTCATTAAAATAATATTAAAAAAATTATTTGACGTTTAAAAAATGTCATGTCAACATTTTAATAAATAAAATAAGTCACATAAAAAACAATAAAAAAATTATAAATTCTGATTTTTAAAAAAAATTAATATAATATATTTTTTATTTTCATTATTTTTTTGGAAGAACATGTAAAATTTTCCTACATGATCTTCCCTAGAAAATGATTGATTGTTCTTCATGTTCTTCCCCAAAACCATTGTTTCCTATAAAATTAAAAATTCAAGGATTTATTCTCTTTTCTTGTAGATCACACTCACCAATCCTAACACAATCAACTAACAAAATTCTTTTTCTCTCTCTCTCTCAAAAAAAAAAAAAAAAAAAAAAAAACTAACAAAATTCAAGCTACAGTCTTCAGATCAAAAACACAAAACCAAAAATACCAAAGCCCAAAGCTGATCCTCATCAATAAAATACACCAAAACACAAGCCAATCCTCATCAATTTTAGATCTGGTCAAATCAAACCATGATGACCCACCCAGCCACTATCGATTTGGGTTGAGAGAGAGAGAGAGAGAGAAGATGAGAGTTCGGTCAACCATGGGTCTTTAGCCATGGATTTAGAGAAGATGACAGGCCATGGGAGAAGAGAGAGTGAGCTCAAATTTGAGATGAGGGAAGAGAGAGAGGGATTGGGTCTTTAGCCATGAGAGAAGAGAGAGAAAGAGAGAGAGATTGGGTTCATTTGTGTTAGGGTTATATTTTGTTGTAATTAACTAATCATTTGACAAAAAACACTTTACTTGTAATTAGGTAAATCTAAGATGGGTTTAATACTTCAAGAAACATGTTTTTTAAGTCAAGTATTAAAGACATGAAGATTGGTCCAAGAAACAATTGAAGAAAAGCTATTCAGTAAGTCTCGACAGATAGCTCGACAGATGCCTGCTATTGAGACTTAATGTGAAGCTCTGATACTAAAGGTTCAACTGTAGGTTAGTATTTCGGGATAGGCCAAGGGTAGTTGGTAAGATTCCTTATACTTGTAACCACTTGATTGTTGATTAATGGATTCTTGAGAGTGGTAACCTTAAAATCATCCGGTGGAGTTTTTGTCTTGTTAGGTTTTCTCCATTTGTCAACAAATCATCATGTCAAATTTATTTTTCATTGCATTTAGTATTTTTGGTGATCTGTTGGTGCCTTTACGATTTGCATACAATTCAACCTAATCAATCAACTTAGATAATTGAATTAATTAACCGGGGTCAAGTTATCTTTACCCAACAAGTGGTATTAGAGCGGGCACACTCTAATTAGGTTTTAATCTTTGTTGTGTGACCCATTGACCCTTGTTGTTATAGATCGTGGACAATCTTTGATTATTCCTCCTCTATTTGATGGTACTAACTATGCATACTGGAAAGTACGCATGAGAGTTTTTTTGTAGTCTTTAGATGAGAAAGTCTAGCTAGCAATTAAAGTAGGTTGTACAAAGCCTGAAGAGCCACCCGCATCATGGGATGATACCAAAATCAAGGCTGCTAACTTTAACAGTAGGGCACTGAATGCTCTGTTTAATGCTGTAACGAATGAAGAATTCATGAAGATCTCTTCCATTGATAATGCCAAGGAAGCTTTGACAATTCTTCTGAACACTTATGAGGGCACTAAAGTTGTTAAGAACTCTAAGCTTTAAATGCTCACTACTAGCTTTGAGGAAATTATGATGGATGAGGATGAATCGTTTGATTAATTCTATGCCAAGCTCAAGGACATAGTGAATTCAGCATTCAATCTTGGAGAACAGATTCCGTGCCCAAGATTGTTAGAACGATCTTCAGATCTCTTCCAGAGAGATTCCATGCGAAGATCACTACCATTGAAGAATCAAAGGATCTTGACTCTATTCCTTTGACTGAATTGATTGGAAACTTGCAAACATATGAATTAGGATTAGCAAGGGTTGGCAAAGGTGACAAAGGCAAGAACATGACCTTGAAGACCAAGAATGATGACAATGATGAGTCATCTGATGATGAGGATACCAAGCTAAATTCATATATCACCAGATAATTCAAGAAATTCATTAAAAATGCGAATGTCGAAGCTGGTGATAAAGATCGTAAACAAACTGCTTTTTCTGAATATAAGTCCCAAGACAAGGGCAAGAGAGAATCCAAGGATGCTGGTTAAGGCAATGGTATTCCTACAGAACCAAAGTGCTATGTGACAGGGTTTAGACCCCTTAAACTATAACCAGATTGCGTAGCCTAGATTAATTAGCCAAGTTTTTACTTAGTCAAATTAAGCAATTC
Source organism: Quercus gilva (assembly GCA_023621385.1). Classification (NCBI taxonomy): domain Eukaryota; kingdom Viridiplantae; phylum Streptophyta; class Magnoliopsida; order Fagales; family Fagaceae; genus Quercus; species Quercus gilva. The sequence continues at coordinate 18,677,832 of CM042477.1, forward strand.
TAGGTTAAAACAATCACAAAATCATATCATGCATGTAAAACATATAAAGCAGCGGAAAGTAAATAACACAGTGATATGATCACCCAGGAAAACCAAACCGGTAAAAAACCTGGGGAGGATTTTACCCACCGATCCTCAAGGCAAAACGGAATCCACTAAGAAAGAATTGAAGTTGTTACAAAAGGACTTACAAGCAACCCCGCTTGACTTCCTAATGCTACCCACTAGTAGTAACTTCCTGACACGACCACGCGCAGGCTCCGAATCCACGGACTACTTCTTTCTTTTGTCTTCCTTCAATCAGGTACAAGCTCCTCGCTTGTTAATCTTTAAGCTTCAAAGGGCAGCAACTAAGTTGATCATCAAGATGTAGAATAATCTCAATCTTGAAAACCCTAAGTTATGTGTAAAGGAAAGCTCCTCTAGATCTCACAAGAGATTTACACAAAACCGCAATGTATGAGCAACAACACAACTTGTGCAACTCTGAAAAACGTAGCTAGGGTTTGCCTTATATACCTAGGGCAAAAACATAAAACCCTAAACGTTTAAAGAGTTAGGGCTGAGTTGGAATTCTGCAGAAAAACGCATCTGGGCCGATTTTCGATCGATCGAGAATTACATTCGATCGATCGAGCCAGGCCGAGAAGCTCCAATGCTTCTGCAGTCTCTCGATTCCAACTTTACAAAATTAAACCAACTTTGAGCAAGCCTACACAAGACTAAATACATTGTTTTGATCATGGTTTGCCAATATTACAAATTAGGTTCTAAATACATAAAATCCTAAGACCTTAAAACCTAACAAACTCCCCCTTTGGCAATCCGTGACAAAACACAAATTAAAAGCTCAAAGTTTACAAGTAATAAGCCCTTTACAAAATAATGCTCATAAACAAAAGTTCAACCTAACTACTATCCATCGGTTGCAAGTGTAGACAGCAGCTTTGTTGAATCAACCTGTATATTCCTGAAATACTCAACAAACACATAAACGCATGTGTGGCAGAAAATAGTATATAAACAGGTATAATATTCTTGTAAGATTCACACAACTCAAAATAAAGATATATATCAATGAATCAACTCATAAATATAAATCAATAAGCAATGAATCATAAGTCAACAAGAATCAAAAGAAAACATGTATATCAATATATCAATGTTACTCCCCCTAACATGAATATCCCCAAAAATGATATACAAAGTGAAGTACCTAGATACAATCTAATAAACTCCACAAAAATTATCCCATGCTAAACAATATGTCTCCCCCTAACTATATGTCTCCCCCTAACTACAAAATCTCCTCAAAAAGTACAAAACTCCTCTACAAGTCAAAATATCCACTCCCCATTTTTGTGACGGAATGCCAAAGGGCAATCAAAAGTCGCCATCAAAAGGTGGTGGTGAAGGTGAATGAAAACGGGCAAGATCAGCTCGCAGAGCACGCATCTCGTCCAGCAGGTCCACCAAAATCTGACCATGAGCCGCCTGAACGGTCATGATAGTCTCCAAAGTACGACGAACATCAAAGTCGGCCGCAGGGGGTGGAGGAACAGCAGCAGCAGCAGCAGCATCCGCATCATCACCAACTAGATCAGGAATATCCCCACCAGCAAGACCTGTAGAAGATGAAGGAGGAGGAGGAGCACTAGAAGAGGGATCAAACCTAGGGTGTTTAGAACCAGCTCGAAGATGAGCAGCCCTCTGTCTAAGAAAAGACGCACTAATAGGACCGATGACATGAACAGGCTCAGAAGCAGGGAAATCCTCTAAACCTAGGTACAATAAAATCCTATGAATGAAAATAGGATGGACGAGAGCATGAGCAGTAGATGAACTCCTATAAACTTCGTTCAAAGAACGAAGAAAAAGATGAGGAAAACTAATAGGAGCATCTGTAACAAGAGCGTACAGAAAAACACACCTCTCAAGAGGAATGGTGTGCAGATGAGAAATGGGCCAGAGTGAGTGACATGCTATCCTAGAGAAAAGATAGGTAGTCTCAGGAAGCTCAGCAGAAGTGATCCGAGGATCAGAACCCCACTGGATAGATGACCCAGTGATGTAAGATATGACATCACTCAACTCGGGTGACTCATCATAGGGATAGACAGGATCCCTAACTAAAGGTACCTCAAGAGTATCAGCCACTACCTGAGGAGTAATGGAGTACTCTACGCCTCGTATCCAACTCCTAACATGGGTGTTGGAATCATAGACGCGGATCGAGATGTTCGAATAGAACTCTCGAATCAAGGTAGCAGGAGGAGGAGGGTCAGACACAACAAACAAGGGAAGCCAACCCCTACGCTCAAAATTTGCCCTAATGGCAGGATCAAGCTCATCTAAAGAGACAGACCGCTCAGCCCATATCTTCCTCTTAAGGTTTAAAGTGTCATAAAGCTCTTGGTTTTTCTCACTCGAGAACCGCTCACTATCAAAGGAGGGAGGGGAAGGAGTAGGAGTAGGAAGAGTCCTACGTGCTCTAGTCTTCCTAGGCATGGTGCTAAGGAAAAGGACATAGACACAGAGAGAAAACCAAAAAGAACAAACACAAAAACTAAGGGCAGACTGCAAGTTAGCACACAAAAAAAATATAGAATAAAATTCTATATGATGCATGAACATTAACAATATTATGATGCATGAACTAATGCAGTAACCAGGATCAAATTAAGTTCAAATTCATAAAATTGGCTTGAACATAGAGTTTCTTAACAAAAACCCTAAAAATTTGAGAACAACTTGAAAATTTTTGTACCAAATTGATGAACCAATCTTATAAACTATTGCAAACAATTTATAATAACCAATTGCATCAATTACACAAGCCAATTTCATCAATTAAACCCAATTTCACAAAAAGCCCCAATTCGGATCAATTATAAACCCTAGAAATTCAAGTTTTCCACAAAACACAAAATTGATCAAATTAATCACTCAAGAACATGTCTAGAGGGTGTCCCCAACAAAACCCAATGATCAATTGCAAACATTATGGTCCGAATCAACAAAAATCCCAATATGAAAAGTTCCGAAAATCTCCCTAAAAAATGCATGAAAAATGCATGAAAACTTGAAAATAATTTGAAAAGGAAGGGTAAAAAGGACATACCGGCTTGAGAAGAGAGAGATTATGCAAAAAATTCGGAGGAAAACGACAAAAACTTGAAGAATTGGTCCTGCCTCGTCGGAGAGAGAAAAAGAAAAGTTTTTGAAAAAGTTTTGAACTTTGAAAAAGTCAGATTTCCCCTTTTTTAAAAAGCTTCTTCACGATGTTCGATCGATCGAAAATTACATTCGATCGATCGAATGTGACAGTCAATTTTGCACATTCTGAGGCACTTTTTCGATTGATCGAAGAATACATTCGATCGATCGAAATAGGCAGAGGCACACTGAATTTTGGGGAAAAACACAGTTTTGAAAAATTGCAAACCCAATTTTGAAACAACTCCTCAAAGTATTTGAACAATGAATACAAAATGCATGAGTATGAGATGGAATGCATCTTCAAAACCCAAAATTTTAAACCCAATTCTCTCAAACACAAGTTTTAATTGTCTTCCAAATTAATTTTCTCAAGCATCAAGTATGTTGTGCACAAATCTCAAGATATTTTTAAACTTGGTTGGTTAGACCAAGAACATACACACTAACATGTACAGTGTTTAACAAAGAGTAACTTGTGAAGTGTGTGAAACTAGCAAAGACTTGAGATACATGTGAGGTGATATGTGAATGGCAATCAAGCACAAAGTCTACACAATTCATCACATAGAATTAAAAGAGACTATCACCTAAAGAGTTACATCCTATAACTCCCACATCTCCTAGAACAAAAGCTTGCAATCATGTAAGTTTCTTTCATTTTTGCCTCTTATTTATATATGAATTGGCATTCAGCCTAATAGTACACACCGGTTTGAATTAAGTGAATTGGCATCAAGCCTAATAGTACACACCAGTTTTAAATTAATTGAGGCTACACCTTATGTTCTTTTTGTGCATGTGCTACACTTTCTCGAGCACAAAATCTTATGATATGCACTAAGGTGTTCATGATTGGCTAGTGAACAGTGGTGAGATGGTTATTTATGCCTTTCTCAAAAGGATCAAGTCCGACAGTCAAAAACAAGTGACTTCATGATTAAGGCAAAGTGATTAAGAACCACACACATCTTTCCCACACAACATGCACTACAGAGTTTCAACTAGTCAAGTGCAGTAAATAAGCTCATCAAAGTTAAACAAGGTACACTAGACATGACATGTGTAAAAAGAATGACCAACCTTGTTTTCAAAAAATCAAGAAAAATAGTGTTCAACAAAGATTTTGCTTTCCCTTTTTTTTTTTTTTTTTTTTTTTTTTTTTTTTTTTTTTTTTTTTTTAAAGAGAAAACAAATAAATCCTAGAATGAAATGCATGTATGTAATGCAATGCAAGTCCTAGAACAAAAGAAAAACACAAAAACCAAATAACAATGGTCACAACAGAATAAAGCAATGAAGCACAAGGACCATGTCAGAAAGACTCAGTTAGTTCGAGTCTTTTGCATCCAAAACTTTTTAGATGCATCCCGAGCATTGGAGTTCTTATTCACATTAGAGTGATTCCCAACTCCAGAATTGGAATAAAGGTTTAACGCCTTTACCAATTCACCAATTAGTGCCATAGGATCTTGTGCTTGAGGCACAGGCACTTTTGGTCTTTTTGCTCTCTTGTCAGCTTGAAGCTTGTAACAGTTAGGACGGATATGTCCAGACTTACCACAATAATGACAAACCCAAGCAGGTTTACCATGCATCTTGTCCTTTGGTTTGGTAGGCTCCTTAGGTTTGGATTTTCTTAAGTCTATCCTAATCTTCTTTGGAGGTGAAACTTCTACAGGTTTAACAACCTCACTCACAGGGGGTTTTATGGTTTCACTCACAACCTTACTCACAAGAGGTTCAGAAGAAGAAGAAGAAGGAACAAAGACAGTGGAATGGGGTCCAGAATCAAAGATGCTTTCAACATATCCTAACCCAGCTTTATCAGAAGGATACTTTTGAACATTCAGCATGTGATCAAGTTTAGAACTAGCAGATCTAGCAACAAATAAATCATGTTCCAAAGTTCTAACTTTATCAAGCAAAAGCATATTTTCAGATTTAACATTATTCAAAAGATCATTAGCATCAAAAAGTTTTACAAGCATATTTTTCTTTTCAAGCTCAAGAGTATCAATTTTCTTTAGGCCAAGATCAACTTTCATAGCATCCTTTGCAGCAATTTTACAAAGTTTGTTATAGGCCTCTTGAAGATCTGCATCTTCAGAGAGTTCCCCATCAGCAGGGTTCTCCTCAGCAGATATGCTTTCATCAACTTCAGCAGTAGCAGTGAAAGCAATGAAGTTTCCATCCTCGTCATAACCGGACTCATCATCAGAAACCTCATTATCACTAAGGGTTACAGCCATAGCTTTACCCTTATTCCTCAAGAAAGTAGAACATTCAGATTTGACATGACCATACCCTTGACAACCATAACACTGAGGACCCAAAGAGTTATTAGAAGATTGACCTACTTGTTCTCTAGGTTTTTCAAAATTATTAACCTTAGTGGGATCATTCTTCCTAAAGTTTCTAGGTTCAGCAGTGTTGGTATTCCTTACCTTTTTGTTTGTATTTCTAAGAAAATTTCTAAAGTTCTTGGCCAGGTAAGCTATCTCCGTGGGAGAGAGCTCATCATCAAATCCACCAGCTTCAACATCATCAACAGACTTAAGAGCCATTGATTTGGATTTGGCAGTCTTGGGAAGGTCAGACTCATAGGACTGAAGAGATCCTACAAGCTCATCCACAGGGATGGAGTCAACATCCTTACTTTCAGTAATGGCTGTCACTTTGGGTCTAAAGTCTTCAGTTAAGGATCTAAGTATCTTCCTAACAACTTTAGGTTGATCATAGACTTCACCCAAATTATAAGCAGAATTAACAATGTCATTGAGTTTAGCATAAAACTCATCAAAGGTTTCATCATCAGACATTCTAATGCTTTCAAACCTAGAAGTTAATTGCTGCAATTTGTTTATTTTAACAGCCTTTGTGCCCTCATGCACAGTTTGGAGGATTTTCCAAGCAGTATGAGCAACCTCAACATTAGAGATCCTCTTAAATTCCTCCATTGAAACAGCATTAAAAATGGCATTCATAGCTTTGCTATTAAATGCAGCTGCTTCTTTCTGAGAAGTTTGCCACTCACTCACAGGAGTAGTGGGCTTCTCCCAACCATATTCAACAGAGTTCCAAACTCTCTCATCAATGGATTTCAGGAATGCTTTCATCCTTACTTTCCAGTAGGCATAATTGTTCCCATCAAAGTGTGGAGGAACAAACAAAGAGTGTCCATGCTCCATGACAACAGGGGTCAAGGATCAGCTCAGAGATGAAAATCTCAAACAAAAGAGCAACCTGCTTTGATACCACTTGACAGGGTTTAGACCCCTTAAACTATAACCAGATTGCGTAGCCTAGATTAATTAGCCAAGTTTTTACTTAGTCAAATTAATCAATTCTAGGTTAAAACAATCACAAAATCATATCATGCATGTAAAACATATAAAGTAGCGGAAAGTAAATAACATAGTGATATGATCACCCAGGAAAACCAAACCGGTAAAAAACCTGGGGAGGATTTTACCCACCGATCCTCAAGGCAAAACGGAATCCACTAAGAAAGAATTGAAGTTGTTACAAAAGGACTTACAAGCAACCCCGCTTGACTTCCTAATGCTACCCACCAGTAGTAACTTCCTGACACGACCACGCGCAGGCTCCGAATCCATGGACTACTTCTTTCTTTTGTCTTCCTTCAATCAGGTACAAGCTCCTCGCTTGTTAATCTTTAAGCTTCAAAGGGCAGCAACCAAGTTGATCATCAAGATGTAGAATAATCTCAATCTTGAAAACCCTAAGTTATGTGTAAAGGAAAGCTCCTCTAGATCTCACAAGAGATTTACACAAAACCGCAATGTATGAGCAACAACACAACTTGTGCAACTCTGAAAAACGTAGCTAGGGTTTGCCTTATATACCTAGGGCAAAAACATAAAACCCTAAACGTTTAAAGAGTTAGGGTTGAGTTGGAATTCTGCAGAAAAACGCATCTGGGCCGATTTTCGATCGATCGAGAATTACATTCGATCGATCGAGCCAGGCCGAGAAGCTCCAATGCTTCTGCAGTCTCTCGATTCCAACTTTACAAAATTAAACCAACTTTGAGCAAGCCTACACAAGACTAAATACATTGTTTTGATCATGGTTTGCCAACATTACAAATTAGGTTCTAAATACATAAAATCCTAAGACCTTAAAACCTAACACTATGGGTGTCATGGATTTGGACATATGAAGCAAGAGTGTCCTACATATCTCAAATCTATTGGCAAAAGCAAAGCCTTAGCTGCTACCTTAAGTGATTCAGAATCAGAAGTAGATTCTGATGAAAGTGACCAAGAAGGGATTATAAGTGCTTTTATAGCTACTGTTGAGTCTACTAGGGGAGAAGTAGAGGTAGTTGATAATGAAGAAGAGCTGATGGAATCAAAGTTTGAGAAGATGGATGATCAAGATGACATCCACACTACTTGTGTCAAGCTGTACAAGGTCTTTGAAAAGTATAAGAAGCTCTATAGGTTGGCTGCGAGAAAGCTCAGTGAGTAGAGTTAGAACGTAAGGAACTCTCCACTAAGGTTAATGAAGCTAATTAGACCATTGGAGAACTAAGGTTTGAGAACAACTCTTTTGTTGAAAATTCCAAGAAACTGGATACTGAACTATTTCAGGTTAGAGCACAACTAGAAAGAACTTCAAGTGCCAAACTGGACGAAATGCTGAATCTTTACAAGTCAATATTTGACAGAACAGGTCTTGAGTATGATCACTTTCTCTCCTCTTATGGTACCTCTTCTAATGCTTTGAATAGATTTATTTTTATTTCTTCTAATAATAATGATAACTTTGAAAACAATGAGGTAACAGAAGATATGAATGATAAGAGAAAATTCATTTTAGGAGCACCCTTAAGGTTGGTAAGAAAAAAACTAAACAGAAAAATAATCACTCTACCAAAAAGAAGTCTCCACCAAAGAAGCCTTATTTCTGTCACTACTATGGAGCATCTGGTCACACTCGTCCAAATTGTTATAAGTGGTTAACCACTCAACAAAGCAATAGTGTGTCATTTCTGGGGAACCAAAATCAACACCAACTCTTTAGCCTCTCTTGGAGAACATCTTAAGGCGGTCATGATTCTTTCAAACCTTAATGGTTTTAATTCTTCTTCTTTTTCTTCTGGACAAAAGTTCACGCAAAAGAAGGGATCTTCATCTAGGTCTCCTGTTTGGAAGGAAAAAGATTCTAAGTGATTTCTTATCTTTTCTGATCTCTTGCATGGTTTGTGGAGTGGTTTAAATCAGTCAAGTTTTGATGCTTTTTTTGTTTGTTTTTGCTTTGTTTTAAGTTTAGTTTTGTTTTGCTTTTTCTTTTTTTTTTCTTTTTTTTTTTTTAATAATAAAAAAGGGAAAAAATTAGAAAAATACAAAAAACAGTGTGTGTTTGTGTATACCGGTACTTGTGTACCTTGGATGGCCTTTGAAACAAAGTTTCCAACTTTGTATCACTTGTAGCTTAAATGAGCATCTTCATACACAACTAAGCAAATGAGCTTTGTGGCTCTTTTATGTGATTTGTATAATTTGGTTGATCTCTTATCTTTCATATCTGAAATCACTCTTTTTTACAGGAAGGACTAGAAAATCCTAAGAGAAAGGCATAAATAACTATCTCACCACTAAAACTCGTCAATCATAAAACATCTGTGTGCAATTCATAAAAGCTGTGCTCGGTAAGATGTAGCCCTTACACAACAAAATAAGGATGTTCAAGCTTACATAATTGGGTATTTTCTTTTCTCTTTTATATGCCCATGCATGATATGCTTAAAAGAAAAATATACAAAGAACATGAAAAAAAAAAAGAATCAAAATGCTTTTAATATGGTTGCATGCGTGTTTCTAGGAGATATGGGAGTTATATGATGTACCTCGAAGGTGATAGTTCCTATCAAACAGTTATGATTGTGTGTAATTGTGTTTGATCCTCATATATCATTACTTGTCATACAATGATGCTTTTGCTCTCTTGCAAAAGTTTCACACATAACACGCATAATCTTTGCTACCTCTGATACTATTGTACAAGTACAATGTGATTTGGCCATCATAAGGAATATATGTGGTAGCATATACTCTCTAAACTGTCCAAACTTGTTTTGAAATAAAATTTGGTAAGACATGTTTAGAGTGTTTTGATCTAGGAATGCTTTGCATCTAGAGTTGAGGATGTGTTTTTTTTTTTCTTATTTAACATGTGTAAGGTTGAATTTATTCAATCATGTGTTGGCTTTATTCCGTGCCAAATTTATTTGAATTTAGCAATTAGATACCTTGTATTTAGGTGGAATTTATGTAAAGGTTGTGTGTGAGAGAGTGTGAAGAAAACTCAAGATGTGTGCACTTAAGAAGAGCCTCGCGACTGGATTTCGCAACTAGCTCATGATTGGTAAGTCACCAAAGGTGGCACACGTGTGAAGCATACAGGGGAGCTAAAGGGTCACGACAGCTGGAGTACTACAGGACAAAACTTCTAGTTTAGCCAGGTAGTTAGCTCGCGACTCAAACTCGTGACTCATTCCAGTCGCAAGGTTGAGTCGCAGAATGCCCTGTTTGGTTGAAACATGACTTTTCACATTCCTCATACACACTACTATAAATACCCTTATACCCATGAAATGTAAAGAGTTTCCAGAGAGAATTTTGAGAGAGAAACCCTAGAGAAAAACAAGATTGACTTACCCACAATCTTTATCATTTGATTCTCCAAATTCCTCTACTCTCACCCTTTCCATTGACATATTCTTGAGAGGTACATTTGCTAAAATCCTTATCTCACCATACCCATATTAGTGAGGAGGTGTTTTGGTGTTTGGGAAGCAGTTTAGAGAGGACCAATTCATTTGGTTGATGCAATGGGCTTATTGCGGGATCTAGTAAGCTAGAGAAGACAAGGTTTGGCGTAACCCTGTTGGAGCAAGAAGCTTGGAGGGCTTAGGTGCACTGGATAGATTAGGCTTGGAGGGTCTTCTGCTATTCATGCATCCCAACTTCATTCTCTAGTGGATTATTGACCGCTTGGAGGGCGACAGAGAGGTTTTTCACTAAATACTTCGATTTTCTCTTCGATAACACATCGCCGTGTTATCTTTGTGTTTGCATCTCTCTTTCCTTTCTCTTTACCTTTTAATTGCTGCTGTGTTTGTAATTAATTATGGTTTAGAGTGTGTTACCAATTTAGAGATAGCTTATATTTCATATTCCGTACATATATTGTTTAATTATAAGCTTGTGTTGGTAATTTTGTATTTGGGGGTCTAAACGTTCATTTGTGTTTTATATGCTATTTGAACTTTCAATTAGTATTAGAGCAGGTGCACTTGTTGTGGTTTAATTACCTAAGTGCGATCCTAAACCCCTTTTGAGATGGATCGATCTCAATCTCTTAATGCTTCTCCATACTTTGATGGAAGCAACTATGCATTTTGGAAAGTCCGTATGAGGCCATTCCTATGTCCCATTGATGAAAGTGTTTGAGATGCTGTAGATATAGGATGGATTAGGCCGAAGGCTGCTAAATTCGAATGGGATAAGGTAGCCCTTGCGACAGCTAATGCTAATAGCAAGGCTTTAAATGCTATTTTTTGTGGTGTTTCTCCTAATGAGTTTCACATGATTTCCCATATTACAATTGCCAAGGAGGCATGGCAAATTTTGGAAACGACTTATAAGGGAACCAAAAAGGTGAATGACACTAAGCTGCAAATGCTTACCACACGCTTTGAAGAGCTGAAAATGAGTCATTTGACTCATTTTATGGGAAACAAAATGAGGTGGTAATTGGGAAATTTAACTTGGGAGAAAAGATGGAGGACTCCAAGATTGTGAGAAAAATTCTACGATTTTTACCGTAGAGCTTCCGTGCAAAGCTTACTGCCATTGAAGAGAGCAAAGACCTTGATGAGATCAAAATTCAAGAACTTATTGGCTCACTTCAAACCTATGAGCTATCTCTACCATCACAAAGGAAGAGCAAATCCCTTGTTCTAAAGACAATCAATGAGAGAGTGGAAGCTCAAGACTCATCAGATGAGGATGAGGTCGAAAAGAATGTGGTGTATCTTATTAAGAACTTCCGAAAGTTCTTGAAGTTCAAAAAGAATGGAAAGTTTGTTGAAAAGGGAAAATTCCAAAATTCCTAGAAGGAGAAAAAGGATTTCAAGAAGAAAGATGCGAATGATTCTCAATCCTCTCAAGGAATCATATGCTATAAATGCAACGGTCATAGACATCTCAAGAAGGAGTGTCCCAACTATTTGAGAGGGAAGGGTAAAGTGTATGCCACTACTGTTAATAACACAGACTCCTTTAATTTAGACTCTGAAGAAAGCTGCGACGGAGAGGGAAACTACTTCGCATTTATGGCCATTGCTCTCGTACAATCTTCGGATGATTTGAGTGTGTTAGTGGAAGAGCTTAGTGAGCACACTGAAGTGGAGTTAATGGGGATAGTAGAGGAATTCAATGATGAGGAAGATGAAAGAATAATGGGATTGCAAGAAACCTACAATTCCCTTCTTGAGAAGACTGGTGAATATGCAAAAGTGGCTAAAGCAGCCATTAAGAAAATGAAGAGAGTAGAGCAAGATTACAAAAGTCTTCTAGTGTAATACAAGGAGACTAAGTGTGAAGTTGAGAAGCTGAACGGAGAGCTAATTGAAGCCTATTCAAAGATCAAATTTCTTGAGCTTGAGCTGATTCAAGCTAATGCTAAAGTAGAGCGGGTTTCCTCCAAAAAGCTAGATGAAGTGCTTGCACATCAAAAGCCCTTTTCTGACAAGAGCGACTTAGGATATACAAGAGAGGCTAGTTCAAGCACCATTGTATCTAAGGAGATGAAGTTTGTAAAAGTAAAGGAACTAGTGGTAGCAACTCCAATTATTGAGAAAGTGAAGTTTGAGAAGAAGCCAAAAGTGATTGCTCAACGGGTTTTAACAAAGCCTCCAAACCCAACAGTGGCTAAACTCAAGGTGAAAGGAAAGTCTCTTCCGAAGTCTTAAAGGGGACCGCAAACTTAACACGTTTGCCACCATTGTGGAATTCGAGGTCACACTAGAGCCAATTGCCACAAGCTTCAAGCATTAAAGAATGCAAGTGCTCAAAGGTTAAGAGGACCAAGAAATGGCAAAGGGAATTGAATTGCTGAGAAATCAAAAAGTCAAGAAGGTGATCTCGAAGTGAGGGATGTGATGAAGATGATTGATGATTGATGCATTCACTACCTGTTTGACAAGCTTCATCAGAAGGTTTGAAAGTCACAACAATAGTACCCAATCCTCTGGGGATATCACCCCAAACGCACATGTCGTGTGGGTGAAGAAGGGTACACATGCATAAGCACTACAACATGTCCATGCATCAATACTTCCTATGTATAGTGACATTGATTGGTTGTGTGCATTTTGTTATCATTCTAGCATGTTTTGAAGAATTTTTGCTTGTTTGTTATTTGCTTTGAATGTTTTTAAGTTTTGATCAATCTTTACTTGTTTTTGTGTCAAAAATCCAAAAACACATAAAAAGTAGAAAATTCAAAAAGTTTGATCGGCATTATTGTGTTTTGTCACACACATGTTTTGCCTTGTACCTTCGTACATATGGCTTTGTGCATTTACGAGTGTAGCTTGTTCTTTATGCACTCATATCATTGTGGGAAAAATCTTGACATCTATGTGACTGTTGTAAATAGATCTTCAACCTTGTCACGAATGATTAGTTAATGGTTTTGTTGATCTTGAGACTTGCATAGACTTGTGCCTATATATCTTCCCACTCTTTTATTTTTTTATTTTTTGCTTATAGAGCTCAACCAATGTAAATCTCAAAATGAAAAGAGATAATGAGCTACAAAAGCCGTTGCACATACTAGTATTTGACTAGGAAAAAGGGAAAGCGACTTATATGAAAATGTATGATGCCCAATGATAGGCCACAAACGAATTGACCCATTGTGATGAATTAATTAATTAATTAGCCAAGTGAATTAATTAGGTTCAATTACATGCAATTGCGTGGTAGCACAAACAAATCACCAAATAACTAAATATGCAGTGGAAATTAAATGACACGGTGATTTGTTTACGAATGGAGAAAACCTCGCGGCAAAAACCCCACCGGGTGATTTTCAGGTCACCACTCCCGAAACTTCATTATTATCACAACAAGCGGTTACAAGTAAAGGAATCCTAAGTACCTTACCAACCTATAGTTGAACCTTTACCCCAATACCTAATTGGACTTGATCTGTAGTGACAGTTCCCCTTTTTGATGCACGGCTCCCAAGTACGTGACTAACCAGATGCGCGGATCTCAGTATGCGACTTCAATCACCAACTAGAAATAAGGGTTGGTTGCAAAGTTCTTCAGTTCATACACATGATGAAGATCAAGAAGATGCTTGGTCATAAAACCCAAAAGTGCACATACACAACAACTTCTTTAGAAGAGATGAACTAGGTTAAGAACTTTGTCTTCTGTTAGAAGTTGCTTGAATAGAGTTTGCTCAATGCTTGTGCAACTTGTATCTCTGTTGACGGCTCTTAAAACAATCTTTTTATATGTCTAGGGTTAGGAGAAAAGAAGGCACAAAGACACATTCATGGATCCCAAGAAATCAAATCAGAATTCTGATTTTTATAAACCTCGACAGATAAAAGCTGTCGAGCAGGTGTCGAGACACGGGGCTGAAACAGCTTACTAAAACTCGATAGATGCAACTGTCGAGCTTTAATGAAATTGCACTTTCAGCTTGTTTTCTTGAACAGACTTGAAGGCTTCAATACTTGATCTTGAAACATGGTTTCTTGGAGTATTTCAATACATCATAAATCTACCCAAATACAAGTAAAGTGCGTTTTGTCAAAGGATTGGCCAATTACATAAAAGTATGACATATGTTCTTAATGTGAATCACATATGTCCTAACAATCTCCCCCTTTGGCAATCCGTGACAAAACCATAACTAACAAATGATTATGAGAGAAGTCATAAATCACTCAACTCATTTTCACTTGTTTAATACAATATAATCTATCCTAACACAAACTCTTGAAAAACTTTGCAAGAAGAGAGTTTATGGCAAGTAGACTTTGACAACCTGTATTTCTGAAACACTTTAAACAAAACTCATCAAGGCATCTTTGTGTGAAACAGAAATAATAGATTGAATACAAGTAAAGAAACATGTGTATAAAGAAAGAAAAGAAACAACACACGTAAGAGGTAGGTGAAAGAAACAACACACGTAAGAGGTAGGTGAAAGAAACAACATACATCCACATATAGAAAGAAATAAGTACAATGTATGTAAGAATGATCACAAGACCAAAATGTATAAGAACAATGTATCTATATAAGAAGAAAAGAAAAAGATACATCATATCCTCACTACATCCCTCAAATATCAACACTCCCATTATCAAAAATGTCCTATACTAACTCTCCCCCAAGATGACTACTATCATATCCAAAATTACTCCTCCTTTTTGTCACGAGTGACAAAGGGTAGAGTGTCAAGCAGACATCTCATCAAAAGAGCTAGCATCTCCATCATCATCATCCGAAGCGTCATCATTATCACCAGCACCAGCATCAGAAGCCACTGGAGATAGAGTAGCCTCAGGAGCAAAACGACCCATGGTCGCCTGTCGTCTAGCAATATGACCAACACGAACATTCACCTGATACAACTCAATAGAGAGCTTATCAAGGCGAGCATCCATGCGCTGCAGCTGCGCCATGATGTCTCCAAGAGATACATCGCCTAAAGAAGAGGACGGAGCAGATGTAGACGGAGTAGATCGGGAGGGTGCCGAATGAGATGGAGTCGAACCAGAGGGAGGAGTTGTTGACTCCTGTTGTGACCTAAACTGAGCCTCACTACGTTTTACGGCAGCGGCATCTATGGCACATATGACAGAGAAGTGATCAGAAGAGGGAAAAGGAACAAAAAAATGGCATAAGATCCTCGTGATAGCAGAAGGAAAGATGAGCTTATCACGGGTAGCTGTGTCCTTAAACACATCTATGATGGAAAGAATAAAATGTGAAGGAAAATCTATAGTGAGGTGCTCTAACAAAGAAAGCAAAAATCTAGCATGAGGCTCTGTGATAGAGTTATAGTGAGAGAGTGGGTGCAACACAAAAGTCATCACCATGTTCATGAATCTAGGACCTTTAGCAAAAGGCCGACATGGTGTAAACTGACGCTCACCTCAGACAGATGGATGCTCACAGAAAGCAGACATCATCTCGTCTTTGGACACAGTCCTCAGACGCTCACAATTGGGATAATCAGGATGCGCTACCCTCGGAACTCTAAGCACATCTGCAACAAGCTGCGGTGTGACAGCAAAGCGCGTACCTCGAACGTGAGTATGAAAGAGAGGTACTGAAGAATCAATCCCGTGCATGTTGGAGTAAAACTCCTGAATAAGCACAAGAGGACAAGTGATTGGGACGCCACACAGTGACTCCCATCCCCGACTGTGAATGACATAGGGAAGGTCAGTGTCGGCGAAGTCCGCCAAAATGACTTGGCATTTTGAATGAACACCTTGTCGAGAGAAGTTCTCCAAGAATGCTTTACGAGCATCCTCATCATGAAACCGAATGTTAGAAGGAGTAGAATCAGAAGAAGATGATGCCCCGGAGCGAAGAGGGTTTCGAGACGGAGCAAACTTACGTTTAAGTGCCATAGACACTACTAATGTAAGCAGAATGAGAGAGAGGGAGAAAGAGACAATCAGAAAAGTCCCAAAGCAATTCAAATATATCAAGAAATATTAAAAAGAGAGTACGTATGCATGGGAAATGCATAAACATGTGACATGTAAAAGAAATTTCATCATGGGCTCAGCCCAATCCAATCCTACCAGCACACAAACATATTACACAGATCTAAATGCATGAAAATACCATTATAATGCGAATGTGATGCAATGCATGAGATTTTGAACACATTTAAATGAAAACCCATCCCAAACTTACAAGAAAAACTCAACAATTTTGAAAAACCCCAAAATTTTTCAAAAACCCCAAAACCTAAGATTCAAAAACATGAAATGCATGAAATATGAGAAGAAAAGAGATCATACCAAGTGATTTGAAGCAAGGAAGGGCTGAAAATCACGTGGGTTGAAGGTTTGGAGTGAGAAAAGTGAGTTTGGAAGATGAATAGGTGTGGACAGATTGAGAGAGATCGAGAAAATGAGAACCGGATCGCACGAAGGGTTTATATAGAACCTCAGTAAATCTCGACAAATACAGGTATCGAGACATCTGTCGAGGAGGTGTCGAGAAGAATGGTCTTCGGCAGAAACAGGTGTTGAGAAGGTATCGAGGAATAAACACCAGAACCCAGAACAGAAGCTCGATCGATTGACAAGGTATTAAGAAGCTATCGAGGAGACAGGAGATTTCTCGATCGATCCACCAGGTGTCGAGGAAGTGTCGAGATTGATAAGAAAAAGCTAGAGAAGCTCAATAGATAGCTAGGTATCGAGGAAGTGTCGAGAAGCTGTCGAGCTTGCTTTTAAAAACAGTTTTTCGAGAAGTGAAAAACATAGACATCTATGCAATCAAACATGCAACTCAACAATGATGCAATCAACACAATAGGCTCTCAAAATCATCTCTCAATGAAAAATTTTAAGCACATGGATCCCCAAAAATGCACACACACACGAAACAAGTCTAACCGATTTTATATTTCAAAAACAAGTCATGACAGTTTAGTGAGCATACAAAAGCATATGTAAACCTAGTGATGGCCAAATCACATTGTACATGCACATGTATCATGAGTAGCAAAGAATATTGCGTGTCATGTGTGAAAAATATCGTAAGATTGCATAAGTGTACACATATTATAACGATTTGAGATATGAGAAAAACACTTTAACTCACACACAATCATAACTATTTGATGGGGACTATCACCTTCGAAGTACATTCTATAACTCCCACATCTCCTAGAATACACGCTTGCAACCATATTTAAAGCATTTTTGATCTTTTTGCTTTTTATTTTCTTTGCATATTTTCTTTTTAAGCATATCATGCATGGGCATATATGAGAGAGAAAAGAAATACCTATTGATTTGACATTTCAATTTTGCTATGCCGAAGCGCACAAATGTCATTGACATCACACTTTTGCTATGCCAAAGCATACAGATGTCTTATCATGATTGGCGGGCAACAATGGTGAGATGGTTATTTATGTCTTTCTCTTAGAATTTTTTAGTCCTACCCGTAAAAAAGAGTAATATGAGTGTTAAGTCTAAGAGATAACTTAATCTTACTCATCACAAACAAGAGCCATAAAGCTCACTTGCTTAGTTGTGCATAGAGATGCTCATCTAAGCTACAAAAGATACAAAGTTTAGAAAACTTTGTTTCATTAGCCATCCAAGGTACACAAGTACCAATGTACACAAAACACACACTGTTTTTGTATTTTTCTGATTTTTCAATTTTTTTTTTATTTTTATAAAAAACAAAACAAATAAAACTGAAAATAAACAAACAAAAACATGTTATCAATGCAATGCAAAACTAGATTGACTCAAGATAAAAACAAAGCACACAAGTAATGCAACAACAAAAAAAAAAAAAAAAACAAGAAGACAGAAGAATCACTTAGAGTCTTTTTTCTTTCACACTTTGGAAGAACCTTTCCTTTGGTTGAAACCTTGAACTGGCGGCGAAGGGGAAGAATTGAACCCGTTCAAGTTCGAAAGGAACATGAGGGCTTTCAGAGGATCTCCAAGAGGAGCAAGAGAGGATTGAGGTTGATTTTGGCTTCTAGATGCTATCATGCTGTTGCTTTGTTGAGTGGCTAACCACTTATAGCAATTTGGTCGAGTATGACCAGCAACATCACAATGATGACAGAGATGTTGCTTCTTTTGTTTGGGCTTTTGAGAGTTAACCTTCTTAGCCCTAAGGTTTTTAGCATCTTTCTTATCTAGCTTAGGGGGTGCTCCTAGAATAGATTTATCCTTGTCTAAGTTCTCACTAGCTAATTCAGTTTTAACATCATTGTTCTCAATTTTAACAATAGTAGCAGGAGGAACAAAAACAGTAGCACTAGTGGAAGCAATATTAGAGGAAGAAAGATCATACCCTAAACCTGTTCGATCTGAAGCAGATTTCTGAATGTTGAGCATCTCATCAAGCTTTGCACTCGAGGTCCTCTCCAATTAAGCTCTAACTTGAAATAGCTCCACTTCAACCTTCTTGGTCTTCTCAGCCAAGAAATTGTTCTTGAACCTCAGCGTTTAAATAGTCTGATTTGCCTTATCAAACTTTGTGGACAACTTTTCACGGTCAAGTTCCACATCGCTGAGCTTCTTGGTGGTTAGCCTATAGAGTTTCTCGTGTTTCTCGGACAGCTTGTATAGTTTCTCATAGGCTGAATGGATATCATCTTGATCATCCATCTTCTCACACTTGGTGTCCACCAATTTTTCTTCTTCTTCCACTTCATCAACAATCCCTTCAGTAGGATTGACTGTGGCAGTGAAGGCATTTAAGATTCCGTCATCCTCACTATTGGAATCATCTTCAGGCTTAGTGTCACTCAAGGTTGCAGCAAGTGCCTTGCTCTTCCCAATGCTCTTGAGATATGTAGGACACTCATTTTTCATGTGTCCAAACCCATGACACCCAAAACACTTAGGTCCTGCGGGAACAGTGTACTGACCACCTTCCTTTGCATCCTTTTTCCCTTTGTCTTGGCTCTTAAATTGAGAAGAACTGGATTGCTTGTGGTCCTTGTCGAAGTTCCTTCCATTGGCATTCTTCATAAACTTCTTGAATTGCCTTGTAATGTAGGACTTCATCTTGGAATCTTCATCATCGGAAGACTCATCTGTCTCACTGCTCTTGGTCTCCAAGGCCATGCTCTTGCCTTTGCTTGACTTGCCAATCCTAGATAACCCTAGCTCGTAGGTCTACAAGTTTCCAACCAGCTCAGTCAAAGGAATCTTGTCAATATCCTTTGATTCCTCAATCGCCGTAATCTTGGCATGGAATCTCTCGGGTAGAGATCTAAGCACTTTCCTCACAATCTTGGGTTCAAGAATGGTTTCCCCAAGATTGAAGGCTGAGTTCACTATGTCCTTGAGCTTGGCATAGAACTCATCGAACGACTCATCTTCCTCCATCTTTATTTCTTTAAAGCTTGTAGTGAGCCTCTGAAGTTTTGAATCTTTGACAGCCTTGGTTCCTTCATAGGTTGTCTGGAGGATGGTCCAAGCCTCCTTAGTAGTTTTAGTTAAGGATATCTTCTTAAATTCCTCATTGGTGACTGCACTGAACAATGCATTCAATGCCCTGCTGTTGAAGTTAGCCGCCTTGATCTTTGCATCATCCTAATCGGCCGGCGCTTCCTTTGGCTTAGTCCAGCCAATCTCTACAGCTTGCCACACCTTCTCGTCTAAGGACTGCAAAAAAACTCTCATGCGTACTTTCTAGTAGGCATAATTAGTCCCATCAAATAAAGGAGATATGATTAACGACTGTCCTCTATCCATGACAAACAGGGGTCAATGGATCAAACACAGCAAAGATTATCCTAATCAGAGTGTGCTTGCTCTGATACCACTTGATAGGCCACAAATGAATTGACCCCTTGTGATGAATTAACCAATTAATTAGCCAAGTGAATTAATTAGGTTTAATTACATGCAATTGCGTGGCAGCACAAACAAATCACCAAATAACTAAATATGCAGCGGAAATTAAATGACACAGTGATTTGTTTACGAATGGGGAAAACCTCGCGGCAAAAACTCCACCGGGTGATTTTCAGGTCACCACTCTCGAAACTTCACTATTATCACAACAAGCGGTTACAAGTAAAGGAATCCCAAGTACCTTACCAACCTACAGTTGAACCCTTACCCCAATACCCAGTTGGACTTGTTCTATAGTGACTGTTCCCCTTTTTGATGCACGGCTCCCAAGTACGTGACTAACCAGATGCGCGGATCCCAGTACGCGACTTCAATCACCAACTAGAAATAAGGGTTGGCTGCAAAGTTCTTCAGTTCATACACATGATGAAGATCAAGAAGATGCTTTGTCATAAAACCCAAAGGTGCACATACATAGTAACTTCTTCAGAAGAGATGAACTAGGTTAAGATCTTTGTCTTCGGTTACAAATTGCTTAAACAGAGTTTGCTCAATACTTGTGCAACTTATATCTTTGTTAACGGCTCTTAAAACAATCCTTTTATATGTCTAGGGTTAGGAGAAAAGAAGGCTTAAAGACACATTCACGGATCCCAAGAAATCAGATCAGAATTCTGATTTTTATAAATCTCGACAGATAGAAGCTGTTGAGTAGCTGTCGAGCAGGTGTTCGATAGATGCAGCTATCGAAATTTAATGGAATTGCACTTTCAGCTTGTTTTCTTGAACAGACTTGAAGGCTTCAATACTTGATCTTGAAACATGGTTTCTTGAAGTATTTCAACACATCCTAAATCTATCAAAATACAAATAAAGTGTGTTTTGTCAAGGGATTAACCAATTACATAAAAGTATGACATATGTTCTTAATGTGAACCACATATGTCCTAACACCCAAAAAACTAAAGGCTTGTTCATCAAATTGAAATATCAAAAATTTCAGGTATCGATCTCAAAATGAGATGTATTGATTCAAAATGATCAAATGATATGATGTGTATGAAGCCAAATGAAAAGCTTCAAAAGTATGTAATGAAATTTTGTGGGAGGTCATATATGCATATTTTTATAATTGAGATTGGTCACTCTTCCTAGTGCTAATTGTGTATGTCTTGATTAAATTGATTATTGAAGCTTCACATTAGACTAAGGACTATCTCATCTTTGGTACCCACACACATCACACATGTCTATGTTCAATGAATGCCTTTTTTATTTGTGTGATTGTACTTGTTTAAATGTGTTGCACTTACTCAATCATATGTTGATCAAACACAAAAAGATTTTTGATTGTTTTAATTGTTTTTGAAAAGTGTTTTTGTTTTGAAAAATTTCAAAATTTTGAAAAACTGTGCAACTTTGTTTTGGCGACTCTGCCCCGCGAGTGAAGCAAGTCGCGAGACCCCAGTCGTGAGCTTACTCAGAAGCTTTCGCGACTCTCTAGTGAGTCAAGCCCTCAGTCATGAAAAAGACTTAGAAAATTTTCAAAAATTTGGGTTTTTAGGATTTTCGCGACTCAGTTTGGCGACTGGTTCACGAGTGGAAGCTCCAGTCGCGAGGTTTACTCAGAATGATTCACGACTCCCTTTACAACTTACTCGCGAGTGGATCTTCCAGTCATGAAAAACACTTAGACAAATTTTTCAAAATTAGTCACACGAGTTTTTGGCGACTTGATTTGGCGACTTGTTTGCGACTTAGTCTAGTTGTGAAAAACGCGTGTTTTGCACATTGAAGGTTATTTTCAGGGAAGTTTTCAAAAACTTTTCATTTTTCCCTCGCTTATTGTGACTGTTCATTGTCTTGTCTGTTCCTCTCCTTTCCAAACTCACCGTGTTCTCTAAAAAATCCTCCATTTTCTTCATAATCTCTTCACCAATCTTCAAGAAAATGTATGGGTTTTGACATTTTCTCAATGTATTTTCTATTTCTAGCCCTTGATTTCTTGGATTTTGTGTTTTTGTTAAGTTTTTGAAAATATGATGTTGAATATGAATTATGGGTATTTTGTTGAGTTTGATGTTTGGGTTTTAGTGGTTTTGGTTGTATGATGCTTGTTGTTTATGGTTTTTGAGTATTATACCTTGTCTACGTTGTGTTATGGTAAAATGTCTCACAAACATTTTCTTATGTTACTGTGGATTTCATAGTATACATTGTCTGTAGGGATGACCTTGCTTCTTTAGTTGTGAAATTTTATTTGGTTATGTGATTTGCATTATGCCCTAGGTTGTACATGGTGTTA